>CM062805.1:1162170814-1163370814 GCA_031772625.1 Pinus tabuliformis | reverse complement strand
GTTTTTAGCTTTTTTAAGTTTGTTTTCAAATGTATCTTTCCTACTGTGATGTGATGGAAATGGAATAAAGCAAGTGAAATGTGGATGATTGTGGTGATCTCTAAATGATTTCTCAAAGCTTAAAAAGTATTCAACAAGAAAACTTGAACAACAACTGCAATAAAATCAACTCTTAAAGGAAAATGAAGACATCAAATAAAAGGACTAATGACATCGGCCAAGTATCTCTGCTGCTGCATGAAAATGAAAATGAAATCTATATTAAATCCAACTAAAAGTAAAAACAATTATCTCACACTATTTCAACCCTTCAACTCAATCTTCTCTATGAAAAGATATCATGAAATGTTAATCAATGTGAAATTGAAGTGAAAATACATAAAAGAGACTAGTCACAAATACTTTAACTTCCTCTTAACTTCTTGCCTTTCAGCTGAATTTATCATTGGAGAAACAGTTAGGAATAAGTCAAGTAATGTGAGTTCTAAAGAAAACTAAATCAAGCTATGCTAAGTGATATTTTGGGTCCCAATAAAGATATTTGATTATGAAAAAGGAACCATCAATAGATGAACAAATTGATATCTAAGAGCAGAAAGTAAATATGCAAATTAAAGGAATGACAATAAGGAAAATCAAAGCTGCAAAACAATGAAGGTCAGCAACATAGACAAGATGATCACGCATGTCACTAGTTATGAAAAGAAAAGAAAGGAAAACTGTCCCGGGCACGCCTAAGAAACCTGCATAACGCACTGATCAGTCATGAACATAAAAGTGCAGAAATGTAAATCAGCAGAAATCAAAGTTTATGTACAGCGATTATACATGTTGAAAACGCAGCAATTTAAAAGACATTTGTACAGCTATTATACATGAAATCAGAAAAATAAATGCAAGAAATTAAAGATTACTATACAGGACTTCAGCAAACAGGGGCCCTCTGCCTACTTCAGCCGATTCAATGAGCAAATATACGCTTAGATGTAAAACAGTCTTCTCATGTATTAAACATCAAAATGTCAAGTACAGTGGGGAGTTCAAACAAAATGATTACAACAACGACTAACTCTACAGCGTTCAAGGACGCTTTATTTATAAGGAGAAAATCAAACTACTTTAACGAGATCTATGCTATTCAACCAGCTGTTTAAAAACACGTGAATCCTCTGCGTCCCCGGATCTAGGTAACTGTCATCGTGTTCATTAAATCCGGAGAGTATGGCTGTTGGATTCATGCTTCTAGATTGTCTCTGTGGCTAAGGATGATGCCACCTAGCTTCACGTGCCCAAAAACAGAGAAACGCAGAGTTGTGCCACCACTGAACACCTCTGTTGACCGGTATTTGCCTCCTCATTGACCGCGGGCTTTTATGGCTGTTCTGAGAGATCTAGAGGGACACGTACCATGTCCTTGACCCCTGGAACTTGCCCATGTGGCTCATCTTCTCTGAGGACACCTGTAACATATCGTTTAATAAAACAGCTGTGGAATCCGGTGCTGGCTGCAGAAACCTGGATCAGCTGCGGAAATCTGTGTTGGCTGCGGAAACGCAGCACACTGAACCAAAATTCTAAACCAAACAACAGTCATTAGCAGAGTTATAAAACCATGTAAAAAGTCCTAAAATACAATGATTTAATCAACTTGGTGGATGAAATGAGTGGGAAAAGGAGGCTGAGAGGTGTATGGGAAGGTACAGGTTCAAGGCTCTACACCTAGTTCACATGGAGATCAATCCTATAGAACCATGGCATAGAAGATATGGGCATATACATTACAAAATCATTCCCTCTCTTAATCAAATGGTAAATGCCATCCCTGACATCAAGGAATATTGTGAAGGAGTATGTAAGGGATGTGCTTTGGGAAATAATAAAGGAAAAAATTTACAAGTAGTGACACAAGGTCTAAAGAAATATTAGACCTCATTCATTCATATGTGTGTGGTCCAATGTCTAACAAATCTCTTGGAGGCCATATTTATTATGTGACCATCGTTAATGATCATTTTAGAAAGACATGCCTGTACCTATTCAAGACAAAGGACGAAGTATTCGAACATTTCAAGGAGTTTATATCTGAAGTAGAGACCTTAACCAAAAGAAAGATAAATACTTTGAGATCTGACAATGGTGGGGAATACATTTCAAAGAATTAATTGCATATTGTAAAGAAGAAGGTATTAAGAGGGATCTTATTGTTCCCTGTAATCCTGAGCACAATGGAGTTGTAGAAAGTAAAAATAGAACAATTAAAGAATACAGTATATGAACTATGATATTTGATAAAATATCTACCAAAGTTTCCATGTGGAGAAGTAGCGAGGACAACAGTATATATACAAAATATAAGTCCTCGTAGAATCCTTGATAATATGACACCTTAAGAAGCATTCACAAGGAAGAATCCATGTGTGGATCATCTCTAAATCTCTACGTGCCTTGCATGCATCCATGTTCCAAAGGACAAGCGAAAGAAATTAGATTCTACAATCATTAAAGAGATATTCGTTGGCTACAATATTTCTTCAAAATCATAATAATAGAATTTACATCAAGGAAGGAAGACAAATTGAAGTCAGCGAGGATGTTATATTCAATGAGAATCATACCTACTAAATATCCAAGGATATTTCGATCAATTTTGATGACGAAGGTATACCAATATTTGAAAAAGAATAACATCATGATAAGACAACTACAAACCAAGAAGAAGAACAAGAAGAAGGGCCAAGTGATCCTATTCAACCTGTGATCATTCCTGAAACAAGGAAGATCCCAAATTGGTTAAAAGACCAAAGAGATATTCAGGAATGCAGCATATATGAAAAAATTGACAGAATCTTAAGCAACTACATTTGAAGAAGAATCTCATAAAGAATAATGGAAGAAGGCAATGCAAGAATAATAGAAATCCATCATGAAAAATGTGTCTTTGGAAATCGTTCCTAGACAAAGTGAAAAATCGGTTGTGACTTCAAAATGAATTTACAAAATCAAACATGTGATTGATGGAAGCATAGACAAATAAAAAGCGATATTCGTTAGAAGCGGTTTCTCACAAAATGAAGGCATAGACTATGAAGAAACCTTTGCTCCTACTGCTACGTATACTACTATAATATCTTTGGTTTCACTAGCTTCTACTAAGGGATGGAATATCCATCAAATGGATGTCAAAACAATGTTTCTAAATCAAACCATTGATGAATAAGTGTGCATTGAACAATCGAAAGGTTTTGAAATAAATATTAGGGATACGCATGTTTGCAGACTCAATAAATCCCTATATGACTTGAATCAAGCTCCTAGAGCATGCACTACTACATTTGGACGGAATTTCTAACGGCGGAATCTGACGTAATGGCTAAAATCAGAAAAATTTATTGAAAGTTAAATGATTTTTTTTGTTTTTTTTCTAAAATCCTGACTACCGTTGAATATATCACATTCGTTCTTTACCGATCGAGTATTCGATGGAATGTCCTATCTGGTCGATTATCGGACCATTTTTTATAATCCCTCCTGTTGTTGAATAACTGGCGATAGTTCTTTTATCGTCAGATATCTAACAATATATCCAATATGAAAATGTGTTGTCCAATTTCCTACAAATGGTAAATAACCATTGCATAACGTTCAATTCCACCATTAATGCCCTTTTGTACTCACAATGTCTAATATGGGACTGCTTTTGATTAGTTTTACTAATAAAAACAAATATAAGATTAATATTATAATTAAATATAATATTATTAATACATGATTAATATATATATATTCGTATTAATATCTATAATATATTAATATTATATTATATGATTTTAATATAAATTACATATATAAAGTTATTAAATATATTATTATAACTATAATTGTTATATGCCAATTTTTCACGTCCGATCAAGAGGCCTCATAATGGGATCAATCAACATCTTATTCCCCCTTGTCATCATCTTGCACAAAGCCATAAGAATGCCTCTCTCATTCCCCATAGTTTCTGCCTGAAACTACATCATCTGAGCCAGTTTTAGGGCCAACACCCCCTGGCCTCTTGTTGGACAGCATTCACCTACAAGTTTCTCCACTATGGCCTACGTTGATCACCTATAGGTTGCTCCCCTTTGCACCTACATTGGTTCTAGAAATTCGAGAAAAAAGAAGAGAAATTATGGAAGCTTTCTCTTCTAGAAGCTTCCATAATTTGTTACAACCATACCTCAGATAAAACATTCGGATCATATCCTACCCTACATTGGAGTTTCCATCCCTTATCCTTTGATCCCATCCTCCCATCAAAGATGGATCTAAAACCTTATATTGGTAATTGGATATGATATCCCAAATTACCCCACTCCTCTATATATTTATAGCCTTCCATATGCAAGAGGTTGGATTTTTTAGAGTGATTATACCCTTATGTTGTTGTTTTGAGAGGTTTCATTTCATGCATTTAAGGTGATTGGAGGTGCACATTGTTACAAGGAAATGACAAGTTAGCCTGGAGGAGCTCTTCTACAAGATCAACGTCTATTTACGGTTGTAACTCCTTCCATTTATATTAATGCAAAGAATTCTTTGTTTTCCTATATATGATGTTGTTATTTCATGTATTTCAATGCCATGTTGATCTATTGAATAAAGTATTTAGATGATATTGCATACATCTCGTTGTTTGTTGGCTTGTGTTATCTGACTATGTAGGTTCTAATTTTGGCAATCAGAGCTGGAATTGAAGCATTCAAGCTAAAGAAGGAGTGAAGCATACAATGGATTCTAGGTAGGCTTCTGTTTGGCCAATTTAGTGTGTCCTAAATTGCTACATTAATTATCAATCCGGGAGTCGTAAACTGATGAAGTGTGGCGCACTATATGTGAAAGATAACCTTTCCTTACTTTTTGTCATTTTCGATTTTTATTTTGTTTTGGGGGTTTTTATCTTCGTTTATCTCCTATTATGAATTAAAATCCTATTCTTAAATCTTTAGAAGGCAAGTATGGATATAGATTTTAGGCAATTATGTCCTCTATAATGATTTCCAGCACTTAACACTCCAGAAGATCTTAGAATATACTAGTGATGACAGTAATACTTGAACAAGAATGAAAGATGTGTTGCTATCTAAAACAAGTAAGTAATGAACTATTGATCATGAAACTATCATCTCTGCTGCTGTCTAAATACAGAAAAATGATTTAAGCTACTGCACTCAAAGAAATCAAAAATTGCAAGGAAAGTAAAACTAAAATCAAATTACATCATTCATAGTTCGACCTCTCGCCAGTTAGTCTAGCTATGGCTTTCGGAGATAATCATCAATAACATGAGCAATCTGATATCTAATTGCAGAAAAGTAAAACTAAAATCAAATCACAACATTCATAATCTGATTCCTCGCCAGTTAGTCTAGCTATGGCTTTCGGAGATAATCATCAATGACATGAGCAATCTGATATCTAATTGCAGAAAAGTAAAACTAAAATCAAATCACACATTCATAATTCGATCCCTCGCCAGTTAGTCTAGCTATGGCTTTCGGAGGTAACCGTCAATGATATGAGCAATTTAATATCTAATTACAGAAAAGTAAAACTAAAATCAAATCACACATTCATAATTCGATCCCTCGCCATTTAGTCTAGCTATGGCTTTCGAAGGTAACCGTCAATGATATGAGCAATTTAATATCTAAGCCAACTAACAAAGCAAGTAAACAAACCTGAAATCAACAAAACAAAACAGATGCTCGGGCTGCCTACTCTGTCCTGAAACATACATGCACTGATCAGTGTTATACAAAGCTGTAAAATCATGAACAGAAGTGGAATGTTAATATCGTGACAATTGAAATATACACAGGTGGAATATATGCAATGGAAATAAGAAAATGATGTATAAAACTTTATAGCAACAAGGGAAACGAAACCTTAGCGTACAGGGGCCCTCTGCATAGCCTCAGTCAACAGGCTATCAATCCAAGATTATATTCATGCAATCATGTAGAAACAGAGTCTTCTCATATATTTCAAAACGCAGTTACAGCAATAAAACCAGTGTCACAGAACAATGGGTTTTTAACAGCAAAATTACATTCAAAAAGACTAAGACTATGCGTTATAGAAACGCGTTATTTATAACAAAGTTTACATAACTATTTTCTTGTAGAACTACGTGAACAGGGGACACGTAAAAGACAGCGTCCATGGATTTAGCGTACTGGTTGCCGAGAATATTAAATCTATCAACTATGGTTGTTAGATTCTCGTCATGGGTCAATCTACAGGTGGCAACAGACCCCAGAGAGTTAGGAATGGCCACGCATCCTTCAGAATCCTTCACGTGTTGGAAAACGGAGTCCGATTGCCGTAGGACTCTTACGTTGGACTATCGTTGACCACAGCTTCCCTTGATGAATTCCGCTGAACCAATAGGACCTGATCCATGTCCAAGTCATTTCTAACTTTCCCATGTGGCTTGTTTTGCCTGGTGACACTTGGAACATAGAGTTTAACAAAAACAACTGCGGAAAGTGACTGGATTCCGCAGCTAATGAGAAAAATCTAGTTCAAACAACAAACACAAAAACATAGTCAGAAAACGACTTAAATGCTCTTTTAAAATCAATATGCAATGATCTATGATAGCTTATGGAGTGCTGGTAAGGGAGAAAAGTCTGGGAAAATGTGTAGGAGAGGTGTAATTTCAAAGCTCTACAACTTCATTCCGTCATCTATTTACTTTAAGGAAAGCATTGGGTTCCTTGTCTCTCTATTGTTCTCGGTTATCCACCAAACCTAGTGGCGATGCTTTTGTCCGCAATTGTAAATCTCGCATAACAAATCGGCGACTCCGTTGGGGAACAGTGTATTCCCTTGGTGGTTCCTTTTTCCATTGTGTTTGATTACCTATTTGATAAAACTTTGCTACTTTACCCAACCAAGAACAGACCTAGGAAGAGATTTCATTGAGTCTCTTTTGCATTTTTTGTGTCAGAATCCTTTATCCCTGAACTAACGCTCCCCCAGTTCCTCTGACAAAGTGTTGCACCTCACCTGGGCCCACTCTGTACCAACATTGCAAATCACTGGTGCCTCTTTTGCACCAGCATTGGCCCTTGTTTTTGCACAAAAATTTCCCTTGTTTTTTAGTGTCTCTTTGATCAGCCTACTTCCATATGACCTTCCTTGAGTCTTGAGTGCCTTTTGGTCTCTCTAAAGCATCCATTTGGTTTGCATTTGTGTTTGAATGCCTTTGGTAAGAATTGGTTTTGATTTTTCTTTGTTCTTATCATTTGGTTGCTTGCAAACTAATTTTGTTTCGTCATTGACTGCTTGGATGAATTGTTGTCTTAGTGCACATTCTGAAAAGTGCATTTGAATCAATGATTAGACATTTTCATCTTAGTTTTCTTCATTTCGAAAAGTAAGCGTGTTGAAAAGAAAAAAAAAATGCATTGGCATTTAGGGTTTTGTATGTGCATTGATATAAGAATAGTTAAATTGAAAGGGAAATTGCATATTGCATCATGTTTGTTGCATGTTGTATGATGCATATTGATTGTTTCTTCCCTTCCTTACCTAGATTTTCATTGAAAGAGAATGATTTCAATTTTCTCATGCTATATTTGCATTTTAGCATATTCAGGTGACATTTGTGGTGAGCTAAAAACTGAAACTTAATCAAAGATAAACAGTAAAATTTGTTGAATCAACCTAAGAAGAATTTGAAACTTAACGACACACATAGATGTCTAGGCTAGAGATGTGTTCTGACGTCTTTAAACTTAGGAGTTGTCATTGTTTTCCAGTGTTGTATCTTGGTGGTGAAATTGTGTTCCACGTACGTAAGTGTATAGGATCATTCTCCACATACCTTCAAGTATATCGGATGGCACTCGACGCATGATAAGTATATGGGAACGCTCTCATCGAACGATTATGCATTAGACAACACTACTATCAGCTTCACTCCCACATACCATCGAGTATATTTTGGGAGTCCTCTATAGGTTGTTATCCATCCATAGTAACTGAGTCGGTCACCTTGTACACCATGATACACCAAACATAGCATTCGGGGAGATTTCCTTTACGTACATTAAGTCCTTGGTTCTTCAAGGTGTATATTGCAATTCATGGTTGCTTGGTAAACCTTTTGCCTAGTTTACCCCTTTGTTTTATTGTGTGTTGTCAATTTCTAAAATCAATTTAATAATTGGCAGCAGAACAACATCCTTACCGTGCAACAACTCCTTATTAGATCTTAGCTTGAGACTAATGGCAATAATTCTCGAGTCCACTAGTCAAGAAAACCCCCCTGATGGAAATCTTGGTCCTTTTCCTTCTTTTGGAAATATTGGTGCTCCTTATATGGCAATTTTGTCCCTTCCTGGATTTATCATTGGTTTTCCAGTTTGGTTTTTTTTACCCCTATGGTTCCAAATGTCCAAACTACTTCTCAACAAAGATATCCTCCACCTAAACCATATCAACCTCAAGTTAATCCTAAAGTTGACCCTTTTCCTTCTTTTCATGTTGTTTCTTCATCTCTTTCTTCCTCCTCGCCTCGTGAAATTATTGATTCTAGTAACCATGAAGGTAATAAGAAGAAGAAATGGAAGATGAAGAAGCAAAATTAGAAGGGGGCAACCAAGCAACCATTGCTATGGATGCAACTAGTATGGAGATACCTTCCAATTAACTGTGCAAAGTTAAATCCCCTTCCATGCTTTGTAAGGGTGATCAACTTCTTAGAGATTTTCCTAGTATTCCCAAGGTATTATAAGTGTGGTCTACAGGCTCACATCAGCCTTTGTCATTAGCCTCTGGAGATCATGTTGGTGATAAACCATCCACTAGTGATAGTAGGGTCCATGAGAAAAAAGGTAAAGTCAAATTTCCCTATAAGATATGTGAATGGAATCATCATATTCACCTTTTTACTTATATGGATGAAGCCTCAAAAGTGTTGGAAAACACTACATCTTCTCAGCCTCAACTCATGACTAGTTATCGAAATCTTTCTCCCAATCCTCCACTAGTTGATATAGTGATTGATCAGAATCCATCTCCAGTCAATCCCACTCTCTCTAAACATGAATCCCATGAGATTGTTCATGACCAACCATTGGTTGAGAAAATGGTGGACTAGATTCCACCTTCAGTTGTTCATACCTTTCCCCTAGAGAGTAAACTTCATACTACTTAGGTTCTTCTCGTTTCTTCAGATTCCAATGAATAGGGGGTTGTCCTCTTGTTCCAATGGCACAGGGAGGAAATCCTCTCGTTCCCACATCACTGGAGAGTAGTTCTCTCGTTCTCATAGCACAAGGGGTCAGTTCTCCCGTTCCCATGGCACCCCCTCCAAGTAGCATGGTCACTTCCTTTTATTGGAGTCGGCTGGTAGGATATCGTCTTCCTCCTTATGTGCCCTTCCAGATCATAGTACAGGATTATAATGTGGTCGTACCTAGCACATTCATAGATGAAGTTGAATATGTTAGTATTTTGTCCTCAACTCCTTGGAGAGATTTGGGTTCTCCGTGAATTATGCCTATTACCCAGAATCTATTGGCTTTTAACAAAGGAGCTAGTCAACGATTAGGGATCATTCCTAGGTTCCCTATTACTTTGGGAGAAAATACTTTCTATATCGATGGGATGGTAGTCCAAGGCCCTTTGGATTTTAATTTACTCCTTGGGCCTAACTATGTTTATGTCATGGGAGCTCTTGTCTCTTCAATATTTCGTGTGATGTGTTTCCCACATGAAGGAAAAATTGTGACTATTGACCAACTTTTGTTTGTTGGTACTAATTTGACTCTCAATCAACCAACTTCCCTAAATTTTCCTTATATGCAAGTGGTATCTTCCCCGCCATAGGTTAATTATGTGGCAACCTATCCCATTCATGTACATACTGATGAAGATGAGCCTTCCACTATCTACTCAACTTATTACGACCTAGATCCAGTAGGTGATATAGTGCATCATTTACTGGGGGCATTGGAGTCTGATCTATCCATTGGATCCTTTGATCCCTTCCATAACGTTGTTTTCCCATCTTATGAGAACCTCTTGGAAGCCATGGTCTCGTGGAGGCCATGATATGATTTTGGAGAAAAGTTCATTTTCTTGTGTCAAGCTACTTAAAAAATGAATCAAGGACTTGAAGCACAATTCCTTTTCTTGTGTCAATCTCGTTCAAAAATGAAACAAGTTGTATTGAGCATAGTTATTTTTCTGTGTCAAACTCATAAAAAAATGAAACAAATCCCCTTTCCATTCAAGTCTTTGATTAAATCTCGTAAATTCCCAATCGAGTATTTCACTTGATCTCGTAAATAAACCTTCATTCCATCCACCTGTTAGCAACTAGTAGTATAATTAGGTGAATGAAATGAATCTTGGGGGGCATGTGCCTTGAATCGAATCAATATTCTGGGGGCATGCAAACTTATTTCAAGCATGCTTTTTCTCTGTTTCAATCTTGCATAAAAATGAAACCACTCTCAAGCATAGTTTTTCTCATGTCTCAAGCTTGTGAAAAAAAGAAATCGTATTCAAGTAATTTCAAGCATAGTTTCCCATGTTTCAAGCTTGTGTAAAAATGAAACCAATCCCACTTTCCCTCTCATGATTTCCATTTTTTATTAGCCTATTTTTGTCAGATGAGCCTTGGTTTTTCTTGTTCCATCGTCACCATCTGCTTAGTTGATCATACACTTTCACTTGGTTGTCTCACCCTTTCCTGAGGAATAACTATGATGAATAGTCTTATTAGCGATCCTCTTGACCTTTCTGTGTTTTGAGAATTTCCATCACGACCGAAACCAGTTTCTATCCCTTTATACCACTCATTCTTCTAGGAGGATTCCTCTTTCAGCTCTTTTTAGACTCCCAAAATTTGAAAAGATCACGGAGCACTTGTCTTTTCAAACTCATAAAAGTGAATGAAAAGACGTCTACTCAATATAAGTTTAACCCTTTTCTAGACTGAGAAATACTATCTATGAAAAAGTAATGCCTTAGTCGAACATGGCTAAGAAGTTCTATTGAGTATTGATTTCTACCTTTTCAGACTTGGGATACTGTCTATGAAAAGGGACATCTGGAGTTTTCTTTTTCGCCTCTTTTTCAAACTCTCTAAACATGAACAATATGTCGAGTTTTAACTTCACTAGACTCGTTAAAACATCAAACAGTGATGGACTTGTCGAACATGACAGATCAATCATATTTTATCCTCCTCGAGCTTGTTAAAAAATAAAGAGGTACTAACCAGTATGGTTGGGGAAATTGGGAAAATAGGGTATTCCATTTGCTAGGAAGTGAGTCGCTTTTGAACACAACACTCTTCCACTTCATCTTTATGGCTGTTGGGTTGGGTAATCTTCTTGTATTTTGTTTATCATACCGTTTTCAGAGCCTCCATATTGGTTTTGGGTCAATGATGCCAACTACATGTAGTGTCGTCAATGTGTTCAAGAGAATTCATTTAGTTAATATCCATTACAATACTCTTAATCCTTCATTCCATGTTTGTCTTTACTGATCCAGTTTTGTATCAACATCATTTTGTCTCAGTCAGGATACCTATTTCATGTCATTATGGGGGATACATCAAGGCCCTCATGCGACAAGTCACTTCCTGTCGACATTAGCACATTATCTAGGAAGTTGACTTATAAATAACCCTTTGGTACCTTAGTACTTGCATACATCAATGGAAATTTTCATCTCTCTCGATGATAGGTTTACATCAATGGCCTTCAACCAAAATACTATGTGTGGTGTTTGACATCAACTCATTTATTCACACCATATGGGTTGTATTGTAGTACCTTGAGAGCCATTAACATCATCGGTGGTTTCTCTCGCATCTATTAATGGATTACATCATCGTTCGGCAATCAGATGGTGTTTACCATGTTCGACCTCAGCTCATTATTTCACATGGTTAGACTCGTACGTTAGTTGTTCATGTGAAGGAGATAGAAGACTTTGGATCTAGTTTCATCCATCCGGTCTGCGATTTCAGGAATTATAAAGAGATCACAATGTATGATGGCCATGATCATACAGATAGTCATCCATTCATGGGTCCACCAGTTGTCATCTATGGACGTGTCTTTTGATCATTGTACATGTTATGTTAACTTATGTGTTGAGTAATGGTATGTCTCCCTCAACAAAAAAGATGTCATGATGAAAATGTATTGTAACAGATGAAGCTCACCAGTTGTTCTTGATCTCGACTTATCACAAGGTAAATCACTTCAGTCATCAGTCATCATTTCTGACTTTGTGCTTTAGGGGGCAATCTGTTATAGGCCATTTTGTCACATTCGATCAATAGGCCTCCTAATGGGATCAATCAACATCATATTCCCCCTTGTCGTCATCTTACAGAAAGACCTAAGAATTCCTCTTTCATTCCCCATAGTTTCTGCCTAAAACTGCATCATCTGGGCTAGTTTTAGGACCAACAATCTCTGGCCTCTTTTTGGACAGCATTCACCTATAGGTTTCTCTACTGTGGCCTATGTTGATCACCTACAGGTTTCTCACCTTTGCACCTGTGTTGGTTCTAGAAATTCAGGAAAAAGAGAGAAATTTCGAAAGCTTCATCTTCCAGAAGCTTCCAGAATTTGTTACAACCATTTACCTCATATAAAAGATCAGGATCCTATCCTTCCCTACTTTAGAGGTTCCATCCCTTATCCCTTGTTCCCATCCTCCCATAAAAGGTGGATCTAAAACCTTAGAATGGTAATTGGGTAAGAGCTCCCAACTTTCCCCACTCCTCTATATATTTACAGCCTTCCATATGCAAGAGGTTGGCTTTTGGAGAGTGATTCTACCCTTATGTTCCCAGGGATCTAGGTTTATTTATTCCCAGGTCGTTTGACTCTTCTCTCAATAAGCTTTCATTTATATTCTACTAGTCCTGATGATGGACCCTCTTTGGAGTTTGAAACGTCGACAAAATGAACACAAAACTATGGATAATCCGGATCATACCACTACCCTTATGTTGTTATTGTGGGAGGTTTTATTTCATGCATTTAGGGTGATTGGAGGTGCACATTGTTACAAGGAAAGGACAATTTGTTCTAGAGGAGCTCTTATGCAATATCAACATCTATTTATGGTTGTAACTCCTTCCATTTATATTAATGCAAAGAATTACTTGTTTTCCTATGTTTGATGTTGTTATTTCATGTATTTCAATACAATGTTCATTTGTTGAATAGAGTATTTAGATGATATTGCATAGATCTTGTAGTTTCTTAGCTTGTGTTGTCTGACTGTGTAGGTTCTAATTTTGGCAATCGGAGCTGGAATTGGAGCATTCAAGCTAAAGAAGGAGTGAAGCATGTGACAGATTCCAAGTAGTCTTCATTCCGTCATCTATTTACTTTAAGGAAAGCATTGGGTTCCTTGCCACTCTGTTGTTCTAGGTTAGCCACCAAACCTAGGGGGTATACTTTTGTCCACACTCGTAAATCCCGCATAACAATAATGTGGATGTGTGTGTGTGTGTGTGTGTGCGTGTGTGTGTGTAGAGGCCCTAGTATAATATAACTTTGACATAGTTTCTATATATATTAGTTGTAATTGTTTTGAAAGGTTGTAGGCTTATTTTGAGGTTAATTTTTGAACAAAATCATCACTGAAAGTTTGGTGACAAAAAATTCCACATAACATTCCTCAAGGAGACCAAGGATTTGTGGGATCGACATTGAGGGCTTCTGAGGACACACTGTCACAGGGTCTTGAGGCCAAGGATAATTCTAATAACATCAGCTAAAAAGCATTGTAGAGACTATGGACACATTGTAAGGAGACATGAATATCATCCATTTGTAAGTTATTTATTATGTCTTTGTAATGTAGATTGTTTTTGTAAATGTTTATATGTATATTGTATTTTAGATTGTATGTCTTTGTATTGTAAATTGTATGATATTTCTATTGTAAATGTAATATTTTATAATATTCTTTTGAGAGGTGTTTGAACTATGTTTTCATCTTGATGTGGACTAGAAATATTATTTGATTATTTTCGTTAGGGTTAATTAAGGGGTTAGGTCTAGTTAGGGGTTAATTATTGATGGGCTTAGGGATAAGGGTTTATTGTTTAATGGGTTAGAGGTTAGGGTTTAAGGGCTTAGGTGTTAGGGGTTTAAGGGCTTAGGGGAATCAGGTTAAGGTGTTAATGGGTTAATGTATATTTTTTAGGGGGTTGATTTGGACCTAGAGGATTTATAGGTTAATCATGGGTTTTTATGGAGCATTATTAATATGTTTTTAAAGTATATTATGAAAAATATGAAATTAAGAAAGAATATGACATTACAATGATGAATGCATAATAATATTAATATGTTTTTTATTATGGTCATGATTATATATCTCAGAAAGTATCTCACTTTGAAAAAACTAGTCTCCTAGGTCTGTGTCTTAAACATACTAGTCTCGTATGCATTGATGATGGTTCTATCCATCTCTTTAATGTCTGTGTGCCCCTATCGGCGTCGTGAGCTGGGCATGCCAAAACATCCGCTCGGTAGGGGTGCTCGTGCGACGAGTTGGTGGGTTAGCCTGACTTGGCAAGGGGTGACTACATAAAAGAAGTAATTACGACACATGACTAAAAAATTATAATATTTTGTTGTCATTTATGAGAAAATTAAGGTTTGGCACCCGAGTTCCAATGGGGGTGTCACGTGCTAGGCATGCTAAGGCACCTGACGCCCAAGGGCATCGCGTGTTGGGAATTCCTGTGCGCCTATGCGGCAGGGGCACCCACGCGACGAGTTGGTGGGTCGATCCAACTTGGCAAGGGATGCTTGCACAAAATAAGTAATGTCTTCCCATGACTGCCTATGAAAAGAGTTCCCACAAGGGGGTCTCATAAATATAATTTTTATAAAATTAAGTAAATTAATGTTTAGGTATTAAAAGTTGGTTTATAGTTGATTATTGATCATGCAACATGGAAATAACAAATGATAATATTTTGTTTTCATTGATAAGCTAATGATTTGTGCTCACTGATTTGCAAAGCAGGGAAAACATTCATGCCCTCGGAGAGTGCGCACGAAGGCGGGGTGCTCGTGCGCCCATGGGGGCATCGCATGTTAAAAATTCCAGGGCGCCCACCCAACAGGGGTGCCCATGCGACGAGTTGGTGGGTCGGTCTAACTTGGCAAGGGGTGCCCACACAAAAGAAGTAAGGTCGGCCTATCACTGCCCATGAATAGGTTTCCCACCAAGCGGTCTCATAATGATTTTTAGAAAATTCACTAAAGTAATGTTTGGGTGTTAAAAGTCGATTTACAATTGATTGATTATGCAACATGGTACTAACAAATTATAATATTTTGTTGTCATTGATGAGTGAACGAAGGTGAGGTGCTCGGGTGCCCATGGGGGCGTTGCCTATTGGGCACACCAGGGCGCCCGCCCAGTAGGGGTGCCTATGTGACAAGTTTATGGATCGGCTAAGGTCGACCCATAACTACCCATGAACAAAGTTCCCACCAAGGGTCTCATAATTATTTTTAGAAAATTGAATAAAGTAATGATTGGGTGTTAAAAGTGGGTTTATAATTAATTTATTATGCAACATGGTACTAACAAATTATAATATTTTGTTTTCATTTATGCGCGAATGAAGGAGGGGCGCCTAGGCGCCCATGGGTGCGTCGCGTGATGGGCACGCCAGGGCACCCGCTCGGCAGGGGCACCCGTGCAACGAGTTGGTGGGTCAGCCTAAATTAGCAAGGGGTTCTCGCACAAAAGAAACAATTTCGTCCCATGAATTCCCATGAACAGAGTTCCCACAAGGGGGTCTCATTATAAATATGATTTTTAGAAAATTAATTAAATTAATGTTTAGGTGTTAAAAGTCGGATTATAATTGAATATTGATCATGCAACATGGAAATAACAAATGATAATATTTTGTTTTCATTGATGAGCTAATGATTTGGGTTCACTGATTTGCACAGCAGGGCAAATGCACATGCCCTCCTGAAGGCGGGGCACCCGAGCTCTGATGTGGGTGTCACGTGTTAGGCACAGCAGGGCACCCAACGCTCATGGGGGTGTCGCATCCTTGGCACGCCAAGGCTCCCACCCAACAATGGCGCCCATGCAACGAGTTGGTGGGTCGTCCTGACTTGGTAAGGGGCACCCACATAAAAGAATTAAGGTCAGCCCATAACTTCCCATGAACAAAGTTCCCACCAAGGGGTCTCATAATGATTTTTAGAAAATTCACTAAAGTAATGTTTGGGTGTTAAAAATTGGTTTAAAATTGATTGATTATGGAACATGGTAATAAAAAATTATAATATTTTATTGTCATTGATGAGAAAACGAAGGCGGGGTTCTTAGACGCCCATGGGGGCATCGTGTGTTGGGCACGCCAGGGTGCCCGGTGCCCATGGGAGCCTCACGTGCTAAGCACGCGAGGGCGCCCACCCGGCAGGGGCGCCCATGTGACAAGTTGGTCAGTCGACCTAACTTAGAAAGGGGAGCTCGCGGAAAAGAAGTAATGTCGACACATGACTGCCCATGAAAAAATTTCCCGCGAGGGGGCCTCATAATGATTTTTTAAAAATTAAGTAAATTAATGCTTAGGTGTTAAAAGTCGGTTTATAATTGAATATTGATCATGCAACATAGAAATAAAAAATGATAATATTTTTCTTATGTCATAAGCTAATGATTTGCACAGCATGGCGAATGCCCACACCCTAAGTGTACCCACACGAAGGAAAGGTGCCTGGGGAACCATGGGGGAATCACATGTTGGGCACGCTAGGGTACCCATGCAATGATTTGGTGGGTCAACCCAACTTGGCATGGGGTGCCCACACAAAAGAAGTAATCTCTGCACAATGAATTCTTGAGAATGGGGCCAATGTTCAAATTTTTTTAGTTTGTGCTTATATGCATTGAAATTGACATGGTTATGCTAGATTCATGCATTGAAGATATCAGAGGGTTTTTAGACTCAAATATGACTCATAAAAAGAATTAAAAAATCAAATGATGAAATTATAACATATATAAATGTCAAGGAGATGAAATTATTTATTACTATTTACCAGTTATGGGCTTATTAGCACTAATTTTCCTTCCTTATCGTATGGAAAATCATGAGGCTATTCAATCTTGATTTGATGGTAGTCATGGTTTGATAAGAAAATCTCTAAGATAAGGCTTCAAGCTATGACCTACAATATTTTTCATTCTCCTCAAGTCCAAACAAAATATCCAGTAGCAAGGATCCTCAAGTAGTTAGGCCTGCTAGCTTGGGGTTAATATATCATTATAGAACAAGCTTATAAGGTCTTTTGTTCAAGTCGACCTAGATCCTTTCCTAGGTGTATTCTTCTAACTGACACATAGAACTATATCTATGAACTTGTCTTTTCAATATATCCATAAGGTGTCTTTCAAACATGCCTTACATTGGACTGATATCTCTCTTCTGATGATAATAATATCTTCTTTCACAAGTTTGATACTTCCTCTAATATTGTCTACGATAGAAGTTTCGAAGGTGCTAAGTCAAGAAGATATATTGAAGGTCACAGACTGATCATCTTCTTGAGTTCAGGTCAGAGTTCTGTAGTTGCTCAACACTTACATATAATTTCTCCTTTTGCTACCTTTAATAATAGGTCTAGACCCTTGAGATATTTGTGGTGTTCTATTACAAGTTTGTCCCTTTAGGGCTTTCAATAGTACCAAAAGGATGTGAAATTGATCCAAACTTAAACAAGAACGCAACAAATTACAGATATTACCATAAATATAGAGATGCAACAGAAACAACACATCATTTCATTATTATAAAATATTGAAATATGCTTACAACTAGAATGGAAATAAGACTAGCTCGGACGATGTTAGCTTATCTCTGAGAAGAGATGTGGTGGCTACATGCCTCTGAACTATGTTACAATGAGGCTTGGATGCCTATTTATTATTAAGAAACAATGGAAAACCCTAAACATCCAAAAACCTAACCTAGGTGATGAAGCACCAAAACTATAGGCCCCTTTTGGGTAAATTGCTACATCAACTTCCTAGGGTCGTAAACTTGGCATACGATCTTCGTTTGACATGCACAATACCTTGTTAGAAAGATCTATCCGAGGAATACAACTTTCGAGTGGCCAAAATCATTTGAAGAGCCTTGTTGGATTTGGTTTGCCCAAAAAACGTCGTTTAGGGCCTCGAAATGGCTCTGGAAGTTCAAGTCCCGAAAAACTACCAAAAATAGTAAGTTGGGTTATAATTAAGGAAACTAAAAAACTGAAAGAGACAGTGGTGGGTTCCAAGTGGAATAGGTGGGTGGCCACCAACCACCTAGATTAGTCCTTCCCCTTTAGGAAGCAATGGTCCCCATTGGGTTGAGTGCCTCCATGAAATCGGGAAACTTTTGCTAAACTTGGTCCTTGGTGAGCCACTTGCCTTGGTGCAGGAGTTGGCCAGATTTGACAACCCGACATAGTTGGATATTCTACTAGTGAGTGTTCATGACCTGTGTGTCCATAATCTGATCAGTTGTGGCCTGTTCCATGCAATCTAGGTTTCACTTTGTTGGTGTGAGATGTTTTTCAATGTCTGATGTGTCTAGTAATGGTGGGAAGTATGGTCGAAGGCGATCCACATTGAAAACTGGGTGCAGGCCAAGGAATGGGGGAATCCTGAGCTCAAAAGAATTGTATCCCACAACCTTGGTAATGGTGTAAGGACCATATCAGAGTGGTTTGAGTTTCCGGTGGGCTCTTATAAGGCATTCTTTCTGCAAATGCAACCAAACTTTGTCGCCCACCCAAAACTTGTGTGGCACCTGATGTTGAACATGTCGTTGCTTGTACTTGGAATTTGACTTCTCCAAGATGTCATGAACCTATTGGCAGATGTGTTAGATGCGTTCAATAAATTTGATCACTTTTTCAGCCTCGAACAATACATATGTGGATTATGCTTGTGTAGTCGCATGAGGCATGGCAACATCAATTGGACACAATGGTTGAAATATTAGACCCACTTGAAAGGGACTACGACCAGTAGAGCTATGGAGAGCTCTATTATAATTGTGTTGCACATAGGGAAGACTCTCATCCCAAGTTCGTGAATGCTTGGAGTTGTACATGCGAAGTATGTGCACGTTCATCCTATTGACGACCTTCGTCTGGCCATCAGTATAGGGATGGAAGGCAGTAAACTTGGTAAGCTTGGTGTCCAATAGTGTCCAGAGGCTTGACCAGAATGTGCTCAGGAACCTGCTATCCTGATCTAATGTAATGGTCTTCAGGATCCCAAAATGTACCCATACTCATTCAAAGAAGAGTTTGGCAGTTTCCTCTATTGTGATACTCTTCTTGCAGGCCGCCAATATAAACATCTTAGAAAATTGTTAAAATTGGCAACTAGGGCAAAACTTCATGTGGGTCATCTTATTCATGGCTGATAATATTTTTATTAGATTCCTCTTGTCGAGAGGTGTAGGATTGATCTAAATATCATCCGATTCCGATAAGTATTCATGGAGACATGAATTTATTTTGATTATGGAATTATTATCAAGCCGACCTACAACCCATGTAGGCTCAGAAGCTCAACAGTCACATCTATTCAAACACCAACATTGTGTATAAATACAGGAGGACTTTTCCTCATTTGGACTCACTCATCTCATCACATCTCTCTCTCTCTACTGCACAGAAAAGAGTCTCTTCTCTACTATGCAGAAAAGGGTCTCTCCCTCACACATGTGAAGCCGGAAGCTACCGAAACTGAAGCTACAACTACAGAAGTAAAGATTAACCTGCGTGGACTAGAAGATCTCCTCATCTGAACTGCATTGTAGGTTCATCTAAACCTCCTCTGGAAGCCGCAACTTTTGGTGGTGGAATCAAGCCGATCCGACAATCAGTTTGTGAGATATCATCTGCCCTAATTTGATGATGAAGCCATTAATGCTGATGTTGCTGATATAGGGTTTGCTACTACTGATATGAATCAGATTTATTGTACTATTTCTCTATGCTGAATTATTGAAGATAAAAGAAGATTTGATCAAAGGGTTTCCCCACACATTATGGGGTTTGTCCCTGGCTAGATGCCACATCTTGTGTCTCTTGTCTTGGCTTGTTTTTTGTCAATCATTTAATGTTCTATCTGCACTTTACTTTATGTACATGTGATTGCTAATCTATGGAATATAATAAGGAAAAGAAGTAAACTATTATAAGCATAGAACATACCATAACTTAACAAAAATGTCTCCACGACCACAAATAAACAATCATTACCATGCTTGGTAGAAGGGAGGCCAGACATATAGTCCATGGAGATGGAATCCCACGGCTGGCTAGGAGTAGGCAAAGGGCTTCTTGATGGTTGGCTTAGTGATGGCACATGCAATGAAATATCTGATATATTTCCCAAAATCCAGTTGGAGTTTGGGCCAATAAAAGTCCTTTTGTAGTACAACCATATTTTTCTCCACACCAAAGTGTCCTGCGACCCGATTGTAGTGCGTCACCCAAATCAGCTTGGCACGCCCACTTGAAGGAACACAAAAGGTGTCATGGAGGTGGAAATCATTAACTTTCTTTTCATCTACTAGCATCTAGTATTTGGAGGTGAAATCTGGATCATTTTTGCATAGTTATGGTCATCCAGAGGTCTTGTGGCCACAAGAATTGAGAACAGTAGTCAGTGTTGCAACTGGGGGTCAGTTGAGGCAATCTGCAAAATTATTGGTGCTGCCCTTTTTGTATTTAATGTTCAAGTGGAATTTTTGCAGATATGTAGACTACTTCTAATGGTGATCATTCTGCAACTTCCCTTGTGTCTATATAAACTAAATAGGTCGGTGATTGGTGTGCATGACTGTCTCCTTCCCTAGAATGTAATGCTTCAACTGTCGGCAAGCCTGCACAATAGAATACATCTCTTTATCATAGGTGGGGTACTTCTGAATTATATCAGAAAGTGTCTCACTATGATAGGCCACTGGATGCCATGTTGGGTGAGGAGTACACCAATCACATAGTTTGAGGCATGTGCCTCAATTTCAAATGGTTGTTGTAGGTCTGGCAGTGTGAGTATTGGTGCAAAGCAGAGTCAGTACTTCAACTCAACGAACGCCTTATGTTGGGACTTGGACCAAAAAAAAATTCTTTCACCCTGCCCTTAGTAATTTGACTCAAAGACCAAGTGATATGGGAGAATCTCAACACTAACCTCTAACAAAAATTTGCAAGGCCCAAAAAGCTATGAATCTTCGTTAGAGTGGTTGGGGCTGGCCAATCCGGAATGACTTGGATCTTAGTTGGATCCACATGCACGCCACACCCATCTATGATGTAACCCAAGTACATGGCCCATTCCAAAGGTGCATTTATCCAAGTTGGCACATTGTTTATGTTGTCGAATGGTTTGAAGGACATGTTGAATGTGTTGCAAGTGTTCTTCCCAACTCTTGTTGAAGATGAGTATATCATCAAGATAAACAACCATGAATGAGTTAGTGAAGGGCCGCAAGATGTCATCCACTAGCCTCATAAAAGTAGCAGGGGCATTTGTCAACCCGAAGGGCATAACCAACCATTCAAAAAGGCCTTCCTTGTATTTGAAGGTAGCCTTCCATACATTTTTAGGATCTATTGGAACCTAGTGATAGCTAGACTTCAGATCGATCTTGCTTAAATAATTGGCCCCCTCGAGTTCGTCCAGAAGGTCATCAATCTATGGGATTGGATACCTGTTTTTGACAGTGATTTTGTTTGGTTCCCAATAATCAATGCGGAGCCTTGAGGTCCCATCCTTCTTATGTACAAGTACAATCGAGCTCCCACAAGGCAATGAACTTGGTCAGATGTGCCCTTTTTGCCGCAACTCCTGGATTTTCCACTTGATCTCTTCATTTTCCATAATGGAGCAATGATATATCGGCCTGTTGGGTAGAGGTGCTCTGGGAGTCAGATCGATCGAACACTTGACCTGACAGTGGAAGGGTACCTCTATGGGTGAGGAGAAGATGTCCTTGTATTCTTCAACGACCGTATCCACTTGCTTTTGCTGCATGGAGGAACCCTTCCCGGGGCCCATGGATGTGGCTATGATCTTCCCCTTACTTTGAGAGCGGATCAAAAAGAAAAAAAAAATCTAATTCTGGGAGATGATCTTCTTGCATTGATTAGCAAAAATCAAAGAGATGGTGGTAGGCGGGGCTACCTTTGGTATCATGTATAACTTACTACCCAAATAAATAATAATAGAGCGGGGTCTTCATGTCACTTCCACAAGTATGGTTGTCCTAATAATACATCACAAAATTCAAGAGGAGCAACATTACACAGTAACTCATCCGTGAAGGACTTGATTTTGTAAGGAAGGCAGCACTGTTGGCTGACGTGGAGATCTCATCCTTGGTGAAGCCACCTGATGGTGTACGGTTTCGATGTGTTGTAGCCGTTAGACCCATCTGCTTCATGACCTCTGCTGAAATGAGGTTCTTTTGGCTCCCGTTTTTGACAGTGAACTACAATGGAGAACCCTTCACCCACATCTATGAGTGGAATAAGTGTTCCCCCTCCTCTAGATCTTCAAGCTCAATCTTATGGATCTTGGTGGTGGCCATAGTGGCACTGGGCTCTATGTCAATGATCTGCTTCCCTTTGTCATTCCCCTTGTCAGGTTCCGAATCAGAATCAAAACATGCATCTGACTTGGAAGCTTTCATCTCGACCACCAGTGATAGCTTGGCCCGACACTCACTTTTGTTGTGAGTGGAGCTCTTATGGAACTCACACCACTTTCCTATGTCCTTATTTGTCTTTTTGGTTTTTTTTCTTTGCTTTCGGCTTCAACGGGTTGTCCTGGGTCACCCTTTCTTGGATTTTCCCTTTGCTCTATAGTTTGGAAGCACCTTTCCCTTGCTTCGGATTCATAAATCCGAAGTCTCGCTTTTTTGTTTAAACTTCTGCTCAATCTTGATATTGTATCAGTACGTCATGTCAAGCGAGGAGATCTACAGGAACTCCATCTCATCCTGGATGTACCTGTGTAGGAAACCGCGGTACTTGAGTACCAAATATTTCTCAGAATCCTTGCTACCCAACTTCATGCGAAGGGTATGAAAAAAATTGGTAAACTCTGGCACGTCTTGGTCCCTTCCCTATCACACTGTGGTCCACTTTATGTATTTATCCTTATATCTCCCGACGAGGTAGTACTGCTCCTTGATGGCATCCCAGAACAAATTCCAGGTGGGTGTGGTTGAAAATAGTGAGGGTGTACTTTCATCCTTCTTCTTACAATAGGTTTACCACCAGTCCTTGGCGTGGGGGGCGGCTTTGAGAAGTGAAAAAGTAATATTTTCCCTACTAGAAAAATCATGAACAGAAAAATATCCTTCTAGCATATTTAACCATTTATATATGACGTTCGCATCTATCTGACCCTCAAATATGGGGATGTCAAAGTTAACTTGTACCTTAAAGGGTGTGGTGCTTCCAGAATAGTTGTTGGAAGGAGATGTGTCGCCCTTGGGTAGCCGCAAAAGGATCTGGGCAAAGTTATCAATCATCATGTTCCTTTGTCGCTCGAGGGCTTCTTCAAGCAATATTTTGAAAGAATCTCTTGCCCCCACGTCTTTCTTCTCTTCCACCATGGGAGGTCGTCAGGATTTGCGAGGTTGTTCTTTCAAAGGTTTGACCAATTCGAGCCCTAACTCCTTATATCCTGACCTTGTTGGAGGCATGCAAAGAAAAACAAAGAAAGAGAAGACCCCTCTGATACCACTAATTTGAAGTTAAACAGCAATGCAACAAATTACAGATATAACTATAAATACAGAGATACAGCAGAAATAACACTTCATTTCATTAATATCAAATACTGAAATATGCTTACAAACAGAATGGAAATAAGACTAGCTCGGGCGATGATAGCTTATCTCTGAGAAGAGATGTGGCAGCTACATGCCTCTCAACTATGTTACAATGAGGCTCGAAGGCCTATTTATTATCGAGAAACATTGGAAAACCCTAAACATCCAAAAACCTAACCCAAAACTATGGGCCCCGTTTGGGTAAATTGGGACATCAACTTCCCGAGGTTGTAACTTTGGCATACGATCTTCGTTTAACGCACACAATACCTTGTTAGAAATATCTATCTGAGGACTACAACTTCTATATGGCCAAAATGCATTTTACACCCTTGGCCCTAGTTTTCCCAAAAAACGTCGTTTAAGGCCTCAAAACTACTTCAGAAGTTCACGACCCGAAAAAATGCCAAAATAGTAAAATGTGCTACAACTTAGAAAACTGAAAAACTGGGGGGTCCAAGTGGAATATGAGGGTGGACACCAACATCCACCTGGATCAAAAATTGATCTTCCTTCAACGTGTCACAAATTGATGGAGTGAAAGGTTTCTATTTGGAAATATTTGTATAAATCTCATAATTTTTTAAGATAATTGTGGTTCTTTAGGGTGACTGAGGTTTGGATTAGACCTTCCAAATGAGCCTACAATGCCTCTATACAATTAGGTCTTGGTCCTTCTTTAAATGGTTTCTTTGCTACCTAATAGGACTACCTCTAGTCCACAAAAGATGAGAAAATTAGTGTAAATGTAACCATTCGTGTAAATTGATTTTTAATTAATAAAATTAATCACTATTTTCTATCACATAGTTGTTGATTTTATTTTATTTTTTGAAATTAACATTTAAATTATAAATTATATTATTAAATCAAAAACATATTATATTAATTATTATATTATTAAATCAAAACCATATTATATTAATTATTATATTATTAAATCAAAACAATATCATATTAATTATTATATTATTAATTTATTATTAATAATTCCTAGCTCATATATATGTTTTTGGCATGTCATTGCATATGGTTTTCGCATAGACTGTGAGTTTCTCGGTGGCTCCACTCCCTTATATGTTTTTGGCATGTCATTGCATATGGTTTTCGCAGACTATGAGTTTTCTTGGTGGCTCCGCTCCCATGTCATTTCATATGGTTTTCACATAAAATGTGAGTTTTCTCGGTGGCTCCGCTCCCTTACACATTCGATTCTTACAGCATACCCAAGGGTTTCTTCATGGCTCTGCTCCCCACATTCGATTCTTGCAACAGACCTCAGTGTTTCTCGGTGGCTTTGCACCCTACATTTGATTCTTGCAGCAGATCTGAGGGTTCTCGGTGGTTGATCTCTGTACATTCAATTCGACGTTCCCTTGAGGATTTCTCGATGGCTCCTCCCTACATTCAATTCTTGCGGACCTTAGGGTTTATCAGTTGCTCCTCCCTACATTCCATTTGTTTTTCGCTTGAGTGTTTCTCAGTGGCTCCTCCATACATTCGATTCTTGCGAACTTGCCTCGACTATTCTCGATGGATTCTCCCTACATTTGATTTGGAATTCCCTTCCCTGTGCGAACTCCTTCAAGAATCCATAGTAGTTGGTAAATTCAGGAATCAGGGTTAAGCAATGGTAATTCCACATTCCTTATTAAACACCTACAATTCTAGGGTTTTCAAAAAATTGTCACAATCCTAAGGCTAGGAACAATTGAGACCATTTATGCCCTAAAATAAAAAATTATTTTCTCAATGTATGCATTAATAAGAGAGTAGTAGCATGGTTATCAGTTAATTAATATGTTCATTCCTTCTTGAGTCTGTATTTAGTCATGGGCTACGACTTATTCCACCATCTCTTAATATATTATTTAGTTGTGGGCGGCCATAGCTGGTGAATCGAGCAACCCGTCGGTGATAACATGAGACCAATAAGCTCATACATGGTACCCCAAAGATGATATGTGGTATCCAAAAGAATTCATAAAGAAAGTTAGGGTAAAGAGTCAATATAATACCCCAGATCTGGGTATTCAGATAGCGAGCACCCCTTCTGATTGATAGGATTAGGCGCGTGGATGGAGTTTGGCATTACAATATGGATCCATGCCAACATATTTACTCCACGCACCATATTGCCTCAATTTGTGAGGACCACCTTGCGTTTTCTCTAAGCTTCTTAAATAATTGTGACCTGCACTCCATGTCATTTTGTTCCTTCTCTAGTTGCTCACCCTTCTGCCCAACACCACCTTTCCCAGGCTTTTTGTTACTCCCACCAGCGCCTCCACTCCAACCATGAGTGGGGAAATATGGAATGGTCGTTGTCTTGGATGTGGATTAGGTAGAGGGAGAAACCCCACCACCTTAGATGACCACTCCATTTCCACCATGTTCAACCACACAATTCCATAGAGTATCCGCAAGAAAGTCATGGCTATGGAAGAAGAGGAGATGCGCCTTGGGTGCTCGTCCCTCTGGGCACTGTGCAACCTTCTGGCCTAACAGCTGAAAGAATGAGCAGATATTAAAGACAAAGCCACTCATTGAATTGTTGAGCTCTCTACGCTTCTGAGCCACTCTTCTACCTCCTTGAAGCAACTAGCATGTAGGTATCTTGGCATCGATTACCCTCCCATGGTATCCTCCTCGATCGGGTATCCTACACACTCCCCTCCTATAAGCTCTTGCCTCCCTCCTTATAGCAGAGCTCCCCTGCCTCTAGTCGCCCCCAATGCTCCCCTTTCTTTCCCTATTAATTTTTCATAGGGCAATATTGTTCTTTGCTTTGATAATTGTATTTCTTCATTAAAACATTACATTCACCCCAAAACATCATAGAATTATTCATATTTACATCATTATTCAGTAGCATATACAACTGTGTATAAAGAACAATATCATCATCATCATCAATGCAGCGGAACATAAAGGAACAACAGAAGAAAATTATTCATACATAGAGACACCAGGATTGGTCGGAGACCAGGGAAAAACCCACTATGGGGAAAGCCCTTTCAAATTCTTCTTCTACTTAGATTATCATCAAAATATTCAACAAAAGGGATTACAATGATCCATATCTTCATCTATGCAACTAACGAGAAAAAACAACTACAACATCCATGAAATGAACCCAATAATGTTTCTACTCAAAATATGATTCTGAAGCTTGTAAAGAACAACCATTTTATGCAGTCAACTTTCGAACCCTACAGTGAATGAGCAAAACCTTTGGACAACTGAGGTTCCATCATTTCAGTCTCGGTCGCAAGGAGGAGAAGTCATTCGATCGACTATGGTTTCTTGGTCACTCTCTGAAGTACTATAAGAGAGTGATTATGGTTGGATCTGCCTAGATATATCTCAAAGCCTCGGTCGCACCCTTCAAGATGTTATGCAAGTGACTATAGCACCCCATTCGCTCACTTAAGAGTGACATCCGAGCGATTGGGCTCAAATCTAGTCTGAGGCGAGCGTGCGATTGTGATTATGAAACCCTAGCCCTCGGTCACATGCACAGTGTGATGTATGTGTAACTGGAAGGCTCCAGTCACACTCATGAGCCTCTGTGGGAGTGACTATAGTCAAACCTTCCAATTTTGTGCCTGCGACTATGGCCCAAAACACTAGATCTGAAATGCAAGCTTCAGACCCTGCAATTTCACCTTAGAGAAAACTTATCTTTCTGCGAAAGAGCCTCAGACCTGTGCAAACCAAAAATCAAGATAGAAGAGTGTCTCATGATTGTGTCCAAATGAGGTAGAGGTCACTTATATTTATAGCCTCCCAAGAGGGTCCACTTTACTTTAGGTTCGACATGATCAAATATGCACATGTGGGATATTCTTCATAATTACACATTCCCTTATCCCATTTGAGTGATCTTTAGGTCTATTTTGTTCCTCCCAAAAAGAGGAATTAAATGCAATAATTATCGCCATCACGTGAGCTGTCCAAAGTGGGATGTTACTGTAGTTGTATATTTTTAACACTCCTCAACTAGGGAGAATTCCACCTACCAATATTTGACCATTGATCAATATCTCGTCGTGTAAGCATATGTCCCATCTCAAGTATCTCATCATCTCATATCATCATTGATCATCTCAATTTTTCTCTTGTTTATTCCTGCTCGTCTCTTGATTGTTCCTGCTCATGTGTTGAACATTCTCAAATATAAAAGAAGAAGAATTTTGACAAGTGAGCTCAATCTACCACACTTTTTCCACTGGGCTATTACTCGGAAACTCTACCAGCAGGCTACTACCCGGGATATCGGCGAGGAGTTCAATCTGCAATATGTATCATCATCGAAGAACATCCCATCAAGGGAGAATATCTCAAACTGGAACCACATCGGGGAGCTCAATATCAACCTGAAATCTCATGGGGGAGTTATACATCTACAACCCCATATCGAGCAATAGGATATCCAAACACGCAAGGGAGCACATCTCATCCCTAGATATTACCATCAATGACTCTAAGTAGTGATGTGGTAGAACATCTGCGTCATAATCAATTTGGGTTGTACACCCTAAGTACACTGTCAACCCATTGGCCAAATGGGGAGCGATATTCCCAACAAGCCTTGCTTGTGGGTATGATGCCAATTGGGGTATACTCTGCATAGACCAAATAGGGGAGAAACATCTTTGACCCTATGAATATAGGGGATCAACACCTCCAGCCCTATGGATAACAGATAGGGGTGATACCCTATTGTTCAGATTTCCCTCAACCCCAGGAGCCCTCCATCTCTATTCCACACCCTGGGAGCTCTAACAAGGGAGGAAGAGTTGGCTCAGTGTCCTCGATCAGCGATTCTCTTTATAAATCATCAACATATCATCATACTCGTATCTATCAATCATCATGTCTCAATAGCAATTGTCTCATGTTCATACAGGGAATCAAATCAATTATGATATTAGAACATAAACAATCATATACATACCTATATATATATATATATCACAAAAAGGATACCATAGTCATCCTCCCTCTTAAGGAGGTGCCAAGCATAAGCCTAATCTTGTCTTGTACAACAACACTGACTCAATGTATGAAGGTAACTCAGTCTCAACTATACGCGAGATTATTTTCCAATTGGATCCCACTCTTTGTCATCGCAATGTATCCAAGTTATGTCCAAATCCTGCTCAGATGTCTCTTTAAGGAGATTCTTCATCTAGCCTCGCAGCTAGCCATGCTAGCAACATCATACTCAACCTCGGTCATGCTATGGACCTCTCATCCAAGATATCATGGCAGATCTCATACTAAAGTAGCATCCAAATGTGCTCATGAATAATAATACCAAACATCATCATTAAATTCATGTAGCCACATATTGTAGGATGAATATCTCATATCAAAATTGATCACCTCATGAAAGTATCTTGAAGGTTGTTTGGTGGCAACTCAATGTGTATGAAGCGACTCAATCATGAATTCACTCAGGTTCTATGCACATAACACACACACAAATATATATATATATATATATATATATATATATATATATATATATATATATATATATATATATATATATTTACAGTCATATGTTCAAGAAGGAACATCAATGGTTCAATCAAATGTCAGTTTCCAAGCCAAGTTCAATATCTCTTCACAACTTCTTGAAATTCAATCGGAGTGTCCAAGGATTTTCATTCCCACTTTCCAAAAACTTCTTCAATAGCTTTGCAATATATATTTTCTTTTCCAAATTTCGGAATCGATTCATCATGCCATGATTCATCATTTCGGGCTTCAGAATTCATCTCCCTCTTACTTGGATCATCAAAGACTTATTACCTGAAAATAGTAGATCATCATAATATAAAACCAAAACCAAAATCAAAGTCATACCTTGGAACACTTATGAAGTAGAGGTTTGGATCAACACATCATCCTAGCTTCACCAGATAACTATCAATGCCGACATATCTGTATCAGAGAGCTTGTTGCATGCAATTCTCTCTAAAAACATAACACTTTACCAAACCAACATGCTCAACCTTACATAAATCAATATTATGCAACAAAATCAGCTTAGAATCTAGATCAAAACTAATATCAAAATCATCAATATCACAGTATCAAGTTCTTTGGACCAGGTGATAGGTAGAGCTCATATCAAGTCATTCTCATGACCATAATACAAGCCATTTATGTCACTAGATGCAAATGCACACACCAAGGATAAGTCATGCAAGTTTCATCCATTCATAGAGAGATAGCATCATACTAAATCACAATTGCCAATACTTCAACCAATGTGCTAAGAATGAGGAGGCTAAGACAAAACCATTATTGAATACCAATATCAGTCACTGAAAGTCACTATGCTCACATAGCATTGTCATCAAGGAAAATCATCAATCGTCAAATCAAATCATTTGTCATCAGGTCAAAACCAAAATTCGCTATAATATTGAGACTTATAGCTCAAAAACATATCTCAATCATCAATTCAAATCTCTAAGTCGTTATCAGTTATCATGTAAAATCTTTGCCATAAACCAAGGTTTCTCTCAAACACTAACCTCATATCCATCAAACCCTAATACAAAAATTTCCTAATATTTTCTTCAAACCCTAGAATTATTTTAGGTTTCCTCCATCTTCTCTTACTTCCATCAAAGGTGTATCTATGGGGGTCATCTCCATGAATTTTCTTCAGCCCGGCTCTGAAACCATGTTAATTTTTCATAGGGAAATATTGTTCTTTTCTTTGATAATTACATTTATTCATTAAAACATTACATTCACCCCATAACATTATAACATTATTCAGCAACATATGCAACTATGTAGAAAGAAAATAGTCATCATCATCAATGCAGTGGAACATAAAGGAACAATAGAAGAAACGTATTCACACATAGAGACACTAGGATTGTTCAGAGACTAGGGAAAATCCCACTATGGGGAAAACCCTTTCAAATTCTTTTTCTTCTTAGATTGTCATCAAAATATTCATCAAAATGATCCATATCTTCATCTATGCAACTAATGAGAAAAAAAATACAACATCCATGAAATGAACCCAACAATGTTTCTACTCGAAATATGATTTTGAAGCCTATAAAGAACAGTCACTGTCTGCAGTCAACTATTGAACCCCACGGTCACTGCGCGAAATCTTTGGACAACTGAGATTCCATCATTTGAGTCTCAACCGCACAGAGGAGGACTCATCCAAGCGACTATGGCTTCATGTCACTCTCTAAAGTACTATAAGCGAGCGAATATGGTTGGATCTGCTCAGATCTATCTCAAAGCCTCGGCCCCTCCCTTAAATATGTTATGCGAGAGACTGGGGTCAAATATGGTCTAAGGCGGGCATGCGACTACGATTCTGAAACCCTAACCCTCTGTTGCATGAAAAGTGTGATGTTTGTGTGACTCGAAGGCTCCAATTGCACTCATGAGCCTCTGTGGGAGTGACATTTGTCGAAACTTTCCAGTGTTGCACCTACAACTATGGCCCAAAACCCTAGATCTGAAATGCGAGCTTCGAACCCTGCAATTTCACCTCAGAGCAAACTTATCTTTCCGCGGATGAGCCTTAGACCTGTGTGAGCCAAAAACCAAGAGGGAAGAGTGTCTCGCGATTGTGTCCAAATAAGGTAGAGTTCACTTGTATTTATAGCCTTCCACGAGGGTCCACTTTAATTTAGGACCAATCTTATCAAATATGCACATGTGGGCTTTTCTTCATAATTACACTTTCCCTTATCCAATTTGAGTGATATTTAGGTCGATTTTGGTCCTCTAAAAAAGAGGAATTCAATGCAATCATTATCTCCATCAAGTGAGATGTCCAAAGTGGAATTTGACCGCAGTTGCATATTTTTAATATCCTCACCTAGGCCTAGCCCTTACGGGTGCTACATTCTGGAGGAAATCCCAGAGGATGTTGGTTCGTTGCAAGCTCATGGAACTTCTCACATGCATGGTGGAACCAGGTCGAATTTTTTCTAGCTTCAAAGCATATCACGTCACCTGGTGGCATCTTGAGCAGACCCTGGTTGGTTTTTTTCTCCTTTTGATCAATTGACTACAAAAGATCGTTTTGCTTCAGCAATTACCAATGTGATAACACAATTGTAGCTCGGCCTAAGTGTGTTAATTTTGAGACTAAGGATCCAGGAACCACAAGTCCTTTCCCTCCCTTGTAGTTTTTATGCTTCTATCTTTTGGAAAAATAATGTTAACTCTAATTTCCCCCTCCAGGGGTAGAGAACTCTTGTCTTATCTCTCTAGTTTCCTCGCTTTGAGGCAGAGACGAAACTCATGAATGTACATATTGTAAATTTGGTTTAGTTAATATAATTTATACATGCTTACTCACAAACAAACAAACAAACAAAATTTAATATACTAGTGTTGTATCCCTGCCCTGGGCTACTTTGGACTATAATTCTGAGTGGTTTGGCTTTTTTATTTTTCTTTGTCATGTCTTCATTGTTCAAGCTCAACCAAAATCTTAACTTTCGCTACTTTGGACTATAATTCTAAGTGGTTTGGTTTTTTTTCTTTGCTCCGTCACGTCTTCATTGTTCAAGCTCAACCAATGTCTTATCGTTATGAAGACAGTGGTTATTCAGACCCTTGCAAATAGTGATATTGTTCTCTTCCAAAGTTTAATTATTTTGAATGCAAGTTTGTGGTTTTGGACTTGAGAATAGGGCTACGTATAGTGGCCGGAACTATGATCCAATTAGTAATGAGTTCAATCTTGAGAGTATGGCTTTCGTGACTATTCGGTCTCTTGAAAATAGGCTTAAGACACCTCTGCTTACTTTTGAATATGATTGTGCTTTTATTACAGTGATAAGGTCTTGGATTTATGCTCAGAACTTGGATTTTTACTTTCTCTAGAATCTTGGCCTAGGAGAAAGTCCTTGACACTGCATGATGGCACCATCTTGGCATCACATGAGGGTATGTTCTTGCCACCGCACAATGGCACCATCTTGGCATATCATGAGGGTATGGTCTTTCCACCGCACAATGGTATCGTCTTGGCATTGCATGAGAGCATGATCTTGGCACTGCATCATGGCATGGTCTAGCACACTACATAGAGTCTCGGTCGCATATAATTTCAGTTCGTGGCACTGCATCTATATGATAATTTAGGAATCATACATCGAAGTTACATTCGAGTCTTGGCATCACATGGTTCCTCTTCAGATGCAGTCTTGTCTCCATTGTCGGCACTATTATTCTAGGAACTAGTGGTTTGTAGTATATTGGCACCCCCTGCTGTATATATGCTACCTTTGTTATGCAACCTCTTTGCATGGTATATTTATATATATATATATATAGATATAGAGAGAGAGAGAGAGAGAAAGAGAAAGAGAGAGAGAGATACATATGTGTATATATATATATATATATATATATATATATATATATATATATATATATATATATATATATATATATATATATGTATATGTATACATATATATGTATGTATATATATATACATATATATGTATGTATGTATATATATATATATATATATACATATATATATATGTGTGTGTGTGTGTATGTATATATACATACATATATACACCCACACACACACACACACACACACATATATACGTATGTATATATATACATGCGTATATATATGTATGTGTGTGTGTGTGTGTGTGTGTATAAATATACATATATACATATATACATATATATATATGTATGTATGTATGTATATATATATAAATACATACATACATATATATATATATATATATATATATATATATATATATATATGTATATACACACACACACACACACACACACACACACACATACACATACATATGGCTTTGTATGTATGATGATCCCGTCGTAACATAATACAACATCATTCAACTATACAATATATTATATTAATATGATATTAGCATGGTGTGATTTACACATTGCACTTCAGTATTGGCATGACACTACACATGTGTTCAACGCAATAGTATGGCACCATGTTTGATTTAATATAACATCATTCAATTATACAGTCTATTATATTAATATGATATTAGCACGACATGATTTACACATTGCAGTTCAGTATTGGCATGAAAATGCACATGTGTACAACACAGTGGTATGGCACCATATAGCAAAGGTATCCATGCTATCATTTCTGAAACCTCAAACCCTAGTGACAATATTGGCATGACAGAGTTGATGATAACATAGTAATGACAGTTTAGATGTGTCAGTGGTTTCAATGTTTCTATAGCCAGTGTAAAGTTGTAACAAGTGTCTCTATATGTGAGTGATTTTCTTCTTATGTTCATTTTATTTATGTTGTATTGTTATTGCTCTTTCTATATAATTCCACATAATGTTATAATCGTGTGGTTCCAATCCATTATCATTATTATTATTATGTGTTTATCATAAAGACAATGCCAATAAAGAAAATCACAATGCAAATAGACACCCTAGAAATAGCATCCTTCCCAAGTATGTGAGCTTGACAAACAAATAATTAATGCCCAAGTCAAACAAATAGACTTTTCTTCCTTTCCTCGCTATCCTTCTCTTCTTTCTCGCTCTGAATTTTTCTCAGACTTATTAAAGAGTGTGAATTTCTTATCTATGTGCAATGAGGTCAAATATGTCTCCTTTATATAGTCTTTTGGTGAGGTCCAAGGGCTTTTTGTGGGGCCTACTTGATGGGCTAGCCGACCCATCACTTGTAGCTTCTAGATCTCATTTTTACATTTAAAATATTTATTTTACATCAATTCAAGAGCCCTTCATGGGAATTTACATCATGACCTTGACTTTGACCTTATCACAACCTTAGAGCACACAAATGGGTGCTAAACCTAACACAAAATGGGTTCATTACCTATTCCAAAACAAAGCCACAATATTCATTGGTATAGGACAAGGCTCGTCAAATCCCATGGGAATAGTATTGCTCTTGTGGTAGGAAAGGACATTTCTCTTTATCAAGTTGAGGAATTTCTCAACAAAACATTAGTCAATAAGTTCTTCAAATGATGTTTTTTCCAGCTACCTTTTCCAAGACATGTTACTTTCAAGATCTTCCATCCATTCTTGGTTGTAGGTGACATCTACAACTCTCTTTCGGTTGTATCAACCCAACCAGATGTTATTCAAAAATCAAAATGAACATCAAATCAAAGTTACCTTTTATGATGGCCTTTCATAATGACATCTTCTTCTTGCACTATCAACATCCTGCACATTCACATCTCCAAGACTTTCAATGTCAAGGGTCTTCTTCTTTTATCAAGGTATTCATACCTTTCCTCATGGAGATATCCTAGCCAATTCGTTTAGATCATAAAATGTTGACTACTTATCTTCTCGTGTTGTGACTATAGTTAAATTCTTTTTCTTCCCATATTGTTCCCACGAACTTCTAGTTAAAGTTCCTTCATTTTGTAAACCACCTGATATTCCATGTGAGGACATATTATGTTGATTACATATATTTAATATGTGAACCATGCCTTCATGCATCTTTCCAAAGGAGGAGATACTTTTTCTTTTGGTCATGCTCATGAGATAGAGCATTTACTCATGCAACCAGGTGTGTTACAACACTTCTAATGTTCTTGTTAATAAAAAGAGTTGATGCCTTCATTTCCTTGAATAATACCTTTCTTCTCTTCTCCCTGAAATACTCCCTTAGTTGTGATGCCTCAATCAACATTCCAAATGAATATTTAAGGGTTTAATCCTCTAAGTTTCAGTGATTAAATTTTTCATATTCATGTGCCCCTTTCAATTACATAATGGTTTCAACTCATGTGATAATTAACTCAACTATCCATTTGAAAAGATCATGATCAACGAAAGACAAACTTCTCATTGAAATATATTATTGGCTCACTTAGTACTACTAGCTATGCTTCCTAATCTATAACTAATAGAAGTCAATTCAATTAAAAAAAATATTATAGCCCATTGTTTAGTCAACTCATGATGGTTCTCAGCGAAATGATGCCCAATCCAATTGAGCTAACTCATTAAATTGGATTTTTTTATTGATCTAAAATGTTTCATCAAATTCAAATCTTTGAATGTTTATAGCTGAGGATGGTGGAATAAAATTAAAAATTACACTTATTTGATAAACAGGGTGATAAGGGGAAGGCACCATCCTTAGAGCATCCCACAGATGTTGTTGAGGAAGTGCTTAATGATCTTGATTGGTTTGATGATGATGAGTTGTACATGTCTCTTGACCCAATAATAACAATCAATAAGCTTGTGGTTAGAACGAACGAAGAAATTTCTCGCTTGATTGGCATTAGAAATAAAAGTCTTGATATTAAAGATAGGATCAACATGTTCAACCAACATCTTTAGAGATATCAGGTAATAACCATATTTTAAAGTGATTTTTTTATGTCATAAGTTCAAGTATGAATGTTTGTTTTTTAACTTTTACATTGTCTAATCGAAAAAACATTTTCTTTTTTATAAATCATTTTTTGGTAGAGTTCACACCACAACCTACAGACACCACTATAGGGCATCCAGAAGAGGAGCACAGGGCAACCATTCCAATAGTGTCAACTAGTGCACAAGGTAAAGAAAACTCTAATGCTATTTTTATTAATAAATAATAACAAAAAAGATCAATTTAACATTTCTTTCTTGTTAAAGCTAATGATCCACCCCTCTTGCAGTAGCCTCGACAACGTCATGAGTACACGTCCAAGCCATAAAAAAATAAAAATAAAAATAAATAAATAAATGATTGTACTAGTTATATCATTAGAAACATCACAAACCATATTATGAAAACATATTTTTGATAACAACCTTTTTGGAGATGAAGTATTTTGTGTTTATGATTAATGAATGTTATATGTTAATGAATCATTATTATGTCTCTTTATGTACATGACGTTGTTTCATATTATGTAAACATATTTTTTATGATAAAATTTATTGAGATGAATATTTTGTGGATTTGTGAATGAATGTTTGTTATTTGTTTTTTATGTATCTTAATGTCTTGCTTTCAACTATTTCCTATATATTAGATAGATTGGGTACTGGGAAATTGAGAGTGATGTGAGAGGAAGGGCCTTGAGAACTTCCACCTTCACAAGGTTGACCCTGTTCAGTAGAGAATAAATTAGGATTTGAATAATCTTGGATCAAAACATCCTCAACCCAACAAAGCAACAACAAACTCAATGTTGACTTTGTTGTTGCATCGTCTATTGGAGGGAGGTTTGCTCCAATATTAAACTACTCCAACAATTTATTCTCAAAACCAAGAGGAGCTCATTTAGGTATTCATGCACACGTCTTTTTAATTAATATTTATTCATGCATTTAAATTTAATCTAACTTTGCCTCATTGGTCTCATGAATATGTGTAAGATAACTAGTTTCAATTCAGATGTTGAAGTGGAATAACTATCTGAAGCAAATAGCTCAAATGGTAAGGGTTTAGGTGAGACAACAAAATTTGTTTGATATTTGTCTTGTATGTCTTGGCCGAGTGGGAGTTACATAAAGTTTTATAATAAATAACAAAATTTTCCATGAAAAAAATTCATGTAGTATTTGTCTTTCTTTGACAATTGTGTTTTTATTTGAGTGAAAGACCATAAACTGTCATTTTTCATGTAGGCATAGGAGAAACTCTTACTCTATTAATTGGGCATAAGGCACTGGTATGATTTTCTACTATTTTATTAATTATTTATCGCATCTGACTTCTCCTTCTTTGTTTTGCAGGTACTTTCATTCGCATATCTAGATTTAAAAGATTAACTACGGTTGGAGTCATATACGCTAAAAAAACTTATCGAAGTACTGCTCAACTTTAGCCCACCAAGCTCTTGGTTACCAACTGCATGATTTAGTTTTTCGTTGCATTTTATTTCAAGGATTTTTTTATTTCTACATTGCAAATCTTCCAAGACCATAGATGTTGAGAAAAACTAGGGCAAACATAATTATGGTTTCTTTTATAATGTTTTCTCTTGTTATATTGACAATTCTTGTGATATAATGTTAGTTCAGCATCGTAATTATTGTTTTGTGTTCATCGTTAAGACAACGCCAATAAAGAAAATCGCAGTGCAAACAAGAACACCAGAAATAGGCTCTAGGCCAGGGAAAACCCCAAAAAATTATCTTCTTACAGAAATTCAAGGAAGACTTCCAAGACCTTTGATTAAGGAAACTCACCAAGTGATATGCCAGCCACCCAAGCAACAATTCTTCTCTCTATAACTCATTTTGTTGCTCTTCTCTAGCTCGAAATATGAATAGAGATAACTTCCCATATGTGTGAGCTTGCCAAATTAAGAATTGATCACAAGCCAAACAAATAGACCTTCTTGCTTTCCTCTCTATCCTTCACCTCTTTCTCACTCTGAATTTTCCTCATAGTTCTTGAAGAGACCAAATTACTTGTGTGACTCAAATGAGGTCCAATACCTCTCCTTTATAGATAAATATAGGGATTTATATGAGTTAGATTCTTCAATTTTATTTCTCTTATCTTGACATTTACTTGTGAAATTATATGTTGATTATGGTAGTGTTCCTTTCATCAATTAAATGCCAACATGAAGGTCACAAAGACAAGAACACAATATGTAAGCGCGCAACTAGGGAAAAACCCCTATGAATGAGAGATCTAATCAACTCTTTCTCTAGTAGATTGAATCAATTTGAGACACACTTGATCCTTTGACTAAAGAAATAGACTTACTCCAACCATAAGACTAGTTCCTCCTGCAACTGTCGCTGTAATCATGGTCCTTGGCTCCTTCTATTTCAACTTCAAAATTTTGACCCTCCTTCTACACTAGTATCAACCCTCCTACTTCAGAAATCTTGGCCTTCGTTTTGCAATAGTCACAACCCTTTCCGTAATCATCTCTGCAACAAGGAACTCCGACTTCCCCGTAATTGTTTCTGCGATTCACATTTTCATCTTCCTCTCTATAATATTCTTCTAAGATTATTTGCTTCCTATCCATTTCTTGGTCCTGTAATAGTTTCTCTTACTTATTGAACGAATGCTTCACTTATCTTTTTCAAATGGTGAAATAGAAGGCTATTTATACTTTTTGGTCATTGTGCATTTCAGTCGACATGAACAATTTGACTTGAACCCGACTTGTAGGGTTGTAATGAAGGTTGACTTGATTATATTTTGTTTGGAGGCAAGATTTGAAGCATGAATGGTAATCCTTTAGGGAGAAGGAACGGATTTGGTGGAGGATAAATTTAGACACAAAAACATTATTCCTTTCTTAACATTAAGAAGCCCAAGAAGGTTCTCTTACAAAAATGACTCTGGCTTTGACTCAACAAAAAATTGGCTTCAAAATGCCCAAAAAATGTATTTGAAGGAAAACATTTAAGCAATTAGATTTCAGAGGCCTACCCCTTGATCATTTAGTGTTGTCTTTTCTAAATTGGCTATGCAGTCAAAGGAAAAAAAATTGTTAACAAAATATTTCCATGTAAAATGATCCAATTTTTAGAGTCGATGATAAAATTTAAAAGAGATGAAAATTATGTTCGTTACCCAAGTATCAACTCCTTGGAAATATGTGGAACGAGCTATAAGTCGAGCACAACATCCCTTTCAAGATGTTTGATCACATTGCTTACTTATGGAGAGGTTCCAAAAGATTTCTTTATTAAGCTTGTAATCAATGCTATAGAAAAAATTCAGAATGAACTTAAAGATGAAACAAAATCTTGGAAAGTTGTAAAGAAATATAGAGATTTAGATGACGACCACATATGTCTTAGAATGTTATCATGTGGAATTCCTTTGCATGAATGAATGCTTATTGGATTAATCGGAATCTGGAAGTTCATAGATTTGATTGATTGACTATAGTGAATACATTAGCATGCCATGTAAGCCAAATTTGTACCTAGTTCCACATCATTATGACATGCCATCATGCCACATAATCACCAGTTAATGCAATCATGCCACATAGTCACCAGTTGCATGTGCTTATTCCAGATACCTATTTTGAGATCATTGCTTCACATTTCATTCATGGTACCCCAAGGGTGGTTCTAGTCAATCCAATAAGCATTCATTCATGCAAAGGAATTCCACATGATAAAATTCTAAGACATATTTGGTCATCATCTAAATCTCTATATTTATTACAACTTTCCAAGCTTTTGTTTCATCTTTAAGTTCATTCTGAATTTTTCTATAGCAATGATTACAAGCTTAATAAATAAATCTTTTGGAGCCTCTTAGTAAGTAAGAAATGCGATCAAACGTCTTGAAAGGGACGTTGTGCTCAACTTATAGCTCATTCCGTAGATTTCCAAGGAGTTGATACTTGGGTAATGAACATAATTTTCATCTCTTTCAACTTTTATCATGGACTCTTGAAAATGGATCGTTTTACATGGAAATATTTTGTTAACAAAAAATGTTCCTTTGACTACATAGCCATTATAGAAAAGACAGCACTAAATGAGCAAGGGATAGGGCTCTAAAATATAGTTGTTTAAATGTTTTCCTTCAAATACATTTTTTGGGCATTGTGAAGCCAAAAAAAAATTGAGTCAAAGTCGAAGTCATTTTTGTAAGACACCCTTCTTGGGCTCATTAAGGTCAAGAAAGGAATTATGTTTTTGTTTCAAAATATCTCGTCCACCAAATCAATGCCTTCTCCCAAAAGGATTACCATTCATCCTTCAATGTTGGCCTCCAAACAGAGGATAATCAATTCAGCCTTCATTACAAGCCTACCAGTCGAGCTCAAGTCAAATTGTTCATGTTGGTTCAAATGCACAGTGACCAATAAGTATAAATAGCCTACTATTTCACCATTTGAAGGAGAGAAGTGAAACATTCGTTCAAGAAGTAAGAGAAACTATTATAGGACCGAGAAATGGAGAGGAAGCAGAGAATCTTACAAGACTATTATAGAGAGGAAGCCGAAAATGTGAATTGCAAAAACAATTACAGGGAGGCTGAAGTGTCAACTAGTGCACGAGGTAAAGAAAACTCTAATGCTATTTTTATTAATTAATAATAACAAAAAATATTATTTTAACATTTCTTTTTTGTTACAGTTGGTGATCCACCCCTCTTGTGGCAGCCTCGACAACGTCATGAGTACATGACCAAGCCATAATATATATATATATATATATATATATAACATCACATACCATATTATGAAAACATATTTTTGATGATAACTTTTTTTGAGATGAAGTATATTGTGTCTATGATTAACGAATGAATGTCATATGTTAATTAATAATTTTTATATGTCTATTTATGTACATAACATTGTTTCATATTATGTCAACATATTCTTATGATAAAATTTATTGAGATGAAATATTTTGTGGAATTATGAATGAATGAAAGAATGTTTGCTATTTGTTTTTTTATGTATTTTAATGTATTTCTTTCAACTATTTCCTATATAATAGATAGATTGGGTACTAGGGAATTGAGAGTGATGTAGTGGGGGAGGGGCCATCAGAGCTTCCACCTTCACCTGGTTGGCCCTGTTCAATATAGAACAAATTACGATTTGGATAATCTTGGAGAAAACACCCTCAATCCAACATAACAACAACAAAATCAATGTTGACTTTGCTACTACTTCGTCGAGTGGAGGGAGGTTTACTCCAAGATTAAACTACTCCAACAATTTATTCTCGAAACCAATAGGAATCATTCAGGTATTCTTTCACGCAAGTATTTTTAATTATTATTTATTCAAGCAATTAATTTTAATATTTGGTCAAATTTAATCTAAGTTTGCCTCATTGGTCTCATGAATATGTGTAGGACAACTAGTTTCATTCTGGATGTTGAAGTGGAATAACTATATGAAGCAAAGAGCTCAAAATGGTAAGGGTTTAGGTGAGACAACACAATTTTTTGATATTTGTCTTGCATCTCTTGGTTGAGTGGGAATTACATAAAGTTTTATAAGAAATAACAAATTTTTCCATGAAAAATATTCATGTAGTATTTGTCTTTCTTTGACAATTGTGTTTTTATGAGTGAAAGACCATAAACTATCATTTTTCATGTAGGGAATTAGGATAAACTCTTACTATATTAACTGGGCATAAGGTAGTGGTATAATTTTTCTTCTATTTTATTAATTATTTATTGCATCGAACTTCTCCATTTTTTTTGTAGGTACTTTCATTCGCATATCTAGATTTGAAAGATTAACTACAGTTGGAGTCATATATGCGAAAAAAAAAAAAAAAAAAAATCATCAAAGTACTACTCAACTTTAGCCCACCAATGCTTGGCTACCAGCTGCATGATTTAGTTTTACGTTGTAGTTGATTTCAAACAATTTTTTATTTCTACATTACAAATATTCCAAGACCATAGATGTTAAGAAAAACTAGGGCAAACAGAATTAGGGTTTATTTTATAACGTTTTCTCTTATTATATTGACAATTCTTGTGATATAATGTTAGTTCATCATCATGTCAATAGCCATTTATGTTTCCGTGTCACACTCTAGTTGGGTTCATCCTATGTGTATTTTCCACATCATTAGTGACACGAAAATAGCCACTTCCATTGACATGTCATGTAGCACATCACACTTTGGGTGTGATAATCCCAGTGGCTCCATGTGACCACCATGTGTTCTACACTACTAGCATCATAATGTGATCTTTTTCAAAACATATTATATGAAGCATCCCACAACCTAAAACTCCATCTAAATACAAAACAATTCAACTACCAAGGGCTCAAGTCTCACCTGACCCTACCTACAATACCTACAAACAAAACCTGAGTCATGTGCCAATTCATTTTCCACTCAGCTATATGCACCACTAAACAACACCACTAAATAACATACACCTACCAAAAACACATTTTTTAAACTTTCTACTAGTCCCCTTCTCCAACCAATATACAACTCAGGTTGAAGAGTGACCTTAATTACATACCCAAAAACTCCAAAACTATCCCCACGACAAAGTTTGATTTGTTACAAGACAATTTGCATCCCTCTTCACCATGAACCAATCGTGTAATTTTATGTGATCCACCAAGTTAGTATGCCTTCTCCTCTCTACACGCTTGTCTGTATATATGGGGTGTATGGAGAGCAAAGGGTCAAGTCCCTTCAAGTCCTATGGGGTTGACACACGACACCCATGTAAGTTGACTCACCAAAATTCTTTGGCCAACACACATCTCCTCCATTCAATATACATAACCATTTGCTCAATTGTTGGTTGGGGTGTGCCTTTAACTAACCGCACCCACTTCTCGTACATGCTAAGTCATATTCTGGGGTGCTCACCCAAACTCATTGACCAAATCATGATGTGAGGCATGATTATAAATAGTTGTGCTCATACTCAACTTGTCTAAGTTCTCTCTGCACAGTAAAAATTTTGCACCAAATTCTCTATGCCTTCTCCACACACTTTGACCATTCTCCTTTCCACAATGCCAGAAGACTAAAGTTTCTCAATCCTTCTTCCTTCACCCTCGGGGCCTTTTTTGTCCATTCCCTTCTTTCTCTCTTTCCATATTTCATAAGGAGAGGGGGCATTATGATGTCATCTTCCACTCAAGCTGCCCACTCTGACTTCAATGCTTATCAGTGTAGGCCAGTACTTCATTAGGAAGATAGTTATGACAATTAAGGGTGGTTTGTATGGGCCTACTCACGACACGCCATAGGGAAACCAACCAATATGCAACAGGCATTCAATGTCCATGTAACAACCCACCACGAGATTTCCCTCTTAGAACTTTGGATTCGTATGTCCCTCCATTCAGGCCAGTCATCAATTTATTTTCACAAATAAATAATTTACATAACTAGGTTTATATACATGGGTTTTTATGGAAAAAGAGTTGTTACACATTCTCCTGTTCTAGAGTATCTTTCTATCACACAAAATACACTCTCTTTTGATTATTGTTGATAACCATAACTCTGTAAGCCACAATGTCCTCTAGCTTCAACTCTGGGTGATCGACAATGAAGGATGTTATGTGTGATGAAATTCTTATAGTCTTAAAAATAGTACTCTGTATTATATATATATATATATATATATCCATCGTTAGTGAACAAACTTGTGTATTATATTTTTTTAATGGTTTGTTCGTCATGTTCTCGTCACCTTCACATCAAGTACAGTTGAGGCACCAGATTGCATCATCCACTTTGTTCAATATGGTCCACCATCACTTGATAGTAGCATTGGATAGGTATTAATGTGAATTTGGAAATTGTAGCAAGCATAATTTAGAGAGGGTACATTAGGATTGCAACTTGACCACCCTCAGTCTTGTTTCTATTGCACATTATACACATTATATTACTTCACTAGGCCTTGCGGGTAGTTCAAATTCCAGTATCATGATTTAGTTTGAGTGAGTTGGTTTTGGTTATGCTAAAGTTCAATTTGCTAGTGAAGTTGAGACTAACCAGGCTATCATCATCCATATTGTTCAACGATCCAATTTCAATCAAACCTAAGTAATATTAGTTGTTGGATCGTTATTGATGTGCATTTGGAAATTGTAAAAGGTATTGTTCCAGAAAGGGCACATTAGGATTACAAGTTGGCCATCCTTAGCATTGTTCTTGTTGCATATATTTTACATGTTATATTCCCTCACTATGCCTTGAGGGTTGCTCATCTTCCACTTTCTAGTCTCACAATTTAAATTGTGAGAGTTGGTCATGTTCATTTTTATTTTCTAGTCATTTGATCAGTATGTTTGTCTTTGTAAATTATGTTAGTTTTCATAATTGATTTTAGTTTTAGGCTTTAGCTTGACATAATCTTTGTGATAGTTCATTTTTTTGTTGATATCATAGCAGGATAAAGGACTTTGCTGGAATGGGATCTTCATAGAAAACTGAAAATACTGAGCATGGATAACAAAACATTTCCAGTGAAACCAAGGGAATTTGTGAACCATGATATGTGATAAAAAAAATAAAGTTGGAGTACGTAAATGAGTACCTCCATTCATGAAAGTCACCAAGGCACTACCTATGTTTGTAAGATTGCTAAATTTGTTTCACTATGTTAAAAGAGTAATGTTTATTTGTGCCTATCGTCTATTGACAAAGTTATTTGTCCACCAAAGGAGCCACTTGTCTAGAACCCATGTGGGGTTAGTTTGGCCAACTCGCGGTCTCTATGGAGAACACTGGTATACACAAATAATATTCCACATTTGAAGTCCAACCATTTTTTGAATCTTAATACTTTGTTAGGATACATAGTAACAAAAATGTGATCTTTTATGGATTTTAATTTATGGTTGTAACATTTCATAGTACACTTTTGGTATATGAACAATATATTTGATGAAACGAACTTGGATTGTGCTTATGTTTTTGCTTGGATGTTGGCTTATCACCAATACTTGGTTATTTGTAATGTGATCTAGCAATGCTTGTAATGTATGTCTCTATATAGTCCATTTATGATGAAGATGAGATGCTTGATTCTGGTTATTATACTAGAAGACACTTACATACCGAGTATGTCACCATACCAATGTTGTTGTTGCCTTTAAAAAAATATGTAGGAAACTAGTGTCTAATGGAAGTAATAAACAAGACAATAAAGGAGAGGACTCATTGTCTGATTCATATTTGAACAAACTTGTACACGCTGAATCGAATGTAGGGGGAGTATCCACCGAGAAAACGCACAGTTTATGCGAAAACCAAATGCAATGACATGCCAAAAATGTTTAAGGGAGCGGAGCCACCGAGAAAAATCAGTCTATGTGAAAACCATATGCAATGACATGCCAAAAACGTATTAAGGGAACGGAGCCACCGAGAAAACTCAGTCTATACAAAAACCATATGCAATGACATGCCAAAAACATATAAGGGAGTGGAGCCACTGAAAAAACTCACAGTCTATGAGAAAACCATATGCAATGACATGCTAAAAATGTATAAGGGAGTGGAGCCACCGAGAAAACTCAGTCTATGCAAAAACCATATGAAATGACATGCCAAAAAAGTATAAGGGAGTGGAGCCATAGATAAAACTCAGTCTATGTGAAAACCATATGCAATGACATGCCAAAAACATATAAGAGAGCTGAGCCATCAATAAAACTCAAAGTCTATGTGAAAACCATATGCAATGACATGCCAAAAATGTATAAGGGAGCGGAGCCACCAAGAAAACTCACAGTCTATGCGAAAACCATATGCAATGACATGCCAAAATCCTATAAGGGATCAGATCCATTGAGAAACCTTCGGGTCTGCTACAAGAATCGAATGTATAAGGGAGCGGAGCCACCGAGAAAACTCATAGTCCATGTGTATTATATTTTTGTTTACGCATTGCGCTATCAAATATTTGATGACATAAGCGGGATGTCAAATATTCGACAATTTCTGGTAGGAGTCCTCGTCGAATACTCGATGACAGGATCGTTGGAAAAAACATCAATACCTTAACACTCTCGTTAGATAGAACTCCCTTTCGTCGCCTATCCAACATTGAACCGTCAACTTGAAAGTGTCAAAGCAACAACACATTTGTCACACAATTTACTTATTTTGTCGATTACCCAGCATGTGAATGTCGGTTTGTTCCGTTGGACAAAACGATTTATGGGTAGAATATCTGACTGCAAACTAGTGCAAGACCTGTCATTTATTCGACGTTATGGTCGTTGGATATCCGACTATTTCTAGCGTCCCATAACCGACCTATAAACATCAGCTTTTTAATGACCATTTTGGCCTTTTTATGTGTCAAATAATTGACAACTATACCGTCGCATATCCGACTATTACTAAATTGTCGAGTATTCGATCCAATTCTAGCGATGATTTGACAAAAACCAATGTGTCGGATATCCGATGATAAGTCGCATATCCGACTAATCATCATCGGATTTTTCCCCATTTGTACTAGTGATTGTATGTAAAAATGGATGCATATCTCTTAAGAATTGGGTTCATCAAAAGTTATGCAAACGCAATCTCTATATCAAGGTGGTGAAGAATGAACCAGTCATTATACTACTATATGTGGATGATTTGTTTATTATAGGTGTGGAACACAGAATACAAGAATAGAAGAAAATGTTGGCAGTGAAATTCGAAATGAAAGATCTGGGACTTATGCACTATTACTTGGGCTTGGAAGTCTGGAAGAAACCCAGAGAGATATATTTGGGTCAAGGGAAATACATAATCGATATATTGTAGATATTCGGTATGATGGATTCCAATCCTATGGCTACTCCCATGATCACTAATCTCAAAAAGTTGAGAAGCTTTGACTCTAGTCTCGTCGACCCTACTAGTTATCGTAAGTTTGTGAGTTCTCTTATGTACCTAGTAGATACGAGACCTGATATATGCTTTACCATAAATTTTCTTACACAGTTTCAATTAGATCCTTGTCATGACCATTAGAGAGATGCCAAGCATATTTTGAGATATTTACGTGGCACTATACATCACTACATGAAATATGATGGAAAGGAAGTTAAGTTAACAGGTTTTATAGATTCTGATTGGGGTGGCAGTGAGATTGATGGAAGAAGCACTACCAGTGGATGTTTCAGTTTGGGATCTGCGATGATTTCATGGATAAGTAGAAAACGAGATCCTATTACATTAAGTAGTGTTGAAGCATAATATGTTGTTGCATGTGAAGTAGGAAAGGAAGTTGTTTGGTTGAGAAAACTTTTGTCAGATTTGTTTGGAAATCCTCTGGATCCTACAGTGATAAACTGTGATAATCAAAGCAGCATCAAGATGTATAAAGACCCTGTATTCCATGCAAGGACAAAGCATACCAATAATAAGTATCACTACATCAGAAGCTTGGTACAATATGGGGTCATGAAGCTACAGTATATTCTGACAAATGAACAAGTAGTTGATGTATTGACAAAGTCTCTTCCAAACAAGAAGTTTGAATATTTTAGAAGCATGCTTGAGTTAGTTGATATTACAAATTTGGTTGATAAGAAGAGATGAGGAATCTAATGGTGGATGCTTGGGAGGACATCTGACTATCTCATGTGTTGATGGGAGGGTGGTGTTGGTCATGGAGCTCCGATCTTGGATATGCACCTAGATCACTGGGTTGATGATTAGCAAGTAAGCATGATGGTACTTAGAGTGGTTGAAATCTTGATTCCATCTTATTCCCACCCGGATAGATTATCCTGTTCAGGTATCTAGTCAAAAGCATTAGGTGTGCTAGAACTCTTCGTAATTCATTTCATTTTGAAATCTTCCATGTACTCTTATATGTATATAATTATGAATACCTCCCTAGTTAAGAGGGAGTATTGAAGAATGTAACTAGATTTGGTCTTTATAATTTGTACTTGTCAAAAAGAAAATTTATTATTAAATAAAATGACTTATTAAATCATTGATTTCATGTTTGGGTCAATGTTTTCCAGGTCAAAGCCTCCATTGAAGGCTTCTAGGTTTTGTCTTGAATCATTAGAGTCATTGTCATTTTTATTAGACCCTTCTTGGGCTTTTGTATCATGTAAAAAGAATTATTTTTTAGTCAAAAAGGTAATTTGTCACCTCCACACCAAGTCGGCCCTGTCCCCAAGAAGTCGGCCTACATGAGGGCAATTTGACCAAGCAAAAAGTCTATATAAGGAGAGGCAATTCGACCTATTTGTCACATTCACTCAACAAGTTCGATCTACAAGAAAGAGAGGCAGAAAAAGAGTGTGAAGTAGCTAGAAGAGGACGAAGTTTGTTAGGAAGATCTAAATTGAGTTTTTGGGCTATCTATCTCTCACCCGTGTGAAATTTATGGGAAAATTGTAGGGTTGAAATTTTGTCTTTAATGTAGTGCAGTATAGTTGATACTTGGATACTTTGAGAAGGACATTGTACAGGAAGGAAGGGTTGACTGGGTGGTTGGAGGAGGTATTTGTCTAGGTCTAAGAAGTCTGGAAGTGTCTCATCTTGATTTGAATCTACTGAAGGAAGAGTTCTCGATTTGGTTTTCCCCTTACAGGGTTTTGCCTTGGTTGAGTGCCTACTTCTTATGTATCTTGTTCTTGTGATCTTCATACACATATAATTTGGTAATTGCTTGATGAAGATAAACTAATTAAGAAGTAAAGGAACCCAACATAATTTACAAGTAATTGTCAAGAAAGAGGAATCAAACCCTAAAGAATACTAGCATTGATTTCTCAACACAAAAATATGATGCTTTCTAGCATTTTATTAGATTAGTCATATAAGACATAAAATCTCTAAGTTGTAAATCCTCAACAAAATGGTTAGGGTTCCATCTAGAATTATCTTACAAAATGAAATTAAACAAGTAGAGTTCACAAAGCAGGTTTTTCTCCATGGTGTTTGCATTATAATAAAAATCAATAAAAGTATGTGGTTGATCAATATTATGGGTTTGATTATCTCTCATATGCCTAATCCTAAAGGTGGTCCATTGGTCATGCAAATAAATAGGAAATATGATAGAGGGCACTCGATAGGCTAAGGCTTCCAACCCCAGCACACATGCAACTTGCTTGAGTGTTTTCTCCTCCAAACAAAGATATTTCTATTTTTTAATCTCGACTTTCTATTTCTCCTCCTATGCCAAATACATGGAGAACCATCTCTATTTCATTTTCTGAATAACTTATTGATGATACCCAAATCAAAGAGATCATTCTTTGTTTGCCACTTGGGCATGCATGGTTTTAGTTGAAGAAATCCATATGTATTAGTAAGAATGTAATCTAAGATGCCATTGATGATTTGTTGGGATTCCTCGAAATACCCTTTCGAGAACTGCCTAGCCCTAGATTCAGGGTCCTCGTCATGGTTTATGGCATCAAGTAAAGTGCTCATATTACTAAGCTTTGGCTTGACTCGACGCATCTTAGCCCTAAACCTATAGTTTTACATAATTAAATTCTTGTTTTGTTTATAAGAATATTTTGGTAATTGAGGCTACATAAACGAAACAAATTTGGAGCCAAAACCATACCTTTGCCTCTTTTTGGCCTACTCGACCCAGTTTCACCAATTCCAACAGTGAAAGTTGCCTTTGGTTCCTCTGCAATGTCCTTTGTTGGTGGGGGAGGTTTGGTTCCAACTAAACCATCACCCATGAAACATTCAAAGTCCTCGATCATGGGTTCAAGACCCTCTTATAGTACAATATACCCCTACTCATCTGGTGATGTAGTATCCAATACTTCAACAAACTCCAAGGTCCTAGTACTCGGTGCTAGCTCCTTTCCTTGGGTATCTTATCTTGGTGAGGCCCCAATTGAGCATTGCAATCCAAGTGTAAGGGAAGTTTCTTGTCTAAGAGGCTAAAATCACAAAGATACAACATTTGCAAGGTCGAATAGGTTAACAAGATTATATCAAGCAAAAAAAAGGTGTGTATTTTTAAAATTGCATGGATTTTGTTTGAAAAATAAATTTGAAGTGATTGAAAGGGCGTAATGAAGCATAGATATCATTAGTTGGTTCCAAAATGTCTCTCAAAGGAAAAAAGAAAAAAAAACTACACTTATTAAACCCCTAGAAAGATCTACTGTGACGTATGGAGAAGAAGAAGAAATGTAACATGATATATCAAAATTACGGGACTAAGTAAAACAATTTTTTCTCTCACAAAGAGCAACCAAAAATGAACCGGAAGCGAGAATGAAAGTTAATATTGATGGTTTAAAAACATAAATAAAAGGGGACACTGAAAGTTTGAAGGAAGGTTTAACAAAGTTGCTACAGGAAATGCTTCCTAGTGGTGATAAGGTATTCCATGAAACTCGTGATGAGAACAAAAGGAATGTGAATCATGATTTTAGAGACTCCAACTTTGGGTTGAAGACCAACCACATTCCAAAGATTGATATGATAAAGTTTGATGGCAATGATTTAGTAATATGGATATTACAGATAGAGCAGTTATTTGATTTGCACGATGTGCAACACACACAAAAGGTATGCATTGCATCTTTATATTTAAAACTCAATCAGTTTGTGTGGTATCGATGGCTTTGTTCTCGTAAATCACTTGTCACCTGGACAATTTTTACATTGGACTTGATAGCACATTATGAGGATACAAAGAGAAATACCTTCTTTAGCCAATTCATTAATCTCAAACAATGGGGCTCAGTTGCGGAGCTTATTGAGAACTTCCAAAGATTGAATATCAAGGTAATTTATATTCTAGAGGAGCATCTAACTAATGTCTTCATAGGGACTTTATGCGATAACATCCAACATGAGGTTCGCCTTTGGAAACCTCAATCATTAGAGAATGTGTTCAGGATAGCAAGAAACGTTAAAAGCAAAATTATGGAAACAAGGAGGTATACCACAACTATAAAGATGGAAGTGTTTTCGCTCCTAGCCTCCCACAACCTACAAGGTTGAAACCACAACAACTAGAGGAAAGAATAGCAAAAAGGCTTTGTTACAGTTGTGATAGCAAACATTGTAAAGGTCATAAGTGTGCCAAGTAGAAATTATTTTACATAGATTGTGAAGAGGAGGAAGAAAAGGAACATGATACATCTAAAGAAGAAGATCTACACCATGAACCAGCGTTAGGGGTTGAAATAGAAGAAATCAATCTAACATATCATGTCATGATTTGGTTGGAATTACCACTCCTCAAGCTCTCAAGATAAAAGGATATATCAAAAAGAAAAAGGTAATAGTGTTGATTCATTCGGGTTGACCCATAATTTTATTCATTATAAGATAGCCAAGGATTTGAATTGATTTCTATATCCAGCACCAAAATTTCAAGTGGTGGTTGCAGATGGATGAACTATAAATTGCTCAGGGAAGTGACATAACATCAATCTAAACATGGGGGAATATGTATTGAATAGTCCAATGATTGTCATTCCAATGGGTGGTGTTGATGTTGTATAAGGAGTCCAATGGTTACAATCGTTGGGGACAACAGCTTTTAATTTTCAATAGCTTTTCTTGATTTTTTTCTAGGAAGGAAAAGAATTTGAATTAAGGGGTATTGCGGGGAGACCCGGTAAGATAAATAGCTCAAATCGCATGACGAATCTTTTGAAGAATGAACAATGAGGTGTAATTGCACAATTATGCTCACTAGATGTTTCAAAATCTAAGTCATCCATTTCTCCAAATCTCCAAAAAGTCCTTGACAATCATTCCAAGGTATTTGAGACTTCCAAAGGTCTCCCACCTATCCGCTATCATGATCATGATAATGCTATACACTTGATTCCAAGAAGTGTTCCTCCAAACATCAGACCTTACAAATATCCATATGCCTAGAAGAGTGAAATTGAACGTGTGGTTGCGGAAATGCTACAGGTGGGTATAATTCAACCTGGCCAAAGTTATTTCACTTATCTAGTAGTATTGGTGCACAAGAAATATGGATCATGGCATGTGTCCTGATTATAGAGAGCTCAACAAGCTTAGTATTAAAGATAAATTATCCATTATTGTCATTGATGAATTGTTGGATGAGTGACATTAAGCAATTTGTTTCACCAAGTTGGATCTTCATTCCAGATATCATCAAATTAGAATGAAGATAGAAGACATTATGAAAACAACATACAAAACTCATGAAGGTCATTACGAATTTTTGGTCATGTCTTTTGGCCTTAATAATGCACCTTCCACATTTCAAGGTTTAAAGAATTCCACTTTCAAACCCTTAGAAAATGTGAGTTAGTCTTTTTTGATGATATACTAATCTATAGCAATTCTTGTCAAGATTATGTTCAACATGTTGATAGGGTGCTCAAACTATTGGAAGAGAAACAATTGTATGCAAAACCCTCCAAATATTTCCTTGAGGTACAGGAGGTCGAATATTTGGGTCATATTGTATCTCATGAGGGTGTTAAGGTAGACCCTAACAAAATTAAAGCTATCAAGGAATGGAAAATGCACACAACCTTAAGGCATCTTTGAGGATTTCTCAAGTTAACAAGGTATGATTGCAAGTTCATTAAGAATTATGACCAAATAGCAACACCTCTAACAACATTACTAAAAAAAGATGCATTTTCTTCAACTCCATAAACAACTAAGTCCTTTAAACATCTTAAAGAGGCAATGTATCGAGCTCCAGTCTTAGCTACACCACACTTCACAAAAAAATTATTGTGGAATGTGATGCCTCAAGAAATGGCATTGGTGTTGTTTTAATGCAAGAAGAAATACCCATTTCCTTTGAAAGTTGACCAATCAAGGGAAAGAATTTACCCAAACCAATTTATGAGACGGAAATGATGGTAGTTCCCTTACATAATGGGAAGACACTTCAAGATAAAAACAGATCATGATAGTCTTAAATACCTCTTAAAACAAATATCATCTTTAGAAGAGCAGCAAAAATGAGTTACAAAGATGTTGGGTTGTGACTTTGAAATCATTTACAAAAAGGGAAGAAAAATGTTGTTGCAAATGCACTCTCAAGAAAGGATGAGGATATGGAGGTATTGCTCTGTGCCATTTCTATTATCCAACCTAATTTGATAACTGAAGCAAGGAATGAATGGAATAATGACGAAGAGGTGTGGACACTCATTCAAAAGTTGCAGCAAGATCCCAGTGCATCTAATACATTTATCTAGAAAAATTATCATTGTGGTACAAAGATTGCTTATACTATGTAAGAACTCCCAACTCAAACAAAAAGCTCTTTTTGCATTGCACACCTCTCTTATAGGAGGGCACTCGGGATTTTTAAAAAATTACCATAGGGTCAAGAAGGAATATTTTGGGATTACCTTAAATCTTAAATTGGGAATTTTGTGGCAGAATGTTTGGTTTTCCAACAAAATAAAGTCGAGACAATTAAGACCCCAAGTCTTTTACAACCATTAGTCATTCCAAGGCAACATTGGGAGGAGGTCTCAATGGATTTTATCACAAGTTTACCCAAGTTTGAAGGAAAGAGTATCATCATGGTGGCAGTTGATAGACTTGCCAAGTATGCACACTTTTGTGCACTATCTCATCCTTTCAAAGCCAGTACAATCGTTGACGCATTCACGGAGACAGTTCAAAAGCTACATGGAAACCCAAATATTATTGTAATTGACAAGGATCTCATTTTCACTGGAATTTTTTGGAAAAAAATATTTCTTGTATCGGTACTGAATTGGCCCATAGCTCATTTTATCATCCTCAATCTGATGGGAAAATGAGATAACAAACAAATGTTTGGAAGGATATCTTCGCTGCTTTGTATCTGATAAAAAAACAAAATGGGTCAAGTGGTTACCTCTCGTAGAATGGTGGTATAACACTTCCTTCGATACCATAGCAAAAATGGCCCCATTTATGACACTTTATGGATATCATCTATCGTCCATCACATCGTCTCTAAGAGAGAACTCCAAGATTCAAGCAGTGGAAGCTCACACTGAGCATCAAGAAGAAATCCTCCAACTCTTAAAGGATAACCCGACTTTGTCGTAGAATCAAATGAAACAACAAGAAAATCAACATCGCAATGAAAGAAGTTTTGATGTGGGTGTGTTAAACACAACAATGGCGAAGACAGGAGATATGAAATATCAGCGTTGAGTGCACATGTTTTATACATAAGCATCCAAAACTATTGAAGCGTTAAGGACAATCCTTTGTTGAAGGAGAGGGGCATGTTAGGTCCCTATAATACTAATGTAGCCCTCGCATTGTTATTGTTGCACCCCATAGAAGCTCATTATTATTGTTGTTGTGTCCTTACATTATTATTGTTATGTAGGCCCTAATTATAGTTTTACCCTTTAAACTCGTATTGTTAAGTTATGGTATGTTCTATGTTTATAACAGTTTACTTATTTTCCTTATTATATTCCACAAATTAGCAATCACATGTATATAAAGTAAAGTGCAGATAGAACATTAAACGATCCACAGAAAACAAGCCAAGACAAGAGACACAAGATGTGGCAGCTAGCCAGGGACAAACCCCACAATGTGTGGGGAAACCCTTTGATCAAATCTTCTTTTATCTTCAATAATTCAGCAGAGAGAAATAGTACAATAATTCTGATTCATATCAGCAGTAGCAAACCCTAGATTAGCAGCATCAGCATTAGCGGCTTCATCATCAAACTAGGGCAGACGATATCTCACAAACCGACCATCGGATCGGCTTAATTCCACCACCAAAAGTTGTGGCTTCAAGAGGAGGTTCAGATGAACCTACAGCATAGTTCATATGAAGAGATCTTCTAGTCCACGCAAGTCAAATTTTACTTCTGCAATTGCAGCTTCAATTTCAGCAGCTTCCGGCTTCAAACTAGGGCAGTCGATATCTTGCAAATCGTCCGTCGAATTGACTTGATTCCACCACCAAAAGTTGCGGCTTTTAGAGGAGGTTCAGATGAACCTACAGCGCAGTTCAGATGAGGAGATCTTCTAGTCCACGCAGGTCAAACTTTACTTCTGCAGTTGCAGCTTCAGTTTCGGTAGCTTCCGGCTTCAAACTAGGGCAGTCGATATCTTGCAAACCATCCGTCGGATTGACTTGATTCCACCACCAAAAGTTGCGGCTTTCAGAGGAGGTTCAGATGAACCTACAGCGCAGTTCAGATGAGGAGATATTCTAGTCCACGTAGGTCAAACTTTACTTCTACAATTGCAACTTCAGTTTCCGCAACTTCCGGCTTCAAACTAGGGCAGTCGATATCTTGCAAACCGTTTGTCGGATTGACTTGATTCCACCACCAAAAGTTGCGGCTTTCAGAGGAGGTTTAGATGAACCTATAGTGAAGTTCAGATGAGGAGATATTCTAGTCCACACAGGTCAATCTTTACTTCCGCAGTTGCAGCTTCAGTTTCAGCAGCTTCCGGCTTCACATGTGTGAGGGAGAGACCCTTTTTTGCACAGTAGAGAAGAGACTCTTTTCTACACAATAGAGAGAGAGATGTGATGAGATGAGTGAGTCCAAATGAGAAAAAGTCCCCCTGTATTTATACACAATGTTGGTGTTTGAATAGATGCAACTGTTGGGCTTCTGAGCCTACATGAGTTGTAGGTCAGCTTGATAATAATTCCATAATCAAAATAAATTCATATCTCCATAAATACTTATCGAAATTGGATGATCTTTATATCAATCCTACACCTCTCGATGAGAGGAATCTAATAAAAATATTATCAGCCATGAATAAGATGACCCACATGAAGTTTTGCTCTAGTTGCCAATTTTAACACTCCCTCTCAACTAGGAAGAACTTCATCTGCAATCTGTCTATCAGTCGTTACTATTCATCCATCAAATGCACTGCCCTGTACAACCTGACCCTTGCCCTTCTCTACTCTATTCTGCCTATTCTGCTTTGTCTTGTTCTGCCCTGTACTGATATGTATGGCTCTGCTCTGTTATGCGCTACTTTGCTTTGTTCTATTCTGCTCTGCTTTTGTCCGAATTATGAAGAAGAAGAAATGATCGAGGATGTATCATACTGACTCAAAGTCAGTCTCAGAGTATGTACCACTGGTCCCAGACCAATTTCAGCCAACCCGAAGTCAGCGTCATAGTGAGTACAACTGCACTGGTCCCAGACCAGTATCATCCTCCACTGTCTCAAAGTCAGTCTCAGAGTGCATACCATTGGTCCCAAACCAGTCTCAACCGACCCGAAGTTAGCTTCATAGCAAGTACCATTCCTACCACTGGTCCCAGACCAGTATCGCAGTCTCAGAGAGTGTACCACTGGTCCCAGACCAATCTCAACCGACCCGAAGTCAACATCATAGTATGTACCACTCTCACTGGTCCCAGACCAATACTGCACTGACACGAAGTCAGTCTCAGAGTATGTACCACTGGTCCTAGACCAGTCTCAACCGACCCGAAGTTAGTGTCATAGTATGGTACAACTCCTACCATTGGTCCCAGACCAGTATCATTGATCCCATATCAATGGAGGTCATCCTAGCGTAGGGAGTACGGTAGATACAACAATGCGTCCATCCGTACTACTACGGTCCCTAACTTCATTTCCCTGCTCATTGATCAGATGAGAGGTACTTCCCATGAGTCCCAGACTGCATGGGTAGGATGCCTCGACAGGAGAACTAATCAATCCTGTCCTCACAGGAGAACACATCAATCCTACTACAATCGCCATGGAGAACACATCAATCTAGGCCGCCATGGAGAACACATCAATCCAAGCCTCACATGAGAACACATCAATCCTGCTACAATCGCCATGGAGAACACATCAATCCAGGCCTCACAGGAGAACACATCAATCCTGTTACAATCGCGATGGAGAACACATCAATCCAGGCCTCACAGGAGAACAAATCAATCTTGCTACAATCACCATGGATAACACATCAATCCAGGCCTCACAAGAGAACATACCATCCTGCTACGCAGGAGAGCAAGTCATCTTGCTCCACAATAGAGCAAATCATCTTGTCCCACAAGAGAGCGAAACATCTTGTTCCAGTGCGCACCACCAAGGAAGGGTGAGTCACCCTATGGTCGTATGTTGCTCCAGTAAGAACCGCAAGCCCTCAGAGCTCCCAGAGCTCAATGTATGCAACATGTAAGACCCTTGTACAAGGGTTTCTTGATGACTCCAAGTCGTTTGGGAAAATCACAGATTAGATCTTTCCTCGGGGCTTTGACAAGGTGTATCAACTTGTACATCATCTTAATGCGATGGAACCTCCTTGCTCATCGACTTACCATATCCCAGATGATGTCTATCTGCTGGAGCAATCGACGAATACGAGATTCCTCAATAATTGAATCCCACCTCTGGTTGTTACAGAGAATCACGGTGGTATCCAATGTAAATCCAAACAGCTCACTGAAGAGCTTTCGCAACCAAACTGCCTCACAGGAGGCCATGCTGGCAACAATATACTCTGTTTCGGCGGTGCTCAAGGCCACCACTTCTGCTTCCTGCTCATCCATTATATCGAAGCAGAATCTAAAGAGAAACAGCACTAAAAGTGCTCCAATGATCCTCCACACTACCTGCCTAATCAGCATTCGAATAATCATGCAGTTTCATATTTCCAGTAGTGTATCTCAAGCCATGAGATATTGTGTCCTGAAGACATCTCAGAAGATTCTTGGCACCAATCTAGTGAGGCTCAACCAAATATGAGCTCACAATGCTAACTGCAAAACATATGTTCGGATGGAGGTTCACCAAGAACATCAACGCGAATGAGTTTTTGAAACTCAGAGGCATTTCCCAAATCTAGTCCGACATCACTACCATATAACTTCTGAAAGTTAAGATCCTTGAAGTAGTCACAGGCTTGCAGTCCATCATACCAAATCTTTTCAGAATCTTCACCACATATTTTCCTTGAGATAGGAAAATTTCCCTTGGCTTCTGCCACACTTCAAGTCCTTGGTTCTTCATTTCAAATTCAGAAGCCAACTCCCTCTTACATTTGAGAATGAGAGGGTCTGCACCTATTAGAAAGAGGTCATCCACATACAGCACCAGTATGAGAGGCTTGTCATCTTCAACCTTAAAGTAAAGGTTAGGATCGGCTTCACTCCTAGTGAATCCCACCTTCATCAAGTAGCTATCGATCCTCTCATACCATGCTCGGGGTGCTTGCTTCAGCCCATAGAGAGCCTTCCTCAACCTGCATACATGAGATTTTCGATCATAAATATCAAATCCTTCGGGTTGCTCCACATAGACCTCTTCTTTGATCGAACCGTGCAAGAACGCGGTCTTGACACCCATCTGATGTAGGTTCCATCCTTGTGAAGCCACAAGGGCTATGATCAAGCGGATGGTCGTATATCTGGCAACAAGTGCAAATATCATAGTCTATACCTTCCTTCTGGGAGAAACCACGAGCAACAAAACGAGCCTTATACTATTTCGTACTTCCATCTGCTACAGCTTTATCTTGTAAAGCCATTTTGAAGTAACAATTGTCTTGTCCTGGGGTCTGGGAACTACTTCCCAGACATCATTCTTCATGATAGACTCATATTCTTCGGTCATAGCATCCATCCATACTTGATGTTTGACGGCATCTGAGAATGATGAAGGCTCATTTTGTATGATCGTGCTCATGATGGTCAGGGATCCCTGATACCTATTAGGTTTCTTACTTTCATGAAAGTTTCCTCGGGGTGCAGCATGTCCTTTAGCATCATCAAGTATCCCCCTAAGCCATGAAGGCCTCTTCCTAGAGGAGGAAAGCTCAGGTGGATAAATAGGATCCATGGATTCCTCCACATCAGGCATTGTTACATCATCTACCCATAGAGACAGCTTCCACAATCGTATGGTTCTTCCTTTCCGCCACACCATTATGCTCAGGAGTATGTGGTGTAGTAGTCTCCCTCTTAATGCCAGCCTCAGATATGCCTGAGTGAACCAACTGTAATATATTGGAGGTCTTGCTTTGGCTTGAGGGGAATGGTCCCCTTTTGAGCTTTCCTTCGGCACATCCTAGACATACACCTTATTTCTTTACTTGGAATTCAGGAATCCCTATCACCATTTCTCTTACACCGAGTAGAGCTTTATAAAGAAGGGGGGCAAACCTCTGATGCCAAAGTTCGGACTGAAGAGATGTGTCATAAGACATAACACCTAGCGGACTTCCATCAACCTGATATAATGAATCAACACGAAACCCAAGAGTAAAGGCATCTTTAACATTATTTTTCCATATACGTACCTTGCCATCGTTGAAGGTTACCTTGTAGCCTTTGTCTTCCATTGCCGAGATGGACACCAGGTTCTTTTTGAGGTCAGGTGCATTTAATACATCCTGGAATTTCTAGCCTTCTTGAATGGTTGTCCTCTTCCTTGATTCCCAGCTCTCCTCTTACCTTTGCTATTGAATTTTCCATTCCTTCGATTACCATGAGAGGGATTTTGATCATCGTCACAGTGAGAGTCCTTTCTATCAGGACATTCCCTTGCATAGTGACCTGCTTTATTGCAAATGAAACATCGTCCTTTTCTTCCACCCTTAGGTCCAGCCTTTCTTTTCGATTTAGACCGAGAATTATTTCTTTTCTTAGCATGAGAAGAAAAAGCAACAGCAGGACCTTTAGGCAAGGGCATTTCTTGCTCTTCTACCCTTGTTTCTTCTTGAATGCATCTAGCCATTAATTCCTCGAAACCAGGAATTACATTATTGTTCATAAGAGTAGTCTTGAACACATACCATTCAGATGGTAATCCTCCAAGAGTTGTGAGTGTCATTTTTCTGTTAGTAATAGTCTCCCCAATAGATAGGAGATCATTCTTGATCTCAGTGATTCTTAAGAAGTATGCTTACATACTCTCATCTTTACCCTTCTTGATTTCCCTCAGCTTATTTCTAAGAAACAAAACTTGATTTGCATCATTAACTTTAAATAAACTCACCAGTCTATCGTAGATTTCCTTGGAGGTGTCTAGTTCAGAGATGTAGGCCACCAAGCGCTTGTCGATAGAGTCCTGGATGATCTTCTTCGCTTTAATTTCTCCATTCTTCCATTTGTTCCTGGCAGCAGGAGGTGCATTTGATGGAGGCTCAACAATATTGCCTCTCACATGATCCAACACTCCTTGATCCTGAAGGGTTAGATCGATAGACATCTTCCATCTGTGATAGTCAGCTTTCTCACGGAGCTTGTCTTCGACAGGAAAGAGTGTTGAGGACCCCCATCGTTCTTTTAGGATAGCCTTGCCTATCTTCTCTTCGGTGATTGCTCTTGCTCTTGCTCGGGCTTTGTCTTCACCTCAACTCTGATACCATGTTAAGGTATGATATGTTCTATGCTTATAACAGTTTACTTCTTTTCCTTATTATATTCCACAGATTAGCAATCACGTGTACATAAAGTAAAGTGTAGATAGAACATTAAACGATCGACATAAAACAAGCTAAGACAAGAGACACAAGATGTGGCAGCTAGCCAGGGACAAACCCCACAATGTGTGGGGAAACCCTTTGATCAAATCTCCTTTTATCTTCAATAATTCAACAGAGAGAAATAGTACAATAATTCTGATTCATATCAGCAGTAGCAAACCCTAGATCAGCAGCATCAGCATTAGCGGCTTCATCATCAAACTAGGGCAGACGATATCTCACAAACCGACCGTCGGATCGGCTTGATTCCACCACCAAAAGTTGCGACTTCCAGAGGAGGTTCAAATGAACCTACAGCGTAGTTCAGATGAAAAGATCTTCTATTCCAGGCACGTCAAACTTTACTTTTGCAGTTGCAACTTCAGTTTCGACAGCTTCCGGCTTCAAACTAGGGCAGTAGATATCTTGCAAATCGTCCATCGAATTGACTTGATTCCACCACCAAAAGTTGCAGCTTTCAGAGGAGATTCATATGAACCTACAACGTAGTTCAGATGAGGAGATCTTCTAGTCCACGCAGGTCAAACTTTACTTCTGCAATTGCAGCTTCAGTTTCGGCAGCTTCCGACTTCAAACTAGGGCAGTCAATATCTTGCAAACCATTCGTCGGATTGACTTGATTCCACCACCAAAATTTGTGGCTTTCAAAGGAGGTTAAGATGAACCTACAGCACAGTTCAGATGAGGAGATATTCTAGTCCACGCAGATCAAACTTTATCTCTGCAGTTGCAGCTTCAGTTTCCGCAGCTTCCAGCTTCAAACTAGGGCAGTGGATATCTTACAAACCGTCCGTCGGATTGACTTGATTCCACCACCAAAAGTTGCTGCTTTCAGAGGAGGTTCAGATGAACCTACAACGCAATTGGAAATCTTCTAGTCCACGCAGGTCAATATTTACTTCTGCAATTGCAGCTTCAATTTCAGCAGCCTCTAGCTTCACATGTGTGAGGGAGAGACCCTTTTCTGCGCAATAGAGAAGAGACTCTTTTCTGCGCAGTAGAGAGAGAGATGTGATGAGATGAGTGAGTCCAAATGAGGAAAATTCATCATGTATTTATACACAATGTTGGTGTTTGAATAGAGGCGATTGTTGGGCTTCTGAGCCTACATGAGTTGTAGGTCGGCTTGATAATAATTCCATAAGCAAAATAAATTCATATCTCCATGAATACTTATCGGAATCGGATGATCTTTATATCAATCCTACACCTCTCAACGAGAGGAATCTAATAAAAATATTATCAGCCATGAATAAGATGACCCACATGAAGTTTTGCCCTAGTTGTCAATTTTAACACCTATATATACCAAGTCTTGTCATTTAAATCATCCAAGAATTGTTCATTATATTATTTGTAAAGGATGTTTTCCCCTTGAAGTGGACTATAATTATTTGTTTTTTATCATTTTAAGTCACAAAAATCATAACATATACTTTATTATTTATATTCATAGTTACCTTAACATTTATATTCTATAATGTGTGATAACATTAATAATCCTAAGAAGCCTCTCAATAGGCCCTACAATGTCATGCAAGTCATCTTTAATAATGCTCCTAGTTGTAAGGTGCAATCATTGAGGATAGGTACCCCAACATATTTTGGTCAAACTGTTTAGTTCACAAAATGAACCTTTTGATGCATGATATTATTAAACTGAAATGGTACAAGCCATCAATTGTGCTCCTAAAGAATACAAGAATCTCTGGTATGACAAAGCTAGAACCTTGGGACTTGACAAGGAAAGAATCATAAATCCATAGTGCTCTAGGGAAATTTACAAATGGTTGGAACCATTATGGTGTGTAAATTGTATCATATGGTTAGGACAAGTGTTAAAAGTGGGCCATTGATAAATATTCGTGGTGTATTTACTACTGTTGTGTTAGATTTTGGGCACTAGACTCTATGCACACACACACACCATATTTGGTAGCAGACTCAAATTAACTATTTGATTGAAACACACTAATGTTCCTAACCAGAAACAAATTTTGCACAATGGAACATATACAAGCAACAATTAGGTAATGCATAGAAACATACTACGCAGAAGTTTTTCCCAATCAACAATTCTTCTCAAAACCTACTTGGCTCCCTTACTGGGATAATGGCCCTCGAGGAAATTACAAATACAACAATTACTATAGATCTGATCCAATAGATCAAGCCCTCAATCCGTCCTTAATATGGTTGATCTGGATCTCCTTTGTTGCTTTGTGCTCTTTCCTCAAACCCAATCCTTTGTTGCTTCGTACTCTTTCCTCAGACCCAATGAGTATCTCACTCACAACAAACCTACAAAATTACTCGTACAAATCTCTTTCTTACTTGAGAGAATTTCTCACTCAATGTCTCATTGAGAGAATCTCTCTCTCAATATCTCTTGCCCCTACATGTCTCTATGCTCTCTTGCCAACAACAAGCCCTCTCATTCCTCTTTGTGTCAACAAGCCCTCTCAACCCTCTTTGCCAACAACAAGCCCACTCAACCTCCTACAAACCCTCTTGGCCCTCTCGTCCCTCTATAGACCAGAGGTCTACTTGACCTTCTCCTCCACAAGATGCTCTCTTGTTGACCACCTCCACAAGTCGTCTCAACCCTCAAGGGTTCTAAGGCCTACTCGACCTTCTCCTCCACAAGATGCTCTCTTGTTGACCACCTCCACAGACCCTCTCGGCCCTCAAGTGGTTTGAGGCCTACTCAGCGTTCTCCTCCACAAGATGCTCTTTTGTCGATCACCTTCCACAAGCCCTCTCGACCCTCAACGATCTAAGGCCCACTCAAATTTCTCCTCCACAAGATGCTCTCTTGTCAACCACCTTCCATAGGTCCTCTTGACCCTCAAAGGTCTAAGGCTTACTCATCCTTCCTGAACAGAAGATGCCCTCTTGTCGACCACCTTCTATAGGCCCTCTTAACCCTCAAAGGCTTGAGGCCTACTCGGCCTTCTTCTCCACAAGATGCTCTCTTGCTAACCACCTTCCATAGGCCCTCTTGTCCCTCAAAGCTCTGAGGCCTACTCGACCTTCTTCTCCACAAGATGCTCTCTTGTTGACCACCTCCCCAGACCCTCTCGATACTCAAGTGGTTTGAGGCCTACTCGGCCTTCTCCTCCACAAGTTACTCTCTTGTCGACCACCTTCCATGGGCCCTCTCAACCTTCAAAGGTCTAAGGCCTACTCATCCTTCTTGACCACAAGATGCCCTCTTGTCGACCACCTTCCACAAGCCCTCTCAACCCTCAAAGGTTTGAGGCCTACTCGGCCTTCTTCTCCACAAGATGCTCTCCCACTAACCAGTTTCCAGAGGCCCTCTTGACCCTCAAAGTTCTGAGGCCTACTCAACCTTCTTCTCCACAAGATACTCTCCTGCTAACCACTTTCCATAGGCCCTCTTGACCCTCAAAGTTCTAAGGCCTACTCAACCTTTTCATCCACATGATGCTCTCTTGGCAACCACAAGAATGAATCGCTCGCCCTTGTACTTATGCTTTTCCAAAGGATGCAATACCATGGGTTACCAAAATACCACGAGTCATTAGAATACCATGTGTCATAATAATACCATGGGCCTATGGGTGCAAAACCCCATCACTTAGCCCACTTGCCCCACACGTGAGAATACTCTCGATGCTACCCATAACATCAATATGGTGTGGTCTTCCTCTAAGCCCGTGACTACTCGAATCACTACAAGGCCAATATTTATATTATATTAGCCTTAATTAAAACCATTCAATAGATTTTGGGCCCTACAATGTCATTCAAGTCATCGCTAATAATGGTAAGGCAATGGGAATAATAACTAAGGATGGGTACTCCAACATATTTTCTACAGCCACTCCAAGTTGGAGTTACTAAAGATTGTAAAATCCAAATTTGTTAGTTGTTACCTCACCTTCATGCACCTTTTGAAAGTAAGAGAGGCATTGGCCAGTGTGGTATTGAGTGATCCACGGAAGGATTTGAAAGGCAAGGTTGCATCTACTTCTGAGAGACATGTATTTCAAGAGATGGAGGACACATTGCTTGGCGATCAATTTTTGCAACATGTTTGGTATAGTTTGCAATTTACCAAACCCATTTATAGTATGATTCAGTGTGGATATATAGGGTAGCCAATGATTGCGAGGTGTATGAACAAATGAAGGTCATCTTGTATGATCATATCAATAAACTTGTGTTCAAAAGGTGGAATAATCTTAATGTTCCACTCCATATCCTAGCATATGTTTTTACACCAAAATATTATTCTCCATCTTGGTTGGCCCAACCAACATCTAGAGGTAGGGTTAGGAGAGAACCACACAAATCCAAAAGTACAAAATGGGTACATGCTTGCCTTAGACATATTGGTCCTTGATGATGTTATCTGTTACAATTGGCACTCCATTTCATTTCATGGTTAATGTTATCTGTTACAATTTATTGGTGATAAATTTTATATGTCGAAATTTGAAGGTTGATGTTGTGGTTGATCGTTTGATAACAATGTTATAACTACTAGACGATTGATGTCAAATATGTACTAAATTGTTGATATTTTAATAATAATTACTATTCAAATAGTTAAATCTATGTTTCCAAGTTTTCTACAATTGATTCAGCATTCTACATGTGTTCATTTTAAATATATGCATTAAAATATATTAAAATATATATTATATAAAAAAATGCTCCCGAAATATTTTTGAAAATTGCACTTTTTGCTCCCGCTCCTGCTCCCAACAGCCTTAGGTATGAAGATAAATCATGTCGAGGATTAGGTTTGTGATGATGTGTAAATCTTTGTCCGTCCAAATACAGCCAGAATCTTATCACCAACTTGAAAGAGATGCGAACCCTGATGTTCATCTTGAGGAGCTTCGTATCTTCCCTATATTTGCAAGAGTACGTATTTCACTTTGAAATGTAACTCCACCAAGTGATCAACCAATCAAAAGACTTGTATTTCTACTCACTACCAGGCCCAAGGAGTTTGAAGAGTCTCAACCAGCTAATTAGGTATGAATCGCTGAAAGCCATAACCTCAAACGGTTAATGGGCAGTAGATGCATGAGTCGCCCTATTGTAATTGTATTGGAAAAGATACACATCCCATTTTACATAGATTGATGACAAATCTAAAGGGCATGAACAAGAATCCTGTTAATAACTTCAACCATCCGTTCGTAGATAAAAGGGAGAAAATTTCAGCTGATGACCTATTATTTGCCACAGAGTCTACCCAAGGAGACTGAAAAATCAGAATCATTATCGGATAAAACTGACACAGGCAAACCAGTTTGCATATAAATATGCTGAAAAACAACCCTATTGCTTTACCAATGGCCTTGTTTTAAGGAATTAAGATGGTCATTTTAGAAAATTTCACAACCATTACAAAAATACAATCATGTAATCATGTAGTCTCTAAGTTAAAGGCAGACCGCCAACAAAGTCAATTGAGATTCAATGTCTAGAAGGCACCAGGAGTTGATTGAGCCGAGAGCCTCATTCTACAGCCCAATGTAAAGGCGATGTGTAAGTATCTCCGTCTTCAACTTGGATGTGTAAGTATCTCCGTCTTCAACTTGGAGTTGTTACGTGTCCCTCTTAAAATAAAAATAAAATATTCTCTAAATAAAAAAGCAATATCAGCAATGTCAGCTATATATATGTGCTATGCATGTTTAATTAGTTGTCCATATGACCTAATATCATTTTAAAAAATATGTAAGTAAGATGTTTAAACCTTATATTTTTCAAAAATATTTTAACATGTGATATCAATTTTCTAATATATATCTATATATAAAAAACGTTAAAATAAAATATTGTATGCTGAATAGAATAAAATATTTTAATATGAATCAATATTGTCGTATACTTAGAAATATATTAATAACAAAAAACCATTTTATTGTGCACTGATAAAATGGTTCAATACACATTGTGTAATCTCTATAACATTCAAAAATACAATTTAAACAATGAAAAACTACACACTGTTTTGTGCACTCTAAAATAAGTTTGCACATGAAGAAATTTGATCCCTCTTGGTTCATGTTAGATCCGTGCTTAAGATGGATCTATGTTGGTATAGCCTAAGCTCTCACTTTCAGAGAGAAGGTTTTGACTAACTACCAAGAGCACATTCCCAAATTTAGTCTACTAACAAATTTTCTCAAAGTGCTGATCAACAGAAATGCCTATAGAAAATGTTGGAGACTTATACAAAGTTACAAACATCAAAAAGCCTGCCATAAAAGGAAGAGTGTACCTCTCAGTGCAATTGTTAGCATTCAATGCATAAAGGAACATTCAATGCATAAATCTTTCTGTTCTTCACAATCACAGCCCCTTCGTTCCAATGTGCCGACCAGGACATGAATTGGTAGCTGGCTAAGAAACATCAGTAATCTGATCGGTGTTTCCCTTCTTAATCACTGGGCAAAATTGCTGTGAATAAGAAGCCTACCTTAAATGGCAATGTTCTTGCTATCTTTTGTTTGTGAACTGTGAAAATTGAAACACTTCTTCCATCTGAGAAAGCCTTATCGAGTGTCGAATTCTGAGAAAATTGATTATATCTTACAGTAAGCTAATTCAGAGGGCAAGAAATATGAGAAGAATGACGAATAAACTATGCAAAGTTCATATCTCCCATAAAAGTCTTCAAATAAGAAACCATGGTGGGAGTGTGCCACTCCAACAGTACTTTAACTTTTTAAGCATCAACATCTAACTCCTCAAAACTAATAACTAATCCAAGATAGGAAATGAATTTATTCACAAAGAAACATTTATTGAGTTTCGCTCATAGTTTATACTTCCTGGGAAGTTAAAAACAATCTGAACTTGTTGCAAATGATCCTACCATGTCTCAGTGTAAACAAGGTTGTCATCAAAGTTACAACAAATTTGCGCACGCAACGCCTGAAAATGTCATTAATGATCCTCAAAAAGGTGGTCAAAGTATTGGTTAAGACAAAATCCATCACAACCATTGAAAATGGTCACATTCATCCTTAAAAGAAATTTTCCAAACATCAGAAGGCTCCATTCTCGTTTGATGATAGTCAAAAGAACTATCAATTTTAATAAAATACTTCTACTTGCAGTTGCACTTAAAATCTTAATCAAAAGGAATGTCAATTAAAGGGATGGGATATCTCTTTTTAGTTGTGTTCTTGACAAATTTTTCGTGTCCAATGCACAAATGCCATTTATTTTCCAAGGAACCACAAATGGATATATAGGGTAAAATTTGGCCTCATTGATCAAATTTGTCACCGTCTTTCCAAGTCAACACTTTCAACAATAGAAGAACATGTATGGAGACTAATTAGGAAGTCGTGCTCTAACAAAGGGTTAAAGAGTGTCAACCAACCTCAAAGACGGTAATTAGATTCCACATAAACATCAAAGTGAGCATTCAAAAGACTCTTCATTGCGTCAAGTGGAAGAACATCCCAACTTTCATATTTGGCATGTCAAACAATACAAAGAGCAAATTTCTTAGCAATATGAGCAAATTTGCCTAATACAAAAATGGATGTTGAAGAAGATTTGAATTCACAGATATGTTCACCATTATGCTACTGGTAAGTGTTGTGATGCATTAGGTTTATTGCTGAGTGTAATTTCACTCCTGTTGATTGTTAAAATTTTATTCTTGGAAGACATTATCACCATGACTGCCAACGAAAAGATCAATAGCAAAAATAACAAAAGCAAACTTTAGTAGCCCCAAGGGTTAACTCCATTGGTTGAATGACCAACCCAAGGCATGTTGTGAACAAGGAAGCCATAGGTCACAGGGTCAAATCTAGTTGAATCCCTTGGGGACACCGCCACTGTTGCGAATGGGGATTGAGCCACACTCCATCCAAATATGCTAGGGAAGAGGAGGCAACCTCAAAATGTTTTCCTTGGAATAAAAACCACTGCAAAAGTACCCCTAGGTCTCTAGTTTGTGGGCATCCATCTGTGGCTCTCTTCTCTAGATTCCTCTTAGTCTCCGAGCACATGCTCTCTGCCACTCCCGAGAAGACAATATCCCCTCCATTAAACATATAGTGATGTGTGTGATCAACCTCACAAACGTTTCCATCCATGTTTGTTGATTAGTTGACTTGATAATGATAATAAGCTATAAAGGGAAGACATAAATCCAACCACTAGGCAAAGTGTAATATATTGACCTGTATTATTTTCATCAAAGCGAAGTGCAACATATTGACTTGTATTATTTCGATCTCTATTTGAGGGAAATAAATATAGGTAGGAAATCTATTGAGGGAGGGAATGCACTTTCTTTTGAAAGAAGGGAGGAATTGTCGGGGCTTTATCAACTTGTGTCAGTTCCTCATAGGAAATAAATATAGGTAGGAAATCTATTGAGGGAGGGAATGCACTTTCTTTTGAAAGAAGGGAGGAATTGTCGGGGCTTTATCAACTTGTGTCAGTTCCTCATTTGTTTTTATCCAACCCAAGTAGGGTTGAGGATGGGTCTTAGTGGGCAAATTGAGAAATGCCACGAGGTCTTTTGAAATAAGAGTGATTCTTCATGCTCCCATCATATGATGCATTGGACATGTCTTTGATTCAGCAATTTTATACCTTGGTCATAGGAATTCTTGTAGAATCACTATGGGAGGGGCCTAACGGACCAAAGAGTCGGTCGAGCCCATCGCTTCACCCCAGCATGAGGCTCGGCTATGAGGGAAAGTGCCAGCTAACGAGGGAATCCATCGAGCCGGTGCTGTATACATCAGGACGGAGGGGCAAGGATTTCGATCAATCAAAGTTAGATCCAGGTCGATCATATCTTTCTCGAAATCCTGTCCCGGAGCGCTGGAGCTCATCCGATGAGCGAAAGCGTACCCTCAAGGGCGGCTAAATTGTTTATTTCCCTCAAGGTTCGTGCCTTCTTTCACGTCCAAGATTCCAAACATGAAATGAGAAATCAAATTCCCAATTACATGAAATTGAATGAATCGTGCCCTCTTTCCCGTACATCCCTTCTGTTACTCAATGAATCATGTCCCAATCTCCAAGTGCCTGCCTCAGGTGCCTGTTCTAAGTTCTCCCCCTTATTGGCGAGACCAAGAAGATTTCCAATCTATACGCATTACCAGCGGTTCTTCAATGGGTCCGGTTTGAGCCCGGGGGGGGCAGCTGAATAGTGATATGGGGTTTGAATTGATTCAATCTATGGGGGATATGGGATCCTCGGCAGTTGAGGTGATGCTACCCTTTCCATCATAGGTCACTTTTCGTTGGACCACGTGATGGCTGCTGGGATGGAGTGTAATGTGAGTGGGATACGGGCCGACTTCCCATATTGGGCCGAAGGTGGTTCCCGCACCCCACCAGGTGTGTCTAACGCACCCAACCATTTTCTCCAGAACGCACTCTACGCCAGAGTCGACGCGATGGCCCATTATCGCGTTCGCGGGACTATGTCTTTGCTCTCCCACCCATGAAGCATGGCGTTGGAATGCCATTTAGGTTTCGGGGTTTCTTTCCCTTCCCGACAAGTGGAGAAGCGCCATTCAGATTTCCTTATACGCTTACTTATGTCGCCGGGATGCCCCCGGACCTTTTTCGATGTCGAAGGGGATTGATTCTTCGATGCATCCGTTCCCTTCCAGAGAATGAGAGATATTGATAGCAGATATTATATATGTCATTATGGTTTTGGGTTTCACCCATATTTCTTTTTTCACACGGGGATTGGGGTGGGTGGGTAAATAGTTTCCCACCCTTCCCTTCCAGAGAAAATGAGAGAGATTGAGGGCAGATATTATATATGTCATTATGGTCGATCCCCCATACCATGCTCTTCGAGTCTCGCTTCCCTTTCAGGTAGATAGAATGCTAGGGGTAGGCTTTCAAGAGAGAATGACGGGCTTTTTGGTCCCCGCAGGGAATTAACACGCCCAGGCTATATAGTAGGGGGCCAGGGAGGCATCTTTCACACTTACGAAATGCCCGTGCCTACCATGAATAAGGCTTCCTTGTCCACATATGCATAACCAATGGTCATCAAGATTCAAAACTATGGATTTGTGGAATTAGGATCTTAACTATAATTATTTTATCCTTCGATTCTTTTTTTTTGGTTCCATAACTTGTCCTTTGTGAGTTTTTTCTTAAGACGTTCTTCCTAAATGGCCATGATAATTGCAATAAATGCAACATTTTCTTTGTCAACCTTTTCTTTTTGATCCTCAAAAAAGAGAGGATGAGGATGAGAAAGTAAAAGATCCATAGTTAAGATGGACCTGAGCTAGTTTATTACTTTTTTAGGCTATGGTAATTATTAAATGCCCAGCTCTTTCTTCTTCCTCTATTTCTTTCTTTGACATTAGACATCCAACATTTTTCATTTTAGTTCATTAATATTGCCCAGTGCCACCCACCCATGTGACACATCTTTTCCAACCCATGTATTCAAGGGCAACCGATTTGTTTCGATGCAATCTCTTAATGTTCAATCAACTTACACACACCTTTTGTAACTTGCTTTTGATTTTCAAGGCAGACCAATAGTTTTTCATGATTGAAAGTAGGTCTACCTCACATTGGATATGAGAGAAGTCCAATAAGCTTGAGTCACAAGATATCATTTAGGTCATGTACTTGAAGTTTAATCACCATTAATGTTGAACAATTCCTTTTGTTGCTGCATAGTTTGACTCAACAATTGTCACAAATGCAACCACTACGTTGTGCAATTCTCCTTGTATCCAAAATGATAGAAGGTTTGATTGACCATTGTTTTGATATGATCGCACCAAAAGGTTGATTATAAACCACTAAAGGCCTAACATATGCTTGCCCCCATGTTAAGGTTTGAGTGTCCATTTGTATGTTGGCTATCATACTCATTGTTCTTCAACAACTTGTTCAGCTTGGAATTATGCTGCAAAACTCTAAAAGTAAAAATTCAAAACTCAAAAGGCAAGCATCCAATTTGCCAGCCTCCATGGTTACATCAAAATCCCCAATAAGAATTTCCATGTCCTACGTAAATGCAAGTTGAGAAAATGGCAAAGCATTAGAATCAATGTCGACTCATAATTTGTTCAAACTTAACCATCATTTTTTTCATCATATCTCCACATGACCCACATGACCCTTGACTAGCAAAGAGGTCACGCATCATTTTACCACTAAAACTTTTGAACAATAAGTTTATGGTTCATGCAATGCCTATGATAGTTGTTATACCATACTTGGGTATTGGGTACTAGATAAATCGATTGAACTATGCAGCCTGGTTAGCATCACCATATTTCCACATGACCCTTGATTAGCAAAAAGGTTGCACATCATTTTATCACTGGAACTCTTTTCTAATAAGTCTTTGGTTCATGCAATGCCTTTGATAGCTGTTACTCCATACTTGGGTATTGGGTACTAGGTAAATTGGTTAGATTATGCAATCAGAAGTACAATGAGAGGCAGGCATTGGTAGCACACAAGGAGTTGAGTACGACAAACATGGAAAAAGTTAGGCACACATTATTTCAAGGATGCTCAAGGCTAAGAGGGGCTTAGCGCAAATCAAAAGCACACTAAGGAACATATCAGTACTCCTACCTACTATGGTGTGTCACATTGGGTTGAACATGGTTGTCGCCATGTTGTATGAAAGCAAGATCCCCATCCCAACTTCCAAAGGTGCATGGGTGCCTATGATTGTGCATGCGAAGCAAGAGCACAAAAGTTCTATTCAATACTTCTACATGTCCATTGATCTAAGAATGCAAGGTTGTAGGCCTGACAAGTCTTCTGTCAAAGCATGCTTGAAAGAGACTCCTAGAAATTGGAGATCAACTTGGGATATTTGTAATTCACAATAGGCATAGACAACCTAAAAATGATCTAGAGGTTCATGAAGAAGTGTTTCAGAATGCCCTACATTGACTCTATCTTCTTGCAAGGCACGAGGATTGCCATATTGGAAAACTAGTCAACCACAATAAAAACCATAGTTCCACCAAGTTTCTGGGACATGGGGACAAGGGAGCATGGAAACGCAAGAGCGGCCTATGCAAAAGCTCCCCACCAATTTTTAGGAAACATGGGGGGGCATCAGGGTCTTTAACACAAGGGACCCCGACAAAAATAGTAAAGTACTAAAAAATTATAAATATATCATTGAAATTTTATAATTTAACTGTCTTTATCATTATATAACACTTACATCATGAAGGATAAATCGATGAAAAATATGACTGAAACAAATTTAAAACGAAAAGCGTGATACAATCATACATGTAACTATAACATTGTACAATGAAAATAAAAGATTAAACCATATTGAAGTTCCAACTATGAATATTGAATATTGAAATAAAAGTCAAGTCTGATACATCAAGATTCAAAACAAACTAAAGTCCGAAACAGAAAAGCAGAGAACATAAGGACATATCAAATGACAAATGGGCATAATTGCTCAAGGTAATGTCCCACTAGTCTCTACATCCAATTGCTGCATGAATAAATCAGGATCAACCATGTCACTATCTAAATCAAAATCACTTGCATTCTCAAACATGCTAAGTGGCACAACAACCAACCCCATCTATCTCATCAGGTCCCTCCTCCATATCTACCTATGCATCATCCTCTGGATCAACATCCCACTGTGTTGTTGGTCCCTTCAAATATGAAATAACCAAAAAAACCCTTCCTCGCCATTAATTCATAGTATATATAGTCTTTTATAATAATAATAAAAATAGGGATTTGACTTTTTTTTATGACTTGACCTCAATTTTTTTGGAAACACAGGAAACATTTCCTCTTTTGGGAGGAAACGTCCCCCCTTCGAGTTTCCTCACGTTTCCGTTTTTTTGGGTCATTCCCAAACATCCCCAAAGCGCAAGGAAGCGCGGGGACGCGTTTCCCAGATGGGGGGACACATCCTTGTGGAACACTGATAAAAACTACATCATAATTACAAGATGTGGTAGGCAATCCTATTACCCACCAAAAGTGGGTAATTTCTCCTCACTTGAAAACCAGCCAACAACCCTATGATGGCCTTCATGTTGAAGAATCTAGGACTAGCATAATTAAGTTGATTCTTCGATACATGATAACAATTTGTGAAGTTTTTATACAATTAATCTTAGCTTGATCTTTACTTCATTATTAGTGTGTATGTGTTAGCTTCATCAAACTGCTATCAAAAACAAAAGAGACAAGAACACAAATATTTTGGCTTTCTCCCAGGGCCAAAACCTCTCCCTCTTGGAGAGGAAAACCCGTGTGTAAATTATTCTTATAGAGATTCCATTGACAAATACCAAGACCATGACCCTTGACACGCTCTGCCTCTCCAAGAACAAGATATCAATCCTCCTTTCTGTCACTGCTAAGATCATCCTCATTGCTGCACCATTTAAGCCATCACTACAACATCCCTGAGATCTTCATTGTTGCTTCTTCACCATATCAATGAGATCCATTGAGATCTTCATTGTGATCTCTATGCTTTCATTGATGCACCAGTCATCACATTATGTCAACAAGGTCTTCATTGAAGCCTTCATCCTGATGACTGTGCCTTATATCTTCATCATCACTGAGACAGTGATCCTCGTTACTACTCTTCATCAAATAATCCTTGTTACAGTTATAATGTCGAGACTATATCATTCCTTCGTTATCAGCGTGCTGGAGCTTTAGTACTGCTTCTCCTTATAGACTGTAATATTGCTTCTTATGTTGAGACAGTGGGATATAGATCCGAGTCTCACTGTGATGTATAATCCCTCTATATCGAGACTGTATGGTGTCTATTGTAGGAGTACCATCCTTGAAACCATTGTGATGTCAGCGTCCTCATCCGAAGCTTGTCTTGATCCTTCTATCAAGAGATAGATATGCCGAGAATGAGATAGTGACATGCCTAGGCTTTGTTGCTCTCTCCATGCGAGGATACCACCTTCAAATTATAGGTATGTCGAGAATGGATAGGCCTTAGTTTTGTTGCTCCTTCAACCCATCCGAGGAGACAGTTGAACCCTTAGACCTAATCCACCTTACTGCGGATCTAATTGTGGCTTCTTGTTCCTTAACTCTGTTTCCCTTACTGCTTGACTACGGCTCCATTATGCCTTGATTGTGGCTCCCTCATGCGAAGATTTCAGAGGTATATGGATCTTTTCTTGATGTAATTGCGTTGACCCTTTATGGGTATTTATAGTGGTCATCCCATATATGCAAGCCGACATTACCTTATGAACTGACGTATCTATGCTTCAAGCTGACATGACATGTATTTATACATTTAATTCATTTATTTGGAGCCGACATGAACATCTTCTTATCATTTTTCTTGCAGACTTTGATAGGCTTGTTTTGAGGCATTAATCTTGGTCTTGGAGGGTTGTTAGACAACTTTGAAGTCTTGTACATATTTACATAAACTCATGAAGAGTTTCTATACACATGACATGACTCTTTGACATATAAATAAATCCTATTAAAACCAAAACAAAAAGATAATGTAGAATGCAAAATGCAAAAGATGGTTGGGACTTATTTAGCATGTGGGCAAAAACCTAGGATGAGATCCACCCCCTTCATTAGCCATCTCACCTAGTTCCTCAAGCATTCAATGCTTCATCTAAAGTAAAGGAACTCTTGAATGTCTCAATCCTGAAGAGCAAGAAACTACTACATCCTTAAGGCGTACTGAAAAAGCATAAAGCAAGCTTGGTCTCCTAAGCTATGCACAAAGAAAGATAAATCATTAAAGCAAAAGGTGCACCAAAGAGATGAAAACAGAAAGACAAGGGAAGGGGTAACTCAAGCCACCATGGTTGCTCCCTCCTTACATCATTACACTCAGGGTGTTGGACCTCCATTAGCTGGTCTCATGGCTGTGGCATCTTCCTTGAAGTCTTTCCCACTGCATGGCCACCTTATCTCACACACCTATGGATTGATGGGTCTATCTACGGCATGTCACTCCCCTTGGGGCCTAGAAACACCCAATAGGGTTGTTGACCTAATCATCCCTAACATAAGTGAGGTAACTTGTTTACAGGTCCTGAGGTATTTAGATCAAGTGTTGGTCTCACACAAGTGGGCAGGAGCAAGCACAATGAGACACAAGTGCTAGTTGCGTGTGAGGAGTCAGGATGGGGCTTGGAAAGTGTTGGATACACATTGTTTCGGGAGCACTCAAGGCTAAGAGAGGCATAGAACAAACTAAAAGTGCACTAAGTCACAGAACACTAGGAAATACAACTACAAGAATGGGTGCATCAGTCTCCTCCAACTATTAAGTGGATATTTGGAACAGATTTTAATATGGTTGAGTGGGGGGGCAACAAAGTTGATACTCTTGGGCCTACAGAACATCCAAGCTAGGAATACTACAGATCTGTACTGGAAATATGAAGTATCTACCTCAAAAATAAACATTGGAAACATGGGGCTGAATTACATGGTCAAATTGTCAAAGCAGGTCAGATAGGCTGTGACTTTACTGATTCTATGCAAATTTGCAAGTGACTTCCTTCTCCCGTAAGTCAAGACAATTTATTATAGTAAAGGACTTAATTACAGAATCATAACGTGTGTCTATTTGCATTAGTATGTTCCTTTGAGGAGGACCCATCCTCTGTCTTACGAAATGAAAGTTTCACTTCTAGAATGCCATAAATGTGTACAGGCTAATTCAAAAGTTTTAAACCTTATTCCACATCTGTCACATAATTTGGGTTCGAATCTTTTGGTGGGAATCTTCAATACAAAGGCCAGTTTTTCAAAGGTTACAAGCAAATGATTGCTCAAAGTTGGCAGGCAAGGGTGCCACATTACAGAATGCAGTTAAGTCAAGCCAAAATAATTTGGAAGAGGATCATCTAGATCCAGTAAATCAGAGCCAGATCTGGAGCAGGTACTTGGAGTTTATGAAAAATATAAGGACAAAGGGACTTACAATTAAAGCAAAGATTGGTTTGAACTTTGGATAAGGAGGGCAAAGATGCCACCAAAATGCACTCCAGCATCTGAATAAAAATCAAGCTTATGGGAGAACCCTGGTTCTTGAGGATCAAGATGCGGTGCAAATGGACGACAAGGAAAATATTTTGAAACCACTCCTAAAGAAATTCACCTAAAATGGATGTGTTGTTGCTAGAACTGAAGCCAACAAGCTCACTAGTGCATTGTACCAACTAAAACTCCCAAGAATGAGCAAACTTCTTGTCTCATCCTTAGATAAGGATGAATTTTTCAAGGCCCCACAAAAATTGCTTAACCTAAACAAATTGGGTTTCTGAAGGGTCGTTCCATACTCGACAATCCCATTAGCTTGGGAAAATATTGAGTGGGCAAGAGAAACTGGGTAAAAGGTGCTTCTCCTCAAGATGGACTTTCACAAAGCATTCGATTGAATGGGATTTCAATAATGATATGATTCATTGGGAAAAACTAATTTTCTTCACTCAAACTGTTTTCTATCTGTTAAGGGTGCCCTTTAGCTCCCTATACGTATGTTATTGACACACATGAAATGGGATTCTTCCTTGAAGCTGCTTCAATGGAAGGGAAAATCCAAGGTATTCTTCTTCCTGGTAATGAACAGTGACTAAATGTCCATTTTGTTGATGATTCAACACTCACACTATAACTCCCCCAAAAATCTTGTTGAGAAATATTTGTAATGCCTACAAACATTCAGTATAGCAATTGCAGCAGTACTGAGTGAGAAAAAGGTAGAAGCTAATATTATTGGACAAAAATACTTTTCTGATTGGCTTATGAAGAAATGGAAGATTATATATTATGGTAAATAATAACATATTTGAGTATTTCCATTTAAAATTGAATATCGGCAAAAGATATGTGGGACTGAGTCTTCAACAAATTTGAAGGAAAGCTTGACTAATGAATTCCCCAAGATATTCCACTAACAAGCAGAATCGCCAAAGAGTATAGTAGATCAGATCCTAGAAATAAAACACATCAGTTATGATTCTTGCCTTTTCACAACCAACTCAAGATAAAAGAAACTGGAACGACTTTCTCATGGCACTTCCTTAGAAAAAGACAAGAGAATCAATTTTAAAATGGTTGTGTGGGAGTTTTGCATCTTTCCATGAGAAGATGGGGATTGATTGATACTTCAGGTCAAGGCATAGTAGTGACAGATAAATGGATTGTGAGGGCTACGTTTGGGAACACTCCTTATCCAGTTCTTGTTAATCAGTGCATCCAACCTGCCATCCATATAGGAAGCACAAAGGGCCCTTTTGGGATAAGCGATATTGTTGGTGAAGTAGTGGCCTTAAGAATCCCAAGATCAAGAGTTATAGAGAAGGTAGAGTAAGCTTCATAGTAGCGCTTAAGGAACTTCACTGAGAATTTCAAGGTCCTAGAAGCTGTTGGGATTTGGCCACAAAATCAAGTTGGACATTCCCCTGAAATGGGCAAATTAGAGGGAAATATTTATCCACAGGAAAGCGATTGGACAAGAAAGGCATTCATAAATGGGATGATTTGTGGCTAAGAATTTGGGAAAGTGATTGCACCAGTGGATAACTGACTATTGCACCTGATAACATCGAGTAGCCATCAGCCAATAAGCAAGTTTCCTCAACACTTTGTAAAATTATTTCCAGGCTCCAGCTTGTTCAAAATGAATTAGATGCACAAGGTCATATGGGAAACCTTTTTTCAATAACGAAATCATGGAGCTCTATGCTAAAACCCACTCAAGCTTTCAGAGCAACTCATAAATGATGGGTTGTTTCGAAGTTAGGGCAATGAATTTAAGTGGATTTAGATATCTCATGACATCTGGAAAGCTCATTCAATTTTTATATCTAGAGTGCTTAAGTAGTCGGTCCTCAATAACATCCTAGTTGTTGGTAGGCTCCACCACTCAAGGCTTACAGATGGTTGTTACATGATTTGCCAAAAAGCAGAAATACGTAAAGCCCTTTGTAAAAAGAGACAGTTTATAAAGACCTTTTAGACAGTTTTAATGATTAAAATAAACAGGATATGTTTAGGTGATAAATAAGTTTAAAACTGTCCCAAAAGAGTGCAACCACAGAGATCCTTTATAGGAAACCAGACACAAATCCCACCAGTCTTTTGGGAGTCTCGAAATTTTTTAAAAACGAAAAAGCTTTTCATAACACTACCATACATCACTTGGAACAACAGAGCTCATGTCTCTTTATTTATTTTTATAATGACTGCATATCAACTGTTCAAAGAAATTCCTCTGTTTTTAACTTTTTTGCCCCTCATCATTGCTTCAAATTATAGTCCAACTGCTCCATTAACTTTATGAGTCATTCTACCTCATACTGCTGATTTCCACTATCATTCGTGAGCTCTTTCTTCCCCACATTGCTCATTTCAGTTGCAGTGCCAGTGACTGCTAAAGAAAAAGTTTTAGGAACTGCAGCTTCTCTGTTACAAGAAACTTCTGCTACAGAAAATCTGGTTGTCTGTTTCACATCCAAATAGAGTTAGCTTGTCTGAAAAGCCATTTTGTTCTGTTTCACATCCAAACTAATGCAGGGGCTGACTCCATTTTTTTCCTGCCCTTAATTTGTTGTGGCCATGGATCTTTATGGATTGAGCAGAGAAGACTACACTGGCCAAAATGAGAACAAAATTAAATTGACTAAAAAGACTGGCATCACTGATGCAAAAATGTAGTCACTCTGAGAAAAATTGCAATGGCTTACTATGAAAAGTTGATGTCAGATGACACTGGAAGTCCAAATATGACTTCTTTAGAGTTTGTACAACCTATAAGCAGAGATTAAGGAATGAAAGGACTTTATTGAATTCTCTGAATGTTTTTACATGCAAGATGTGAGGTTGCATTTATGGGCTAGCCTTTTATGTAGTTATACAATCAAATAATAATGGAGGGTTCTTAAAATTTAAATTGAAGCAAATTCGTGTTGAGTAAAGACAGACATTAAGGCATGTAACAGTTAATACTAGCAGGCCATTAACATTAGATGCTATAACATATTATATTTAGATTTCATCAGCTCTTAGTTTGTAATGCCTTGGCTAGCTGAAATTGATCATGTATGGTGTATATAAGTAACAGCGCCTTTCTAATTTTCTTAACTTGGGTTACGGTTTACTGATTCCAAAAATAGCCAAGATCTCCCCGTACATCGTTTCAATGCCGCCATCGGCTGTCCTTAATTGTCAGATTTGAATTTCAATTTGTTGATGTTTACCAACCAAAAAATTAAATACAAGGGCAATTAGAACACACTATACACAGATAAATAGAAAAAAGAGATTGGGAAACAAGACAAAGAAATTGACTTCAAAACAGAATACCTCAGTCACATTAATCAACTTATCAGAGTTTCACATATTATTATCTTTGCTGAATTGCAGCCCTTCATTCAGACTAAGAGTTCACACTATTTACACAAACCCGTTGTTGAATAGGAGTCCTACAGGAAGGACAATCTTTCATCCCTTGATTCTGATGTAGGTCATTGCACTTTGAGCACACTACTTGGTGTGCACAAGGCAAAAACACCACAGACATCTCTTCACTCAAGCACATTACACATTCGCGATCACGTTGAACTTCCTGCAATTCTGCAATCTTGGATAAAAGTTGAGCATTAGCCTGTTTCAAATCTTCAATACTATTTGTGTCTGGAAGACATGAAGTAAATCTACAATCCGAACCCCACTGCATTGCAGCTAATTTTGAAGACTCAGTTGTGAGTCTTAATTGGGCAATTTCACGCTCAAGTCGCTGTACATCATCTCGGTACTGTTGAGAGTCTATTTCTTCTTTTCGACGTAATGCTTCCTCCCTTCTCTTAGCTGTGGCTTCCACTTGCTCTTTTTCCCGTTTCTCAGCTTCTGCTCGCATAATTGCTTCTTCCTTTGCTTTCTGTTCTTGCCTCCATTTAACCTGTAAAACACTCCAAGTTGGAGAAGGCTTATGTGAGGACCCATTTTACAGCCTAAACTACAACTACAACATCAACAAACCAGTGACAAGGATATCAAGATGAACCCATTCAAGTTTCTGACCTCAGTTTGTAGTTTCCGTTCTTTAGCTTTTACTAGCAGCTGCTGCAAATGTACAAGCTTACGCTTCTCACTGACAAGTTCTTCTTGCAATATAGCTTTCTGTCTTACCCAGGCCTCAAACTTCTTTTGCATTCCCTTCTCTCTATTAAGAGCTTCTTGACAAGCTGCTGCAGATTCTAAAGCACTTAGTTTTGCAGCCTCCATCTCATGCCTTACCAGTGTATTTTCTTCTTCCAGCTTGCGGACCGCAGCATTGGCAAGTTCTACCTGCCCACTGGCTTTACGTAATGCATTCTCCATTTCAGAAAGTTTCTTCATGGTACTTTCCTCAAGAGACTGTTTTTCCTTTTTAAGGCGGACAACTTCTTCCTTCTCTTGCCTGAGGGCTTTTAATTCAGCTTTGTCTTTACTCAGTCTGCGAGCTGCCTGCATTACCTTTTGCTGGGCCCATTCAGTCCATTCTTGTAGCAGTGTTTCCAGTTCTCTAACGCGATGGAACATTTTCACAAGCATCTCATCCTTTCTATCCTGGGAGCCATTTCCTCCAAAAATCTGATCCAATGAAACAGTATCATAATTAGAATCAGCTGCATCTTCAGCAACACTTGTAGAATCATTAACAACTTCTGCACCAACATCTCCAGCTGAAGCCAATGACAAAGAAAGCTCTGTACCAGCAGCTGCAAAGCTGGATGCATCGTCCACTGTCTCAGGATCAATCCTACAACTTCTCATTGACAATTCCTGTTCTACTGACTGATTAGGCTTCCCAATCAGCAAGCTTGTCTGCATTGAATCTGATATATCTACAGAATTCTGCTGAACTTCAGTGCCACCAGAGCATCTAATGCATGAACCTGCTTTGGTCCTACATCTCATATTTGAGTTTTCAATGCCTACCAAAAGCGACCCCTTTTCAATAGGAGACATTTTTAATAAACAGGCTTCACTATGTTCTGTTCGGTCTAGTTTATTCGTCCCCACAGTTGGTGAAAACAAAGTTCCTGAATCTCTTTTTACATTAGTTAGGTTGCTCTTCATATGATCTTCTGTTTGAGTTGCTCCATATATGACATTTTTGTCTTTCGGAAAAGGCTGGGCCATACTTAAAACACAATCTTCAGCTGTCATATCAGACACATGTGGTCCCGGGTCTGCTCCAGATTCAATTGCTGCAGTGAGAGCTGAAGAGCCTTGAAAGTGGTCCGAGGATAAAACTCCACCAATCTGCATACTACATCTAAACTTTGAATCTACTGTTCTGCACTGAGGATGGACTGTTTCGGACTGCACATATTCTAAAATGTCTGACCCTGATGTATTGTGATGTTTGCAAGCTTTTTGAACCATGTTGCCTGACATGGAAAATCCTTCCACTGGAAATGTAGGCACCTCATTAACAAATGATATTGAAGAATTTGATGCCTGAGGGTTCTGAACAGGATGTGATGGACTGTCATCACTTTGGAAAACAGGCATGCTGGTGGAAACAGCTTGAGGAGTGAACGATGATCTTGTCTCGGGATTAGACTCGACAGGTGATGCATCCAGAGAGTTTGCAGGCATGGAATCCTTATTAAAATTACTCAGTGCATCCTCGTCCATTGCACATGCATGAGCTACATTCATATCACAAATTAGCAGGCACCACATTGCATCACCATTGCTGAAAAAGGGGCGCACCTCTCTCAATACACAAACCATTTCTGCTAATGCATACTTCTCTAATTGCTGCAAATCTTCAAAGGAATGATCCTTTGAAGATGCATCATGCGAATTGCTGAAATATGCCATAGCATTATCTACGATATTAGAGAGGATATCTTTGTTGCCATAGCACCGACCATATTTCAAAACTGCTTTCAGAGCCACATCCTCTGTATACCCACATGTTACTATCTTCTTTATTGCGCTCTTGTATATTGTATCCAGATTACTCAACAGTAAGTCCTCAAGCTGGGATTCAGTAATATCATTCCAATCTGCTTCTGGGAGACCCTCGAGGTCCTCTTCTTCTTGCAACTGTTCTCTGCTAGGAGAAAACTCCTCATATCCATAACCTTGTTCTCTATGAATTTCCTCTGGCCCAGAGCAATTACATGAATTAGGATGCTGCTCCTGCTGAGCTTTGCAACTATTGCAGAATCCATAACAAGAGGAGGCATGATCATGAGCGTGGGTGGCAGGGACAGATATACTTCCATCAACAACATCATTACTGTTGCGGAAGGAATCATTCATTGAGGAGCAGCCCATTTTCCAGCCATTCATGACAACAAAGCCCTTATCGCTATCATTGGTATCAGAATTGCCATTGCATTCAATGCAGGGAACGAGAGGTAGTGGAGGCGGTGGATCAGCACGAAACTTCCTCTTGTTCCTGCTCCCTTTCTCCTTCTCCCTCTCAGGAAATTGAGAACAACCACCACCACCACCACTCCCACTTCCACTCCCGATCATGTTCATGCTTACAGTTGCCATATTACGACTCCCTCTCAAATTATTATTATTTAAATTTGACACGAGCAGACCAGCAAAAACTGAAAGTGCACAAGAAAACACGAGACAATATAACACAAACACACACAAGCTCTCAATTGTATACAATCTTCCCCGAAAAAACCAATTATGCAGAATTCTCAGATTGTGTATGGCCTTAAACCCTAATGCAAACAACACCGATCAGGTCTTAAATAATAAATCATGAACCAGAAAAATATATATATTTGTATATATTACAGCAATCAGCGACAGCAAAAATGCGGTGAAGCCTGTACCTTTGATTATCTAAAGAGCCGATCTAATGACATCCGATCAAAACTGCAGATGACCCAACCGAAATCCAAGTAACCTCCTGCATCATCATCTGATTCGGGGTTAGAAGGAGCGAAAGTTGATGAAACCTGCACCGATTTTGTCTGGGAAAAATGGGCTTGGGAGGGCACCCAAACAGATAGAATCTGAATCTGAATGAGATTAAGCTATGGTGCTATTCTTCTATGGATCCATCCACTGATTAATAGGGGTTCCAACGAAAGGTAAGAGGGTTTCTCTGCAATCTTCTGCTCCTCTTCTGCTCTCAAATGCGTTTCATTTGTTTTCTTATAAATGAAGATGCTAATATCATGTATATATCGAAATCAAAATCTAGATTATATATGACACCAAACCAACAGCTAGAGGGTATTTTGGTAACCCATGGAAATTGAGGTCGAGGATGGGATGAATGTGTATGTGATATGATGCACACAACTGGTCGTGGATTGTGGTCGTTGTTCCAACCTCCCATGGCATATTTGTGCATGCAAAGGGACCACTTTGTGCACATGTTTACCGAAAACAGGTACCTACAAGCACCTAATTAAATAAATTAAATCCTCACACTCAAAGTTTTGGTCAAAGTTTATCTTTGTATGGTAAATATCTTCATATTTGTAAAGAAAGAAAAGTAAATATGATGAAGTTTTTCATTGTGTGTGGTTAATTATGAATTAAATAGAAGTTCAATTTCTTATTGGTGTTAGGAAGTGGAAGTGAGTTAGTTGGTTATATATAGTTTAGAAAAAAAAGTTATTTTTTAATTTTGGATATCAATTAATTTTTAAAAGGAAATTTGAAAGTGTAAAATTTTGGATATCAATTAATTTTTAAAAGGAAATTTGAAAGTGTAAAAATATTTCATGGAATAATTAGCTATATTTTACCAATTTAATGTTACTTTTGTGAAAATGACCAATCTCGATAGAAGGAGATGTCACTCAATCTTTAGACGAAATCAAGAAACCTACACTGAAAAAGGGTTGGGTTTAGTGAATATATTAGGATTTAATTTTATTAATGAACTTTTAGTTATTAGAAACGTTGAGTTTATCACATTATTGGTTTATCTAATTAGGATTAAGTTAATCAAAATTTGGAAATAAACAAAGTTAAAAATTAAGCAAAATTGATTTTATTACTTTTTGTTCTTTGGTTCCTACATAAACCAATTAATCTAGAAAGTTGGAAATGAAAGTAAATAAACAAAAACACAACCTTTCTTTTTCATTTTGTCCCTAGTGCAAATAAGGTACAATAAGAATTTGGGGTTTATCCCCACCCTCCTTTTGATGTGCAAGCAAATGAAGGAAGATAGGGAGGATGGATTGATTTCCTATATGAGAAAGAGACCTTATGTCAAATATAACTAAATACCAATGTTACATGGAAGGAAGGAAACCAAAGAATAAGCAGCTAAATCAAATAGGGTTAAGCTTACTTGGTACAAATGAATATCACTTTGATCCTCTTGCAAAGTGCTAATAAATTCCAAATGGAACAAGCAATCATGTGAATAATAAATCTTCAATAAATGTAAATAACAAAAAGATGAACCCTTGTGCCCTCAGTGGAAGGATGTCTTACTATCTCACAAGCTAGTGTGAAGCCTTCCTTTGAGGTGAGCAATGCAAGAAGATTGACTAAAGTATGGAGATAGGGATACTTCATAACATATTACTCTAATCATGTAGCATCCTTCCCTTTTTAGTGAGTTATTTGATGGAAAAAAATTTGTAAATTAAATGCTATTATATCAAAAAGCAGGTTACATCAGGAAGTCAAAAACTTCAAAAAACATCTACAACATTTATGATGCCACACACCATAATTGTTCAGGGGTTTTCTTTTTTCCCCTTTCTCCTGCGTACATCAACCGGGCCTATAGAATTATCAGTTGCAACTAAGGGTAGGGCCACATCCTCTTTTTTTAGAGAAAGCTCCATCATTATCGAGTCAGCACAACACGAGATATCTTTATTACTCATGGGAGTGCTTTTGCCCACTAATTGCATACACAATTAATGTTGATGTTCTTTCATTCTCGTTTGTTAGCAGATTCTCCTCTAGTGGGGGCTTAGGCGAATCCACAGGGGACTGCACTGGATGTTGAGATGTTGTGGTGTTAGGAGTTGACTTTTGTTACTGAGAGCATTCCTTCTTATGGCTTTCCACATTCTTGAGATTCGATATTACCTTGTGATCCCGCCATCCGTTGTTGGTTTTTCTCGGCTCCAGGGAGTCAGGCAACCCTTTTGAGGCAGGGTATGCACTCTAAAGATGCTTGGGTTGTTGACAAATTTTGCACCTAAAAGTAGTGTTTTCATAGTCCAAAGGTTGAATATATTCCCTTCCATCCCCTTTTAGAATGATTTTATATGGTAGTCCTTCACTTAAATCCAGTTCAACACATATGCAGAGGAATGAGATGAACCCGTTTGCCAATATTTCACTGTAAATTTTGACGAAGCATCCTAATGAGTTTCCAATAACTTCAAGGAAGTCTAGCTGAATCCACTGGAGGGGTAAATTTGGGAGCCTTACCCATGCCAGAGTAGTTAGAGACTTCATGGAAAGGGGGTTAGCCTCTAAAAACCATAGTTGAATCGATAGACCTGCACGACCCCAGAACCAGGGCCCTTGGTTGAAAACCCTTTATCGGTCTTCAAGATCCTTGAAGACAACCACAAAATATCCTTTGGAACATAATAGCATATCTAAGTTTTAGGTCCAATTCTGATGAACTCACACACAGAGGGTAGGAGTTGAGGGTCAGAATCCATTCAACCGATGGATAATCACACATCGTCAATAATCCATTATCTTTATCTTGGTAAAAACTCATTCATTTGAAGCGTTGGGGTATCCGTTGAATGTTCCACCACAAAAGTTTGGCCTGAAAGAGCCTTTAATGGTTGGGAGTTAGAACCTAGCTTAAGAGCATATTTGAATGACAAGCATTTTGATGCTGAAGATGCCTCACTTCCTCTGGCACCTCCTCTCACGCATGCAATGAGGGGAATAGAGGCATCCTTCTTAATGTCAAAATCTTTGAGTCTACTCGTCAAATTTAATTGCCTCCCCTCGAAAAGGAGTCTCATCACTGCCACAGGGATACTTGTTCACTTATGAATACTATTTTCAAGCAATGATATAATATCCCTCTCACTAACAATGAAGGATGTGGACTTTCCAGCCAAGGTTTTAACAAAAATTGGGAATTTTTGGAAGTCAAAACCCCCAAAATCGCTCTTCAACGAGATGGAATTTAGGATCTGGAGACAAAGAATCCTTCTCAGGAAAGCAACTCAAGGGATTTGAAACAAACTTGGGAACCAATTCTACCTAGGGAGTTGTGTGAAACATTTTGCTAGCAATCCAACACCACTCATGAAGAGCTCGGATAGACATTTTGACAAACACTTTGCAGGGAAACTTCCTACACAAGTGTTCATCACTCTCTAAATTATGAAAAACTCGGACTGACTTTTCGTCATACACATTGTAGGTAAACTTCCCACACTCATGACCATTACTCCCCCAAAGGCCTCATGAATGCAAAGTCCACCAAGGCTACCAAGAGTACACCTCTAGACCCACTATAGACCCTTCTATCAAGCCCAATGCTTCTAACCTGAAGACACTAGCTAAAGGAGAGACCTCTTTCGCAATAGTTGTTATGGAATTTATGTGATACCCATCCTTCGTTGATAGCCACAATGCCATGGAACCAGCTAATACCGAAGCCAAAACAAAAGAGGGGGTCAATGGTCGGAGCCAACACTCGACTGCATAATCTCGTGATAGTATAGAACTGAAGGAGCATCATGCCACAAATGGTTGAGCCCAATTCCACCTTCATCTAGTGCCATGGGGAGAGAAGGATTTGTCATCTGTTGAGAGCCCTCATCCTCTGAGTATTATGGTGTCTTGGCCTGTGGAAACACCTTCCCAAGATCAGTAAAATCATAAAACCTTAGCTCCTCTCACAATCTCCATGGTCCAATCGGAACAAGATCAATTCAAATCGATGAAATGTAAAAATTGAAAAAGATATTCAATGATGAAATTTTGTAATTTCAAAAATTCTAACATTTGTAGATGGATTTGTAGACTTCCAATATCATTGGAAGAACTCCATATTGCAATTTCAATGATTAAAACTTGTAATTCCAAAAATCCATACAAAAATCTCACTAGAAGTATAAAGAAAACTCATTAGACACTACACATTGTTCACTACAAGATTAGATTATTCCCTCCACAATCACCACAAGATGCAATCTCCAATCCTAATCTTCAATAAGGAGGAGGTTGGAGATGCAATTATCCAAAGCAAGATCCAAGAGTATGTGAGATTAATTTGCAACAAGTAGAGTTACAAGCCTTTGATCAATAATGTTAACCAATAGTTAATAAAGGGTCATAAATTAAGGATGAAAGGCTTATTTTTTTCCATAATTGACCATTAGGGAGCACTTCAACATTAACTCATAAATCAATGGTATGAAATTCCCTCTATCCTAGTTAAACTACAAGATTTGATCTCCAAACCACAAGTGTCAAGAAGCTATATATAGTGCATGATAAACACGAAAAGGATCATGTATTCCATGAGAAAATGAATAGTTATCAAACAAACTACATAAAATCATGGTTAAAATAAAACCACTTGTGATAAGTATGGCACCAAAAGACTGGATAAAGAGGAACCCAAATTGACCAATTTAGCAAATAAGTATGAGCACATTTGCCAAAGATGTGGAGCATCTATGGTCCCAAATTTGGGTTTATAATAATTTTGAGCGATATTTTGGGCTATAATGAATGAAGGTGACCAACAATGACCAAGTCATATGGATGAGGAGCCATATGGGGGAATATGTGGACAAAAGTGATCAACCATGTGGTAGTGAGGCAAGAGACCAACGAAACCACTCAAATGGCCTATAATCAATCAAATAAAATCGTGTGACTAAATTAGAGTCCCAAAATCATCTTATTTATACCACATTAGGGACACTCAAAGGAGTTCGCAATAGAAGTACGTAGGAATCCTTATGTTGTCATAGGGTGGACTTGTGAATAACTACTATAGGTTGTGAATCTATACACTACATTAATGGGGATTGGTTTTCTCTGTTGTTAATTAGATTAATGGTCCATGGCTTGAAATTTTAATTTTTTTTTTAATATAATGGTTACACTATGGACTCTGTAAGCCTCTTGGACTTTGCAAACCTGGATACACTACCAACTAGATGATGTAGCCCAATATAAGGTTTGTGTTCATTATAAAACTAATCGTGCTTCTTGTAACAATAAACCTTGTCACATGATCCCATTAACTAACAAAATATAGTATGTGTTCTTTCTACACACTTCTTTACATGCACCTAATATTTTAGATGAGTTGCACTTGATTTTGAGTTTTAATTTGCCTTAATCTATATAGTATCCCCCTACGAGCCCTTCTAGGGACTTTTGAAGCCCCTCTTAATTCTTATAGTATCAATGTGATTGTAATTTATTTATGGGGTATTGTGTAGTTGGATAGGCAAATTTAATCATTATGTCAACCTTAATTTGTGAATGGATTCTAGCCCCATGGGAGCATACACTTCCTATTGGAGGTATATATAGGTTTAAATGTATATGTAAATTATAGGTTGTCTTGGTAGTGGACCTACATGGCCAGTGAGTAAACAAAATGGATGAATCCATTATTATGCAATGTTATGACCCTAACAGGGATCTATGTGGTCAAACACATATACAAATAATAGGTGAGAATAACAATGGGCTTGCATGGGCAATAAGCGAGAACTAGTACATATGAGGGATGAATAGTGTAATTATTGTACACATTAACTTATGATTATGGTTTATGCATATAATCAGGCTATTTGGGAGTTTATCATCTAATGTATGGCGAGTTGTTGCGTAATTCATCATAAAACTACTTTTGGAGTTGTGATGTACACTTATATTTAGAGTATAATATATGTATGTAAGTTTATCATATTTTACTAGAAATTGGGTTTATAACATTCGGTATAAGAGTAAATATTCTTGGTTTGGCACCTTCAAATTGCACCCGACATGGTTTGATTTGCATCTTTGGATGGGAATCTCCAAATTTAGTGAGACATTAAGTTTTAGAAAGGATATATATTACATTATCATGGATTATTTTCAATAGTAGAAGCATGGAAATTTCATAGTTACATTTAGTACAAATTAGGGTTTTTACTTGGTGCTTAAACCTTAGGTAAAATCGTGGGGTTGATTAAAATGGGAATATCTAAAGGTTATGAGGTCCAATCAAAATGAGACCAAATGCATATAAAATAAGATAGAACAAGGCATTGCAAATATGAAATGTGGATCTATTAGGGAGAAAATAACAGATTTATTTTGTGTACACGTTACTCTTTAGAGAAGGGTAAAAATAGTAAGGTTTACAAAATTAGCCATGAATTCCACTTGGAAAGTCCAAATTAAAAGAGATATATGAAAATTGGGAGTAAATCTTTTACGATATTATATGTTGAAATTTTAGAGACTTAAGATTATAAATTTTGATTATATATTAGGTGCAAGGTTGCCTTTCTGAGCAGTGCCATATAAGGGCTTAAAAACGCATGCCAACTTAAATTATCATAACTTTTGATGAGTGAATTTGATTGAGGTGATTCAAAGGGAATTTGAAAGATGAAATAGAGAAGACTACCCGGGGAAAAAAGTCTGATACAATTTGGGGACAACCCTTATGAATTTATTATTGCACAAAGTATTGAATAGATTGTAACATTTGTCCCATTATAATGTCCATCATGTATATCTATTTTGTTGACATTGGCATATATTAACCCAATATAAATACAAAATTAAATATATAGTAGTAATAAATTTAGTGTGTAATAACTATTATCATAACTATGCATACATTTTTTTTTCCAAGGAAAAAATCGAACTTTTAATTACGATTTATAAAAAGCTACATAGTATATGCAATTAAGCATTTAGTAAACTGTATGACTTGTTCAAATCATAAAGTTGATATGAAATGGTAGTTGAGTGTCTTCCAACTCTACCATCTCACTTTAGCTGATAAAGATTCACTGATCCTTTTATCTCAGGCCTCCTCGATGAGGAAAACAACCCAAGTGAGATATTGGACCAGCTTTCAGTGACAAGTCACCAAAAAGAGAAAAAACCAAAAATTATATAACAGGTGTATATCAGAGTCTCAAAAGATATGTCCTGATCCACTCTCGGGCCTCCTCGATGAGGAAAACAGCCCAAACAGGAGTGGGATCAGCTTAGAAGTTTAGAAAGTATTTTAACCAGGTCGGTAATAATGTTTTTTAGAGACCGAAAATGTAAAGGAAAAACAGTTATGTTGTAGACTAGAAACTGAAACAGGAAAAACTAAATGACTGTCATAACAAGAAATCATATGCCAAAACCAGAGTAGGATGTCAACATTATGCATATGGTGGTTGATCTGACACACGGATCTCATCCCGGTCTGCTTCCTCTATCCTCCAACTGCCTAGATATTGTTGTAGACCCGATTTAGAAAGTTGGTCTGTTGTGCTATTACGTTCCCTGTATATATGGCATAGAGAAAAGTCATTAAAAAATAATTTTAAATGTTTTGCTTCTTCTAATAAAGGGGATAAGATGTAATTTTGGCATCTGCTCACACCGTTGAACCATTTTATGATATTCATCGAGTCCCCGAAGATATGACATGAGTGAATGCCCAGGTGGGTAAGCTAGCATAGGAGAAGTTTTAAGGCAAAAAGTTATGCGAAGTTATTGGTTCCAATCCCCAAGCCCACTGAGGCTTTGAGGTTTCTGTGCTCATTAAGGTGGATCACCAATCCAGCCCCACATTTTTTGTTTTGATCAGATGCCCCATCAAAATAGGCCCATGGGATTCCTTCCTTTATTTTTTCTTCTCTTACAGGTCGTGGAGGTGCTTCCCGAATTGGCTCGGGAATACTTGAGTAGATTGTTGTGCATCCTACCGTGATATGCCCAGCCAAGGGGTTTTGTTCTTTGAAAATACTATTGTTTCGAGCCAACCAGACACCCCAGGCTATGATTAGTGGTAGATTCCTCAAATTTCCTTCCAGATAATCCTTCCACCACTTATTCCATACTTCTGCTAGTGCCCCCCCTCCCATGTCACCCTTTTCTGAATCAGTCTCCCTGATTCCTTCCATACATCCTTTGTGAAGGGGCATTCTAAAAAGAGATGTTGGATTGTTTCTACATCATTTTTGCATAAGGCGCATCTCCCTGGGCCCGACTTGTATCTCCTCTGTAATGTATCCCAAGTTGGCACTTTATTCGAGAATGCACCAAAAGAACATTTGAGCTTTGGCTGGGCATTGAAGCTTCCAGATTAAGCTAACCCACCATTCCTAATTCCCCCATCCTTTTCTTGACATAAGAAATTTATAACCCTGTTTAGGAGAATAAGAGCCCGTGTCCGCATGTGCCCATACTAGCTGATCTGGTCTATCTCTTAGCCTGACATTAGACCTGGATAGTTCCTTGGTAAAATTGTGCCATTCCTCCATCCATTGTTGATTTAGGTTTAAGTCGATCCCTGATAACCAGGCTTGTCCCCATATGGTGGAGTGACCATTTTTCCGGATCTGGCTTATGAACTGAATGCCTCTGATGTCTAGCTGGTTTATGAGTCTCGGGGAGAGTGAAAATCCTTCATTGCATCCCACCCATGGGTCCTTCCCTATCCTGACTTGTTCTCCATTCCCTACTTGCTAGGACAGGCCTTGTTCAATGATATTGAAAGCATCTAAAGTGGCTTTCCACACCACTGAAGCATTGCTTTTCTTCTTATTTGGTTTCCTGATCCAATCATCCAAAGGAATGGGGTCAATGTATTTCCTTTTAACTACTATTGTCCACAGGTTCTCCATCTTTATTAGTCTCCATCCCAGCTTAGCTGCTAGAGACGACCCAAAGGTTGTTAAATATTTTATTCCCCATCCTCCCCACTCCTTTGGTCTTGCCACCTTCTCCCATGCCACCCAGGGCAGAACCGACTCCTCCTTTGAGCCTGCCTAGAGAAATCTGTTGCATACTCTTCTGATTTTTTCTAGGATTCCTTTCGGAACCCATGTTAGAGCTGCCCAGTATACAGGTATGGCCAAAAGGATTGATTTGATGAGAGTCAGTCTTCCTGCTCTAGACAGCCATTTGAAACTCCAATGAGTGATCCTCGATTCTATTTTTGCTACTAGCCAGAGCCAATCTTGTTTCTTGTATGAGTTAGGCTTTAGGAAGAATCCTAGGTACTTGAAGTTGTCTTCTAACTTCCGCTCTTCAAAGGGCAAGTCTTCAGCTATATTCAGTGCTTCCATTTTGTTGAAACCTTCCAACAATAGATGGGATTTTTCCTTATTCACTTGCATGCTCGTTGCCTTAAGGAAAAGGTCCAATATCCTTTTTAGTTCCTTTGTTTCACTCCTTCTTCCATTGTTGAAGAGAAGGATGTCATCCACAAACAATAGATGGGTTATAAAAAGGTTGACAACCACTTCCACTCCATGAATTTCACCTTTTCTTTTGGCCTCTAGAATCAACTGACTGAGTCCTTCGACCTCTAGGAGGAAGAGGAGTGGAGAAAGGGGGCAACCTTGTCTTAGTCCTCTTTGGCCTTGAAAGAAGGGGGATGTCGCTTCATTAATTAGCACCGCATAGCTCACATTGGACAAGCACCCCATGACCCAATTGATAAAGTCTACTTGAAACCCCAGATGGGTGAACAACATACGAAGGTACATCCAACTGATTTTGTCATAAGATTTAGATAGGTCAATTTTCACTACTGCTCCTTTGTTTTTTTGTTGTTTAATGCTATGGATGGTTTCCTGGGCCACACCAATCGCCTCATGGATCTGTCTCCCATCTAGGAATCCAAATTGTTCTTTTGATATATGCCTGGATAACAGAGGCTTTAATCTAACAGCAATCACCTTTGCTATAATTTTGTAGATACAATTACATAAGGAGATAGGTCTAAAATCCTTGAAAGAGGTTGGGACTTCCTTCTTTGGGATGAGGGCTATGAAGGTTGAATTGAAAGGGGCATAGATTGCACCTTTCCTTCTGGACTCTTCTACCACTTCAGTCAATTCACTGCCTACTATCTCGAAAAAGTGTTGAAATAGCTCCACTGTCTAGCCATCTGGTCCGGGGCTCTTATCCTTTGGCATGGATTTTATGATTCCTTCAACCTCCCCCCTTGTGACTTCCCCCATGAGTTCCACAGAATCCCCTTCGTCTACATAACGAGGGAAAGCCTAAGTTGTTCGGATTACTTCTGCTAATGACACTTTCGAAGGAGCTGTAAAGAGATTTTGGAAGTGTCTTGTTCCCATTAATGATAGTTCCTCAAAGGTTCTTGTCTGCTTTCCTCCTTTTGAATTTAAGGACCATATGGTGTTCAAGTTCTTCCTCCCTTTTGCATAATTTTGGAAGAATTTGGTGTTCTCATCCCCAGCCCTTACCCAATGGCCCTACTTTTCAAGTGCCATTGTTCCTCTCTTGCTAGAAGAAGTTTTGCTCCTTTGGGATTCCAGCTGCTTGATCCTATCCCTTTTTTCTGGTGTTTCATATCCATCAGCTTCTGGACTTTCGAACACATCTAGGGCCTTCCCTATTTGGATTAGGTATTCATATTCTTTCAATTTCCTATATCTAGGCCATGCCATCGTGGCATTCTTAAGGCATTTTAGGTTCTCCATGAACTGGTAAGCTTTGCCCCCGGGCTCACTGGACCTCACGGGTCTCCAGATTTCTTTAAAAAGAGTGTTATAAGAATCCTCCTTTAACCAAGCTGGGTTAAATTTAAATGGAGTTGTCAGCTTTTTGGGATGCCTGTTAAGTTCTAACAAAACTAGTAGATGATCAGAGTCACCTCCTTCCCCCGCCCACTAACGAAAAGTTGGGATCTTTACTGCTACCTCCTCTCTCAAGAAAAACCTATCCAATCTTTTGGCCACCCGATCTTCCCCTATTCTCCTATTCCTCCAGGCAAGCCTTAGCTTCAGCAAGTTCATGTCAAGTAGCTTCTTCTCTTTCATCATTTTTATGAAAAAGTTTGAGAGCGGGTCTTCTCTAGCATAGGGTCCCCAGGTTTCGGTTGTGCCTAGAGAGAAGTTTAAATCGCCCCAATCACCAGATTCGGGTTATCCATTAGAGACTTAGAGCAGAGGTTATTCCAGAAATGAACTTTGCCCTGGCAGGGCCCATAAATATTGAGAATCAACATGTTAGTGCATAGTTCTAGGGAGTAGACTTCGATCCCCATCACCTGGTCCATCCCCCAGGAGTTCAGGACTTTGAACTTCCCTTCTTTTACTCCCAATGTTATTCCCCCAGATCGGCCTTTGGCATCCAATGCTTGGATGCTCCATCCTGGCATTAATTTAGACAGAGATTTTGAAACTTCTTCTCCTGCTCCCAGTGTTTCTTGAAGAAGTAGAACGTCTGGATTGTAATTGCATATAACTTCTTTTAGGGCCAGTTTCTTTGGGCTACTGGCTAAGCCCCGACAATTCAGGGAGAGGATGATCATTGGATTACCTCAAGGGGGGATTTCGCTGCTCTAAGTGCCCCGGAGATGGACATTTGTTTCCCATCTGCAATGTCTAGTTTGGCTTTCAGCTGAGCCTTTAACAAGTTGGTTTTCCTCCCTCTCACCTTCTAGTCCCCTGCATGGGAGGTTTGCATATCTATCCCACCCACTACCTCCCATGGAGGAGGTTTTTTCTCACACGGTCTGAGGTTGTAGGAGGGTTTCACAGCTATGGAATCTACGATAAATAGCCCACCCTCATCCTTTGCATTCTTTCGGTTCATATCTAACTCAGGGATAGATGTTATGATACTCTCCAATTGATTGTTTGCAATATTTGAAATGGGAATAACAATATTCTGATGCCTGGAAGGACCAAGCGATGATTCAGAAAAATTCAAAGAATGTGCAGGAGTAATAGAAGGTGGGGTAGAGACCAGACCCGTACCCTCTTTTGAGTGAGTGAAACTCCCGATCTTTTTTGCTGTTGGTTCAGGATCCTGCTTTGTTTCCTCCTGCTGCTAATGAGGTGGTTGTATGCCGGGGTACCCTTCTTCCTGAACCTCTATATTCTCTACTAAGTCCTCTTGAGGCCTGTCGATGTCCATCTGGTCTTCTCCAACACCTTTCTTTGACTTCCCTTCCTTGGATTTCTCCTCTTATGCTACCCCTGCCTCTGCCTTCCTTTGCTTCCTCCTTCACCTAAACCCCAGCGGACATTCTTTTGCCAGGTGTCCATAAATGTGACACTTGTGACATCTGAACGATAGGTGTTCATAGTCTAATAATTGGGCATACTTGAAGTCCTTGTATTGTAAATGAATTTCCTCCGCCAAGCTTGAATGAGGGTTTAAGCTTACTAGTATACAGGCCATCCCCTGGTCTCTTGTTTGAAGGAATGACATGTCTGCCTCCATGAATTTTCCAAGGTGGTTTCCAATGGCTTTGAAAATAGATTCAACCCAAAGGAACGGTGGGAGTCCGGGCATGCGGACCCAAACAGGTAATTCATCCACCCTTTCCCTCTGTGCATCGAACATGGGGTTCCATTTCTTGAAGAAAATTGGGTGTCTCCCAAAGCACCAGTTCCTCGCCATAACCCATTCCACTGCTTCTCTTCTCCCAAACTTTACCATAAACCATCCTTTTGCCAGTGTCGTGACCTGAAAAAGCAGTGTCCGATGCTGCCTGCCAGTTTTTTGAAGTCCAGTCCTGAATGTAATTGGCAGAGTATTTCTTGCCTCTAGCCCTTCCTACCAGGGTTAAATCTGCGACTTCCATAGCCTCATCGATTTTAATGTCCATTCCCAGGACCAGATTTATTTTTTTCCTCTTCTCCCCGCCTGCCTCTATCGTATCCCTTCCTCCCTAATCTGTGAGTTTGTTTCCACATTGGCTATTACTTCCAGGAGCGTTCCTGCACTCCCATCTTTCCTAGATTTTCTGAGCCCTTCGACAAACCTTCCTCTTGCTAGATTAGAGTCTTCCTCTCCAATTGTCAGTGCCTTGTCTGCCTCTTTTCCTTCCTTTCCACTTTCACTCCCTTCCCTAGCTTCTGTCCACTTAATGCCCCTTTTCTTCTTCAGACTTTCCCCGACCACCTTCCAACCCTCTGCTATTTCTAACAAACCAGCAATCCCTATCCCATAGCCTAGATTTTTTTGCAATGCCTTATTTCGTCTGATTGTGTGAGGGTTACTAGAGGCATGAGCTTGAGACAGGCTCAACGTTGTCTCTTCTTGACCGAAACCTAACCCCACCATTTGGCAAGTGCTCCGTTCATCATTACTTCTAAACCCACAGCTTATTATAATGTCCTCTAACCCCCCTGAATAAAAATGACCGTGAGGACGAGGTGGATCGTAACTTACTTGGAAAGCATCGTTAATTGTTGCTTTGTGCTCTGACAAGGACGACTTCTCCTGCTGTTGTTGCTGCCCTTCCCAATTTTCCAGATACGACAATCCTAGACTTTCCTCTAGGAGCCCTAGGGTTTTACTCTACTTCCAACCTGCTTCCGAGCCTCCTTTCTTCCTCCCTGATCGTCTAGCTAGACGAATATACCTCTCTATGTTCTGGTCTGTTACCTCCAAACCCCAGACCAACAGTATGTCCCCAGGCTCGGGGTCCAGATCAACAGAATCGCTTGGTTTGACCATCTTCTACCTATTTGTTCCTAGATAACTTCTTAGCGGGAAAAATGGCCTTCACTGTTCTGGCTTCAAGCGCGTGCTGTGGGTAGGAGGCGGTAGCACATCTAAACTTCAAACAGAACTCCGTTCCACTGCCGGTTGCCATTCTCTGAATGCGATCATGTGCTTAAGCTAACTATGCATACATTACATACATACATACATACATACATATATATATATATATATATATATATATATATATATATATATATATATATATATATATATATATATATATATATATATATGTCAATTAGGTTTTGCTCAGGTGGTTGGAAGAAATGATTATTATCCTTCCGACCTAGGTTCAATCCTACAAGGAACATGTTGATATCTTAATGTGTATATCATTATAATGGCTTCAAACCTTGTTGTTTATCAACCTTGTGCCCCAAAGATTATAGGGTTTACCCTAGGTACCATCCTTGAAATAAAGGAAAGTGCTTGGGAGGTTGAAAACTTAAGGTGAGGAAGGATGGGCAAAGGAATCAATGAAGAAGATGATTGAAAGGAAGAATTAGAAGAACATGTAATTATAACCAAGACTTTTTAATAATGTTAACAATGTAAAAAGGCATTTACATGAGTGATTGAGGTGATTCAACAAGAATTTGAAAGATGAAATGGAGAAGACTACTTAGGGAAAAAGTTTGATACAATTTGGGGATAACCCTTATGAGTTTAGTATTGCACTATGAGAAGTGAGGTGCATTCTATAGCCTAGTATTGAAGATATTGTAACATTTGTCCCATTGTAACATCCATCTGCTCCAAGTTGGCTTTAGATGGATAGGATACAAATCAATCAGATTTGAGGAAGTAAGATGGTGAAAGAAAAAATCAGGCAAAGGATCTGGTTTGGCCCACACACCCCAAGACTCAACAACTCCGATGGAGAAGTTGAGATCTCCTCCCAGAATTAAGTTGTTTCTCTTAGCGATTGAAGAATCGAAGAGTCTGGTCCAGAACCCCACCTAGTCTTCATGCAACCCACTGATAAGCCTTCCATCCCAACACAAGAGGGGATAATCCATATGTTTTCAGCCTGAATTTTTCAAGAGTCCCAACCTAATGCCATCCCCCCAGACCGTCCCCTAACATCTAATCTTATAAATTTCCGAAAGGGAAGTGTTTTCTCAAGGAAATCCATAATATAGTCCCCTTCCCAAAGAGTTTCCTATAGAAAAATAACCTCAAGATGTTCCACTTGAATGGGTCTTTTCAGCGCAAGCTTTTTTAGGGGGCCTACTAACCCATGGCAATTGAATGAGATGATAATAATTATATCACTCCACACTAGGCCCTCAAATATCTAAGGGCCCTATCAATGGATGATTGTTTTCTAGATGCTAGTTCCTCCCTAGCTCTGGCCTAATCAAGGGAAATGTTTGATTTCCTACCCCTGCCTCTCCCAGGGATGGGTGGGCCAAGGACAAAACCAATACCACAAGGGGTGGATCAATAATAGGGTCGATTTGTCTCGATCTAAGGTTATTTCGAATGAAATTTAAAGCAGAACCTTCAAAGGATTCAAAGTCTAAAGTTAAAGAGGGGATTGCATTTCCCCCCAAAAGCTCCTTGCATGACACAGGAGGTCTTTTGCAGAGAAAAGGATGAAAGTGGAAGAGGGGAGACTCTTGCCACCAAATTGTAAGGATCATTGTCCAAGCTCAGACCCAAAATAGAAAATGGACATGAAAAAAAAGGATTTGAGGAAAAGGGGAAAGAAGTACCCTGCAAGACCCCCCTCTGGGAGGATCGGAGACCTTGACCACTGCTATAGTTAGATCATAAGATCATCCCACTTCAAAAAAAAGGGAGTTAGCGGGATTGTTTCTCTCGAAACGACTCCCGACGCCTCGACTTCCTTTAAATCCTCGACACTTTGGATCTATTTCTCCCCATCTGTAAGAGCCCCCTCTCCCAAGCCTGTTTGTGGGGTGCTCTGCCCCGACGATTCCAAGCCCTACCCCAACTCCATTTGGATCCCCATGCTGGTTTTTATTGAATTTGGATCCATGACATCATGTTTTGAAGAATCGCCAAAACCTGTAGAGCCTCTAAAATTCCTTGGCTTCTTGTTAGGACCCGGAGCAATCTGGTTAGGGTTGAAAGGAAAAGAATAATTTCTAGCCAACTGTCTTTATTTATGGCACTTCTTACATCTAAATGGATTCCCCTCATAATCTAGCTATGTTAACCACTCCTTCTCCTTAGCTATGTCCATTGTTTGGTAGAGCTTCCGAGTCAGGTCCAGATTAACAAGTATTATGGCCACCAAGAAATCCGTGGTTTCCTTGTAAGAGTAGTTCGCCGCCATAAATCTTTCAAGGATGTTCCCTATGTTTGTGAAGCTTTATTTATTCCACATGTGTGTAGACAGACACAGAAGGCAGACCCAAACTGACATAATGTCCTTTTTCTCTCGTTGAGCATAAAAAAGGGGAGTCCATTATTTAAAAGCAACAAGTGTGGAGTCGATGAACCAAATCTCCTTCTCTATCTTCTTGGAATCCTCCTGAGACTGACATATAAGTTTAATCCATCCATTGACTAGATGACAAACCTATGGAAAATCTGAAACCTTACCACTGATGTTCAGGCCACGCCACAACTCCAGGGTACCAATATTGAAAATCCTCTTTCTAGCCCTTCCTACCAGATATTTTTTTGCCAGCTCCATAGCTTCAGACATTTCCACATCATCACTAACACAAAGGCAGCATTGGATATGACTGTCTCCACTCTTCAAGATATTTTCTCTCTTTTTCCCCTTCTTTGTGCTCCTTTTCCCACTGCTCTGAACCTACAAAAATCCTTGCTCTGTGCCTTTAGAGAACTCCACAAACTTTGAATGAAGGGGTTCTCCTTGTTGTGTGGGAAATGGATAAGCACCTAACTCCTCTGGGCAAGTATTTGTACCCACTTCCTTCCTAATGGGGAAAACTTCCAAACTCACGCCCTTAGACCCCTTGAACTGCTATGTATCTAGAGTAAAATCCCTGAGACTTTCCACGATCCCCTGATCTGCTTCACTAGAGAGAAAGCCCCAAGACCCAAATATGTCTGAAATATCTCCTCCCCACCCCCACAAGGAGAGGAAACAAACCCCTTGCTCACAGTAACATACTCTTCCCACGAAGACTTGCCTTCAGAAGCACTGCCTTGAATAGAGTATAAATGGTAAAAACATTCAGAAGGCCCAACGTGGATGAAATACCTGACAAGAAGTCTAAGCATGTAAAGGAAACAACCAACTACTTGTGGTGTTCAATAGCATGCATGGCAGAACCAAAAGGTGATTCCAGTTGTGGGTGTAAACGCCATCCTGGAAGCAAGTTGAAACCCTTTATCGAGCTCAGAGCCCCAAATTTTTTTGGCATGGTAAACAGAGACCCCTCCATTTGATTTTTCGGCTCATAGTCCACAAGGTCAAAATCCATTGGCATCGGAACAACTACGCCACCTCAGCAAAAACAAGGAAAAAATAAAAAAATCCAGGCAATAGGAATACCGGGAAATGGCAAACAATCCAGAAAAAACCCCAGTGAAAACACAAAAAGACCCTAATGGTGAAAACCAAAGTAGTTGTGCGTTGACTCAAAATAAAGGTTTGCACACATGTCAGTCTCGAAGCATCGCGAGGACGTAGCCTCCTTAACTGATGTGGTCTGGATGCAAACCCTAACCGCATTCGATGCATTCATACCCTAACCACCTAAAAAACGTTATCACGCCCGAGTCAACTCCCTTCCAAACAATCTATATTATTTTCAACACCATTCATTTTCTCAATTCAAGATCAACTCCATGCCATTGCATAATTGTCACAACAAACCAAGAATATCATCATACTTGAATAGGTCACTTCTAGTAGTTATGTGTTTACTTTTTTGTAAGTGTGTTTGCTTTCATGAATTATGATTTAATTTCCCTACAATCTATTTTTCTGCAAGAGTATTTTATTTCCCACAAAGTGTGGTGTGTTTAATCAAATCATTGACCTGTGAAAACAACTTTATCTTGTACTGTGAAAACCCTCATATCACGACAACTTCAAGACACATAACAATTTGCACTAGCATATATTGTCCATGACAATTCACAAGATCCAAATGAACCTCGAATTAACAATTTAAATGTATAACTAATCAATTTCTTACTAAGATCATTACAAGTAAATGAAAAGCCCATCATTTTTTGTGTCGTTGGAAGGGAATTGTCAGTAGTATAGTCAGTTTTGTGTCAATTTTTGTGTGAATTTATTTTCAAAACTTAATTATTCAGACCTTCACTATGACTTGTTAGATTCCTAGTAGTAGAAACCAATTTGGTAGATTTATTAAGAAAACTCCCTATATTAACACTACAGAACATTCAAAATAGGGAAAGAAACAAGGTCATCCAAACTACTTGACACCAACAATAAAATATCTTACCAAGAAAAAGCCTAGATATCTACTTCCATTGTATAGGGTCCTACTTAAAAATTTGCAATTGAACAAATATCTAATACAACATAAAATTTAGTCTTTGATAATCCTAATTTCCAAGTCTTTGGATAGAATTCTCTTGAGAGCAAACCATACCCTCCTAAAAATCTGTTCAAATATTAGAACCCTCCAAAAAGTGAATAGTGTCCTTGTGAGGAACAATACATCCCTAAAGACAACAACTTTCTTGAATCTCCAAAGGTTCCCTTAGAAGAAAAAGATACTCCTTTAGAAAAGATGGTACATTAGATTGTCAAAGAAGAATATGAATCCTTCAAATTCCCCATCATAGAAACAAACTCAGATGCTAAAATGAAGAATATTTTTAATTCAACACTGCTAAAATTTTATGGTATATCTAAGGAATATCTTAATAACTTCATTTCTTAGTTCAATTTCCTTTATCGAAGCTATGATTATGTAAATAACACTCATAAACTAAATCTATTTTCTACTAAACTAAAAAATGCAACATTACGTTGGTTCATGGGCCTTGACCAAGGTTGCATCGTTTCATGGGAATAGATGAAGCAAAAATTCTTGGAAAAATACCAAGATAATTGCAAAGAAAGTGAAATAAGGGAGGAAGTCTTCAGAATGGCCCGAGAAGAAAATATTATTGAGGACTATGTCAATATATTTTATTATAACCTACGCAAATCAAGGCAAGAAAACTTAGCCCCTAAGACATGGCTATTTTTATTGTTGAGAGGAATTCGATATGATTGCATGGATCTCAACAACCTTATGCGTGGAGGAGATGTTTCTCAGGTGGACTATGATGGCACCGTAGAGATATTCCATATATATTCTCGAGGATCATCTAAAGCAAGTGAATGACCTTGGGAAATGCTAGAAATAAATACAAAGGCTGCTACAAATGGATTCACCAAAGTTGAGCTAGGAAACTTATTGGAAACCTTCAAAACTGACCTACCTAGTTCCTTGGGTTCCCAATTGGATTCACTAAAGGCTAAAAAGAATGAGGAGGAAGCAAAAGTAGCTTTGGATATCTTATGTTCAAAATGCAAAAAAGGACATCCACTCAAAGAATGTCATGCAAATCAGGTGAGATTTGCACCATATGTAGGAAGGACCATAACAATGATGGCTACCCATATCTTCTTGGTCTGAAGGTTGTATATGAAGAAGCAAAAGAGCAAGAGAAATTGTACTTCACTTCTCCAAAGAAACCATGCATCCCAAGCCTCAATTTTATAATAATCCTTATTGGACTGACCTTGTTACGCAATACACTTCACAATCATGGAGTCTGCCAACATAATAATGGGCTCCTCCTCCCCCAAACCTGCTTTAGAAATCATGGTGGAGTAATCCCACCTATGGATCACCCCATAAAGATACGATACAACCCCCCACATAGCTCATTCCTCCTCCACAATTGTAAGCACCCATAAATATCCCTCCTAGACTTTAATTATTTGCACAATTGATCCCTATTAACCCAAATAATGGGAAGGTAGCTCAACTTGCATACGCTGCAACCACCTATCGTACCTACTATTTCTCCTCCATAATTTCCATTGATATTTATCTATGACCCAGGAGAACCCTAACCAAAAACCAACCCTGTGTCTATATTGAATATCTAAATGAAATAGAAAGGAGAATTAGGACAGGAACCTTTGAACCTCCACATCTTGAACCCCATATTCTACCTTACCCTGAAAGATGAAGTTAGGAGAAGCCTGTTACTCAACCCAAATTTGATTTCTTAGGAGAACTTATAAACATGTTCGTAAAAATACCACTACTTCGAGGCATCAAAGATGTACCCATTTATTATGAAATAGTTAGGGAACTTTGTTTGTGGAAACCCATGAGAAAGAAGAAATACCCTAAAACTATCCATATTATAGCAAAATTGTTAGAATTAATGATGGGAGGGGTCATGGTGGCCAAGTACTTTGACCCTGCAGACCTAGTTGTTAATATGCATGTTAACAACAATGTTATTCCTAACACATTAATCGATTTGGGTGTTGCCATTAATTCATGACACATGAAACCATGGAAGCCTTAGGACTCTCTTGTCCTAGGCAGATGCCCACTGTGATGTAACTCGTTGGCAGATCCACCATCAAACCATAAGGGATACTAGAGGATGCAATAGTTTCAGTGGATTCATGGGAGTACCCTACAAATTTTATGATTTTGGAACCCAAAAAAACCTATTTGGGTGGGCCTCTTCTGATTCTAGATAGATCTTGGTTGGCCACTATTGATGATTACATTGGTTGTAGGTTAGGCAACATGACCATCTCACAAGGGATCTCTACGAAACGTTTTACCCTTTATCCCCCCACCAAGCCCAATATAGATTTAGAAATACTTGTTTGGACTAAAGAGGAGGATACTGATGAAGAGGAAGAAGTTCATCAAGTCCTCTCTATAAACCAATACTTGGTTATTCATGAGAAAATAGAGGATGATGAAATCAATGATTTCATAGCTTCCTCTTCTTCCTCAAATCACACACACACTCTTGATCATATTTTGCACCCCAAGACACAAATTTCTCTTACCTTAACAAGCACTTCACCCGTATAATATGAGCCTTTAGCTAAAAATATCAAGATTTCGTTATAGAAACCATAGAAGTTGGCCCTAGGTGAACCTTGAATATCAACCAAGAATCAGATGAAAAGCAGAAGAAGCGATTGATTAAGATGCTACAAAAGCATAGTGATGCCTTCACTTAGTATTACTCAGACATGAAGGGGATCCATCCCAACTTGTGCACACATTATATATATGTGTGTGTGTGTGTGTACACACACACACACACACATATATATATCGTCAATCTCATCGTCGGATGAATCTAGCACTAAGAGACATAGTAAAGGAGGAATTGCATGATTGTGCCATTCAGATTGTGTAATGACCCTACCACCTTTCAGCGAGCTATAATTGGTATATTCTCTAATTTGATACATGACTATGTCTAGATATATATCAATTTCACAACTAGTGGTGACAAGTTTGATGAGGCACTAGCTAATTTAGAGAAAACATTAATAAAGTGTAAGGAATCCAATGTGGCCCTTAGTCATTTAAAATGTCAAATGATGTTAATTGATGGCATTGTGTTAGGTCATTATATCTCAACAAAAGGTATTCAAGTGGATCCAACAAATATTAAGGTAATATTAAGCTTGCCCACTCCTCAGTCACAAAAAGTGTACTAGTTTCCTTGGACATGTTGGTTATTACTAACATTTCATTGTAATTTTTTCACAAATTGCTCATCCATTATTTGCTTTACTAATTAAACATTATGAGTTTGTATGGACATAAAGATGCTAGCATGCTTTCAAGGAGTTAAATTCCAAAGTTCTTGAAGCCCTGATCTTAAGAGGACCTAATTGGTCTGTCCCATTCCACATTTCCACGGATACCTTAAATACCATTGTGGGAGTCATATTAGGACAACTTGAAGAAGGAAACCCATCTTTGATTTAATATGTCAGTAAGAATCTCTCACTAGCATAACTAAACTATATAGTAACTGAAAAAAGAGTTCCTTCTGGTTATATATGCAATCAATAATTTTTGACATTACGTTACAAGATATCCAATAGTATTACATACTAACCATGTTGTATTAAGTATTTAATGAACAAACCAATTACTAATGGGAGAGTCAATGGATGGTTGTTGTTATTACGAGAATATGATATCAATATTTTAGACAAACGAGGAAAAGGTAATGTTATGGTTGATTTCCTATCTAGACTTATATATAATGAAAATGAGACCCCCATAGAATATTCTTTCCTAATGAGCACCTATTCATGACGTTTCTACTATCTCCTCGTGGTTTGTAGATTCGCTAACTACTTGAATGCAGGTAGGTTTCCACATCATCTCTCACTAAAGGAATGTCAAAATATTGTGAAACAAAGCATAAGGTTCTCATGGATCGATAGGTGTCTCTTTTACATGGACCGCAATCCTATTATTCAAAGATGTGTAAGAGAAAATGAAATCTATGAGATCCTCAAGTATTTCCATGATGGTCCATATGGGGGGGACTTTACTAATAAAATAATAGGGTACAAGGTACTTCATCAAGGGTATTATTGGTCCACCATATTCAAAGATGCCAAGGACGATGTAAAATGTCATGACAACTGTCAGCGCATGGGACAACCTATGCAATCTGATGAGATGTTGTTACAGCCACAACTAGTATTGGAACCCTTTGATAATGGGCTATTGACTTCATTAGGCCAATCAACCCTCCTTCTCACTGTAACTCCTACATCCTGGTATGCACATATTATGTCACGAAATGGATGGAGGCTAAGGCACTTCCAGTTGCAATTGAACAAGCAATAGAAAAATTTCTTCATGAGGGAATATTTTTTAGATTTGGGATATTCAAGGAGATAATTATGGATGGAGGAACACGATTTACATCAAGGCTCATTTAAGAATTAAAGGATCAATATAAGATCAATCACATACCACACCATATCATCTGCAGGTCAATGAACAAGTGGAAGGAACAAATAAGCTTCTTGAGACCATCATCACCAAAACACTTTAGTTACATCTCAAAGATTGGGTTGACAGATTTCACAAGGATTTGTGGGCTTATCTAACAACATGGAAAACTACTATTGGTTGTGTTGAGAAATCAAGGGCAGTTAGATTAGGGTGATTTCTCTTTCTTTGACAACTGCTTATGATGTTCTTTTTCTTAAATTGATGTACTTTGTAGTTAGCTTATTCTTTACTTGATTATTATAGTGTTCTTATCATCAAAAAACTACCAAACTATGAAGATCAAAAGAATAAGAGGACACAAAATATAGGTTGCAAGATACGGCCAAAACCTCTCCTCTTTAGAGTAAAACCCACAAGAATTTTTCTCTTCTTATAGAACCTTCAATGGCGAATTCCAAGACATCAGACCCAAGACAAAGACCCCTCCAAGATCAAGTCAACCTCTCCTTTGATCAACTTGTCCTTCACAAAGTAAAACCAAGTAAAACTAGCTTCAACCCTTTAGATTCAACCTCACATTAGATTTTTAGCTTGTGCTTCAGGTCTACACTTTTCATCCCTCCTGCAATCTCTGTAATTTTGCACATATGAGTGGTTTAGGGAAGAATTATGTTCATTCTCTCCTTCGCTTGCCTTGATCCTCTTCCATTGGTAACTCTACTTGCAAACTGATCTTCTTGTCACCTTATTTCGACTCCTTTAATGACCATAATTTTCTACAATAAGTGATGCCCTTAGAACTTTTTCACGTGTGAGGATATATAGAAAAAAATAGTCCTCTAAAGTTCGATTTCTCTTTCTTTATCTATCCTCTTCTATGTTCTATTTTTAGGTCTTATTCTTACCCTTGATCAAACTTCTTCTTGCTTAATGGATTTCACCCAAATGAGGTCGAGTGCCTCTTATATATAGGCTTCCTAGGATACCTAATTAGGATGAATTTACATCTCTTATAGGCCAACTTGTTGACTGCTAGGCCGAATTGATGACTGCTTAGGCCGACTTGATCTTGGAGGGTCTTTATGACACAAATTGACTTACATAAATTCCTTGACTTGACACATGATTCCCAATAGTGTCTTTTACACATTACAATAATTCTTTGACTCCTAAACTTTATGAAAAAGCTTTATAAGCACTCAATGGGTGATTTGACCTATAAATAAAATGACCTTGAGCATGAAACCCATGCTAGAAAATAACAATAATAAATTTTATTTTTCTCTTTACATCAAATACATAAAATCATGATTTTATGATACATTATGAAGACCGAACCTAGTTACATATTTCAACACTCCCTCTTAACTAGAAGGTATACATACAAGGTACACGAACATTCTCCTATTGAAGAATTCTCATAAGAAGAGTCAGATTGGTAAGCCATATCAAAAGCTTTCTTCTTAGCTTATATCAATCCATCTCATCATATTAACCAACATTGTCATATGGCAAGGCCTTGACTAACAACTTTATCTCTCCATAATATTAGAGCACAATGTTGGGGAGACAAATGAAATATAAACACCTTCATCATTGTCTCTCAAGGCACATACCCCATCTAGATGTTCACAAGGTACGTCCTAGGACCATTCCCATATTAGATTTACATATCCTCATGGAATTTCCTCTTCGACTACTCTTACCTATTGGTTGCCCTACCCCATCCTCAAAGAGTATCAGTATCAGTCTCAGATGCTTACCCAATCCTCCATTATTTCTTCATAAAGAATAAAAGAATGATGTGTATGTCTCTCCCTCTCAACTAGGGAGGATATAATCATTCTTATAAAAGGAACATACCCAAGTTCCCTCTTGACTGGGGACTTGCCCAATCTCCCTCTTAACTAGGGACTTGTTACCAACAACAATTATCTTCTCTTCGATGGAGATCATGGTACTATCAGCTACTTGTAGAGCTTCTCTTTACTGCATCATCATGTTATGGATGAACTTCAACTTCTTAATCATGGATCCATATTCTTCTAGAACTTCTTCATAGGGCATCAACCATCTTCTCCATCACTCCCTTTCAACAAAACATAGTGTTGGACCAAAAGTCATGTCATCCTTCTCTTCATCGAGAAGTGACCTTCTTAATCATCATATGGTTATCCTTCATACTTCTACCTCTTCCAAGTCATGATTCTATCACGATCTTCCATCCAATCTTAGTTGTAGATGAACTTATACAACCCTCTTTCAGTAGCCCTATTACAATCCAACTAGATGCTTTCTTCCAAAAAAAAATGAACATCAAATCAACATTACCTCTTTATGATTCCCCTTTGTCATGATATATGGCTCTTGCAACATTACCATGCTTTCACATAAAGTAGAATCCATCTCCAATACATACATTACCAAGGTTCTCCTTATCCAACATACATATCAGGGTCTTCATACCTTCTTTATGAAGATGTCACAACTAATCCTTCTTGTTATCAAATGTTGATCATTTATCTTATCTTATGTGACTATAAATACATCTTTCACAAACTCTTCCTTCACCTTTCTTCGAATATTGCTTCCTTAGGGTCTTCTATACATAGTTCCTTCATCATGGGAACCATAGCTGCCAACCACCTCATATTCTTCATGAGGTAATATCGTGTCAATATGTAGAATAGTTCAAGGCGCATTTTCCACATGACTTCAGCATCATTCTTATGGAAGAGTTTCTTCTTCTTTCATCATGCTCATGAGATAAAGCATTTTAACCGTTCTATCTGCAACCTTATGATGACATGAATTTATCTATCTATTACCAAATATATACATACCTCTTCCTTCATGTGGTCATCTAGACTTTCTTCTAGCAACTTCCTTTCCTTACTTTGAAGATGAAAATACTTCAACCAACTTGACATGTTGCACATATTTGTCATCATATCATCTATTAGAGTCAGTATTTGCATACTGCCATCATTGATCAAAACTCCTCTTTTATACCATATTAGGGTCCCATTTTGAATTTTTTTTCAATACACCTAGGTCCTCATTAAAAAATTTACTCACTGATGGTAGCCCTATGTAAAAGGCCGTACTCTCCCTCAAAAATCAATATTTGTTTGCCTACCCACTGTTGTCTTACTGAGCATACATTGAGCATAAAAGCTCATTTCATCATGTTTTGTGTCAATCAAGTCCACATGGAGTCTGGTCATTCAAGGTCCCATTAGGTCACTAGGTTTCATTCTTTCAAGGTCCAATAATACTCCATTTCACTGCATAAAGCCAGCAAAAAGTACGAGAGTGAGAAAATTAATATCCTTTTTTGTATTTAAAGAGGATTGGAAAACATGTAACTATGCTTGCCCAAGTTCTAATTTTCTTTCCAAGTATCAATTCTATTTCAAATTGTAATTTTATTCTAAAAAACAAAGATGTAATATTTTTCTTAATTTATGTAATTCTATGTTCATTATATGTAATAAGTTACTATTCCAAAGTTGTCAACTCAAAGAACTATGTGCCAACTTCGTCCAAGCAAAGTCAAATGTGAAGAGTGTCAAAACTCCATGCATCATCAACCTGCAAAGAAGAAAATCAGAGTGTAAAGGGAAATTATCAAGCATTTAAAAAAGGAGAAGTGAAACATTAGAAAGTGGGTTTTAAAGCTAAATATCAAATTCACTTAAGTATAAAGGCCTTCCTAGCATCTAACTCAACTCCATTTGCCTCTTATCATTTCTTGAGAAAACCCCAAGAGACCATTTTTCACAATTCTGGGCGAAATCAGCAAAACAGAGCAAGCGTTGCATGTTCTCTTCAGGCACTGCGCACTTCCCTGGCGCTGCTCAATTGCCACGGGCACTGTGCGCTTGCCAGAGGCGCCATGCACTTGCTAGAGGCGCTGCCTGTTTGTCCAGGAAAGCTAGAATCGCCTCCTCAGCTCCACCAAAGTTGCATTCGACCTCCCACAAGTAAGTAATAGTTGAAGATTACATGTTTCTTCCTCCTAAAATCATTCTCATGGTGTTTTGAAAGTTTGTTGAAGATTTGGTGTTATTTTCACATCTAAACCCTAGTATCTCCCTAAAAACTACCCTTGCACTCTCAATTCCTAAATTTTAACTCCCCTACACTTTCATACACCCCCTACACCTTCATTCCCTTTCCCTAAACCCTTTTATCCCAAATACTCTCTAAACCTTTGTACCAAAACCCTAAGTCCTAGGTGCTACAACTACCTAGGCTCCCAAACCCCCTACATTGCAAACAATTTCCCCATCCCAAAAATCTATCATATTAATACCCCATATCCTCCTCCATTACATACATCCCTTCACCCATCTCCTTCATATTTCCCTTCCCCATTCCCTACTCCCAAAAAACCACATTCCAACAACCTTATACCTCCCTAGGGTTTGATATTAAAACATTATGGCAGAAGAGGAATATAAGCCATACAGTGAGGAAGAAGAAACAGAGGTCAAGAAAACACACAAAGGAGGCAGAATACTCAGATTTGAGCCAACAGATCTCAAGGAACTCTTGGCATCTCCTATGGTTGTGACATCCTTCAAATATCTAGGTTGTTATGATTTCTGTGAGCAAATTCAGGCAGTCCAACACCATCCTATGTTGACTAGACTCTTCATATCCAAACTCCAAGACAACCAAGTCACTTTAGCAGGTGTCACTTTTACTTTATCTACTGCCATTATATTAGCTGCCACCAGAATCCCAGATGTTGGGGAGAAATGGTTTAAACAAGGTGAGTTGGAGAGACATTATTATGAGCCTTTCATAAAACCAAGGTACCGAAATGAAATAAAGGGCTATTTTCCTTTTTCTCACCTACTAGACATATATGCTCCAATGATGAAAATTATCATGAAATACTTTTCATGTGAAGGTAGATTTTCTAGGCTTTATTCCTATCACATTCGGCTTTTAATGCATTTCACTAGGGTAAAAATGCTCAATATACCCTACTATATTTTCTGGAGCATTAATAATATTCCCTATATTGTCCAGAAAATAGAGTATGAACATCAAATGAAGAGTCTCTTACATCATTCCCTCATTAAATCATAGTCCTTTATCATCTCAAAGAGCTCAACATTGCATGGAGTGCCTTCATAGCCAATCCCATATTCATTGATTCATCTACTCAAAATGTTCAAAGTATCCCTTCATCATCTCATCCTTCCACCTCCATTCCTCCATCTCAGCCCATATATCATTCATCCTCATCTGATCAATCACCCTCACCATCACCTCCATCATCACCATTTCATGAGCATATTCATTCACCTAACAGAGATGAAATCAGAGAGCAGGAGCAGATTGAACATGTTGAGGTCATCAAGCCTAAAGGGGCTAATTTGGGAACTTTGACACACACTTATCAGAGAGGCCATAGGCAGGTGTTTTCCCCACAGATTGTGGGAGGGGCCTTGCCTTCTTCATCAACAAAGTAGGTACAAAAGGGCAAGGAAAAGATGACAGAGACAAAGATTCAACATGAGGAGGACCTCCATGAGACAGAGCAGGATTTTGACTTGGTTGACCTAGGTGAGCATGATGATAGTGAGAGCACAAGCATTGTCATCAAATAAAAACATGCACTCATGAGGGAGCTCCAGATCAACATAGAGAGGTTAAAATACATCATCTCATATTATGAGCAGGAGAATAAGTAGCTTCAAGCCAAACATGATGTCATGGATATTAAGCTCATCAAGGCAAAGAGGGAAGAAATGAAAGCCAAGGCATTACTTGATGAGGCCTATGATAGGTATGGTGAACCCGAAGAAGTGCAAGAACCTAGAAAAAGACCTAGAACTAGAGGGATGAAAAGAGATCTAGAAGAGGCTTATGACAGGTATGGTGAACTTGAAGAAGAGAAAGAACCTAGGAAAAGACCTAGAACTAGAGGGATGAAAAGAGCTCTAGAACTAGAGAAACAAAAGGAGGTTGAGCTTGCTAATGAGCTCACATGGAATGAGAAATTTTCCATCTTGATCAATGAGAATCGGGAGCATTGGCTTGATAAGGTCAATCAACATTTAGAGAAGCTCCTAGACAAAGCTAATCAGCAAAATGAAATTCAGAAGAAGATGGCAAAACACTATGCCAACAGAGAAAGGAATGCAAGGGCAAAACTCAAGGCTGCAAAGGCAAAAATTGAAGCCCTAACTCACCAAAAAGAGAAGGAGAAGCTTGACATACTTACAGAGGCTTCACTCCAAGCCTAGCTACACTAAACATCAGCTCCTTGACCAATTTTGAAGCCTCTTGGCACATTTTAGCAAATATATTTTTTCTGTACTTTTTAGGTAATTTAAATATTAGTTACATGGTCAAACGCGCGTTGTGGAACACTTTTTGGAGAAATGGAAACCACCAATGGATGCAGAAGGACCAATACATCTAAGAAAACCATGTTTCTAGCCCTAGTTTGCAAAACTGGCAGGTGAAAAGGGAAAACAACTAGCAAAAAATCATGTTTTTGCCCTCTTTTTCAGCTAGGCACTGCACATTTGACACTGTGAGGGCGCACTTGACAGAAAGATGGTGCACTTGACAGTTTGCCTAATTTTTCACTGTTCTTCTCTAGATTTGATTTTCACCTATGGGAATCAACTTTTTACTTATGTAATTAATATGGTAAATGTGATTATGGTCTTTTACTATTACCTAGGGGTAAATACATTAGGTTAATAGTATTCATCAAGTCAGATGAATCGGTTTCAATGTAATTAGGGATGAGTCACTTTGACCACCCTACAATCTAGCTATCAGTTCAGTTTTTGGTGGAACTGCTCCTCTTCTCATGGATTCGACCCCTGAGGTTGGGAGGAGTTTGTTTTGATGTCTATATCTTTCCTTTCTTCACTCTTTTCAAAGGTTGGACTCAGTTGGATGTTGTACTAGTGATCAAAGATATTATTGTATCGAAATTTGGCTAGTTTTAATAGATGAGTTGCAGTTATTTCTTTGGGATACATGTGGTATGGATGTTTAGCATTGTTTCTTCTCTATTATTATTTGTATGAATGTTTTGTATGCTCGATAAACCATTTCATGTCTATTATATGGTAATTTTCAAGTTGATAGGCAGAATACATGTTTGCTCATGCTTTGTTTTGGGAAAGTTATCATAATTTGTCCATTTTTCTTTAGTTTAGGAAGAATACATCTCCTATGCTCTTCGTATCTCCTCATCAGTATTAAACCATCTCATCAAACCACCTTTGAAGTGTTAAGCCTCCTACCTACCTTGCCCCTTTGATTGTCTACAATCATATCTCATTTGCCTTGACCTAACCTCTTTGACCTAATATCCTCATCCAGCATAACCCCACTAAATCAAATCAAAACGACCTCTACAGTTTATACCTAGCCTAAAACCCTAATCCATCCAACCCTTTTGGTTTTGATTCTTTGGAGAGATCCCTCTCCGGCTTGGTGGGGCTAGCTACCAAGTCAAAAGGTTGGTTTGTGGTTACCTTAGTTGGATTCTTCCTCAGCCTTGGAGATCCGGAGGAGTGATAACATACTGGTGCCATTTCTGGGGAATGAAAGATTCATTTTCCCTGTGTGTACGACAATTTTTTGTTGGAATTTGGTCCTTTGGGTGATAAGACTAAGTTTCAAAAAGGTTGATTCAATAATTGCAGTATCAAGATTGTAGAGCTGGCTTTGAGGAGACAAATAAGATCAAATTCCACATCCTGATCCAGCTGATTCAGTCGAAGATATTCATAGCTTGTTCAAAAAGCGAAGAAGTTTACAAATCACAAGTTCAATCAAACCTGATTCCATTGGTAAGCTCTTGATCATTACTGGTTAAAATTTTCTATTGAATGAAATTCCTTGGTGGTGAAGTTTGAAGCTTTCTTTGTTCCGCTCAAGTCTGAAATCTTTTACCTTACATAGTATTTGACCCTGTTAAGATTCTAGCTCTGAAAAGATATACTAGGTCAAATCCTGACCTGAACCCTCCTTCTCTTGTTGATGATCCTAAAATATTGTTAAGAAAGCCTAAAGTCCCTTTCTCCAAGACTGAAAGCACAAAATTGGAAAGGACCACTTCCTTGCTAGATCAGATACAAAGTATTGAGGATATTCCTTTTGATATTAAATTTGAGCTATTCCTATTTCATTCGAAGACTTAGTCTTGTCTTACAGAGATAGTGTTTGATCCCATAAATTTTGATTCATACTTACCCACATCAAAATATTTGTTTAATCAACCTTTTGCTACATCTCAATCTTCAAAACTTGAGCACGAGGTTTGGTCTAATTTTGAGAAACTCCAAAGCCTAGCTGATCAATTACAAATTACTACAGAAAAAGCCTATATCCAGTATCATCTTGAAAGCTTATCTTCTGCCATACCCTCTATTGCACCTTTGAAAACAACCGTATCCGCACCTCCATCTTCATCCCAGCCAACTCAACCCATTGTAATCCCCATACGCCCTCCCCCAGTAGTCATGGTGAGATTTGCTCCCTTACAATTACCTGGTCAATTGGCAGCGTTGCCTCAGACCTATGGCCAGAGACTTCCTCTTTTTGATGGCAGCCCAGGAATCACAACACAACAACATATTGACAAGATGGTTGATTTCATTGATTTAGAGGAAGTTGATGAAGATGATGCCAAAATGAGACTAATGGCTCAAAGTTTTTCTGGAGATGTGAAAAAATGGTTCTGTGGTTTGGCAGCTTGCTCCATTGATACTCCTCAGAGGCTAAATGAGTTTTTCTTAGCTAGGTGGCGGGAAAAGAAGAATCCATTGCAGATCTTGGCAGAATACAATACATTGAAAAGGAATCCTAACAAGACGGTTCAGGAGTTTACTATAATGTTGAATCAGATCTACAATTCCATTACAGATAACATGAAGCCTCCACCTGATCTGGCACTTCAACATTATCTGGATGCCTTTGATCCAGAGATGGCTTATCAACTAAGGGAAATAGATCCTATCACTTTGGAAGAAATGCAGAATAATGCAGTGAGCATGGAAGCAAACTTGATGATTAAAAAGTATTAGTTGAAACATGAGAAACAGAGAAGAAAGTAACAATCAAAGAAGAACCCTCTTCTTCCACCAATTTCAAACTAGATGCTCTAATTAGAACCATGGAGAGGATGGCTGACCGAATGATAAATTCAGATAAACAACAGGAGCCACAAGTTAGGAATCCAAATTTCAGAAACCAACAGCAACCTCAGTATAGGATAAAACAAAGAGAGCAGAAATCTCCTGAGGCATCAACATCTCAGCAGCAAATTCGGACACCCTTGCAGCAAAATTATGCTCAAGGAGAATCAGAGGATGAAACAGACCCAATTTTTGAAGAAATCCACTTTTTTAGGGAAGATTACCATCCCATTTTCTTGACTTAAAATGAGAAGTATGTCGAGAAGACTGAGGAACCTAAAGATGAAGACTACATACTAGCAAATGACTATTGGAAACCCTATCATATGATTATCGAAGAGGATACTTGAATGCACTCATCTCTCAGTAGAAGCAATATTCCTTACGAAACAGGGATGTCTCGATCACTCCCATTCAGAAAAGGACATCGCAACAAAAGGATACCCAACCGAAGACAAATCCTTAAGGTGATCAAAGTAAAGGTAAAGAGTTGGCACCAGCTAACCAAAACAAAGTAAATCAGTCATCTACAAGCAATCCAAACAAGGACCACGAAAATAAGAAGAAGGATCAGACATCAAAAGATCTGCCTGAGAAAAGAGACATCAACCAAAGAGAAGTAGATAAATCTAGCTCATTCAATTTAGAAACAACAATTTCAAAGTTGAATGTGTCAATCCCTCTTACTAAACTAGTAAAAAATAGCCATTACAAGTCTACTATAGTTAAAATGTTGAAAGTTGACCCTATGTCCGACATGGTTAATGTTGAAGATGACCAGCCTGAATTAATATTTGGTCCAGCCATAGATGGTTAGTCACAAGATATTGGGGTTCCTCCGTTTTACCTAATTTTAAGAATCCACCAATACATTCTTCATAACTCCATGCTTGATTCCGAAGCCTCCCATAATTTAATGCCCAAGGTCATCATGGAAAAGTTGGGTCTAGATAAAACTCGTGAATACCATGCCTTGTATTCTTTTGATTCCGGTAAGGTCCGTTGTCATGATCTAATAAAATATTTGGTAGTATCTCTTGACCAAATCCCGACAAAGAATGTCTTAATGGATGTGGTGGTAGCTGATATACCACCACGGTTTGGTATGTTATTGTCAAGGTCCTCGGGAGAAAAACTAAGAGGCACATTGCAATTAGACTTCTCCTATGACACCATCTCGATCTCCGGGAAATTGAGGAAATTGTACTGTGAAACCAAAATGAAATTCATGATAACTAGCAAGGAGAGGCCGAATAATCATCCTATAAATGATGTACATATAGATTTAGAATCATTTATCTTATATAATGATAATGGACTGAATGATGTAGATAGTCAGCTTGTGGAAATAAAAGATGTACTGAAGATTTCCAATTGTATAAGGACAATTTTAGATCAGGAAAAAGAAAAGCTGCCAAGTTCATCAGAACAACCATCGGAGAAGGCAGAGAAAGGCTCAGAACAATAATCAGAGAAGGTAATGGAAAATTCATAACAACCTAAAGAGAAAGTTTATAAAGTTGACCTAAAGCAGAGACCATATTTACAGCCCTTGGAAGAGGAGCATGGTCTTTGGACCATGGAATTTGATGGTTCTCCCGGGAAAGATGGGGCACACAATGGCATTTGGATCCGAAGTCCACAACATCAGCAAGGTGAGGCCCCTCATAATGTTAGATTATGATCATACAAGTTAGCTTTTGATTGCACTAACAATGAGGTGGAGTACGAAGCGTTGATCATGGGTTTAAAGATCTTGAAAAGATTGGGTGCAAGAAGAATTGATGTGTATGGTGATTCAGAACTTGTGATCAAGCAAGTTAAAGGTGAATATCAAGCTCACCATTTGCGGATGAGACAATATAGAAATGTTGTTTTAGATATTTTGAGGATGTTTCCAGAATATACTTTGTCAGTTGTACCAAGGAGTCATAATCTTATGGTAGATTCTTTGCCTATAGCTGCAAGCAATTTCAAAATCCCCAGTTTTTCAAATAAGAAATTTGAGATTCATGTAAAGCATAGGCCCTTCGTTCGTGACAACTTGCGATATTAGCAAGTATTCTGGGATGACAAGCAGGTAAATAACTTTCTCTAGAGTGAAGGAGAGTTTGAGAATTGTTCCATGGATGAAGTTTACGACAAGGATGATCAAGTCATCAAGGAAACCCAAGTTGATATACTACAGCTGAAGGACATCAATATTTCGAAAGGTCTTTTACCTTTGGAAGACTTTTTTGATCAGTATAATGTAGCAAGGAAGCCCACATTGGTTCCTATGGAGAAAGGTGTCAAAGACGTGAACATCGAAACAACAGACAAACCAAAAATGATCAAGCTATCCAAATCATTATCTCCTGAGGTAAAGGAAAAATATATTCATTTATTGTCTGAATTTTCTAATGTTTTCGTGTGGGATTATGTAGACTTAAAAGAGTATGACAAGAAAATAATTCAACATACCATCCCAATTAAACTAGATCAAAAGCCCTTTAGACAAAAGCTAAGAAGGATTAACCCAAGAATGTTGCCATCCATAGAGAAAGAAATTAACAACCTTTTCAAGGCGGGCATCATTATTCCCATCAGATTTTCTGATTGGATATCAAATCTAGTCCCGACGAGAAGGAAGACTAGAGAAATTAGGCTCTGCGTAGACTTCAGAAAATTAAACAAAGTATCTCTGAAAGATAATTATCAGCATCCAAAAATGGACCATATCCTTCAAAGAGTTGTTGGCGCTTCCCAGATGTCACTATTGGATGGCTAGTTTGGTTACAATAAGATTTTAGCGCACGAGGATGATTAGGACAAGACAACATTTACCACACCTTGGGGTACATACAAAGATGAAAAAATGCCATTCGGTTTAAAAAATGCAGGGGCCACTTTTCAGCGTGCCATGGACATAGCCTTTTCCAATGAAAAAGATGTTTTCTTGGTTGTATATTTAGATGATGTAACAATATTTTCACATTTAGGCGATGAGCATTTGCATCATTTAAGAGTTATTTTCTAGAGTTGTAGAAATTTCAGGATCTCTCTCGATCCGAAGAAAAGTTTGTTTGCGATGGAGGAAGGCAAACTCCTTGGCCACATCATCTCAAAAGACGGCATCAGGATAGACCCTTCACGGGTAGAAGCCATTCAACAAATTGATTTCCCTTGCAGCAAGAAAGAAATCCAAGCATTCAATGATAAAATGAATTTCTTATGCAGATTTATTCCTAATTTGGCTGAACATCTTAGAGAGATGACAAATATGTTGAAAAAATATAAAGATGTAAAGTGGTCCAAAGAAGCCCGCAAGTCCTTTCATGCAGTAAAACTTGCCTTGACCACTACCCCTGTTTTAATCTGTCCTGATTATTCCCTTGATTTCATAATATTCTCTTTTGCTTATGAGCATACCATGGCAGCAGTATTGATGCAGAAAAAGGATAAAACCGAACTGGTAATAGCATTCTTCAGTTGCAATATCAGGGATGCAGCGCTTAAGTACAACATCATAGAGAAACAGGATTTGGCTTTGGTAAAGGCGGTGAAAGATTTCATAGTTTACATTTTACATTCACATACTCTTGCTTATGTGCCTAATGCAATAGTAAAAGAATTTCTTGTGCAAAATGACCCAAAAGGTAGAAGAGGTAGATGGATAGAAACATTATTAGAATATGATCTTGAGATCAAGCCCACCAAGCTTATCAAGGGTCAAGGCTTAGCCAAACTCATGGCTGAGTCAATTCTCCATGCTCTAGATATCAACCTGGTAGCAACATTGTCCGACAGTCAAGAAGAAGTAGATCTCATTCAGGGATATGATATCTTTCTATCATCTTCATGATATTCTGCTATTATTTATGTTTTGCAACATCTAAATCCCCCTCCAGGCACGTCTAAGGCTAAGAGAAGGTCATTGAAGTTGAAGTCTTCTAAATATTGTATTATGGACAACGCACTTTATTGGAAGGATCCTGGAGGTGTGTTGTTGAACTGTTTGACCGAAGATGAGTCTAAAGAAATAATAAATGACTTCCACAAAGGAAATTGTGGGGGCACTTGTACTGGAAGACCACGCCCAACAAAGTATTGAGAGCGGGTTACTATTGGCCTACACTTTTCGCAGATATCTATAAGGTAGTGATGAGTTGTTGCGAGTGCCAAGTTTTCCAAGGTAAAAGAAAACTTCTTCCTTTGCCTCTACAACCTATATCAGTTCATGCACCTTTTCAACAGTGGGGCTTAGATTTCATAGGCGAGATTAACCCATCATCATCTGCACAACACAAGTGGATATTGACAGCTACAGACTACTTTACTAAGTGGATCAAAGTGATTCCAACCAGACAAGCAACATATTCAGTTATCATCCAATTTTTAGAAACTAATATGTTGTCCCATTTTGGTTGTCCTAGTAATATCATCACAGACAACGTAGCAACATTAAAGTCTATAAAGATAAGTGAGTTTTGTGACAAATATAACATTAAGTTGGGACAATCTACATCATACTATCTACAAGGAAATGGTTTAGCGAAGTCCTCCAATAAATCCTTAATCAACATCATCAAGAAAATGTTGGAGGCCAACAAAAAGAATTGGCACAAAAGGCTGATCAATGCATTGTGGGCAGATCAGGTGAGTAGTAAGAAATCTCTTGGACTTTCTCCTTTTCAAATCATGTATGGAGTAGATATTTCTTTTCCTTCATCATTAGCAGTCCCGGTCATGAAATTGTTACATGAAGCAAGAAGTGAAGAGAATTATATATAGCGCCGGATCAATCAAATGATTCACCTACAACAGACACGGGATGAGGTATTTCAGAACACCTCTAAGCTCCATGAGAGGATAAAGAAAATATATGACCAGAAAACAAAGGAGGATGATTTCAGAATTGGATATGTGGTGCTTCGTTGGGATGCTAGAAATGAAGACACGGGTAAGCATGGTAAAATTGAAAATATGTGGAAAGGCCCTTATTAGATTCCAACTTTCTAAAGGAAAAATGCTTTCTTGTTGGATGAGATTAATGGCGAACCATGCTTAGGAGGACTAGTCAATGGTAGGCTCCTTAAGCACTACTTTTTCTTAAATATGCTTCACGGAAATGTCTCGGTTTCATTGTACATAACAATTTGACTTTCTGCAAGCGTGAAGTAGAGAATCACTGGAGTTCGGAGCCAAAAGTGAAGGCCATGGAGCTTCACTAATTTTATGCCATTTTCAATGTTCAGTCGTCAGTTAAGTAAGACAGTTTTGAGTCAGTTTGTGTTATTTGAGTTGTCAGAATTCAGTCATGCATTTTAGTTTAAGTTTATGACCGTATTGGCCCACATGGTTAGGCACTTGGTCTATGGTGTTCTTGACACCTCCAAAGAGCTGCCATCCCCAAATAAGGCCAATTTTAGAGTCAATATTTGCATACTGTCATCAATTATCAAAACTCCTCTTTTATACCATATTAGGGTCCCATTCTGAAATTTTTGTCATTCCACCTAGGTCCTCATTAAAAAATTTACTCACTGATGGTAGCCCTATGTAAAAATCCCTACTCTCCCTCAAAAATCAATATTTGTTGGCCCACCTTCTTGTGTCTTACTGAGCATACATTGATCATAAAAGCTCATTTCATCATGTTTTGTGTCAGTCAAGTCCACATGGAGTCTAGTCATTCAAGGTCCCATTAGGTCACTAGGTTTCATTCTTTCAAGGTCCAATAATACTCCATTTCACTGCATAAAGCCAGCAAAAAATATGAGAGTGAGAAAAATAATATCCTTTTTTGTATTTAAAGAGGATTGGCAAACATGTAACTATGCTTGCCCAAGTTCTAATTTTCTTTCCAAGTATCAGTTCTATTTCAGATTGTAATTTTATTCTAAAAAATAGAGATGTAATATTTTTTCTAATTTATGTAATTTTATGTTCATTATATGTAATAAGTTACTATTCCTAAGCTTTCAACTCAAAGAACTATGTGCCAACTTTATCCAAGCAAATTCAAATGTGAAAAGTGCCAAAACTCCATGCATCATCAAATTGCAAAGAAGAAAATCAGTGTAAAGGGAAATTAGCAAGCATTTCAAAAAGGAGAAGTGAAACATTACAAAGTGGGTTATAAAGCTAAAGATAAAATTCACTTAAGTATAAAGGCCTTCCTAGCATCTAACTCAACTCCATTTGCCTCTTATCATTTCTTGAGCAAACCCCAAGAGACCATTTTCACAATTCTGGGCGAAATCAGCAAAACAGAGCAAGCACTACGCATTGTCTTTAGGTGTTGCACCTTCTCTTCAGGCGTTGCGCGCTTGCCAAAGGCGCTATGCACTTGCCACAGGTGTTGCGTGCTTACCAAAGGTGCTATGCACTTGCCACAGGTGCTGCGCGTTTGTCCAGGAAAGCTAGAATTGCCTCCTCAACTCCACCAAAGTTGTATTCAACCTCCCACAAGTAAGTAACAACTGAAGATTACATGTTTCTTCCTCCTAAAATCATTCTCATGGTGTTTTGAAAGTTTGTTGAAGATTTGGTGTTATTTTCACATCTAAACCCTAATATCTCCCTAAAAACTACCCTTGCACTCTCAATTCCTAAATTTTAACTCCCTTACACTTTCATACACCCCTACACCTTCATTCCCTTTCCATAAACCCCTTTATCCCAAATAATCTCTAAGCCTTTGTACCAAAACCCTAAGTCCTAGGTGCTACAACTACCTAGGCTCCCAAACCCCTACATTGCAAACAATTTCCCCATCCCAAAAATATATCATGTTAATACCCCATATCCTCTTCCATTACATACATCCCTTCACCCATCTCCTTCATATTTCCCTTCCCCTTTCCCTACTCCCAAAAAACCACATTCCAACAACCTTATACCTCCCTAGGGTTTGATCTTAAAACATTATGGCAAAAGAGGAATATAAGCCATACAATGAGGAAGAAGAAACAGAGGTCAAGAAAACACACAAAGCAGGCAGAATACTCAGATTTGAGCCAACATATCTCAGGGAACTCTTGGCATCTCCTTTGGCTGTGACATCCTTCAAATATATAGGTTGTTATGATTTCTGTGAGAAAATTCAGGCAATCCAACACCATCCCATGTTGACTAGACTCTTCATATCCAAACTCCAAGACAACCAAGTCACTTTAGTAGGTGTCACTTTTACTTTATCTACTACCATTATATCAACTGCCATCAGAATCCCAGATGTTGGGGAGAAATGGTTAAACAAGATGAGTTGGAGAGACATTATTATGAGCCTTTCATAAAACCAAGGTACCGAAATGAAATAAAGGGCTATTTTCCTTTTTCTCACCTACTAGACAGATATGCTCCACTAATGAAAATTATCATAAAATACTTTTCATGTGAAGGTAGATTTTCTAGGTTTTATTCCTGTCACATCCAGCTTTTAATGCATTTCATTAGGGTAAAAATGATCAATATACCCTTCTATATTTTCCGGAGCATTGATAAGATGGCCTATATTTTCCAGGAAAGAGAGTATGGACATCAAATGAAGAGTCTCTTTCATCATTCCCTCATTAAAATCATAGTCCTTTATCATCTCAAAGAGCTCAACATTGCATGGAGTACCTTCATAGCCAATCCCATATTCATCGATTCATCTACTCAGAATGTTCAAAGTATCCCTTTATCATCTCATCCTTCCACCTCCATTCCTCCATCTCAGCCCATAGATCATTCATCCTCATCTGATCAGTCACCCTCACCATCACCTCCATCATCACCATTTCATGAGCATATTCATTCACCTAACAGAGATGAAATCAGAGAGCAGGAGAACATTAAACATGTTGAGATCATCAAGCCTAAAGGGGCTAGTTTGGGCACTTTGACACACACTTATTAGAGAGGCCATAGGCAGGTAGTTTCCCCATATATTGTGGGAGGGAGCTTACCTTCTTCATCAGCAAAGAAGGTACAGAAGGGCAAGGAAAAGATGACAGAGACAGAGATTCAGCATGAGGAGGAGGACCTCCATGAGACAGAGCGGGATTTTGACTTGGTTGAACTAGGCAAGCATGATGATAGTGAGAGCACAAGCATTGTCATCAAAGAAAAAGATGCACTCCTGAGGGAGCTCCAGATCAACCTAGAGAGGTCAAAATACATCATCTCATATTATGAGCAAGAGAATAAGCAACTTCAAGCCAAACATGATGTCATGGAGATTAAGCTCATCAAGGCAAAGAGGGAAACAATGAAAGCAAAGGCATTGCTTGATGAGGCCTATGACAAGTATGGTGAACCTGAAGAAGAGCAAGAACCTAGAAAAGGACCTAGAACTAGAGGGCTGAAAATATCTCTAGAAGAGACCTATGACAGGTATGGTGAACCTGAAGAAGAGAAAGAACCTAGAAAAATACCTAGAACTAGAAGGCTTAAAAGAGCTCTAGAACTAGAGAAACAAAAGGAGGTTGAGCTTGCTAACGAGCTCACATGGAATGAGCAATTTTCCATCTTGATCAATGAGAATCTGGAGCATTGGCTTGATAAGATCAATTAGCATTTAGAGAAGCTCCTAGACAAAGCTAATCAGCAAAATGAAGTTTAGAAGAAGATGGCAAAACACTATGCCAACAGAGAAAGGAATGCAAGGACAAAACTCAAGGCTACAAAGGCAAGAATTGAAGCCCTAACTCACCAAAAAGAGAAGGAGAAGCTTGACATACTTATAAAGGCTTCACTCTAAGCCTAGCTACACCAAATATCAGCTCCTTGACCAATTTTGAACCCTCTTGGCACATTTTAGCAAATATATATTTTCTATGTTTTTTAGGCAATTTAATATCAACTGCATGGTCAAACGCACAGCGCCGCACTTTTTTAGGACACTTTTTGGAGAAATGGAAACCACCAATGGACGCAAAAGGACCAATACATCTAAGAAAACCATGTTTCCAGCCTTCGTTTGCAAAAATGGCTGGTGAAAAGGGCAAAAATATAGCAAAAAATCATGTTTCTGCCCTCCTTTTCAGATAGGCACTGCGCACTTGACAAAAAGATGGCGAACTTGACAGTTTGCCTAATTTTTCACTGTTCTTCTCCATATTTGATTTTCACTTATGGGAATCAAATTTTTACTGATGTAATTGATATGGTAAATGTAATTATGGTATTTTACTATTACCTAGGGGTAACTACATTAGGTTAATAGTCTTCATCAAGTCAGATGAATTAGTTTCAATGTAATTAGGGATGAGTCACTTTGACCACCCTACACTCTAGCTATCAGTTCAATTTTTAGTGGAACTTCTCCTCTTCTCATGGATTCAACCCCTGAGGTTTGGAGGAGTTTGTTTTGATGTCTATATCTTTCCTTTCTTCACTCTTTTCAGAGGTTAGACGCAGTTGGATGTTGTACTAGTGCTATCAGAATTTCGCCAGTTTTAATAGATGAGTTGTAGCTATTTCTTTGGGATACATGTGTTATGGATGTTTAGCATTGTTTCTTCTCTGTTATCATTTGTATGAATGTTTTTTATGCTCAATAAACCATTTCATGTCTGTTATGTGGTAATTTTCAAGTTGATAGGCAGAATACATGTTTTCTCATGCTTTGTTTTGGGAAAGTTATCATAATTTGTCCATTTTTCTTCAGTTTAGTAAGAATACATCTCTTATGCTCTTCCTATCTCCTCATCAGTCTTAAACCATCTCATCAAACCACCTTTGAAATCTTAAGCCTCCTACCTACCTTGCCCCTTTGAATGTTTGCAATCATATCTCATTTGCCCTTACCTAGCCTCTTTGACCTAATATCCTCATCCAACATAACCTCGCCAAATCAAATCAAAACAACCTCTGCACTTTATACCTAGCCTAAAACCCTAATCCATCCAACCCTTTTGGTTGTGATTCTTTGGAGAGAGCCCTCTCCGGCTTGGTAGGGCTAGCTACCAAGTCAAAAGGTTGGTCTGTGGTTACCTCAACTGGTTCTTCCTCAGCCTTGGAGATCCAGAGGAGTGATAACACCATTGTCCCGTGAATCCCACACTATGTGGAATGTAGACCATCTATGTGACACTTGCTTATTCTATGTGCAGGTGAACCTTTTCAACAAAATATTCTATGGAGGATCTTGATGATTCTTATGGTGCAATGCTTCTTTCTAATGATGATGAAGTGTGATGATTTCTTATCTACTTATCTTGCTAAATGACTTTCTTCAACCATTCAAACTGCTACTTTGGTTATCCTTCCATGCCTCTACGATGATGTCATCTCAATATCTGTTATAATGCATCCTATCATACTTGTGATTCTTTCCATCGTGACTGCTATCTTCTACCAACCAAAAAGAACTAAGTATATGATGTTATCTTAGTCATAGTAAAGGTATTTCGATTCTTCCTTCTTTGACTTCTTCTTTTAAAGTTATTCTACTTCTTTGGTGACATGGGCTTAATTTCTTTCCTTTCTCTTGTTGTTTTCCTTCTTGAGTTTAGGACAAATCCTTTTGAAATGCCCATATTCATCACATTCATAGCATTTAATCTTAGACATGTCAATTTTATTTTGAAATCTTTTTTGAGACTTCCCTTTCTTCCTTGCCATCACTGCATACGTTGGAGTTTGTTAACTTGATCCAACATCATTCTTTGTCTTCAACCTGGTTTCATCAATTTTTCATAATGATCATAGATCATTGAATGGGATAATTTCCTTCTTTCCATAGATACTTGCTACAAAGTTGCCCAATTCATCAGGTAATGCGTTGTGTAGAATGGTAGTCATCTCTCGATCAAACATTACTTCTCCTAACTCTTATAGTCGATCTCTTATTTGAGACAACCTCATAAGGTATGAGGCTACCCCTTCTTCCTTTGATACCTTCATCTTGTATAGTTCGGTTCTTAACGATATAATTTCTCCTGTAGTACTTACAAAGAGCAATTCAATCAATTTTTCATAGATCTCTTTCGTGTCTTCAACTTTGCTACATAAGGAATGAGAGAATATTTGATTAATTCAATAAGGATTCTTTAAGCTCTTACTTCTCCTTAAATATATTTTGATAGTGCTTTAGATTTCCCTTGAGGAGGTCTGGTGATTGAGCCTGTGACATATTCATTAACTTCATTTTCTATGAGGATCAATTCTATTATTTACTTCCATGCAAGGTAATTCGATGTCCCAACAAGTTTCTTGTTATCCTTACAGAAATAAGTCCTTCTCGATTGAGATATAAAATATAGAATACTTACTTGTTAAGTGAAGATGCTCCTTTGATGATGATATCTTCAACTAGATACCTTATTGATGATGTTGAATTCCACTACTTTATTGTTGATAATTTAATATGCCTCCTTGATGATGATTTCCTTGGTGCTTTTATTATGTTTGGTCATAATGTATCTTTCTCCAATGGAGTGATATTCAAGCTACCTCTTCTTCTTGTCACCTTACCTATGATACCATGTCGAGAAATTAAGGGCAGCTAGATTAGGGTGATTTCTCTTTTTTTTCATAATTTCTTGTGATGTTTTTTTCTTAACTTGATGTACTTTGTAGTTAACTTATTATTTAGTTGATTATTATAGTGTTCTTATCATCAAACAACTACCAAACTATGAAGATCAAAAGAACAAGAGGACACAAAATATAGGCTACAAGCTAGGGCCAAAACCTCTACTATTAAGAGGAAAACCCACAAAAATTCTTCTCTTCTTATAGAATCTTTACATGATGAATTCCAAGAATTAAGACCCAAGACAGAAACCCCTCCAAGACCAAGTCAACCTCTCCTTTGATCATATTGTCCTTAAAAAATTCAACCCAAGTCAAACTAGCTTCAACTCTTTAGATTTTCGGCTTTTGTTCATGTCTACACTTTTCGACCTTCCTACAATCTCTGTAATTTCGCACATGTGAGTGGTTTAGGGCATAATTATGTTGTTCTCCTTCGTGTGGCTTGATCCTCTTCCCTTAGTAATTCGGCTTGAAATTGATCTACTTGTCACCTTATTTTGACTCTTTTGATGACTGTAATTTTCTACAACAAGTGATGCCCTTATACCTTCCGCACGTGTGAGGATATATAGCCCAAAACAATCCTTTAAAATTTGCTTTCTCTTTCTTTATATATCCTCTTCTTTGTTCTTCTTTTAGGTCTTCTTCTTACCCTTGATAAAACTTATTCTTGCTTGATGGATGTCACTCAAATGAGGTCAAGTGCCTCTTATATATAGGCTTCTTGGGAACCCTAATTAGGTCGACTTGGCGTCTCTTGTAGGTCGACTTGTTAACTGTTAGGCATACTTGATGACTACTTATACTGACTTGATCTTGGAGGGTATTTATGACACTAATTGACTTACATAAATTCCTTTGATTTGATACATGATACCCAATAGGGTCTTTTACATATTACAATGATTCTTTGACTCCTAAACTTTATGACAAAGAGCTAGAAGCACTCAATGGCTGCTTTGACCTATAAATAAAATGACCTTGAGCATGAAACCCATGCTACAAAATAACAATAATAAATTTTATGTTTTCTTTACATCAAATACATAAAATCATGATTATATGAGACATTATGAAGACTGATCCTAGTTACATATTTCAACAGATTGCACTCCTTGCGAGCTATTGTATGGAAAGAGAGTATTATTGCCAATTGATACAGATATCCAGACACTGAAAATAATTGTCCAACTTTGAATGGACCTATCAGAAGCTCAAAATCATAGACTTCTCTAGATTAATGAGTTGGATGAACTTCATCGAGATTCCTTGAACCAAACAACAATAATACAAAATCAGAGGGAATGGTGGCATGGAAAAATCATCAAGGAAAAGAAGTTCAAGGCTGGAGACTCAGATTTGGTATTTAACTCTAGGTTTAAATATTTTAGAGTAAAGTTTCACACCAGATGGCTCATGCCTTATGAGATTGATACTATCTATGACAATGGAGCAATCAAACTATGAACTGTATATGATACTAAAACTCCCATGATGGCCAAACCCTTATCTAAAGAAGTCGTTCTATGGAAAATCATAGGTGGATGGCTTAATAATTATATGGAGTTGGTTAAAAAACCGAAAATTCCTGCTAGTTAATTCACTTTTATTCCAACAATTAAAGAAAAAACCCATATATGCAAATCCCAAAGAGCATACACGGGCACATGTTGTGTGAAAACTAGTTCTGACTAGCACATGACATGCAAAGAAAAAGAAGAGATAAGGGCACATCACAATTTTGTGATGCTTATGTTAGGATCCTTCTCTAATTAATATGATTGTAAAAAAGGCAAGGAAGAGCATTGTTGTCTGATGCAGGAGCATCCAGCTCGGCAATTTCATTGTATTCTAGTTAACTTAGGGGGTCTTGTGTTTTCAAAGAAGTTGGTTTCCTGAATATTAAATTAATGTAATTATTAAGGTTTTGAGTAATTTCAATAAGAGATATTAAGAATAGGATTTAATTAAGTATTGTGAGGCATGTTTGTAAATGTTCTCGAATGTTGGGGAACATGAGAGAATTATGACAGTTGAGAGTTCATAGGGATTGATAGGTCTGGAAATTAATTGTAAAAGCTTAGATTAGGAATTAGTTGATGATTTTGTGGATTAGAGAGGATCCTTAGAGATAAAGAAGAGATTTTAGGATTTTGTTGAGAAGGTTATGGATCTAAACCAGGAATTGGTTATAGAATCCTTTTGTATAAATGTAAGCCTAAAAGGCATAGAAGAGGGTTAGCTAGCTAGGAGTTAGAGAGTGAGTTAGTTAGATAGGGTTGATTGTAAGCCTACGGGCAGGAAAGGAAAAGGCCACTGATAGTGAAGATCAGGCCAGAAAGGAATCCTTTTGTAATTATTTGTTTATTAATACAGATAACTCGATTTCTGAGTTTGTGTGGTGTGAATGGAGTAATTGAATGAATTGTGTGTGAATTAGAAGTAATTATGCATAACATAGGTTTGTAGGTGTGCAGAACCAGAGACGAAGTGCAGAGAAGTGTGTTACGAGTTTATACACAGACAGTATTGGAAAAAAACTTAATGTTACAGTGAAGGTATACTGTAAGGGTTCTTGAAACCTAACGAGTTACGCAACGGAAGCGTAAAGGTGCGAAGGAATGAAGAACGAAACTGAAGATTGGAATCATAACAGTTGAAGACTAGAAGGCGAGAACAAATACATAGGTAGAAACCCAAACAAATGGACTATTACACAGTAAGAAACAAAAGAATGTAGTAGCGAAGCACAGTCCTTGGATCAATCAGATCAATGAACGAGAGTGATGGAGATAGATGGCCAGGAAGAATAAAGTTAAGAAGATGGATAGCAGAGATTAAAACCACGTGCATAATAGTGGAGATGTCTATGGAAACAATAAGTGGTATCTCGCATGGTCTCAAAGCGGTAAGCGGTATTTATAAAATTCACACGATTACCTTCAGCAGGTGACAAGTAGCACACGGTGAAAAGAGAAAACCACTTTGCTCGCGTGCTCTCGGTCTAATATCGATCGTGCATGTAATCACCTGATCCATGGTGAAAACCCTCTATAACCAAGGTTTAATGTTCTTAATTAAACTCTATGCGGAAACGTTTAATTAACTATCCAAAGTCTTAAACTTTAATAGACCTCTGATAAAAATGATGACAGCTAAGCCACTTTGATACAACAAAGCTGCATATTTACATTTTCTGTGTATGGACCTGTGGGTTATGGGCCCACGTATATATCGGAAGCCTTCAAGTCAGTGGAATTACCACAAAACTCGACCAATCAACCAACAATGGTTGATGGTCAGAACTCAACAGAAATAAACCCCAATTCATAACTTATCGGGGTCAGCCATAAATGTTAAACCACGTGCACATTCGAGCACGATTACGGTTCGATCAATTAACCGACGAACGATCTGAATGGTCAGAACTCAACAAGGTTTTAAACCCGTTGTATAAAACCTCATCGCGTCCGATTTTGGAATTAACGGTCGCGCTTGTTTGCATGCGATATGCGTCCGATTTCCATTAAAAGGACGATCCGATCCTTCAAAACCTTAAACTCCTTTAAATTATTTTCTCAGGTCCATTTTTAGAATTCAACTTCAATGCTTGTTACCATGCGATGGCCGTTAGATCTGTTGCCTGTCGATCAGACGATTCTGATCTTCCGTTGATCTGGCCGATCCGACGATCTCTGCTCTTCCTCTAGGTTTCTCGTGTTCGTGAGGGTTTCTTCGTTCTGCCAAAACTTAGCACTTCCACCAAGTTTAGTCTATCTCTAGTTCTGTGACCTTGAAACATATCCAGGCAATTAACGATTCACTGTAATTAACAAAGGATTCAGCCTACAATTAAAGAATCAAATCACATAATAAAATCACACAAAAACATGTTTTGAACACAACAATCCTTTCATTCATAAGGGTAATTATATATACATTCAGAACATCTCGTGCTCTAATCTATTCACTCCACTAATTAGCTCTCTTTAACACTGTAATACTATCCTCTAACAATCTTCGCCTGATTTACATTGCATTCTGGCCTCCCATCACAACACACATGTTCAAAATTTATAGGAATAATTACATAATTATGGATTATACTAAATCCATGATTTTTCCCACTATTCACTCAACTAATTCTTATTCGAGGATCTCGTAATCCCTAAGATCTCTACGATATTTACACATATCAATGATCCTTGATATTCTCACATAGTTGAGAATATTTCACAATTGAAAGTCTCACACATAGATTTCTCACTCAATCTATACAAAATTCCTAAAATACATAAAAACGTCACCCCTAAATCAACCAAATGAACAATAATACTCTAAGAAGGATGCTCCTGCATCAGACTCTTGATGTAGAAAAAAATCATAGACTCTTGTCTATGAGGTATGTCACTTTTCTGTAGTAATGTGACAGCTACAAGTCTGAATGACTTGCTACCTCCAAGATTCCAAACTTTGTTTTGTTGATGGTCCTTCAAAGTATCAACTCCATTCTGTAATTTTGCACAAAATTCTGGGAATAGTATTTTCAAAACACTAATGGATGTAACTCTCGATTTTCCATACCACACCATCTTTATTTCTGGAAATATAGACTTGTGAACTGCATGTGGAAACTTGAATACCCATTTCCCTGGTTTCCAAATTTTGAACGAGTCTCGAACTAGTTCACCATCTGCACCTATAGCTTTGCCAGGTAACTCTGTTGTGCTGAGATTAGTAAGAACTAAATCTGAAAGTTCACCATCATCATCACTCAAATTGTCAACCAAATTCTATATATCTGTAAAGCAATTTCCTCCACCATGCTCTAAGAGTAATTCCTCTTTGTTAATCACATCAACGCAGTTGACGTTCTCTGTGGTGCCCTTTCCTCCTTTTGTTATAGTTTCTCTGGCCTCAAATTCTTTGGCTTCTGTCTCTTTACCTACTGTTTCCTTCTCTAATTGAGCTGCAAACTCATCTTCATGGAATAAAAAACAATCATCCCAATTTCCTTCAGGTTCACAAAAGACTTATTGATCATAACAACGGTCATTAGCTGAGCTGGAAACCAACTTCCTTGAAAACACAAGACCCCCTAAGTTAACTAGAATACAAGGAAATCGTTGAGCTGGATGCTCCTGCATCAGACTCCCAAGGTTAAAATAATCATGATCTCCTGATCATGTGCTTCCGATCTTAGTCCTCCTGGATCGCATACTTTGTTCTATACTCTGTCTTTGTTTGTTGCTGTTGTTTGTTGTTGTTCTCCAGGTTTCCACACTTTATGCTGCTTTGCCCCACTAGCTATGCCCTCAGAGTCTGCTGCTGTCTTTTTCTTGTTGTTGCTTTGCTTTCTTGTTGTTGTCTTCTCCCTTTGAGACACTTTTCTCATCAATTCCATCATCATTTCAATTTCTATGTCCAACTCATTTCTTTGCTGGATTTTCTTCTTTTCCTCTCTTACATATCCTTTACAATCCTCATCAGGTTCTTTCTTCCCTACTGATACTTTCAGCCATTTCTCCAATAGTTCCAATTCTTTCTCCCATTCACTGATCTTTTGATGAGAGTTTAGTCCTTCTTCTTTATTGACTACCTCAACAGCTTCCTTGGTTATCTCCATTGTGCCTATCATCATGTTGGAATGATGATCCTTTACTATGTTTTCAGCTAACATAGTCTCTTCTTTAAGTTTGCCTTTAATCTTCTGTTGGTTACCTTCACTTTGGAGTTGTTGGATCCTTACTGCCACCCTTACATCCTTACCCTCTTATTGCTTATGAAATTCAATCTCATCTCCAAATAATCTCTGTTCAATTTCTTCGATCACAGCATCACACTCATTCATTCTATTCACTGTTCCTGCAAACAAACTATTGGTTTGTGAATTAAAACACTCTTTTGTCTCCATGTCTTTTAGAGACTCTCTACTGCTATCAAGTACTATTGTAACAATTTCTTTTCTATTTCCATTTCCTCCTATCAACTTCTCCATCAATTCATTTTCCTCTTTACATTTAGCAAGTGTTTTATCACAATGCTCTTCATTTCCAACTTCATCCTTTTTATGGTCACTATTCATCAATGATTCAATCGGATTGTCTTCCATAGACAATTCTGTCTCATTCATATTCACAGAAATAAGTTCTTGTTCTCTCCTTACGTTTTCAAAAATCAATACTTCATCAACTCCATGCTATGTAACAGTATTTGAGAACTGTCCTCCTTCAACACTTATAATCCCTGTATTCATACAACAATTTCCAATTTGAAAATGTAAGGCTCAATAGCCTCAACTAATGTTTCACATATCAGATCTTCAGGCTGAACTTCATCTCCTTCTTCCACAAGAAATTGTCCTTGTTTTGTAACAGCTCCAAACATCAATTCATCAATAATTTTCTTATGCTGTAACAATTCAATATTTTCCTCATTCAAGAGGCATTCTCCATCATACTCTGCTCTAGAATACTTATCTTCAGAGAAGTACTCTTCATCCTCTGTTAGAACATCAGTATGTTGATCTAAGTTCTCCTCTGAACTCTGGTGACTTTTATCAATTTTTATGACAACTTCATAAGATTGCCAATCCTCTGTAGAACCTGCAAACACACCAAAACTATTAGATTAAAAAATACAAGGTTTTATAGCCTCTTTTGCTACCTTTGTCCACATTTCCTCATGCTGCTTTGAACTATCCCAATAGTTCACTGATCTCCATTCTTCATCTTCACCCAGAACTTCCCCCTGTTCTGCTTCACAAATAGAAACTTCCATTTCCAACTCAGCTTCTCTGAGTTTTTCCACCAACCACTTCACTTGCCTCTGTTGTAGCCTTCTCTATAACTTATGCCACTTCACTGCCTTTTTCCTCAAGACCCAACCTTGTCTTTGGTTTTCCTCTAGTAGCATCCTTAATACATTGAGTTGTTCTTTTAACTCCGCAATCTCCTTGTCAAGCTCCTCTTGACTCATTCTCTTGCCATTTGCCTTGGCATCCTCCTTCTTCACTTTTCTTCTATTGTGGTCTTCCTCAGAACCTCTGTTACCTCTGTTATTACTATCAGTAGTCATTTCTCCTCTATCTTCATGAGCTCCTCACTCACTTACTATGAGTTGTACTAAAGCCTCTGCAACAGCAAGTCCTCCCTACTGCCACTTACCTCACCAAGCTTTCCTCTGTACTTGGTCTTTTGGCAAGCACTTGGTTCTCTATCTCTAGAACCTCTTTGAGCACTTCTCTCTACTCCTTCTAGGCTTCAACTCATCTACACCTTTTAAGAACACAATTGTCCTCTTTATCCAACCTCTGTTAGAATTCTTCAAGGTTCTGCCACATTTTGCTTTCATTCAGAAACTCTTACCAACTTCCTTCATCCCTTAGCAATTCTACCCACATCCTCTGTGGAATTTCCTTTATGATCTTTCTGTGAGCTGCAACAAAAAATCTGTAGTAACAAGTCCTCCTTGCTACCCGATACCAAAATGATGACAGCTAAGCCTCTTTGATACAGCAAAGTTGTATCTTTACATTTTCCGCACGTGGACCTATGGGTTATGGGCCCCACGTATATATCAAAAGCCTTCAAGTTAGCGGAATTACCACAAAACCCGACTAATCAACCAACAATGGTTGATGGCCGGAACTCAACAGAAATAAACCCTAGTTCATAACCTATCAGGTCCGCCAGAAATGTTAAACCACGCGCACATTCGAGCGTGATTACCATCCGATCAATCAACCGATGAACGGTCTAAATGGCCGGAACTCAACGAGGTTTTAACCCTGTTGTATAAAACCTCATCGCGTCCGATTTTGGAATTAACAGTCGCGCTTGTTTGCATGCGTTATGTGTTCGATCACCATTAAACAAATGGTCCGATTCTTCAGAACCTTAAACTCCTTTAAATGATTTTCTTGGGTCCGTTTTTAGAATTAAATTTCAGCACTTGTTACCATGCAATGGCCGTTAGGTCTGTTGCTTGTCGATCAGACGATTCAGATCTTCTGTCGATATTAACAGTCAATTTGGCCGATCCGACGATCTCCGCTCTTCCTCTAGATTTCTCATGAATTGTTCAGGGTTTCTTTGTTCCGCCAAAACTTAGCACTTCCGCCAAGTTCAGTCTGTCTCTAGTTCTGTGACCTTGAAACATATCCAGGCTATTAATGATTCACTATAATTAACAGAGGATTCAACCTACGATTAAAGAATCAAATCACATAATAAAAATCACGCAAAAACATGTTTTGAACACAACACTCCTTTCATTCATAACAATAATTACATATACATTCAGAACATCTCGTGCTCTGATCTATTCACTCCACTACTTAGCTCTCTCTAACACTCTGTAACACTATCCTCTAACAATCTTTGCCTGATTTACATTGCATTCTGGCCTCCCATCACAACTCGCAGGTTCACAATTTATAGGAATAATTACATAATTATGGATTATACTAAATCCATGATTTTTCCCACAATTCACTCAACTAATTCCTATTCGAGGATCTCGTAATCCCTAAGATCTCTATGATTCAGTACCATGTGGTGCTAAAAATTTCTCTTTGGGAGAGAAAAATAGTTTTTTCCTCTCAATAACAGTGGAGGATGAGGCTGACCTACTACGGATGCCTGTGCACCTGCAGCCATTAACCAAACCCTGCAACCCTACTCGTACCTGACGGATCACGCTGCGCCGCCAGTCCACTGCTGAAGGCCTTTCATGGCACAGCCAGCAGGAGGGGCGGGCTCTGCCCCCCCTCCTTTGAATACCCCAACCACCGGCGAGAAGCAGAACAAAATCCCTCTGACCCCTCCTGGCAATACTCCCGAAACAGAGCAAGAAGGACAGAGGACCAATGACAACGAGATCCATGCAGATCAGCCTGCAGCTACAGACTCAGAAACTGAAAAGCGCCAAAACGCCTCTTCGTCACAGCCAAAGGCGACTTCGGCTACCTGCATTCCGAAGGCGGCAGAACGCATCAAGATAGAACTGCCCAGTCACCGAATCAATGGAGAAATCCAGTACATGCAGGATCACGCCTTGATCGGAAAATTTCTGGGCTTTTGGCCGACAGAAAAAGCCTTGCATGGTTGGATCGCATCAAAGTGGAAACCCAAGGGACAAGTTACACTGCAACTGGGTCCAAAAGGCTTCTTCACAGCCATATTTAACTGTGTAGAGGACAAATCTAGGATATTCGAGGGTGGCCCATACTTCTTCAACTCATCAGGACTGTACCTCACAGAATGGAAGCCACGATTCAACCCTGATAAAGAAGATTTCAGCTGGGCTCCTGTATGGATCAGAATGTACTCCCTCCCAGTGGAATACTGGAAGGAAGAAACGCTTGCAGACATTGGCAGCAGATTGGGGACCTTCATCAAAGTCGCAGAGGAAACAAAAACGCGCAAATACACATCCTATGCTCGGATCTGCGTTAAGATGCACCTCACCAAGACTCTGGCAGACTCGGTAAGTCTCTTTCACGATGATTTTGAATGGATCCAAACTCTTGATTATGAACACATCCCTTTTCGTTGCCGCAAATGCCATGTGCATGGGCACCTTTTCAGGGACTGCCCTCTTAATCAGCAATCCAAAGCCTTTCCCACTGAAACCCTGACCGATTCGGAAGGCTTTACCAAAATCCCCAACCGCCGCAGGCATACCAAGAAAAGTCAGGCAGCCCCAGAAATCACAACCAGATTAGACTCTAGGAACAAATTTTCTCCTCTGGCTACCCAAGACCCTCCTAGTGTGGAGCCTTTGGAATCTGTTTCTCAGCCCTCTTCATCCTTCAATCCCCCAGCCCACAAGCATTCAGTTAATCTTGGCTCTTTTCAATCTCCTCTCCCACCTTTTGAAGACATCTCAAAGGTAGCTCCAGATCCCAGCGCCCCATCTGCCGGCAAAGGGAAATCAGTTTTAGACTCAAAACAACAAGCCTCTGCCATGGATTTAGACGCAGCTTTAGCGCTAAGCCTACAGGACACCACAGAGGAGGATGAGCAAAATGCCCCTAGCAACATGGAACAAGATCCGGAGAACATTATCCTAGAAGGTATTGATATCCTAAAACTTGAAACAGCCTGCAAGCAAAAAGAATACAATACCATTCCTCCCTGGCAAATAGATCGGCTAGAAGGAGTCCTAGCCAAGGTACAGCACAACAAAAATCTAGGCATACAGGGAGGAAGTCCATGGGATGGAAAAAAGAACCTCAAAGAAACCAAGAAGAGGGGACGCAAAACGGATCTACAGCGAACCATCGCAGTGGGAGAATTACTTATGGAATCAGGGAGATTCCCTAAGTTGACCAAGTACTACAAACCCACATCCCAGTTACCATGAAGCTCATCTCCTGGAATGTGAGAGGACTCAACAGCCCCTCAAAACTCAGGATGATCAAGAACTTGATACAACAAGAAAAACCTTCCCTGGTTTTTCTTCAAGAAACCAAAAGCAGCACAACTGCTATGGAGAAAGCTCGAAATAAGATTTGGGCAGGCAGCAGCTCAATGTCAGTAGATGCCTCAGGGGCTTCGGGTGGACTCGCCATACTATGGAATCCACAGATCCTTACTCTTTATGACTTCCATGCCACCCATTTCCTCATTCAAGCATCCTTTCATCTAATAGGAACAAATATCCATGGGCACCTTTCAAATGTATACTTTCCGCAAAACATACAGCAGAAATTGGATCTGTTGGAAACGATCTCCATTCTAAATGAGCACAGACAGTTCCCGCTCTGGATCAGTGGAGGAGACTACAACATTATACAATCGCTGGAGGAGAAGACAGGTGGTAGAACAAGGTTAGAAAATGACAGCAAAGGACTCAGAGATTTTATTCAGGACAACCACCTAATGGACATTCCAACCACCAATGGGATCTTCACTTGGACTAACAAGCGCAGTGGCACCAATCATATTGCTTCCAGGCTAGACAGGTTCCTCCTCTCAGATAATGCAATCCATCTAGGAGGAGACTTCAATGCATCCATCTTGCCCCACGGAGGATCGGACCACTGGCCCATAATGCTCCAATGGTCTCGGCCTGGTACACGATGCAATAGGCCTTTCCGATTTGAAGCCTTCTGGTTTACAAACCCAAAATTCAAGCAAATAGTAGAAGAAGCATGGAAGTCCTACAGGCCACCAGAAGGAGCCAAAATGTATCAATTCCAACAAAAGTTAAAAAATTTAAAACAAGTCCTCAAAAATTGGAATAGAACACAATTTGGCAACATACAGGAAAATCGACAAAAGTTGGAAAAGCAAATGGAAGCACTACAGCAAGATATCATTAAAGAAGGCCGAACAGAGGAACAGTCCCAACAAGAGCAAATCCTCTGGCATCAAATAGAAGAACGGAGGAAACAAGAAGAAATACTCTGGCGACAAAAATCGCGAATCAGCTGGCTAAAAGAAGGCGAAAAGAACACCAAATTTTTTCACAGGACAGCTATCCAAAGGCGTATGCACAACAACATCACCTTCATCAACAACCAACAAGGAGAGCGAGTCGAAGCCCACGAAGACATGGAAAAGGAATTTACAAACTACTTTCAAGACATCCTTAAAGAGCCGGCAGGAAACAGGGACGCGGAAATCAGGGCCATCACTCAGCATATTCCTCGAATAATAACAGAAGAGCACAACAACAAATTGCTACAGCCCACATCTCTAAAAGAAATTGAAGAGGCCATGAACCAGCTCAAGGACGGCAAAGCCCCTGGGCCAGACGGCTTTACAGCCAATTTCTACCATGAATTTTGGGAGCTAATCAAGGAAGAGGTCTGGGAACTGGTGGAAGAATCAAGAAGCATGCATTGGATTCTCCCGGCCCTCAACACCACCTTTATAGCATTAGTCCCCAAGTGTGCTGAACCAAGTAAACCTGAAAACTACAGACCCATCGCTCTATGCAATGTAATATACAAACTCATCACCAAGGTCATCGCAAATCGGCTCAAACCTCTCCTGCCCTTACTCATTTCGCCGGAACAAACAGGTTATGTTGAAGGGCGGCAGATCATGGATGGCATCATCTTATCAAATGAGGTGATTCACTCTCTCAAGATTCTAAAAAAGCCAGGTATGCTTCTAAAACTAGATTTATCTAAAGCATTTGACAAGCTCAGTTGGAACTACATACAAAAAATGCTTTTAGCTTTTGGCTTCAGTCACACTTGGACAAGATGGATTATCAATTTGATCTCCTCTCCGAGCTTTTCAGTTCTGTTAAATGGTTCTCCTTCCTCTCCCTTTCGGCCATCTAGGGGCATAAGACAAGGGGACCCTCTGTCACCTTTCCTCTTTGTCCTTATGGCCGAGGGGCTGGGTAGATTGCTAAAGGCAGCTGTCTCCTCCCAAATGCTCAAAGGCATCTCTGTTCATGGCCTTCCCCCTCAATCCCACCAGCAGTTTGTTGACGACACCATGCTCTTTGGACACCCATCCTCGCAAGAAGCCTCTGTCTTTAAATCCCTGCTTTCCATTTTCTCCAAAGCTTCAGGTACCTCCATCAATGCCTCGAAATCCCAGCTCTACTTCTTTAACACTCCCCCCTCCACTCAAAGGAACATAGCCAGAATAATGGGATTCACTATCTCCAAGCTTCCGTCGACCTACTTAGGGGCTCCCCTGGCCGCTGCGGCTATAAAGCATTCCTCCTGGCAGACTCTTCTAGATAAGCTTGAATCCAAACTCTCTCTTTGGACTTTCCGGGCTCTCAACATTGCCAGCAGGCTTGTTCTGATCAAATCGGTCCTTCAGGCCATGCCTTTGTACCTCTTTTCACTCTTGGCCGCCCCAAAATGGGTTCTAAAAACCATTCGCAATCTTCAGCGTAACTTCCTTTGGGGGTCATCTGGCTTGAATAGGAAATGGGCGCTTGTAAATTGGCAGGACGTCTGTAAACCCAAGTCGGAAGGTGGCCTAGGTCTGCGAGATCCTATACAAAGCAACAATACTATGGGAGCTCGAATGTGGTGGAACTGGATCACCAAGCCTAACTCACCATGGGCCAAACTATGGCAGGCCAAATATGCACCAGGCAGTCAATGGAATGATTTAATCAGAATCAACTCCACTACTCAAGGATCACCTATATGGAACGCAGCCAAACCCCACAGTAAGTTCATTCAAGAACATAGTTTCTGGGAAATACACTCCGGCAACACGGCAAGATTCTGGGAGGACTCTTGGCAGCAGCTCCCCAGGCTAGCTACAGTATTTCAAAAGCCTCTTTGGCAAGCGCAGATGCAGCAAGCACACCTCACTCATGTCCATCAATTCTGGCAACAATCCGCAAGTCACGATTTCAGAACCTGGAAGCAGGCCAGTCTCTGGCAGAGAGATTGGCTAGGAGAAACATATGTGGACATAGATCAAGAATTATCATACAGAAGAATCCGATACTCCACTCAACAGGATCGACTTAGATGGGGCCATAAGCCTAAAGGAACTTTCACCACCAAAGAGGCACACCAGCTCAGATACACCGACAACCAGATCGATAAGGACCACATCTGGGAAAAGGTCTGGCAGCCAGGACTATGGCCCAAAATCTCTACCTTCCTATGGCTTCTCAGCAAAAGAAGAATACTCACTTGGGACAACCTGGTAAAACGCGGATTCGTAGGGCCATCAAGGTGCCCAAATTGCAACCTTCACTCTGAGACAATCGGTCATCTCATGGAAACATGTCAGCTAGCAGCGCAAATATGGAGGAAAGTTGAAACTTGCAATATGAGATCAGCAGCCAGGACAGAAGATATAACCGAGAATTTAAGAAATTGGCCCAAAAACCCCTTCAAGAGTCAGCTTCTTAACTCTTTGTGGAGCCTCTTACCAGGATTCATATATTGGACTCTTTGGAAGGAAAGAAATCATAGAATCTTTAACAATTCCTCCCGGTCCATCGATGCCTTATGGCTGATCTTAAACAAACACCTGCAAGAAACTCTTGCCATCAAAACCTGGTCAGATGCAGATATGCCAGACTCTCCAATGGAACGCAGGATTCTGAAGGCATGGAATTTGAACCTCTCAGCAATAACGAAGGAAAGCACCCGAACCTCCAACAGCATCGCCTCTCCTACCAGCTGGTCCCCTCCAGCAAATGCCACCTACAAGTTAAACTTTGATGGAGCAGCCAAAGGTAATCCAGGGCACGCGGGCTATGGAGGAATTTTCAGAAATCATACAGGGGCAATAATGCAGATCTTCTATGGCTCACTTGGCAAAGACACCAACAATGTAGCTGAATTAGAAGGATTATGGAGGGGCATATGCCTTGCAGAACAAAATAGCTACTTCCCATTGGAAGTGGAGGGAGATTCCTTAATTCTTATCAATGCCGCTCAAAGAATTCAGGCAGGCACGCCAGCTGTCAAGGTGGCCACGAGCTGGAGGCTACTAAGCAGACTGGAATCATTGGAGGAAAAGCTACAAAATCCCCAAAGTATAACCTTCAAGCACGTAAGAAGAACAACGAACAAAGTGGCAGATAGACTTGCCAACCAAGGAGCATCTCAGTGCATTCTATATTTCGCAGGATCTCTGGATACATCAGAAGATGACAAGCTTAAAAATGACTGCATTTCCCTGGCGCAGAAGGATCTCACCCTCCCGGATGCGGGTGCAGAAACGACGTGTTGATGGCGTTAGCGGTCACGTGGGCAGGTGGCAGGCCCGTGACGACAGGAGGTACCAGGTGAGGCGGGATATCAACCCGCATGCAGTCCGACGGTCGAAGGCATTAATGCCTGTCTTCTCAGCTCGCGCGAGTTGCTTGGCTAACGGTGCCATGGAGCATTTTAACGGGGAAGGGTTCGTTCCGCAGAGGAATGTGGGATGGCATTACTCTGATGCCCTGCTGCGTTCAGAGGAGAAAGAGGAGAAGTGCATTCTGCCGGTTTCAGGGCAAGGGACGAGCACGCCCTGCAACTGCGCTGAGATTGTGTTTGTCCTAAGCGCTGAAGAAGCTCCGGGTGCCTGCGTGAGGGTGCAATTGGAAAAGCCAGAAATGCAGAGGGAGAGGCCGCGCATGTGCAGCAGGCGAGGGGGAACCAGAGGCAGGGCCTCCACGCAGCGGCAAGGCCACAATTCGCCTTCCTCCTCCATTGAAGTCACGTCTGTGCCTCAAAGGTTCCAAGGAAGCAATGAGGAAGGTGGCGGACGTGCTGGTAGAAGCACTCGTTCAGAGGAGGGTCAGACGGAGCATCCCACGCTCAGGTATAGGCTCCCTTGCCCTCAAGCCAATTCTACTCTGGTAATTTCCATTATGATTGAGCCGGGAGTCTCTCAAAGCGCGGAGGCAGAGACAATTATTGCAGCAAGCCATCCTGTGCGAGGGGCAGAGCCTTCACCGGATTGGCAACGCTACAGTAGAGAGGAATCCCCCATCGCGTGCCTTCCGGTTGAGGCAGGAACTAGTCGTCTGGCCCCTAGACGAGAGTTCGAAATTGACCTCGCGCGCCCAGCTAAGGATTGCGTCCCTGCCGCCGGTCCTTCAGCGCTTGCTGGTCCAAGCAGGCCAGCACAGGGAGGGACCTCTGGCGCGGTCATCCCTCTCTCAGACTCCGATGATTCTCTCCGTTTCGGGTGCCGAGTAGAAGAGGTGCCCTATACCACCGATGAAGAATGAGCTCGCTCCCGGTAACCTCAGCTGCATTTCTTGGGTTTTCTGTTTATGATTCTGCCAAGTGGCATCGACATCTATGTCAATGTGTCGGATGTAATTGTTCATGTGTCTGTCTGTCTTTGTCTGGGTCAGTCCATGGTCCTGGTGTCTGTTCAGAGTCTATGTGTCTTCAGTGGCCGAGTATCAAATTCCAATTTTTGATTTTGCTCAATTTTGGAACTGTAATCAGGGCAAGAAGAAGGCTGATAGGTAAATCTCCATAGCCTTGCCCACTGTACTCTATATGTATCTCTGTTTTGTATGATAATAGAATTAGTCGTATTCAGAAAAAAAAAAAAAAAAAAAAAAAAAAAAAAAAATATATATATATATATATATATAAATCCCTAAGATCTCTATGAGATTACACATATCAATGATCCCTGATATTCTCACATAGTTGAGAATATTTCACAACTGAAAGCCTCACACATAGATTTCTCACTCAATCTATACAAGATTCCTAAAATACATAAAAACATCACCCCCTAAATCAACCAAATGAACAATAATAGTATGAGCAGGATGCTCCTGCATCATTTTCGATCAATAATTGCCACAATTCATATTGTTGCAACTCCTCTCACTGCAACTTTGGTTGTTGTAGTTCTTGTTTCTACAATTCCTCTTGTCACAACTCCCATTGTTAGAACTTTAGTTGTTGTACTTCTTCTTGTTGCAACACCTCTAACCACTGCTCTTGCTTCCTTTGTTGCAACTTCCATTGTTTCAACTTGTACTATTGTTGCAACTTCAGGCTTTTTGTTGCAACTTTGACAAAAATGCATGATTTTTGGCACAAGTTGCCAACTCACCATTTGTATGAGGGTGAAGACACCAAGGTAAGCTATGAAAAGCGTATTTCCTAACATTTTGAATAATGAATAGGTTTTAAGTGGAAAAAGTACTTGTTTATTATTACTACTGTTGCCATTCCCTTGCATCATACTCCAAAATATGAAAACCACTCAGGAGAGGCTATTAAAGCCAACATTACTTGCATAATATTCTCACCTCGTGTCAAATTTAAAATATAGCCCCTAAAAAATTATCCAAGTTCCATTTTTCTTTTTGTAACAACAACAATTGAAGGAGTTACAAGTACCATGGAACAGTCACTTATCCATCGCGAACCCACTAAAACAGTAATTTTGTAGGGTTTTGACCATGTTCAAGTTATTTTTCATAAACAAAGATGGATAGATTATATGTAGAGGTTGAAGGGCTACAAAAATGAAGTAATATTGCATTTTCCCTTAATTTCAGGATTAGCAGGTGTATGGTTGTCAGAACAGTTGTGGAGGTGATAGAGGAAATCTTTTCAGAAGTAATAGGACTTCCATAAGAATGGGAACAATCGTATTGCAAGCGAATGTCTAGGCTTGAAATCCTCCAACATTTCTTGCAAATTGGAGAGACTTTATTGAAGAAAGGAATAGGATTTGGATATCATGCATTGTCACTCCCATTGGAAAATGTGGCCTTGCTAATACAAATTTATATCACATGAAAAGGGAATTTTGGAACATATGCACCTTCTCGACCACCTCATGCATGACCACATTGTTAATATGTTGTATTTCTTGCTTAGAACCTTACAGAACATGGAAACCCATGCATAGAAGTCAAATAGATTGTGAAATTCCATTTCATGTCATGTTCTTATTAAGTCACTTGTGGAATGATCCTTGAGCAAAGAAGGAAATAACACGGGGATAAGTTCTATAGATAGTGGTTACAATTATAGCAGTTGCAACTCAGCCATAAGAACTTATAATTGTTGTAACTACACCTAGAAGTGGTGACAATGGAACTATAGCAAGAGGGTACATTACAATGACTCCCCTAGCCAAAAAAATATCCACCAATACCTAACAATGGAGAGGGGTTGAGCGTTGCAAATCCAAAAGGAGAAAGCATCCTTGATGTAGAAATAATCAACAGTAAGTCAACTACCAAAAGGGTGAGAGTGTTGAATTAGAAAATACCACCCCTATGTTCCAAATAAAATAAGAACCAAGTACACTCATACTACAACTCAAACCCTTGTTGCTCCACAAGAACTAGTAGGGGCAGAAGAAATTACAAAGCAAAAGGAAGATACAACCCCTACTCATACACAACAAACAATAGGGGAAGGTGGCCTATGTTTTGAAAAATTGGGAACATATGACGTGTTGCTCCACAAGAACCAACAAGGAGAACCCTTGGAGAAGGACTTGCTTCCCCATTTAAGATACATTCTAGAGATGAGGATGTTGTTCCTGTGAACACATCTACTTCCACTCCTATAGAGACTGGTACTACTAACCCTATAAAAACAATTGTTGCTACCCCTAGGGAGGTCAAATAGGTAAGAAATGTGCATTATTTACCTATGTATGCATCACTCGTTCAAAAAAATAAGCTACTCGGAATGAAAAACAAGAAAATGAAAACCACAATCAAAATGATGAGAAATGAATCAAATATAGGGCAATCCTTTAAAGGATTGGAATGTCTAGCCTAGGTAGCAGATTCCTTGCTCCACAAGAACTAACAAGGGCAGAAGAAATTACAGAGTAAAAGGAAGATACAACCCCTATTGATACACAAGAACTGGCAGGGGAAGGTGTCTTAGGGATTGAAAATTTGGGAACATATGACATTGCTACTCCACAAGAAATAGCAAGGAGAACCCTTGGAGAAGGACTTGTTGCCTTACTTAAGATATATTTTGTAGTTGAGGATGGCACTCATATGGACACGTCTGCTTCCACTCCTATGGAGAATAGTGTTGCTAACCCAGAGAAACAATTACTGCTACACCTAGGAAGTGTAAAAAAGTAAGAAATTTGCATTCTTTACCTATGTATGCATCGTTAACATTACAAAATAAAATGCTCGGAATGGAACACAAGAAAATGAAAACCATGATCAAAATTATGACAAAAGAATCAAATGGTTGGGAACCTTTAAAGGATTTGAATGTCAAGCTTAGCTAGAAAATTCATTATTTCCAAGGAATCCATTAGACAAAAAAAAGGAAACAACCCCATATATAGGAAAACGAAAGAAAGATGTGGAAATGCAAACCACGTGTGCCACTGCTTACAAAATCAATAAAACAAAAAAAGAAATGATAGAGTAAGACAAATGGATATAGGGAAAAAAACCCTTAAAATTGGATAAAGGCACAAGAGGACAAACGGAAACATTTTTTGGATTCTTATGAGGAGGAGGTGATACCCCTCAAGGAGCACTAAAATATTATTGGAGAAATAAAAGACAAGCGGGACTAGACAGTAAAGGTTCATAAGATGAGATGGGAAATAGAGGAAGGAGAAAGAAAGAAGGTGGAAAAACTATAGCTTAAAATCATGAACTAGAGATCCAAAAGATTCAGCGGGGCACGATAGTGGAGGCAGTCCTCAACCATAGACCTCTCTCTCGTTAGTACATCTTTCTATAATAAAAGTATCTAATGTTTCAGAAAAATTCGCTCACAACTGGTACAAATTTTGAGATTGCCAGTCACATTACCTCCCTTATAGCTTACTCAGGGTGCACTCATAAAGAAAAGAACCTCCTTGGTGAGTTATATCAACATGATGTCATGTTGTTTCATGACAAAGTATGGAATCCCAATAACTTGGTGGGGGGCATTCAACTAAGAGAATTGGTTTCCTTTTTGACTAATCAAGTAGACTGGACTGCATCTCATAGGATTTCATAAAATAATTTTGACTTCAATTTATGGACAAGGGGAGAACATTTCATGTATTTACAAGTCATCCATAATCACAAGTGCTAGACTTATCCTCCCCCAAAGATATAAGTTGCATTGCATAATAAGTAGGAGGCCATTGCACGTTGCATAGATCAAATCAGCATAGTTAAAAAAATTACAAAGGCAGATTTAGAGTAAGATGGAAACATGCTAGGGAGATCATTAAGCAAAAAGATCCATTCAATCCTAGCAATTTATAGATTGCCTTGGAGAGAGTGCAAAAATATGTAAGGTGCATGGAAAAATGTGGAAACAATTAGATCATTTTAAATTTCCATTAACCCGTGACATGGTTCTCAGACAAGCCATACAATAAGGAATATAAGTTGGCGTGGAAAAAGGAATTTTCATGTTGAAAAGCCCCACACGAAAGGGGAGCATACCTCCTTCCAGATAAACATGATAGGCAAATTTCAAAAACAGTAACAGAAAAATATAACAAAGTCCAACAAAGGGACATGGAAGACTAATCAGAGTTTTTGGGGGGATCAGGGGCTACATGCGCCTGGAAGCCTTAGCCTGGTGAACGCACGACGGACCTCCCTTCTGCGGATCAGCGGGCTTGCTGTCCTGCTCAATAACTTTCCGGAGGAGTTTGATCAGAACAGAGAGCTTTTTGCTAATTGAATCCATCTCCTGATGCATTGCGCAGAGTTTAAACTCGCTGCTCTCGACCACTGCCATGTGGTCCTTCGTCATCGTGGCTGCAAACTGCTGGAGCGTGCGAAGCTGGTCCGCCTGTTCCCCCTGAACGTCCATTGCCTTTGCCAAGATGGTCTTCATGCGCCATGATTCTGCCTGAGTACGGACGAATTGGGTTGCTCTAGTGCTAGGCGTTCCAGGGTCATGCAACCAGTCGACTTCTTGGCTGAGTTGATGATCAGAGAGCTTGGCTTCCTCTTCCTGCGCAGAGGCCTCCAAATCTATGATTTTCCGCTTATTCCTCTGAGATGTTCGTCGCTCGAACAAATCTCGGGCCGTCTGCAAATCTCTGTTTGCCGACTGGTTTCGGCTGCTCTCGCCCGCCATGAGAAACCTTTCGTGACTGATACTCTCCTGAACACTAATGCAAAGATGGAGTCTCTGCTTCCTAAGCGCATAAAACATGATGCTCCAAGAGAGTGCAGGAGCAATTATATAGAAATTGGCGGGGAGGTTTCGGGCAGGGGAGTGGATCGCGGCGTGTTCATTGCCTGTCCGATCACCATAAATGTAGTTGTGCGAAAAATTGGAGGGGCTTTTCATTGATTGGGAATGTTTGCCTTCACCACCTCCTGCTCGGTCTTGAGCGTGCCACGTGTCCCTCCGTCCAGCGCTTCTGCGGCGGCCTATGTCATCCTGGATCATGAACCTGTACAAATCCCTGTAGCCTGCTATGCTCATTAATGCCCTCAACCGGCTTGTCCTGCGGTAGTTGTTAGGAGTTGATGGCACCAGTCCCGTCGACCTATCCATATACTTATGAAAGTTTGTTAATCAGATTGCCGACCTGCCCTTTCCGCAGCCGCTAAATCTAATCGAGCGAGTTGAGAGCATCGGTCTTTTAAATGATGATTTTCCACCATCTGCCAACAGTTGTCCACCATTTCAGCTGGGTGTTCGATCCCGTGGTTAGCCAAGTGGTCGGCGACCGAGTTTGCCTTTCTCCTTACCGCTTGGAAGATGAGGCCTTTCATTCCTCCAAGCAATTTCCCGATACTGTCTGTGACCATGGACAGGCGCCAGTGCTTAGTTACTTTGCTTATTGGAGTGCCCCCGTATATTTTCTTTGCCACTGCTATGGCAATCTCAGAGTCGCCCTCAATTACTGCGTTTTTTGTTTGGTTTCTATGGAGGATTTTTAACCCCTTTTCCATTGCTGCGAATTCCATTTCGTTATTGGTACCCTCACCCAGCGCTTTGCTGTATATATGGAGAATTTCGCATGACTGGTTTTGGATGATGCCTCCTATACCAGCTGGGCCCGGGTTTCCTTTCGAGGCCCCATCGAAATTTAACTTCAGAAAACCTTCAGGGGGTCGAGTCCATCCTTTTAGTGTATTGTTGATGTTCTGTTGTTTGGCCTGGGGGACGAGACTTTGGTCGGTGCAAATGTTGAAGGCATTTAGGATTCTCTGGTCCTTCGGCTGGCTGGGTCGACTTTACTTTTTACCAGGATTAATTGGCGGATGTTCTGAAATAAGGTAATTCTCAAATGCTCAATATTCCTGTGTTCGCTTTGAAAAATCCTTCTGTTTCTTTCTTTCCACAATGTCCAAGTAATAAAACCTGGTAGAACTTTCCATATATTGTTGATTTGAGGATTTTCTGAATAATTGCTTGGCCAATTGTTAATGGTGTTATGGATGGAGTCCAAGTCTCTGCTGTTTTGCTGCATGATAGCTTCTATCTCTTGCCAAATGTGGTTTGCCCACTCGCAGGTATTGAATAAGTGGTTCATGGTTTCTGCGGCTTGGTTGCACATAGGGCAAAAAGAAGGACCTTCAAAGCCCTTTTTCTGCAGGTTTTCCCAAGTGAGGGTCTTTCGCCGCATGAGAAGCCATAGAAAAGTTTGAATTTTTGGCCAAAAGAGGGGATCCCAAACCTTGTTGAACCATGATGCGTCCTCCCCCTGCTCTGAGAATTCCATCTGCCTTCTGGCTTCTTTAAGGGTGAAGTTGCCATTGCCCTTCAGCCCCCATCTTAGCTTGTCCTCATCTGTGGTTATTCTGATTTTTCATTTGTTTAAGATTAGGAGTAGATTTTGAAGGTTATTATTTTCTTCATTAGGGCTTTCTGCGTCTCGGAGGGACCATTCTCTCCATTCCTGGTCCTGGCTATCAGGGTTCCAGTATTGATGAACGGAGTGCTTTCCCCTGTTTTGACAGTTAATTTTGTACGCTTCAAGATCTGGGTTTTCAAGCTTTGGGTGCTGTTGCCAGGAGTCTTCCCAAAAGAGGGCAGATTTCCCATTACGGATCTCCCAAAAACTGTGTTCTTGAATTAGATTTCTGTTCTTTTTTGCCAAATTCCAAATTGGGGAACCTTCTGGCAATTCCTGAAGTCTTATGAGGTCCTGGTCTCTGCAGTTAGGAGTGTATTTCTCCTTCCAATGTCTGGCCCAGGGGAGGTTGGTCTCCTTCAGCCAGCGCCACCACAGCTTCGCTCCACCAGTTTTGTTGCTAATGTCGGGGTCAATTAGGTTTAAACCTCCAGCTAGTTTCGATTTACAGACCTTATCCCAGGCCACGAGAGCCCATTTCCTCTTCTCTGCGCTGCCACTCCATAAAAAGGATCTTTGAATGGATCGGATTTTCTGCAGGATGGCTTTAGGCGCCGGGAGGATAGAAAGCATATACTGAGGGATGGCCTGCAGAATGGCTTTAGTTAAAACTAGGCGTCCCGCAAAATTAAGAGCCCTGTGTGTCCAATGTTTGCATCTTTTTTCCATGTTTGCTATGAGCCTTTCCCAATGAAACTTTTGCCATGGCTTGGTGGTGAGCGGGGCTCCCAGGTACTTCGAGGGTAGAGAACCTTTTCGAAAGCCTAGGATGCTGGTAAGATGGTTCTGAATTGAAACATGAGTATTAAAGAAAAAAATAGTCGATTTGGAGTGGTTTATGTCCATACCTGATGACATGCTGAATAGAGATAAGATGGATTTGAAAGCCTTGGCATCTTTGACAGTTGGAGAGCCATTCAACATAGTATCATCGGCAAACTGCTGGTGAGTAGTTGCAGGGGTGGAGGGGAAAGGGTGCAATCCATTAATTTTCCCTTCCGCTTTGGCTATGTGAATATATCTGCTAAGCCCTTCCATGAGGATCACAAAAAGGAAGGGGGACAGCGGGACTCCTTGCCTTATGCCGCGGGAAGGAGAGAAGGGGGCCGAGGGGGATCCATTAACCAAAATAGAGAAATTTGTTGACTTGATAAGAGCGAGAATCCATTTGATCCACCGAATGTCGAAACCAAAAGCACTTAAGGTGGCCTTCAGGTAATTGCAATTCACTTTGTCGAAAGCTTTTGAAAGGTCGAGCTGAATCATCATACCAGGGATTTTTCTGGATTGCAAAGTATGTATCATCTCCTGAGCCAAGAGGATGTTGTCCAGAATTTGTCTGCCTTCCACGAAGCCTGATTTCTCCTCCGAGATGATGTCAGGGAGGATTGGTTTAAGTTTGTTAGCGATGACCTTAGAGATGATTTTATAAATCACGTTGCACAGAGCTATGGGGCGAAACTTTTCCGGAGTTCGGGCTTCCTCTTCTTTGGGGATTAGGGCTAGGAAAGTAGAGTTTAGGGCTTTAAGAATTGAGCCAGATCGTCTTGAATCTTCAACTACTTCCCAGACCTCTGTTTTGACTGTTTGCCAACAAGCTTTGTAGAAGTTTATAGTAAAACCATCTGGTCCCGGTGCTTTATCATTTGGCATGTCTTTAACAGCCTCCTCCACCTCCTCCATTGAGATCTTTCTTAACAAAGAGGCATTTTGTGCTGGAGTAATGATTTGGGGTATGGCCTGTATTATTTCCTCTCTGGCTTCCGATCGATCTTCTTGAGATTCCTGGGCAATTTGCTTAAAGTGACTAGTAAGCAAAGTTGAGATCTCATTGTGGTTTTGAATAACTTCTCCAGATGCATTGGTAAGCTTAAGGATTTTATTAGCCCCCCTGTAATCCATCGTCGATCTATGGAAGAACTTTGTGTTTTTCTCTCCCTCCTTCAACCATTGGATGCGAGATTTTTGCTTCCAAAGGATTTCTTCCTGTTGGCAGCGGAGCTGCCATTTCTGCATTAGGATCTTTTCCTGTTCATTTGAGTCCTCCCTGTTAATCCCCGAAGCCCAGTCTTTATGAATTTGACTTAGTCGGTCTTCTATATTGTGCTTTTCCTGGAAAATATTACCAAACTCGGTTGCATTCCAATCCTTGATTTTGTGTTTGATGTGCTTTAGTTTGGACTAGAGTTTAAACATTTTGGTCCCCCTTATATTTCTGGGCTCTTCCCACCATTTTTTCAACAGATCTGGAAAATTTGGGTGAGTTAGCCAGAATTTCTCAAATCTGAAAGGCCTGTTTTTGGGGGTCTCTAGAAAGGCAGCTTCCAGGGCGATGGGCCAGTGGTCTGATCCCCCACTGGGGAGGATATCAGAGTCAACTGTTGTTCCTTCCAGTAAGATGTTTTCTGAGATCAAAAAACGGTCAAGGCGAGAGGCTATCCTATTTTGTCCTCCTCTTCGGTTGTTCCAAGTGTAGAGCCCATTTTTTGGGGGGATGTCGACCAGTTGGGCGGATTCCATGAAGTCAACAAAGAGTTCTGAGTCTTTATTCAGTCGCTTAAGGCCTCCTTTTTTTTCCAGGAGGGAGGTAATCATGTTGAAATCCCCTCCCATTATGATCTTTGAATGTTGGTATCTTAGCTTTAACTTCATTAGTGAGTTCAGGAAAGAAATTTTATCTTCTAAACGCTGTGGCCCATAGACATTTATACAGAGGTAGGTTTCAGAATTACCTGTTAATTGAAATTCTATGGCAATGTATGATCTGGTAGCTTCCATAGAGGTGATTTCGATTACTCTGGAGTCCCAGAGGGTTGCAATGCCTCCTTCCCATCCTTGACTGGCTATGTCTATATATTTGATAGTTTTTCCTAGCTTTTTGGTGATGTTCTCCAGCTGATTAGTGGCACACTTTGTTTCCTGAATGAGCATAATGTCTGGCTTTTCCTGTTGTAACTTCCTCTTGAGAAGTTTTTGTTTGAATTGGCTGTTGAGCCCTATTGTATTCCAGGAGATGATTTTCATTAATAATGATGAGGTTATTGGTAGGACGGGAAGGCGTGTAAAGCCTTCATTTTGCCTGAATTGATCATTAGGATACCCAAATCATGAAGAACCTCTCCATTTGTCCTTCGGCCTCTTCTCTTGTTTTGCTTCTGTCCTAATGAATGAAGAAAAAGGCTTTTAGATTGGTTACCTGTGCCTTTCATGATTCCTAATCTTTTCTTTTGCTTATCTAGCTCCGCTTGTTGTCTTGCTATGAAGAGGTCGTTGATCTTCTTTATTTCTTCCTCCGGGATATTTTCCAGCCCTTGTGTTCTCCAGTGCTTTTCCATGTCTGGCAGATTTACCCCTTCTTTTTCTAGAACTTCATTGAGTTCCAGATCTTCGCTTCCCCCATCGCTGGTTAGCATGTCTGTGTCTTCATCTCGTTCATCTGCTACTTCATGCGTTTGTACTTCTGTATTTTCAGTGGTTTCCTCTGCATCCGTTGATCTGTGGTCTGTCATATTTTTTTGAGGAGCTTCTGGTAGCTTTGTCTCTTTGTTGTTACCTTCCGAGTCTGCTTCTGAGTCCAGAATGCTGAAGGGGTTGAGGGTTTTGCTGGGATCTATCACTGCTTTGTTTATTCTTTTCCTGTAGGCCCTTTGTCTTGATTTTGGCTTTTTAAAAACCTCCTGGTTCTTGGCTGGTTGCTCAAGCTTGGCATCTTCCACTGGTTTGTTTAATGGGCATTCCCTGACAAGGTGACCGTGTTCATGGCATTTCCTACACCGGAAGGGGATCTGTTCATAGTCGATGGCTTGAAAGTAATCTTCATCTCTGAACTCTAGCCACAGTCCTTCATGTAAGGCACCTGAGACATCCATTTCGACGCAGATCTTGGCACAGGAAGTGTACTTCCTTTACATCGTTTCCTCCGAGGCTTTAATGAAGGTGCCAAGTCGGTCTCCTATGAGCTTTAGGGTCGCTAGGCCCCAGTAATCGATAGGTAATGACAAGAGGCGGATCCACACAGGGACTTGGGTGAAGGTTTCCTTTTCAGGCACGAAGTTCGCCTTCCATGGCCTCATGTAGAGGCCTGCTAATGAAAGGAAGTAAGGCCCTCCATCGAAGACCCTATCTTTGTCTTCTAGGTTAGAAAAGACAACAATAAAAAAACCTTTAGCTCCAAGATGTAGTTTGACATCACCTTTTGGTCGCCAGTGCTGCTTGATCCATTGGCAGAGAGCTCTTTCTGTTGGCCACAGTCCCATAAACTTACATATGATTGCATGCTCCATCATGTGGTCTCTGTAGGCCTGAATGTCTGTATCTGAGAAGACCACACGGAGGGCTTCCTTCTTTTTGGGTTTGTAGACTCCTTGCAGGGTATTTTTGGGGCTGAGGTTGGAAGCTTCCGTTTTATCCTCATTTTCTATAGGGCGTTTTCCCTCCCTATGTTACTTTTCTTCATCTGGCGGAGCGATTATTGGATCTGAGTTGTTTTGGCCTGCTTTCGGTTTGTTCCCGTGCTTCTCCTGTCTGTCACTGACTTTTACTGGCATCTCTGATCCGTGATTTGGATCTTTCTACCACTAGGTTGCTCTTCCGCTGCTTGTCCCAGAGCTGTCTTTTCGGGCTTCATACCCAGAGATATTGAAACCTTCATGTGCTTTGTGTTTCTGCATGACTATTTGCCTGTAAGTTGGGGTCCCAGTGGACCCCCCGTCTGCCATTTGTCGGGCCAGTACACGGCCTCTGAGAAGAAGATCAACTAATCGGTCTCTGTGCACTGCCAGAACTGTTGGTGAACCTGTTCAGATCAGTGCTAAACCCTAGGTGCAGGGTTTTCCTTGCAGAGCTCTTTTCATCTCCGAAGGGAAAGGTTCGACTTTGATTGACTGTTAGTTTCATAAGGGACATGGAATAGTTTTGGCTGGGGGGATATGACGGGTGTCCAAATTGGCACACTTTCAACACCTGCCCATAACTTTTTTGATGTCATTCATCCATTTTTAATTCCTCCCTCATGCATTTTTCATCAATTATTACTCTATTTATAGTTTAGGCATGAATAATATTATTTCTTACACATTTACACTATCAGTCAGTAGAAAAGGCTAGAGGTTGCAAGTCCTTTGTGTTGTTGCAACACCAATTGCAACCCCACTATAGGTGTTGCTAGCTGACACACAAGTGTTGCAACTCCTTGGACCAAGATAAGAAAGTGTTGTGACTCTCCTCCATGTCATTATTGCAAGTACGTCGTGGCCACTCATAGAGGATAAGAATGTTCCAACTCACTTGTGACCAATGAAGTTGTTGCAACTCATGAATGCCATGTTGTATATGGAATCCCTCGATTTTGTGTCGCTACAACTTCGGCATACTACACCAAGTTCATTGATCAATGCTCCCGTTGTATGCTCAACAAGAACCTGTCAAGATCAAAGATGACGAAGGAAATTGGCTGACTAATTACGAAGGACAACTCATTTTCTAATGATGCCCAACTGATCTGAAATAACTTTTGTTTACTTCAAACCAATTTCTCAATGGATTGTTGTAACAGGATGAGTTGCATGATTCTCTCAAGCTCATAATATGATCTTTATCTTAGTTTAGATAGCAAGAATTTTGTATAAATAGTCGGCTTCCTTTGAAGCCCAAGGAGAAAAATAGAGGAAGAAATTTATTATTAAACTATTGCGAAATTTCTCCATTCTTTGCAATAGAAAATATATTTTTCTCCAATTGCACGATGTTTATTTCGTGATCGTGTGAACTGAAGATTTAATAGTACCTCATCTAAGGAGGTGGGCCCCCCTTCCTTAGCTTGGTACTGCTAGGTAGCATTAGCGGGGAATTAGTATTTTAGAATTTTATTAATTTACAAATATTTCCAATCGTTGCAATTTCGTTGATTTTCTGTTGTTGCAACTCTATTAGTTTTCTTTTGCTGCAATACTAATATTTTCCTATGTTGTAGTCATGTTACTTGTTGTCGCAACTCTAGGTTGCCTAATTAAGGTATTAATTACATATTTGAATGACCTACTAATGAATTTTATATAGATTTTGTGTTTCTAGAAATCTTGGTTGTTGTTGCAACTCGCTTGTAGCTTACTTTTACTCTATATTCAGTACTAGCTTACAATAGAGAGTTATGTGATGTTTGCATATTGTTTATGGGTTATTTTCTTGTCATTCACTACATCATATGCCCATGCCATTGCATAATTATTACAACAAACCAAAAATATCATCATACTTGAGCATGTCACTTCTAGTAGTTGGTGTGTTTACTTTTCTGCAAGTGTGTTTACTTTCATGAATTTTTATTTAATTTCCCTATAATTTACCTTTTTGCAAGAGTGCTTTATTTCCTACAAAGTGTGGTGTATTTAATTAGATCAGTGACTTGTGAAACCATCTATGTCTTGTATTGTGACAACCCTCATACCACTACAACTTCAGGACACATAACATATTGCACTAGCATATATTGTGCACGACATTTCACATGTTCCATATGAACCTTGGATTGACAATTTAAATGCGCATATAATCAATGGCTTACTAAGATAATTAGAAGTAACTGAAAATCCTATTACATACCACTGTGGGAAAGTCGATAAATGGTTTAAATTAGGTTTCCTAAGCTTCCAGATGTTGTATAAATATTTTTTTAAACATTGGCATGGCTGTATAAATCTGCATTAACAATGTGACAACACCAAGTACAGAGGGCCACAAAGGATGTCAAGGGTTTGTATAGCAACATGAGTTGTTGTAGGTGATGGAACCTCTGTGTTTCGGACTAATGGATGTAGAGAATCCATGTAAATATGCTTATGTAGTGTTGGATGATGGTTCGAAGGTAGAAAACCATATAATGCTTGTGGACCAATTGTGATACTTACAATGTATGGCCCAACAAATGGACTCCAAAGGTGCCAAAAGTGAGGTTGGAGATTGCTAAAAAAATTTTAAACACAAAGATGATTCAAATAAAGGTGAATTTAGAAAATGTTTGAATCATGATTGCTAAAGCATCAATGGAGAAACTTTTGTTTACTATTAAAAGAGATCATAAAGGCAACATAATATATTTCGTTGAAACTATTTTGCATATGTTGTAGGAGATTGCCTATTCGATACTGTGCAAACTTTATTGCATTTCAGATACATGTCAATAGAGTTACGTGAAGGAACAATATAGCATTTCAATAATTGTTTACATGAAAAGAATAGTGAAGCAATATTATCTTATGAAAGTGAATTGAATATAGATGCAATGATACAAATGCATTGTATAAGTAGCGTGAACGTTTACTTAGAAAGGATGAAAAAACAACTTCAAATTCTATGGTTACGGAAGAATGAGGACTTTGGGGTGACATATTTTGTATTCATTGGTTATCGAATTGGGTAAAAATTTCGATAAGGATTTGGTCAAAAACAACAATGAAATGCTATTGCATTTTAATTCAAATTTATGCAAAGAAAGTCACAACATATTATTTCATGAAGAAAATCCAATTGCTAGACATTTTGAACCACTTATGTGCAATAAAAAATGTTCAATAAGAATTTATCAAGAACATATAGTAAATATAACAACGTACGAACAAATAGAACATACATGGATGAAAATAGAGGAAACCATGAGTAGACATATGTTTAAGAGGTTTTCAAGTTTCAAGAGTATTTACAATGAAAGTTGTTTTGAAACAATATGCCAAATAACAAAGAAGGGATATGATGTTCCTTGTTTATGATGCATAATTACACAAACTTTTTACAATGAAATCATGCATAATGATTCGTTTGCATTAAATTGCATAGAAAAATACACGAACGAAGATGTAATTATGCAATTCCCTAGAATAGTAGTGACAGGGATACATTACATAATTAACAATACCATATGATAAAGGCAAGATAGACAATGACATTTTTGTTTATGATTGGATATGGTATATCTTGAATATAACTATATACATATGGTCTATTGATATGCTGGCTAGTCTGGATGAATTTCGTGCATTCGAGGAAGACACAAAAATATTCCATGTTATGCAATTTTGAATGAGTGTAGGTCATTTTCATTATGAGCCCCTGAAAGAGATAGTACATGAGAAAAAACATTTCACATTGTATTAAAGTAGTTAATGAAGAGTAATATATAGAAGAATCCAATAAACAACATAGTGAGGTTAATGTGAGTGGATTTGAAAATATGGACATATATGAAAATTTCATAGAACTTGACATAGAGCTTATCAATGCAAACAAGATATCGCGACTATCGTTGCATCAACTATAAAAACATGTAAGAAACAAGGACGGTTTTGAATCAAGTGTTGTTAGACAACTATGCATGCCATTAAATCCTAACTTTAAAAACATCAACATAGATGAAGATACTATGGAACTTAATACAAACTCTGTCAATGTAAGCAAGAGACCACATTGCTTCTTGCATCAACTCAAAAAATACATAATAAACAATATTGTTATTGAAACAAGTATGATTAGAAGACCGAAGTATACAATCTCAAAACAAGTTTTAATATGGTCTCTTGTCAACATATATACAGGGAACACAATGAAGATGCTGACAAGCTTTCCAAGGAGGGCTCGCTACTTCCCCGAGGCTTGTGGATAATTATTGAACAACAGGATTTAGAGATCTTTCAGTATCATCACAGGCCATATATAGATAAAAAATACTATAGGGAGGAAAGGCCCTAAGTACACTCGTTTATTTTTTGAGTAAATGCATAGCCTCAAAAATATGTATATATTTATATTTTGCTGTTATAGAGACAAAGTTCTACATTTTGATACTGGAAATTGCAAGCCCATAATTTTGTTACAGCTATTATTGTACAAAGGTCTATATGATCTTCAGATATTGCATATGCCAACAAGCATATACTACATGTAATTTTTCCTCATAATGAAAGATTACGATTTTTCCTTTGAAAAAAGTCTGATTAGAAGACAATCGAAGCACCTAAAGTCAACACAAAATATTATATTTCTAAATAAACATAGAGAATCCTTACAAATGCTCAATTATACATTTGGAACAGTCGTAGAACAACGGTTTAAAAGAAATGTCAAGGAAAAACAATTAAGCAATCTGTCCCCTTACCTCCCTTACAACTTACTCGTGGTGCACTCATAAAGAAAAGAACCTCTTTGGTGAGTTATATCAGCATGATGTCTTGTTGTTTCATGACAAAGTATCGAACCCCAATAACTTGGTGGGGGACATTCAACTAAGATATTTGGTTTCCTTTTTGACTAATCAAGTAGACTGGACTGCATCTCACAGGATTTCATAAAATAATTTTGATGTCAATTTATGGATAAGGGGAGAACATTTCATGCCTTTACAAGTCATCCATAGTCATAAGTGCTAGATTTCTTCTCCCCCAAAGATATAATTTGCATTGCATAATTAGTAGGAGGCCATTACACATTGCTATATATCAAATTAGCATACTTAAAAGATTACTAAGACAAATGTAGAGTGAGATGAAAACATGCTAGGGAGATCATTAAGCAAAAAGATCCATTCAATCCTGGCAATTTACAGATTGCCTTGGAGAGAATGCAAAAATATGTAAGGTGCATGGAAAAATGTGGGGAAAATTAGATCATATTAAATTTCCATTAACCCGTGACATGGTTCTCAGACAAGCAATACAATAAGGAATATAAGTTGGCATGGAAAAAGGAAGTTTCATGTTGAAAAGCCCTATAGGAAAGGGGAGGATACCTCCTTCCAGATAAAAATGATAGGCAAATTTCAACATTAGCAACCTCCTTGGGAGCCCTATTCTCTTAGACTTTGATTGAATGTTAGTTTCATAAGGGACATGGAATAGTTTTGGCTCGGGGGATATGGCGGGAGTCCAAATTGGTGCACTTTCAACACCCGCCCATAGCTTTTTTGATGTCATTCTTCCATTTTTAATTCCTTCCTTGTGCATTTTTTTTATCAGTTCTTAACCTATTTCTAGTTTAGGCATGAATAATATTATTTTTTCCACTTTTACACTATCAGTCAGTAGAAAAGGCCACAGGCTGCAAGTCCTCTGTGTTGCTGCAACACCAATTGTAACCCCACTATAGGTGTTGCTAGCTGACACACAAGTGTTGCAACTCCTTGGACCAAGATAAGAAAGTGTTGTGACTCTCCTCCATGTCATTGCTCCAAGTATGTCGTGGCCACTCATAGAGGATAAGAATGTTCCAAATCACTTGTGACCAGTGAAGTTGTTGCAACTCATGAATGCCATGTTGTAGATGGAATCCCTCGATTTTGTGTCGCTACATCTCCTATTGCTACAACTTCGGCATACTACATCAAGCTCATTGATCAATGCTCCCGTTGTATGCTCAACAAGAATCTATCAAGATGGGAGATGATGGAGGAAATTGGTTGACTAGTTACGAAGGACAACTCATTTTCCAATGATGCCCAACTGATCTGAAATAACTTTTGTTTAATTCAAACCAATTTCTCAATGGATTGTTGTAATAGGATGAATTGCATGATTCTATCAAGCTGACAATATGATCTTTATCTTAGTTTAGATAGCAAGATTTTTGTATAAACAGTGGGCTTCCTTTGAAGCCCAAGGAGAAAAAGAGAGGAATAAATTTATTGTTAAACTGTTGCGAAATTTATCCATTATTTGCAAAAGAAAATATATTTTTCTCCAATTGCTCGATGCTAATTTAGCGCTTGTGTGAACAGAAGATTTAATATTACCTCATCTAAGGAGGTGGGCCCCGTTCCTTAGCTTGGTACTGCTAGGTAGCATTAGCAGGAAATTAGTATTTTAGAATTCTATTAATTTACGATTATTTCCAATCATTGCAATTTCGTTGATTTTTTGTTGTTGCAACTCTGTTAGTTTTCTTTTGTTGCAATTCTAATATTTTCCTATGTTGTAGTCATGTTACTTGTTGTCGCAACTCTAGGTTGCATAGTTAATATATTAATTATAGAGTTAAATGACCAACTAATGAATTTTTTTATAGATTTGCGTGTTTTTAGAAATCTTGGTTGTTGTTGCAACTCACCCGTAGCTTACTTTTACTCTATTTTCAGTACTAGTTTACGATAGAGAGTTATGTGATGTTTGCATATCGTTTATGGGTTATTTTCTTGTCATTCACTACATCATACGCCCATGCCATTGCGTAATGGTTACAACAAACCAACAATATCATCATACTTGAGCATGTCACTTCTAGTAGTTGTTGTGTTTACTTTTCTGCAAGTGCGTTTACTTTCATGAATTGTGATTTAATTTCCCTAAAATTTACCTTTCTGGAAGAGTGCTTTATTTCCTACAAAGTGTGGTGTATTTAATTAGATCAGTGACTTGTAAAACCATCTGTGTCTTGTATTATGACAACCCTCATACCACTACAACTTCAGGACACATAACATATTGCACTAGCATATATTGTGCATGACATTTCACAAGTTCCATATGAACCTTGGATTGACAATTTAAATGCACATATAATCAATGGCTTACTAAGATAATTAGAAGAAATTGAAAATCCTATCACACACTACTCTGGGAAATACGATAAATGGTTTAAATGATGCTTCCTAAGATTCTAGATGTTGCACACATAATTTTTTAAGCATTGGCATGGTTGTATAAATATGCATCAACAATGTGACAACACCAAGTACAGAGGGCCACAAAGGATGTCAACAGTTTGTATAGCAACATGAGTTGTTGTAGGTGATGGAACCTTTGTGTTGTGGACCAATGGATGTAGTGAATCCATGTAAATATGCTCATGTAGTGTTGGATGAAGGTTCAAGGGTAGAAAACCATTTGATGCTTGTGGACCAATTGTGATACTTACAATGTATGGCCCAAAAAATGGACTCCAAAGGTGCCAAAAGGAAGGTTGGAGATTGATACAAACCTTTGAAACACAAAGATGATTCAAACCTTGGTGAAACACAAAGATGATTCAAACAAAGGTGAATTTAGAAAATGTTTGAATCGTGATTGCTAAAGCATCAATGGAGAAGCTTTTGTTTACTATTAAAATAGATCATAAAGGCAGCGTAATATATTTCATTTAAACAATTTTGCATGTGTTGTAGGAGATTGCCTATTCGATATTGTGCAAACTTTATTGCATTTTAGATACATGTCAATAGAGTTACGTGAAGGAACAATATAACATTTCAATAATTATTTACATGAAAAGAATGGTGAAGTAATATTATCTTATGAAAGTGAATTGAATATAGATGCACTAATACAAATGCATGGTATAAGTAGCGTGAACGTTTACTTAGAAAGTATGAAAAAATCAACTTCAAATTCTATGGCTATGGAAGAATGAGGACTTTGGGGGGACATATTTTGTATTCATTAGTTATCGATATGGGTAAAAGTTTCGATAAGACTTGGTCAAAAACAACAATGAAATGTTATTTGCATTTTAATTCAAATTTATGCAAAGAAAGTCACAACATATTATTTCATGAAGAAAATTCAATTGCTAGACATTTTGAACCACTTATATGCAAGAAAAAATGTTCTATAAGAATTTATCAAGAACATATAGTAAATATAACAATGTACGAACAAAGAGAACATACATGGACGCAAATAGAGGAAACCATGAGTAGACATATGTTTAAGAGGTTTTCAAGGTTCAAGAGTATTTACAATGAAAGTTGTTTTGAAACAATATGCCAAATAACAGAGAATGATTATGATGTTCCATGTTTATGATGCATAATTACATAAAAATTTTACAATGAAACCATGCATAATGATTCGTTTGCATTAAATTGCATAGAAAAATACATTAATGAAGATGTAATTATGCAATTCCTTCGAATAGTAGATTGACATGGATATATTATATAATTAACAATACCATATGATAAAGGGAAGAGGGCCAAAATCATGGCGTTTTCTGGGGGTTAACCTCGCGGGTCTGACTGCGCTCTACTGACTCAACATCTGTTTTTGACCTCGTGACCCATACTTGGCTGTCTACTGCGGTTGGTATACCGCCCGAGCTTAGCGAACTCCGTTTCTACCATTTTGTCTTACCCTCCCCTGGTTTTACGGACGTCGGTTTTACTGTCGGTCAGCGATGGTTGAAGAGGACCTCGTGGACTACGAGGAGGACCCAATGCCCGAACAAGAGATCTGGGCATATCAAGTTGGACCCGATACTGGTCCCAGGCCTGCAAAAGCACATTGACTGATAGATGCAAAACGGACGCCGCTACACCCGCTCCCCACCAGAAAACAGCTTTCGGCTGCTGTCCACATTGAATACCTCGCCCGCTTGGAATGCCCTCCACTCTCTCTGGCTACCCTAAACCTGCTCGACACCAGAATTCAGGCCTCTCCCACCTTCGACTCACCCCTGGTTTCATCTCTGCCTCCTTCCATGCCATTGAAAGCGCCCTCATACTCTTTCACTCCGGCTAGCCCATTTAATCCTACACACCCTACACACTCTGTTGCACATCCTGGATCCAGCAACGTAAACCCCAACTCACTGATTCGGTCAGGTTGTTTTAGCTCGCCCATCCCAAACCCTAGACCCACTTTGTCTACTCCTCGCAGTTCCTCGGAAGCGTGCAGAAGTTTACTGAGGGAGCACCCCACAGGTCGGCGCACGGACAAGCCCAAAAAGGGCAGGTGCCTCAGAGCAGTGGACTCAGACATAAACCTGACCTTCGACGAGGACATACCTATGGGAGATGCGGTTGATACGGCGAGGAAGGTTATTGTTGGACGTGTGCGAGGCAAAAACTATTTGGTGGAGCGCCTTCGACAATGGACCATGGAAGTATGGGGCTCTCTGTTAAAGGAACTCCCTGTCATTAGGGTTTTGGCTCGTGGTTGGTTTGCCCTCCGTTTTCACAGGGAGGAGTACACGGACTGGATTCTTTGTCGATATTGGCATATTGAGTTATCACCTGTGCTACTCAAGAGATGGGACCCTCTATTTGATCTGGAACGCGAGCAGTTGGGAGCAGGACCAATTTGGGTCAGACTACCAGGGTTACCCATGCAGTTCTGGACCCCCCAGGTATTCAAACGTATCGGCGACGCACTGGGGACTTACCTTGAGCACGACCAGTCCTATGAAAGAATGGGAATCATGACCATGGCAAGGATTCTGGTCCATCTTGATACCAGGGAGGGACTTGAGGAGAAAATCACACTACACAGGCGGCATTTTTCTCGTAGACAGCTCCTTGACTATGAAGGAGTCCCCTTCCATTGTCGAAGGTGCCACAAAGTGGGTCACCTGTACAAGGACTGTCCGCTACTTTCATTGTCGGCATCGGAGACCTCTCGAGGGGCAAAACATCATCTCTCGGAAGAACGGAACATGAGTGACCAGCAACAAGGACATGCCCCACCTGAGGCTACGGAAGGGGTGACACAGAAGGCAAAAAATCCGTGGAAGACTCCTCCCTCTCCACCTTGCACGCGCTCCAAATCGGCTGCGGGATCGGCTCCCCCTCCGGGTAATGACTCTGTTCCCATAACCTCTGTGTTTCTTTCAGATGTTATGATTTCTTCATTGCATATACCTGCACCCCCCCCCCCCCCCCCCTACCATTTCCCTGTTCCCTCTCCCCACCATCACTTGCACCATCATATCCCCCGCCCCCACATTCTCCACTACTCCTACATCTCTCCAGGGAAATTCTATCCTTCCTCCAAATACCTCCTCCCCCTCTGTGATGGGGTCACATCCTTACACCTCAGATCTAGATCTTTGCACAATTCTCCTCATCTTAGATTGGGTTCTTCCCCCATAAACATTGACCCAGAGCCCACCAGAGGGCGCCCATCCAAGATCAAAAAAGCCATCAGAATAGCAGTGGCCGATGTTGCGCGAGGTCACCAATCCACCATTGAAAGGGCACTTAGAGCATCCGAGCCCTCTATTCCTGTTCCCCCATGATCTGGCTATCCTTCAACTGTAGGGGACTAGCCAACCCCAATAAGAGATTGGCTCTGAAACGTCTATTGTACAACTCCAACTGTGACATCCTACTACTCCAGGAAACTCTTGGTTCATCTGATTTCATATCCAAAACCCTTCACTCCATCCTCCTGGGCTGGTATTTCCAAGGATTGGATGCGGTTGGCAGATCGGGGGGTCTCGCCATGGGAATCAACCCCAAAACAGTCAAACATATCTCATCCTGGGGTGGAATAGGCTTCATTGGCATGGATATTTTTGCGAGTGAACTGGGGATCCATTTAAAGGTGATAAACATATATGCTCCTAATCAGAACAGACTTGATTTTTGGCACTCCATGCTAGACCACCCTCTTGTCACGGGATCCACCATCATCGGAGGAGATTTAAATTTTTCAATGGGCATTGAGGAATCCTGGGGCCATCACTCTCAGATTGACCCCATTTCGGACCAGATGAGCACACTGCTGGAGAACTATAAACTTATTGATGTGCCCATGAACAAGAAAATGCCCACTTGGCATAACAGGAGAACTGGTGTGGCTACCCTGGGTCGGAGACTGGATCGCTTTCTGATACATGAAGATCTCCTTCGTTCCCTTACCCTTTACAGGCAATGGGTAGGTACTGGGGGACTATCTGATCATTCTCCCATATATCTACAAATCTATGGCCCTTCTAAAAAGCCTCGAGCCCCCTTCAAATTCAATTCTGGATACCTAAAGGACCCTGATTACATCAAACTGGTATCAGATTTTTGGAAGGCACAACCCCCTCTTAGGGAGCAGAGAGTGGCTGCTGACTTTTGTGGGCGCCTAAACAAACTTAGAACTCTTACTATGGAATGGTCAAAAAGGAAAAAAATGAGAGATAAACAGACCCTGAAAGACATAGAAGTACAGATTGCCTGCCTAACGGATGAAAAGGGGCTTGGTTACCTATCAAATGATACAAAGCTCCAACTTGTGAATCTGGAAACACAGAAGGCAAAGATCCTACTTGAAGAGGAAGAATTGTGGAGGCTTAGAAGCAGAGCTATATGGCTCCATGCTGGCGATGGAAACACAAAGTTTTTTCACAACTTCACCAATGGTAGAAAGGCCTCAAATACCATTTGGCAGCTACCTAGTGATCAGGATGGATGGGCCTCCACACACCCTCAGTTAGCCAGGATGGATGGGCCTCCACACACCCTCAGTTTGCTAGGCTGGGGATTTCTCATTTCAAAAATCAGTTCACAGCTCCGGCTGCCATCACCCTCCCTGATATCATTAATCTGGCCGGACATTTCCCAAGGTTTGTGAACCCCGATGAATCCGAAGACCTACTTCAACCTATCACTATGGGGGAACTGGAGAGCACCCTAAAATGGTTTAAGAAGGATAAAAGTCCTAGTCCGGATGGTTGGGCGGTCGAATTCTACACTGCATTTCTTGAAATCCTAGGGCAGGACCTTCTGGCAGTCATCGAAGAAAGCAGGACTACTGGACACATCCATCCCCCCCTAAACTTCACCTACTTGGCTCTGATCCCTAAATCAGACTCCCCCGCCTCTCTCAATGACTTCTGACCTATCTCTCTTTGCAACTGCCTGTACAAAATTATATCCAAAATCATCGCCAATCGTATTAAGCCCATCTTATCCAATCACATTTCCCAGGAGCAATTTGCTTTCCTTCACCATAAACATATCCAAGATGCTATTGGCTCGGCCCAGGAAGCCCTCCACTCTATAAAACTCAAGAAGCACAAAGGACTGACCCTGAAAATAGATATATCAAAAGCATTTGACAAAGTTAGTTGGTTATACATTAGAATGATCATTACAAATTTGGGCTTTCCTTTGGCTCTCTCCAACTAGATATTGGGATGCATCTCCTCTGTATCTTTTGCCATACTCATCAATGGGTCAGCCACTCCCTCCTTTCATATTGACAGGGGCATAAGGCAAGGATGCCCTCTATCCCCGTTACTCTTCCTCCTAGTCATGGAAGGTCTGAGCAGGTTGATTGATACTGAAAAAAGAAGGGGGAGACTCAGGGGACTAAAAATCATGGATCACTTCAATCTGACTCATCTCCTCTTTGTGGACGACATTCTAATTTTCTTGAGTGGAAGTGTACTGGACACCACATCCATGAATGAGATTCTAAATCTCTTCTGTAGAGCGTCGGGGATGGAAATCAATTGGGGAAAATCCACCATCTCATTCTCAAATTGTACTTAGCAGGAAATACAACTTTCACTGCAAAAATTTCCTTTTGAAGTCACTGAACTAAAGGAGGGGCTTAAGTATCTTGGCTTTAGGCTTAAACCAGATGGATACAAAATTGCTGACTGGACCTGGCTCATCACCAAAGTGGAGAAAAGAATAAATTGTTGGTGTTATAGATTCCTATCTAGGGCTGGAAGATTAATTCTTATCAAATCAGTCCTAGAAGCCACTCCTATATTTTGGATGTCCCTGGCTTGGATCCCAAGAGGGATCCTTCACAGAATTCAACAAGCTTGCTGTCAATTTCTTTGGAAGGGAAGAAAGGAAGGAAAACCTTTTGCCTAGGTCAAATGGAACAGAATAGCCACCCAAAAAAAATGGGGAGGATGGGGTCTCAAGAAACTCCCTGCCTTTGCACAAGCCTTAGCTGCAAAATAGGGCTGGCTATTACTAAAGCAAAAAAGCCTCTGGTCGGAGGTAATCACCCACAAATACATTTGGCCTTCAACAATCATTGACTGGATAAGACGACCATCCTGGAACAGAAAGGGCATCTCGGTTATCTGGAGAGCCATTCTAAATACGCTCCCCATTATAAAGGATGGACTATTATGGAAAATTGGAAATGGAGCTTCTATTCGTATTGGGATTGATCCCTGGACCGGAAGTGGGAACTCTCATCAACTCCCACTCGAGCTTATAAATCACTTAAACAACAGAGGCATAAAGTATATAGAACAACTTGGTGATCAACAAAACTCCACTTTTCTCTCACAAGCTTGGTTGTCCGGACAAAACTGGAACATTCCCATTGAATGGGACAGGACATGGCAAAACTTCATACAAGCACTCACAGAATCACATGTCAGATTAAAAAATGAAGAAGATGAACTCATTTGGGCTCACTCCAAAATGGGCCATTATTCCTCCAAACAGGGCTACGACATTATAATTGCTGAGTCTAAACCGGAGGCCATAAGTAGTTGGTGGAAATCCATTTGGAAACTAAAAGCCCCCTTGCGCACAAGACTTCTGATGTGGAATATACTTGAAAATAAGATCCCCACTGGATCCTATTTAAAAAAGAGGGCTTTCATGGGTCCTACCTGGTGTGTACTCTGCCACCAGGAGGAGGAATCGACACAGCATCTCTTCCTCACCTGCCCGATCACAACTAACATATGGATACAAGTTCTCACAACTCTCAAGCTGAACATGAGATGGCATGGAGCTGATATTTTATCTGCATGGGACATCTGGTGGGGAGTTGCAGCGGAAAGAATAAGAAATTTACCCCTACTGGTCTCATGGCATATCTGGCTCAAGCGAAACCTCATAATCTTTGAAGACAAGCTGGTGAACTGGAACCTGGTCCCTCCAAAAATCTACTCAGCTTTTGAAGAATTACCTGCAAAGGAAAATTACAATAGACCCAGGAATATTAGACAAGAGCAGATAGACAAATCAACCCCTTGGGCCTATTTTGATGGTGCTGCTCAGCCACATGGTTGTGGGGGTGGCATCATCTTTCACCTCACAAAAACACACTCTTTTCAGATTAGTATGGGATTAGGCCATGGTACAAATAATCATGCTGAACTGATATCACTCTGTCATCTGATTTACTTTGCCATCCAACAACACTGTAGGAAAATACAAATATATGGGGACTCAAAGAATGTGATTGATTGGTTTAACAACACAACTTCTTGTAATGCATACTCTCTGAGAACTATAATGGACGAAATTGTTTTTTTTTTAAACATATTTTGATCAGATTTCTTGCTCTCACATCTACAGGGAACGAAATGAAAATGCAGACAAGCTTTCGAAAGAAGCGACGCATCGTCCTCTAGGAGAGTGGATGATCATAGAACACACACCAGAAGGAACCTTTCGCTACTTTCACAGGCCATACATTGACAGGGTTCTTCAGAGGGGGAACAACCCCTAATTTTTCAGAAATTTTGATTATATTTTTGTCCATAAGACAATTTTATTTTGAGTTGATGTAAATATTATAGATATAATAGTCATCACCTACTGGTGTGACAATTTTTGATCTCTAATTTTGGTCATGGACAAGCACAGCACACCCCTCGGGGTCTTATTGTAAATATACTAAATTATGACAATGGATTGACGACCACGGTACAACATATGCCGATGGGCATCTACAGCATGTAATTTCACCCAAATGAAATTATGAATTTTCTTTCAGGCAAAAAAAAAGATAAATGGAAGATAGGAAATGGCCTTTTTTTTATGATTAGATATGATATATCTTGAAGATAACTATATACATATGGTCTATTGGTACGTCGGATGGTAAAGCTGAATTTCGTGCATGCGAGGAAGACGCAAAAATATTCCATGTTATGCAATTTGGAATGAGTGTAGGTCATTTTCATTATGAGCCCTTGAAAGAGATAGTACAAGAGAAAAAACATTTCACGTTGTATTAAATTAGTTAATGAAGAGTAATATATACAAGAATCCAATAAACAACATAGAGAGGTTAATGTGAGTGGATTTGAAAACATGGACATACATGAAAATTTCATAGAACTTGACATAGAGCTTATCAATGAAAACAAGATATCGCGACTAGTGTTGCATCAACTATAAAAACATGTAAGAAACAAGGACGTTTTTTAAACAAGTGTTGTTAGACAACTATGCATGTCGTTAAATCCTAGCTTTAAAAACATCAACATAGATGAAGATACTATGGAACTTAATACAAAGTCTGTCAATGTAAACAAGAGACCACGTTGCTCGTTGCATCAACTCAAAAAATACATAATAAACAATAATGTTATTAAAACAAGTCTAATTAGAAGACTATCGAAGAAGCTAAAGTCAACACAATATACTATATTTCCAAATAAACATAGAGAATCGTTACAAATGTTCAATTATACATTTGGAACAGTGGTAGAACAACAATATTTTAAGAAAATACGAGATGTTCCTGTTTATGATTGTGCAATATGCAATCAAACTTGGTTTAAAAGAGATGTCTTGGAAAAACAATTAAGCAATGTGTCCCCTTACCTCCCTTACAACTTACTCATGGTGCACTCATAAAGAAAATAACCTCTTTGGTGAGTTATATCAGCATGATGTCTTGTTGTTTCATGACAAAGTATCGCACCCCAATAACTTGGTGGGAGACATTCAACTAAGATATTTGGTTTCCTTTTTGACTAATCAAGTAGACTGGACTGCATCTCACAGGATTTCATAAAATAATTTTGACGTCAATTTATGGATAAGGGGAACACATTTCATGCCTTTACAAGTCATCCATAGTCATAAGTGCTAGATTTCTTCTCCCCTAAAGATATAATATGCATTGCATAATAAGTAGGAGGCCATTGCACATTGCATAGATCAAATTAGCATACTTAAAAGAATTACTAAGACAAATTTAGAGTAAGATGAAAACATGCTATGGAGATCATTAAGCAAAAAGATCCATTCAATCCTAGCAATTTACAGATTGCCTTGGAGAGAGTGCAAAAATATGTAAGGTGCATGGAAAAATGTGGGGAAAATTAGATCATATTGAATTTCCATTAACCCGTGACAAGGTTCTCAGACAAGCCATCCAATAAGGAATATAAGTTGGCATGGAAAAAGGAAGTTTCATGTTGAAAAGCCCTACAGGTACATGGTTCTTAGACAAGCCATACAATAAGGAATATAAGTTGGCGTGGAAAACATAAGTTTCAGGTTGAAAAGCCCTACAGGAAAGGGGAGGATACTTCCTTCCAGATAAACATGATAGTCAAGTTGTTCAATTATGGTATGTTCTATGCTTAGAGCAATTTACTTATCTTTCTTTTTATTATCCACAAATTAGCAATCACATGTACATTGCCATCGCTGAAAGCCATCTTGTAGCCTTGGAATTGTTTCTTGCTCTTGCTTGGGCTTTGTCTTCACCTCAGCTCTGATACCATGTTAAATTATGGTATGTTCTATGCTTAGAGCAGTTTACTTATCTTTCTTTTAGAATGGAAGAACAGGAAATGCCCACACTTAAAGGTCATCCCGCTGCCTTTTCTTCTAATGCTAAAAGAAAGATAAGTAAACTGCTCTAAGCATAGAACATATCATAATATAACACAACTTTCAACATTAGAAACCTCCCTCGGCGCCCTATTCTCTTAGAATTTGATTGACTGTTAGTTTCATAAAGGACATGGAATAGTTTTGGCTGGGGGGATATGACGGGTGTCCAAATTGGCACACTTTCAACACCCGCCCATAACTTTTTTGATGTCATTCTTCCATTTTTAATTCCTTCCTCATGCATTTTTCATCAATTCTTACCCTAATTCTAGTTTAGGCATGAATAATACTATTTTTTCCACTTTTACACTATCAGTCAGTAGAAAAGGCCAGAGGCTGCAAGTCCTTTGTGTTGCTGCAACACCAATTGCAACCCCACTATAGGTGTAGCTAGCTGACACACAAGTGTTGCAACTCCTCGGACCACGATAAGAAAGTGTTGTGACTCTTCTCCATGTCATTCTTACAAGTACGTCGTGGCCACTCATAGAGGATAAGAATGTTCCAACTCACTTATGACCAATGAAGTTGTTGCAACTCATTAATGCCATGTTGTAGATGGAATCCCTCGATTTTGTGTTGCTACAAGTCCTACTGCTACAACTTCAACATACTACACCAATCTCATTGATCAATGCTCCCATTATATGCTCAACAAGAATCTATCAAGATGGGAGATGACAGAGGAAATTGGCTGACTAATTACGAAGGACAACTCATTTTCCAATGATACCCAACTGATCTAAAATAACTTTTGTTTAATTCAAACCAATTTCTCAATGGATTGTTGTAATAGGATGAGTTGCATGATTCTCTCAAGCTAACAATACGATCTTTATCTTAGTTTAGATAGCAAGAATTTTGTATAAATAGCCGGCTTCCTTCGAAGCCCAAGGAGAAAAAGAGAGGAAGAAATTTATTGTTAAATTGTTGCGAAATTTCTCCATTCTTTGTAATAGAAAATATATTTTGCTCCAATTGCTCGATGTTAATTTTGTGATCGTGTGACTGAAGATTTAATAGTACCTCATCTAAGGAGGTGGGCCCCCGTCCTTAGCTTGGTACTACTAGGTAGCATTAGTAGGAAATTAGTTTTTAGAATTCTATTAATTTACAATTATTTCCAATCATTGCAATTTCGTTGATTTTCTGTTGGTTCAATTCTGTTAGTTTTCTTTTGTTGCAATTCTAATATTTTCCTATGTTGTAGTCATGTTACTTGTTGTCGCAATTCTAGGTTTCATAATTAAGGTACTAATTCTAGAGTAAAAAGACCAACTAATGAATATTATATTGATTTGTGTGTTTCTAGAAATCTTGGTTGTTGCTACAACTCACTCGTCCCTTACTTTTACTCTATTTTCGGTACTATTTTACGATAGAGAGATATGTGATGTTTGCATATCATTTATGGGCTATTTTCTTGTCATTCAGTGAAGCATACACCCATGTCGTTGCATAATTGTTACAACAAACCAAAAATATCATCATACTTGAGCATGTCACTTCTAGTAGTTGGTGTGTTTACTTTTCTGCAAGTGCGTTTACTTTCATGAATTATGATTTAATTTCCCTAAAATTTACCTTTCTGCAAGAGTGCTTTATTTCCTACAAACTGTGGTGTATTTAATCAAATCAATGACTTGTGAAACCATCTATGTCTTGTATTATGACACCCTCATACCACTACAACTTCAGGACACATAAGATATTGCACTAGCATATATTGTGCATGACATTTCACAAGTTCCATATGAACCTTGGATTGACAATTTAAATGCACATATAATCAATAGCTTACTAAGATAATTATAAGTAATTGAAAATCCTATCACATACTACTATGGGAAAGTCGATAAATGGTTTGAATGAGGTTTCCTAAGCTTCTAGATGTTATATACATAATTTTTTAAACATTGGCATGGTTGAATAAACCTGCATTAACAATGTGACAACACCAAGTACATAGGGCCACAAAGGACGTCAAGGGTTTGTATAGAAACATGAGTTGTTGTAGGTGATGGAAACTCTGTGTTGCGGACCAATGGATGTAGTGAATCCATGTAAATATGCTCTTGTAGTGTTGGATGAAGGTTCGAGGGTAGAAAACCATATAATGCTTGTGGACCAATTGTGATACTTACAATGTATGGCCCAACAAATGGACTCCAAAGGTGCCAAAAGGAAGGTTGCAGATTGCTACAAAACTTTGAAACACAAAGATGATTCAAACCTTGGTGAAACACAAAGATGATTCAAACAAAGGTGAATTTAGAAAATGTTTGAATCGCGATTGCTAAACCATCAATGGAGAAGCTTTTGTTTACTATTAAAAAATATCATAAAGGCAGCATAATATATTTCGTTTAAACAATTTTGCATATGTTGTAGGAGATTGCCTATTTGATACTGTGCAAACTTTATTGCATTTTAGATACACGTCAATAGAGTTACATGAAGGAATAAAATAACATTTCAATAATTGTTTACATGAAAAGAATGTTGAGCAATATTATCTTATGAAAGTGAATTGAATATATATGCATTGATACAAATGCATGCTATAATTAGCCTAAACGTTTACTTAGAAAGGATGAAAAAATCAACTTCAAATTCTATGGCTACTGAAGAATGAGGACTTTGGGGGGACATATTTTGTATTCATTGGTTATCGAATTGGGTAAAAATTTCGATAAGACTCCCGTAAAAAACAAAAATGAAATGCTATTTGCATTTTAATTCAAATTTATGCAAAGAAAGTCACATCATATTATTTCATCAAGAAAATCCATTTGCTAGACATTTTGAACCACTTATGTGCAAGAAAAATTGTTCAATAAGAATTTATCAAGAACACATAGTAAATATAACAACGTATGAACAAATAGAACATACATGGACGCAAATAGAGGAAACCATGAGTAGACATATGTTTAAGAGGTTTTCAAGGTTCAAGAGTATTTACAATGAAAGTTATTTTGAAACAATATGCCAAATAACAAAGAATGTATATGATGTTCCCTGTTTATGATGCATAATTACACAAACTTTTTACAATGAACTCATGCATAATGATTCGTTTGCATTAAATTGCATAGAAAAGTACATGAACGAAGATGTCATTATGCAATTCCCTCGAATAGTAGATTGAGAGGGATACATTATATAATTAACAATGCCATGTGATAAAGGGAAGATAGACAATGGCCTTTTTGTTTATGAGTGGATATGGTATATCTTGAATATAACTATATACATATGGTCTATTGATACGCTGGGTGGTGTAGCTGAATTTCATGCATTCGAGAAAGACGCAAAAATTTTCCATGTTATGCAATTTGGAACGAGTGTAGGTCATTTTCATTATGAGCCCCCGAAAGTGATAGTACAAGAGAAAAACATTTCACGTTGTATTATAGTAGTTAATGAAGAGTAATATATACAAGAATCCAATAAACAACATAGTGAGGTTAATGTGAGTGGATTTGAAAACATGGACATATATGAAAATTTCATAGAACTTGACATAGAGCTTATCAATGCAAACAAGATATTGCTATTATCATTGCATCAACTATAAAAACATGTAAAAAACAAGCACATTTTTGAAACAAGTGTTGTTAGACAACTATGCATGCCATTAAATCCTAGCTTTAAAAACATCAACATAGATGAAGATACTATGGAACTTAATATAAAGTTTGTCAATGTAAACAAGAGACCATGTTGCTCGTTGCATCAACTCAAAAAATACATAATAAACAATAATGTTATTGAAACAAGTCTTATTAGAATACTATCAAAGCAGCTAAAGTCAACACAAAATACTATATTTCCAAATAAACATAGAGAATCGTTACAAATGTTCAATTATACTTTTGGAATAGTGGTCAAACAACAATATTTTAAGAAAATACAAGATGTTCCTGTTTATGATTGTGCAATATGCAATCAAACATGGATTAAAAGAGATGTCATAGAAAAACAATTAAGCAATGTGTCCCCTTACCTCCCTTACAACTTACTCAGGGTCCACTCATAATGAAAAGAACCTCCTTGGTGAGTTATATCGGCATGATGTCATGTTTTTTCATGACAAAGTATTGAACCCCAATAACTTGTTGGGGGACATTCAACTAAGATATTTGGTTTCCTTTTTGACTAATCAAGTAGATTGGACTGCATCTCACAGGATTTCATAAAGTAATTTTGACGTCAATTTATGGATAAGGGGAGAACATTTCATGCCTTTACAAGTCATCCATAGTCATAAGTGCTAGATTTCTTCTCCCCCAAAGATATAATTTTCATTGCATAATAAGTAGGAGGCCATTAGACATTGCACAGATCAAATTAGCATACTTAAAAAAATTACAAAGACATATGTAGAGTAAGATGGAAACATGCTTGGGAGATCATTAAGCAAAAAGATCCATTCAATCCTAGCAATTTACAGATTGCCTTGGAGATAGTGCAAAAATATGTAAGGTGCACGGAAAAATGTGGGGAAAATTAGATCATATTAAATTTCCATTAACCGGTGACATCGTTCTTAGACAAGCCATACAATAAGGAATATAAGTTGTCGTGGAAAAAGGAAGTTTCATGTTGAAAAGCCCTATAGGAAAGGTGACGATACCTCCTTCCAGATAAATATGATAGGAAAATTTCAACATTAGCAACCTCCCTAGGGGACCTATGCTCTTAGACTTTGACTTACTGTTAGTTTCATAAGGGACATGGAATAGTTTTGGCTAGGGGGATATGACAGGTGTCAAATTGGCACACTTTCAACACCTGCCCATAACTTTTTTGATGTCATTCTTCCATTTTTAATTCCTTCCTCATCCATTTTTCATCAATTATTAACCTATTTCTAGTTTAGGCATGAATAATATTATTTTTTCCACTTTTACACTCTCAGTCAGTAGAAAAGGCTAGAGGTTGCAAGTCCTTTGTGTTGCTGAAACACCAATTGCAACCCCACTATAGGTGTTGCTAGCTAACACACAAGTGGTGCAACTCCTTGGACCAAGATAAGAAAGTGTTGTGACTCTCCTCCATGTCATTGTTACAAGTACATCGTGGCCACTCATAGAGGATAAGAATGTTCCAACTCACTTGTGACCAATGAGGTTATTGCAACTCATGAATGCCATGTTGTAGATGGAATCCTTTGATTTTGTGTCACTACAACTCCTATTGCTACAACTTCGGCATGCTACACCAAGCTCATTGATCAATGCTCCCGTTGTATGCTCAACGAGAATCTATCAAGATGGGAGATGACAAAGGAAATTGGCTCACCAATTACGAAGGACAACTCATTTTCCAATGATGCCCAATTGATCTGAAATAACTTTTGTTTAATTCAAACCAATTTCTCAATGGATTGTTGTAACAGGACGAGTTGCATGATTCTCTCAAGCTGACAATACGATCTTTATCTTAGTTTAGATAGCAAGAATTTTGTATAAATAGTCGACTTCCTTCGAAGCCCACGGAGAAAAAGAGAGGAAGAAATTTATTGTTAAACTATTGCGAAATTTCTCCATTCTTTGCAATAGAAAATACCTTTTGCTCCAATTGCTCGATGTTAATTTAGTGATCGTGTGAACTTAAGATTTAATAGTACCTCATCTAAGGAGGTGAACTTAATGTATCCCTGTCAATCTAATATTTTCCAATGTTGTAGTCATGTTACTTGTTGTTGCAACTCTAGGTTGCATAATTAAGGTATTAATTCTAGAGTTAAATGACCAACTAATGAATTTTATATAGATTTGTGTGTTTCCAGAAATCTTGGTTGCTGTTGCAACTCACTCGTAGCTTACTTTTACTCTATTTTCAGTACTAGTTTACGATAGAGAGTTATGTGATGTTTGCATATCGTTTATGGGTTATTTTCTTGTCATTCACTACATGATACGCCCATGCCATTGCATAATTGTTACAACAAACCAAAAATATCATCATACTTGAGCATGTCATTTCTAGTAGTTGGTGTGTTTACTTTTTTGCAAGTGCGTTTACTTTCATGAATTGCGATTTAATTTCCCTAAAATTTACCTTTCTACAAGAGTGCTTTATTTCCTACAAAGTTTGGTGTATTTAATCAGATTAGTGACTTGTGAAACCATCTATGTCTTGTATTATGACAACCCTCATACCACTACAACTTCAGGACACATAACATATTGCACTAGCATATATTGTGCATGACATTACACGAGTTCCATATGAACCTTTGATTGACAATTTAAATGCACCTGTAAACAATGGCTTACTAAGATAATTAGAAGTAATTGAAAATCCTGTCACATACGACTGTGGGAAATTCAATAAATGGTTTGAATGAGGTTTACTAAGCTTCTAGATGTTGTATACATAAATTTTTAAACATTGGCATGGTTGTATAAATCTGCATTAACAATGTGACAACACCAAGTATAGAGGGCCACAAAGGACGTCAAGGGTTTGTATAACAACATGAGTTGTTGTAGGTGATGGAATGTCTATGCTTCGGACCAATGGATGTAGTGAATCCATGTAAATATGCTCATGTAGTGTTAGATGAAGGTTCGAGGGTAGAAAACCATATAATGCTTGTGGACCAATTGTGATACTTACAATGTATGGCCCAACAAATGGACTCCAAAGGTACCAAAAGGAAGGTAGGAGCTTGCTACAAAACTTTGAAACACAAAGATGATTCAAACCCTGGTGAAACACAAAGATGATTCAAACAAAGGTGAATTTATAAAATGTTTGAATCGCGATTGCTAAAGCATCAAAGGAGAAGATTTTGTTTAGTATTAAAAGAGATCATAAAGGCAACATAATATATTTCGTTTAAACAATTTTGCATATGTTGTAGGATATTGCCTATTCGATACTGTGCAAACTTTATTGCATTTCAGATACACGTCAATATAGTTACATGAAGGAACAATATAACATTTCAATAATTGTTTACATGAAAAGAATGGTGAAGCAATATTATCTTATGGAAGTAAATTGAATATATATGCATTGATACAAATGCATGCTATAAGCAGCTTGAACGTTTACTTAGAAAGGATGAAAAAATCAACTTCAAATTCTATGGCTATGGAAGAATGAGTACTTTGGGGAGACATATTTTGTATTCATTGTTTATCGAATTGGGTAAAATTTTCGATAAGGCTTTGGTAAAAAACAACAATGAAATGTTATTTGCATTTTAATTCAATTTATGCAAAGAAAGTCACAACATATTATTTCATGAAGAAAATCCAATTGCTAGACATTTTGAACCACTTACGTGCGAGAAAAAATGTTAAATAAGAATTTATCAAGAACATATATTAAATATAACAACGTACGAACAAATAGAACATACATGGATGCAAATAGAGGAAACCATGAGTAGACATATGTTTAAGAGGTTTTCAAGGTTCAAGAGTATTTACAATGAAAGTTGTTTTGAAACAATATGCCAAATAACAAAGAATGAACATGATGTTTCGTGTTTATGATGCATAATTATACAAACTTTTTACAATGAAATCATGCATAATGATTCGTTTGCATTAAACTACATAGAAAAATACATGAACGAAGATGTAATTATGCAATTCCCTCGAATAGTAGATTGACACGGATACATTATATAATTAACAATGCAATATGATAAAGGGAAGACAGACAATGGCCTTTTTGTTTATGATTGGATATGGTATATCTTGAATATAAGTATATACATATGGCCTATTGATACGCTGGTTGGTGTAGCTGAATTTCGTGCATTCGAAAAAGACGCAAAAATATTCCATGTTATGCAATTTGGAACGAGTGTAGGTCATTTTCATTACGAGCCCCCGGAAGAGATAGTACAAGATAAAAACATTTCACGTCGTATTAAAGTAGTTAATGAAGAGTAATATATAGAAGAATCTAATAAACAACATAGAGAGGTTAATGTGAGTGGATTTGAAAACATGGACATATATTAAAATTTCATAGAACTTGACATAGAGCTTATCAATGCAAACAAGATATCGCAACTATCGTTGCATCAACTATAAAAACAAGAAACAAGGACGTTTTTGAAACAAGTGTTGTTAGAAAACTATGCATGCCATTAAATCCTAGCTTTAAAAACATCAACATAGATGAAGATACTATGGAACTTAATACAAAGTCTGTCAATGTAAAGAAGAGACTATTATAGATCTAACCCAAAGATATTATGATAATAGAAATAACCCAAGAATAACAAGATAGAAATAGATAGAAATTCTTCTTTATTATCAAACCCTTAAGGTAGGGCAACACCATATATTCACTCCTTAAGGAAGGAGAACACTCCACAAGCCATATGCCTGTTCATACAATAATCCTTGACTATCTTCCTTGACGTGGAGTCTCTAGCCTTTATATAGGCCTCATACATACAATACCATGGGTCATTACCATGGTTCCCTCATACCATCAAACTAATACCATGGGCCCATTACATTATTACTAACTACTTGTGGTCCCTTACATGATATGGGTTAACCACCTTATTTATTACTATGGCCCATCCCATTATTACATTATTACCTTGGGTACCTCCCTTGATACCCCATATTATCCCCCCTAGATATATAACATTCCACCCCCTAAGCATGTTTCGTCCCCGAAACATGGGAAGAACACAAATAATAAGATCTACTCAAAAGAGTAGTCCACTGGTACCATGCACGTGCATGTAGCCATCCAAGAGAAAGGTGAACCCGCGGTCTCGCTGGTGCCTCGCTCGCTTGAGATGGAAGTTGACTGTGGTAGCTCTTCTGTGTTGATGTGTAGTAGGTGGATCTTCGCTCCTCTCTATCTGTCTTGCGCGGGTTGTCGTCCGTGTGGCTAATTGGTTGCCATCTTGATGGTTGTCTTGCGGGGTGATGTGGGTGATGATATGTTGAAGTTTTAACCCACGATGGCTTTTTCTTTAATTCACCCTGTTGTGGTGCCTGTTGTGGAGTCTTCTTTTCCAATATGACTTCAACCACTGAGCCCTCCTCTGATGTATCAGCACCTGTAACCTTTTCTGCTTCAACCTCTGTTTGTGTTTGATTGTCTATCATCACTGGCTCATCATCTAATATGTCAGACCCTGGAACATCTTCTCCTTCAGCCTCCTTGGACTCTACCTGTTTATTAATGGAAATATCCTGTAATGTAATTTTCTTCTTTTTATACCAGAGCTTCAGGAATTTCTTTTGCACATTAATATTGACCATACCCACAGATTCCATCCAAGGATATCCCAAGACAACATCCATGTTATCCATATCTGAAGTATAAAAGTCACAATGCAACACATACTTATCCATAGAAAGCTTCAAATCTTTATAAACTTGAACATCCTCTTTATCAACCTGTATGTTTTCAATGTGTTTTGTTGGAACTTGCAATTTTTTTGCCAAATTAACATTGATAAAATTATGCTTACAACTAGGATTTATAGAAACAACGATCTTCTCCTTTTGAATGAATCCATGAACCTGCAATAAGGAGACATCTATAGCAAATAACCCCTTATGTGTCTCATTCTCTTTTTTCTAGCCCGAGACCATTTGTCCAAAAAGAGTTTTTCAAATTCTGCATCTGAAAGTTTGGTCAACTGTTTGTGGTCAAGTGATAACCACCAATTTTCAGCCTCATCTCTCATATTAAGCTTCATTGGAATCTTCCAACGTGTCCCATGTATGTACTTGTATCTTTGTATGAATTCTTCAATAGTAGGACCATCATCTTTCCCTGTAAAATATAGCATCTCCATGAAGAGGGTTTGAGAAAAATTCACTTACTTGGCGAAAATTTGAAATCATCACAGTTTCTTCAATATTGCTCAGAATCCCTATTATGACATCTTTTCAGAAATGGAACAATCATTCTGCATCTGCCCATGTGATAGAAATCGTGATCCAGGCACTAGAATTTCAGATTTGCACTACAACTCTCCCGCCGTCGCCAAAATTTCTGCAAAAAGAGCTGATTTTAAATCAGCAATATCTCCCTCATCCGGACTCCGATTCGACCGATTTTTTTTTTGAAATCGGGTATTTTTTCACATAGAATCCAGATCTACAATTAGATTTTGCAGATCTTGCACCAGGACATCCAGAACTGTGCTGCAAACTCGCTGCCTTGAAAAATTGTCTGCAACCCCACTGATTTTTAGATCAGTGATATCTCCTTGATTCGGACTCTGATTCAGCCGATTTTTTTTTTTTGAAATCAGGTATTTTTTCACATAGAATCCAGATATACAAGTAGATGTTTCAGATCTTGCACCAAAACATATATATCTGATCTGCAAACTCGCTGCCCCGAAATCCTGCAAAAAAAAAATTCTCCACTTTTGCCTAAGAAAGTGCTCTGATACCATTTGTTATAGCTCTGATACCAATTGTTATAGCTCTGATACCACTTGTTATAGATCTAACCCAAAGATATTATGATAATAGAAATAACCCAAGAATAACAAGATAGAAATAAATAGAAATTCTTCTTTATTGTCAAACCCTTAAGGTAGGGCAACACCATATATTCACTCCTTAAGGAAGGAGAACACTCCACAAGCCATATGCCTGTTCATACAATAATACTTGACTATTGCTCGTTGCATCAACTCAAAAAATACATAATAAACAATAATGTTATTGAAACAAGAATGATTAGAAGAATATCGAAGTAGCTAAAGTCAACACAAAATACTATATTTCCAAGTAAACATAGAAAATCGTTACAAATGTTCAAGTACACATTTGGAACAGCGGTCGAACAACAGTATTTTAAGAAATACAAGATGTTCATGTTTATGATTGTGCAATATGCAATTAAACTTGGTTTAAAAGAGATGTCATAGAAAAACAATTAAGCAATGTGTCCCCTTACCTCCCTTACAACTTACTCAGGGTGCGCTCATAAAGAAAAGAACCTCCCTGGTGAGCTATATTAGCTTGATGTCCTGTTGTTTCATGACAATGTATCGAACCCCAATAAATTGGGGGGGGGGACATTCAACTAAGATATTTGGTTTCCTTTTTGACTAATCAAGTAGACTGGACTGCATCACACATGATTTCATAAAATATTTTTGACGTCAATTTATGGATAAGGGGAGAACATTTCATGCCTTTACAAGTCATCCATAGTCATAAATGCTAGATTTCTCCTCCCCCAAAGATATAATTTTCATTGCATAATAAGTAGGAGGCCATTACACATTGCATAGATCTAATTAGCATACTTAAAAAAATTACAAAGACAAATGTAGAGTAAGATGGAAAAATGCTAGTGAGATCATTAAGCAAAAAGATCCATTCAATCCTAGCAATTTACAGATTGCCTTGGAGAGAGTGAAAAAATATGTAAGGTGCATGGAAACATGTGGGGAAAATTAGATCATATTAAATTTCCATTAACCCGTGACATGGTTCTCAGACAAGCCATACAATAAGGAATATAAGTTGTCGTGGAAAAAGGAAGTTTCATGTTGAAAATCCCTATAGGAAAGGGGAGGATACCTCCTTCCAGATAAACATGATAGGCAAATTTCAACATTAGCAACCTCCATAGGGGCCCTATTCTCTTAGATTTCGATTGACTGTTAATTTCATAAGGGACATGGAATAGTTTTGGCTGGGGGGATATGACGGATGTCAAATTGGCACACTTTCAACACCCGCCCATAACTTTTTTGATGTCATTCTTCCATTTTTAATTCCTTCCTCATGCATTTTTCATCAATTCTTACCCTATTTCTAGTTTAGGCATGAATAATATTATTTTTTTGACTTTTACACTATCAGTCAGTAGAAAAGGCCAGAGGCTGCAAGTCCTTTATGTTGTTGCAACACCAATTGCAACCCCACTATAAGTGTTGCTAGCTCACACACAAGTTTTGCAACTCCTTGGACCAAGATAAGAAAGTGTTGTGACTCCCCTCCATGTCATCGTTACTAGTACATCGTGGCCACTCATAGAAGACAAGAATGTTCCAACTCACTTGTGACCAATGAAGTTGTTGCAACTCATGAATGCCATGTTGCAGATGGAATCCCTCGATTTTGTTTCGCTACAATTCCTATTGCTACAACTTTGGCATACAATACCAAGCTCATTGATCAATGCTCCCATTGTATGCTCAACAAGAATCTATCAAGATGGGAGATGACAGAGGAAATTGGCTAACTAATTACGAAGGACAACTCATTTTCCAATGATACCCAACTCATCTGAAATAACTTTTGTTTAATTCAAACCAATTTCTCAATGGATTGTTGTAACAGGATGAGTTGCATGATTCTCTCAAGCTGATAATATGATCTTTATCTTAGTTTAGATGGCAAGAATTCTATATAAATAGTCGGCTTCCTTCGAAGCCCAAGGAGAAAAAGAGAGGATGAAATTTATTGTTAAACTGTTGTGAAATTTCTCCATTCTTTGCAATAGAAAATATATTTTGCTCCAATTGCTCTGTGTTAATTTCGTGATCGTGTGAACTGAAGATTTAATAGTACCTCATCTAAGGAGGTGGGCCCCTGTCCTTAGCTTGGTACTGCTAGGTAGCATTAGCAGGAAATTAGTATTTTAGAATTCTATTAATTTACAATTATTTCCAATCGTTGCAATTTCGTTGATTTTCTGTTGGTTCAACTCTATTAGTTTTCTTTTGCTGCAATTCTAATATTCTCCTATGTTGTAGTCATGTTACTTGTTGTCACAACTCTAGGTTGCATAGTTAATATATTAATTCTAGAGTTAAATGACCAACTAATGAATTTTATATAGATTTGTGTGTTTCTAGAAATCTTGGTTGCTGTTGCACCCACTCGTAGCTTACTTTTACTCTATTTTCAGTACTAGTTTACGATAGAGAGTTATGTGATGTTTGCATGTCGTTTATGGGTTATTTTCTTGTCATTCACTGCATCATACACCCATGCCATTGTATAATTGTAACAATAAACCAAAAATATCATCATATTTGAGCATGTTACTTCTAGTAGTTGGTATGTTTACTTTTCTGCAAGTGTGTTTACTTTCATGAATTGTGATTTAATTTCCCTAAAATTTACTTTTTTGCAAGAGTGCTTTATTTCATACATACTGTGGTGTATTTAATCAGATCAGTGACTTGTGAAACCATCTATGTCTTATATTATGACAACCCTCATACCACTACAACTTCAGGACACATAACATATTGCACTAGCATATATTGTGCACAACATTTCACAAGTTCCATATGAACCTTGGATTGACAATTTAAATGCACATATAATCAATGGCTTACTAAGATAATTAGAAGTAACTGAAAATCCTATCACATACGACTGTGGGAAAGTCGAAAAATGGTTTGAATGAGGTTTCCTCAGCTTCTAGATGTTGTATACATAAATTTTTAAACATTGGCATGGTTGTGTAAATCTGCATTAACATTGTGACAACACCAAGTACAGAGGGCCACAAAGGACGTCAAGGGTTTGTATAGCAACATGAGTTGTTGTAGGTGATGGAACGTCTGTGTTGTGGACCAATGGATGTAGTGAATCCATGTAAATATGCTCATGTAGTGTTGGATGAAGGTTCGAGGGTAGAAAACCATATAATGCTTGTTGACCAATTGTGATACTTACAATGTGTGGCCCAACAAATGGACTCCAAAGGTGCCAAAAGGAAGGTAGGAGATCGCTACAAATCTTTGAAACACAAAGATAATTCAAACCTTGGTGAAACACAAAGATGATTCAAACAAAGGTGAATTTAGAAAATGTTTGAATCGCGATTGCTAAAGCATCAATGGAGAATATTTTGTTTACTATTAAAAGAGATCATAAAAGCAACATAATATATTTCGTTTAAACAATTTTCCATATGTTGTAGGAGATTGCCTGTTCGATATTGTGCAAAATTTATTGCATTTCAGATACACGTCAATAGAGTTAGGCAAATGAACAATATAACATTTCAATAATTGTTTACATGAAAAGAATGTTGAAGCAATATTATCTTATGAAAGTGAATTGAATATATATGCATTGATACAAATGCATGGTATAAGTAGCCTGAACGTTTACTTAGAAAGGATGAAAAATCAACTTCAAATTCTATGGCTACGGAAGAATAAGGACTTTGGGGGGACATATTTTGTATTCATTGGTTATCAAATTGGGTAAAAATTTCGATAAGACTTTGGTAAAAAACAAAAATGAAATGCTATTTGCATTTTAATTCAAATTTATGCAAAGAAAGTCACAACATATTATTTCATGAAGAAAATCCAATTGCTAGACATTTTGAAACAAGTAAGAAACAAGGACATGTTTGAAACAAGTGTTTTTAGACAACTATGCATGCCATTAAATCCTAGCTTTAAAAACATCGACATAGATGAAGATACTATGGAACTTAATACAAAGTCTGTCAATGTAAACAAGAGATCACATTGCTCGTTGCATCAACTCAAAAAATACATAATAAACAATAATCGTATTGAAACAAGTCTGATTAGAAGACTGTCGAAGCAGCTAAAGTCAACACAAAATACTATATTTCGAGATAAAAATAGAGAATCGTTACAAATGTTCAAGTATACATTTGGAACAGTGGTCAAACAACGATATTTTAAGAAAATACAAGATGTTCATGTTTATGATTGTGCAATATGCAATCAAACTTGGTTTAAAAGAGATGTCTTAGAAAAACAATTAAGCAATCTGTCCAAAGTTAAGTGTATATGTAAAAAATGAAAAAAGGCATTAGACAATGACAAAATTATCAAATATGTAGTTCCATAGCAAATTAGGCATAGTAGACAAATTTCAATAGTGAAAGAACTTTATGGATTGGAAGAAATACTAAAATCTTTAATATTACCATTTTTGCAAATATGGGAACTTGGACATCATTTTAGAAAACCACGGTTCGCACTGACTAGTGGACTAATCAATGTACTTGCTAACACATCTTGAATTCAAATTTCATTTCCTCGTGACATAAATGAATCTAGTACAGTGGTTAAAAAAATAAAAATAAAAAATAAAATAATAAAAAAAATGTTTAGTGTTTAAAATCATATTTTCTGTTGGACGAGTACATGTTCGTTAAGTTATGCAGGCATTGAGACAATTTTGTAAAACTCCACTTTATAGACTAGATAATGTTGGAATAAACGAAAATTGGAAACAATTCTTTGATCAAAACAAGGATGCATATGCATGTGAGACAGATACAGAAAGCAATGATGATAATGATTACTATGATCAAGAGTCAGTAACAAAAACATTATTACATGGATTTAGTGATTCATATAGTATTTATGATCTTCTTAATAATCAAATAAACATTGCTCCAGGTGAAGGCTATAGAGATAGGTATTGAGAAGAGATGAGATTTCCCATTCCATTTTGCTATAATAATAATAAATCATACAGTGTTACAAGAATTTTACATATCACGATATTGCTCGATGGGAAGTTTGCATCAAGGTCATGATTTTGTGTATAATATAATGAATTTGTTTTACAAATTAGTGTGAATAATCCTCAGTCATGTATTAAGTTGTATTTGGATTCGTATAGGAAAAGGACAGTTAAAAGGAAAGGAAAAAAAAACTAATAGTTAAAGATGTTAAAACAAAGGCAAATTTGAAACACATTATGGCATAGAACATTACGTATATGAATCTTAGACGAATATAGACATCGCGAAACTATTTTTTGCATTTGTGCAAAAACTTATGTGCAATGATCTGACAGTTGGGTCCACCAACTTTCTTTGTATTGTTTAGCAGTGGTAAACATATCTGGGAGCCTTTAGTAAAAGCTTTACAACAAATACATTGAGAGAAAAAACTATCGACTGAAAACAAAGTAGAGGAAGATGATATTGATACCTTGATAAGAAATGACTTTGTTACTTGTGTACGATATTACAGAAGTAGAATGAATGCTCTACCCCAGTTAATTTTACATGAGTCTAAGTACTTTGGTGACATGGCTAACTATTTCTTTTGTAATAAAATTCCAAAATCGAGGAAGCCAACATGAACATGGATTGTTATAGATAAAAAATGCACCTATCTATGGAAAAAGTACGAACATTTAAATTGAAAGTTTCATTGACAAGTACTAAACTACCTACAAATTTGAAAAATATTCAGTGGCATCGTCATATAAACACTTGTAGGAAAGGAAAACAGATGCATCGTAGGTTCAATTTTCCAATGACGCAAATACTTGAGACTATGGAATTAAATAATGCAAAAAAAAAAAGTGAATGCAAGAACGATATTTGATGCACTAGAGAATATGGAACATGTTGAGACATATAGATTTGATAATTTTATTGAAAAAATAGGTATAAGTGAATTTGATTATATCAATTCAATTCAATCTACTATGAAACAAAGAACAATTCTATTGAAGAGATAACCAATAGACACATGGAATAAAAACTTTGCTTGACATATTCCATTAATTTGGGGTGAAAATATTGATTCTTAGTTTATACTTAACTCATATGCTACAACTATTATTATAATTCATATATGACAAAGCTAGATAAAACAATGACATCGGTATTTAAATGTGTATGAAGTGAATGTCAAAAAAACAATGGTGATATCATAGAAACAATTGCAAGACTTGAAAATCTTTATTGAACTTACAACAAATGTATGCATAAAAAGTTGTATATATAATGGTATCAATGTCATTGAATACTAGGTCAAGAAGATGTATATTTATCAACACTTCAGCAATAGATGATCAAACATTTTTACTAAAGAAACCAAGAGAGATGGAGTGTGAACTGGATGATTCAAAAAACATAGCATGTTTATCAATTATTGACTACTATGTGCAATGACCATAAAACATTGAACATGTATGCTTAGCAGAATTTGCATCATGTTATACACTACAAGGGAGGAAAAGAGGAGGCGTCGAGAGAACATACATTATAAGATACGTAAAGTATAATAAAAATATTGATCCTTATAACTATTACACAGAACGATTAACGTTGTATGTCCCATATCGTATAGACGAGAACAATTTTAAGGAAAAATATTCGAGTTGGGAAAATGCATATTTATTATTTGAAAAAATCATAAAATTCAATGAATGAAAATTTACGAATGGAGCAATGACAATGTGGATTGATATTGATAGCATGACAATTGAGCTTGAAAACAAACAGAGTGAATTGTTTGAAAGAGATGTACTTACATATGAAGAAACATATAACAAAAAACGTTATCAATAATATGATATTGAATCAAATTTTCAATATTTGCAAAAGGCTATAAAAACAAATCAATTGTTGAGAGACCTTAACAACTTGTAAAGCAACCATAAGTACTAGAAGAAAACAAGAAAAAATAGTGAAAGAAATAGTAATTGAGAAAAAAAAAAAAAAACCGAGATCAACCATTTTATGTACTTGTAATAGGCAGTGCGGGTGTCGGAAAAACATTTACTGTTATAGTAATATTTCAGTCTCTAATTTGCTTGTACAACAACATATTCGGATATGACCCAACTCAACTAAAAGGAATCATAACAACATATACAGTGAAGGCAACATTCAATGCTGGTGGTGTAACATTGCATTTTGCATTCCATTTACCATTTAACAAATCTGAATATATTTCGCTTAAAGGTGAAAAATTAGACACATTGATAAAACATTGCGAACAAATTTTTGTTATGCTTATTGATGAGGAGTCTTTGATAGGTTAAAAATTATTATACCAAATTGAAAAATGTTTACAGGAAATAAATCATACTTCGTTGGCTTAATTTGGAAATATTTGTAATATTTTTAGGTGACTTGCTCCAAGCGCAACCGATCAAAGGTTCTATAAATTTTGAGCAACCAATTTTAGTAGGGGGAAAACAGTGTATGATTTTTGGAAGGAAAAAGTGAAATTCTATGAATTGCATACCACAATACATTAAAATGATAAAAATTCGTTGAAATCCTCAACAGAAAGTGAGTGAATCAACAATTTGATGAAGACATAAAATATGTAAACGATATGTGCTATAGACCCGCTCCACTAGATCCATTGTTTCCATATCTATTTTACAAGAACAAGGATGTACAAAAGCATAACAAAAAAAATGTTGTCACATGTAAATGAAGAACTAATAGTTCTTAATGCGATTGACGAACCTCACAGTATGGAAATAGGCTATAAAGCATATGAGAAAACAATAAGCTTACCATCAAGAATCCTTATCAAATGTAATGTTCTCGTTGAGCTATGTGCAAGGAACTATAATATAGAATATGGCCTTATTAATGGCGCGGATGGAATATGCAAAAAATATATGAAAAATAACAAAAATGACGATGTGTTATGGATATATTTTGTAAATCTAGAAAGTGGTAAACTACAAAGAAACAAGTATCATGAACGATATGACCAATATTTCGTGTTCCAAAACCATTGAAATGTCATAACAAGAGCTTTATAACTATAGTGCAAAAACAATTTATGATACACCTAGCTTGTGCTAAAAAAATTCATCAATGACAGGGTTTAATGTTGAATGGACTTGCATTTTATCCGAGTGGTACATCGACAAATGGACTAGTTTACACAACATTGTCATGTGTTAGAACCATGGAATAGTTGTAACTTGTTCATAAACTACACAAAGGAATTTTTGTGTGAATAAGAAAATATTAGAAGAAATGAAACACTTAAGAAATGAAGCGTCATGGAAATCAAGATACATAAAGAAACCAATAGCAAATGCAAGTACTTTATCAATTGAAAGTATAAATACACGAAGTCTATAGGCTCATGTAACTGACATTGTGTGTGATGAAGACCCCCTAATGAATGTTATGATTCTTTGTATCTAGGAAATGCATCTAAAATTTTCGTTGTCAAATATTGAATTTCGAAAACTCAATTTCAACATATCAAATTGTCTTCATGGAGTACTTACTTGCATACAACAAAACATAGAAATCATATTAATGAAAAACTTTTGCAATAAAAAATAGAACTTGTTTTGTCGAAAGTATATTTCCAATGTCGAATATGCATAATAAATGTATTTGTTGCGCCACTTGTATCTATTTTGGCAATCATTAAAGTGATAGAAATAGCAAGGGCACAATTCATGCCTAGTGATTACATTTTTATAGTTATTGGATATTTCAATATTGACATCAATTCAAATAGAAAACAAAATAAATTGTTTTTTATAGTACATGCAGTGCGAACAATTACAAGAAGTAACGAGAAATTTTATCTCCAGGAATAAGACAATTATTTATCACATTTGGACAAATTTTCCTCTTGAACAATGTAGTGTTCATATTTCACATTCATACTGGAGTGATCATGATGCAGTTAATGCCACACTACACTTTTTGGTGACTATAACTTTGCATAAGGTATGTTTTTTTCTTTTTTTAGTAAAGTTCACTCGCAAATTTTTTTTCCCGTGGAAAAAGTCGTAATCTAAAGAGCATATGCAAATGGTCCGTCCCTATTTTCACAGAAACCAAAAAAAAAAAAAAAAGTAAAAATGCTATTCTTTCCTCCCTTTCTTTTTCTCCACCTTTCACCATCCTCCAGTGTTGGGGGTAGCAGTTACAATAAAGTTCATTGGCAATTATAAATGCAACATATTTTTGTAAATCTTAGCTATTTCGTAAAATTTATAACAATACATTTGTTTGTTCATTCTCATGTGGAGTCCAAAATATATAAGTAATTAATTTAACTATTTCAAGGCAATGACAACCGTAGATTGCAGGAATTGTATATACTTTTGAGGTATGGGTATTCTTAAATCTTTGATTATTTGTTCTTTCTTTGCCTTCGTTTACTTCTTTCAATGTTTGATAATTCAAATTTCTTAATTATATTGTCATAACTTAAGCTAATTATTGATTGCATAACTGTAGAAGATATGAAAGATGCGCAACTGTTGTGCGTAATGTGCGAATGTACGGGAGTGTTGTTGTATTTTTTGCATGTTCATTTCCTCGTACATACTCATCGCTTCACACATTTTCTTCACATACTTCCATCTCGTGTGACACTTTTTTTGTACGTTCATGAGATATCTTTAAATGCAATTACGAACTAAACTTAATTTAGGGAACATATTATGTGTTTGCGAGCAAAAATGAGATATGGTTAACAAGTAAGAGAGATGAGAAGTTTGCAATGATTAGCCAAAGTTGCATGTGTCTCTGAACTTTTTCAAATCTGTGTGTCACGTTAACTGTAGATCAAAGTCGACAATGACAGAGTAGTGGAGACTAGCCATGCAATCAAATTGCTTCGTAATAGGGATAATTAAGCACATATTTTGTGGTGAGAATTATTATCGACACACTGTAAGCTAATTATCATTATCACAAATAATTCATAGTAACACAAAAACAAGATGTGTAATAAATGGATGAGATGGTTTTGGAATTTCAGGATTTATTTGCACAAATTTTCGTAAACATTAGCTTTGGTATCTGCAATAGTAAGAGTTGGTTTCGTGCTTTCAATAGTAACAACTGGTGATTATATAGAGAATCAAAAAATTATGCAGTTAACTGACATTGAGAGCATTATTGATTGAGAAATTGTTTTTAAGTACAAAATAAACATGGCTAACAGAGGAAGCAAATAAGCTATTTACACTGATGCAATTAAATTACTTTCTTGTATCGATGAGAAGTTTCATTGACTGAATACATATGAGCATTATGTGAATTTGCTGATGAAAGAGAAGAAGAACAACAAGAATTGGACTAGTGGATTGGCGAATGTTTTTAGGGAAATTTTTCATTTGTGCGCAAACAATTTTGATTCAAGAACAAGAACAATTGTGCTACTAGCAAAAAGGATTCCTTTAAATCTGAAGGCATTCAAATGAATATTCAAGTTACTATAACCTAATATGCCCTTGAAATTATCGAAAGCAAGTGAGGCTAGCATTGTTGGAGATTTCATTTCACCAAGTTACCAGTTTCCTTGCAATCTTTTTGTCCTAGATATTTCTTTGTTTAAACAGTCATTTGGGGACTTTTGTTGGCTCTGTGCACGTGTCATGGCCTGAGAAACTACAGAAAATGTTCCAAAATGCATTCTCTATATGCTTTATCAAACATTTAAAAAGAAAAATTGTATATTCGACTATCCTAGTATCATTTCTAATGAATTAATTTGTCAATTTATCCAAGACCAATAGGTTCTTCATGATGGAATATCACATAAAATCTTTGGTTTCCAACCATGTTTTTCTCGGTTTGTCATACAATCCTAAATTCAATGTGAATCAATAACCAATGAAGTTATGGTATCCTATATTATGGAAGCATAATGCTTCTCTAAACTTATCTCTAATTCAAGATGTCTTTGTAAAATAAGTCAGCTACATGATAATTGGACAAGAGCCTAATTGAATATTTGCACAAGCATAGGTTTTCCTATGGGGCAAAGAAATGCATGAAGAAATAGAAAGTAATACGCTAATTAAAATTTATGGATTTCAAGGTAAGTCATTGTTGTTGCCAAAAATTGTTATAGATAGGTATTTTGTTGTTGAAGTCTATAGCCAATGTCATGACTAGTTGATTATATTTGAAAGCGAAAGAATAAGATAATTCATTTCTTTGTCATTTACTGTTGGAGAAATAACAGTGAAGAATGTGACTCATGTTACAAAGATCGCAAAGATTTTGCATCCTTTTAAATTAAGTAAAGTTGAAGCCATTAAAGACTTTGATAATGAGTGTCTATTTGGCGCACCCTTGGAAACTATTAGGTACGAAAATTTGTTTCCACAAGTCAAAATGCATCAACAAAAATTCAATGGCTACTTGATTATGTTGAAGAAATTACTAAAGAATCAAATCTTAGTACTGCAAAGCAATTTGTATGTTGCACAAACAATTTTGATGCAAGTTCATCCTCGAGTGAAAAAAGGAGAAAAGATACTACAAATACAAAACTTGTTTGCAGTAGGCTATCAGGTAGCGAAAATGACAAAGAGTCTGATCAAAGATTCATTTCAAGATATATATATATATATATATATATATATATATATATAAATGCTACCTTATTGGGTTAGTGCTTCTTTTGCAGAAGATTAGAAAACAATGATACAAATCGCTAAAGAATTTATTACTTTTGATGACCATTATGTCACATTTCAAATGCAAAGTATGAGAAGAGTGGTAAAAAATTGAAGATTGAGAAAGTAAAGGTTTGTCACAAAAAGGTTTTTTATCAAATAGAAATGCATGTTGATCGCCTCGAGTTAGAACCACATTGGTCATGAAACTGCATCAAGCTACCAGTGATGTGCATGCATAGTCTGTTAGCCAAATGGAAGCAGAAAACTTGAGATTAAAAACAAGAATAAAGGACCTAGAAGATGCTCTAAATCTGTGTCCTTTGTCAATGACTCCATTGGCAATACAGACAACATCATTGGCAATTACTACCCCCGACACATCACATAGATTTGGTAAACCTATCAATCTTCTTAATGCGGTGAAAACATATATTATCACTAACATATGCAAAAGATTGAAAATGACTGAACATGCATGGCAAACAACTTTTGATTTAGAGCATTTTAAAACAAATAACTAAGTCATTCGTTGACTACAATAAACGTGATCTCAAAGGAGACAAGTATTTCGTAAATAATGACTTATTTTATTTTAGCTAGAGACTTGAATTACTTTATCATCTAGAGAAAAAAGGACATGAATTGTCAAATGCTAATCAGATGAAGCAAATCAAAGTTGCATGGTCTCAGCGAATCAAAAGATTGGAGAACATTATTTTTTAATGTGAAAACATAGAGAATTGAGGAGAAAATGCCCACATCAAGGTTGTACATATTGTTCAGGATTTGAAAGGTCAACATATCACATGTGATTCTGGATTAATTTCGAAAGAAACATTGACAGTTGAATTGGATAAGCTAAAACAATCAAAGAAAACAAAATTTGATAAGATAGATGATTTTAGTACACACAATATTAGCGAATGCCTAATTACTTTTGTTAATGTTAATAAACATAACTCTGCTTTAGCTGCGCAATTGCAAGGAGAAGCCAGGGAAATTGAGAATGATATATTCAGTCAATGTGTCAAGAAGTCAATCATAATTTCTCCTATGAAAGGTTGCATCGAAGCAAAGCTAAAGAAATTGCTTGAACAAGGCAAAAGACAAAAAAAAAAAAAAAAAATAGCAGTTAAACAATCAAGATATATGCTTTTACATATTGTGAGTCTTCTTAAATCTCTGAACATTTGTTTTCCTATTTATTGGTGATTAAATGTTCACGTCTGTTAGATATGTTATCATGAACTAAGACAACTTTTGGATGCAATTTCTTGTTTCTCTTTGCAGATGCCTCTTTTCATATTACAGTTCACATGAGTCAAATTCTAGTCTTCACTAAGACAAATTCATTTACTTTTGCAGATAGCTATAAATATTTTGATAAGTGCTTTAGGAATCAAGCGTTATTCTTTGCACCCAAAACTTTCGAAGTGGTTTAATATCGAAAATGTAAATTCAGTTACGTAAGGGCTTTCATTTACACATGCCTCTGTTTTTCTAGAGAACTTTATTTTAGATTAGATTATCATTTATTATGTGTATTTAATTCATTATGGAACAATTGTTACTATTTTTTCAACATGTAGGTGCAAGAAGTTAAAGAGACAAAAAAACGAAATGGTCATCGCGAATATGCTAGTGAGCTGGAATATTAGAGAAGTCTCATTATGGGTATAATAGCTATGATGAATAACCAGGTAGTATTGTCATTATTGCAATTGTACCTGTTACTGTTTAAAACTAATTACTCTGTGTGAATTTTGAGATTGTTTACCAATTTTGTGGAAAATTCCTAGATGATGGCTCTCTTGTTGATCAAAATGAAAATGAATATTCAATAACAATTTTTGGTTTTCAAAAATCTCTTTCATCTTTTATGTTTATTTTAATCATAAGTATGGTAATTAGCATTTGAATTTGGATACAATTCTTGTTACTGTAACTGTTTTCGTTATTGTTAAAGACTTTTCAGGCACAAACAGTGATCACTCTATTCTAAATCTAAATTTGTTTACCATTTTTGTGCAATGTTCTGAAATGATGTTTTTGCAAAATTCATTTCATCATTTCTTTCAATTGACCAAAAGAATCAAATAATATGGAAAAGGAAAAGATTGAACAATCGACAATCTTCAAAGTGTTTGTGAATGAAACTAAGTATCAGTTTATGCCAAAAAAAGAGGAAAGATTACAATATCGATAATAGCTTAACAAAACTTTCAAGATGATTTCATTCCCAAAAACCATTTTGCTTCGAACATCACCACAAAGCTAACACTAAATAGTACTTTGCAAGTTACAACTCAAAAAAATTGACATCCATCTCCATGTTGCACCTTCATATAGGCACAACATAATAGAAATGTCTGAAACTATTTACTCAAGAAATAGCCTCGTAAATAGATTCAATCTTCCATGGAAGAAACGAAAGCAGGTCCATTCGCATAACTTCCACTTGGTCTCCAACCTAATCTCTAAATTGCAAATTGTACTTCCTCCACTTATCATTCACTTCTAACTAACCTCTCTCATTGGTCACATGTAGATACAAACTACCCATCACCAACACCAACTAGACCAGCAAGATCTCCCGTCGAAACTCATCCCTTCTTCTCTAATCCCAAAGGAATCTATCGAATGTTAAATGACACTCTTTTAAAATCACTATGTATACTTGAATTCACTGAATAAATATCGAAAAGAGTATTTTATAATATCATTAGTTATGATTTTATTGAAATGTTTGTAATCGATAATCATTACACAATGCAACAAAGTAAATGCTATTAAGCATTTGAGCGATAATGTGATTACGTATCGATTTGTTGAATATATATTAATAACATTGTTAAGCATTAATTAATTCTTCAATGCTAAATGTGAATTCCAAGTTTCTACATCTTTGTAAACATTACTGTGTTAATACAATTTTTGCATATAACACATGTCCTTTCTCACATGCTCTAGTACTAAATGCTTTCAAATAGCTTGTATGTTACATGTTATCATTAGAATGATTACATAATATAATATGTTATAAACAATAATGTTAAACTGCGCTAAAAACGAGTACAATACGCGACATTAAAATTAATAAATGAGATTTGGCATTGTATGTTGGCTTTGAAGTGCAGAGAAGTTGATTGTGCAACATTGTATGTTGGCTTTGAACTTTCCCGCAATCAACAAAGCTCTACATTCCCACACGTGTTTTGTGAAAAAAATCTAAAGTGTGAAGTTTTTAATGTGGAAGAAGTTGATTTTGTGAGAGTGCAGAGAAATCACTACTCTGCACTTCCGCATATTCGCACATTCCCAATCATAACATTAAACTAGATCCCAATCATCCATTAAATCAAAAGAGTTGTTCGACAATAGTCAAATTCTTCAATGAGAAAATATAAGGTAATGTTAAGAATGCTTAGCAATGCAAGAAATGAGAATGATATCGTTATTGGATTGCTCGACATTGTAAACCAAGAAAACCATCATTGTAGACTCCATTAATTAACATCAACGTTACTGAAAAATGATTCATCAATTATCCCGCATAACCAAGTTGTAATATTGTCTCACTAGTTATAGAATTTGCAAATATGATATAAAACAAGGTAAGAAATGAGACTGCAAGAAAGCAGACACGACATAGCATAATGAACCAACACACATATCAATAAAAAAATAGTGCTCACATTCTATATTTCATTGTACTCATAATGAAATGACAACAACACTTCCACACATTCGCACATTTCACACATCACTTGTGCATCTTCCATAGCTTCTGCACTTGTGTAACAAAAAATTAGCTTAATTTATGATAATACAAATTGACTATTATCTAACAACTCTTTTGGTTTATGTCATGCACACTTCCGCATATTCGTACTTCCAATCTTAACATCGTATTGGCAGAAGAGCTTTAGTTAACCAAAATATAATGAGTTTTATTATATTAATAAAATAGTATGCTAATATCGATTTCTAAAGCGTGTCAAACGGAGCAATCATTTACGGTAAGAAATTGATATAGTTACTAGTATTGATGTTTTCATTGTGCCGAGGTGGAGTCAAAGGTTTTATTGAGCAATATCACTAGTTATAATAGCGATAATGTCAATGTTAATGTTCTAAAAACCTTTTCTGCAGCTCCGCACTCATCATTACCCATTTTACACATCTCTGCACATGTAGCCATCCAACAATATGTCTTAGCATTTCATTATGTGGAATCAGAAAATTGATATTGAGCAAATACTTATCAATATTATATATTAGTTAATTTGTCTCGATTAACCCTTTGTACAGCTATGAAGGAAACTTTCATTATACAAAATATGGAAATAGGAGAGGAGCACAATGCTGTAGAAGTAGAAAAATGAGCGAAAATTAGGGAGTGCATAATGCAAAGCTTTTTCTGGTTGTGCAAACTTATGAATCTCTGCACTTACTTTGTATCAAGACTCAAGTTTGAATATTAGCAGAAAAAAGTTATGAATCTTCGTATACATTTCCATCGTCGTAGACTTTTTCGATACATTTATTTTCTATAAAGCAATTATTGTGAATACACATAAGTTTTGCATTTTTCATTTAAATTAAGTTGTTCACATATTTGCTAAGCACATTTTGTTCTCGTATAACACTTTTATGCTAATCGATAATGGTTAACCAAATTTACATTTTGGTATGTGCGGGCAGGCGGGGGGCTGAACAAATCTCCAATTTGATATTATTATGTCTACTTGTGCGGAGCTTTTACTATGCATAGGATGAGGTATGTGCGGGAGAACGAGGGTGCTTAGGGACTTTTATTCCGTAGATGTGTCGTTAATTTAACTATGAACAAAAGCTTTGATTCGTAATGTAATAGGCATAACAAAAAAAATGAAAACAAAAAACAAAAATAAAAACAAAAACAAAACAAAACAAATGTTAACCATTTTCCTATTTACATATATTATAAGTTATGTTAGGCTCACTCTACACATTTGATTAAGGTGGGGCTATTTCACACATGTGTTGTTTAACATATCGCAACAAACTCTAGGTGGAAAGGTATGATGCAAAGGAAGGGCTATCCCTTCAAATTCATCAATTCTCAAATTGAGGACAAATCCTTCAATGAACTCATTTCAAAAATTTGGAGGGACATAAATCAATCCGAAGAAGCCTTTCTTCTCACTTTTCGGGAAAAAGTCCAGCTGTTAAGAAAAGATGCAAAAGATTGGCAAATAAAAAAGCGGAAGAATGACAAGCAGGAGCTCCTGGATATTAAAAAAGAAATATGCTTTCTCTCCAATTCGATATATTATAATGGCCTGTCTTTCGAACAAAAAACCCTCATCAGATCCTTGGAAAAAAAGAAGAAAGAGCTTCTGCAAAAAGAGGAAGCAATATGGAGGCTAAAAAGCAGGGCGACATGGCTCAGGGAGGGTGACCGAAACACAAAGTTTTTTCACAATTATGCAAATGCTCGGAGAGTGAGGAATTCCATATGGAAAATTGAAGATGGAAAGGGCGGCTTTCTCTACTCCCAACAGGAAATCTCGGCGGAGGCTACAAGATTCTTTCAAAATCAATATAAAAGGCAGAGATGTGAAGTAAGTGACATCATGCGGGCAGTGGATTTGCTGCCTGTTATGTTTGACGAGAGGGCAAATGAAGAATTCTTCAAGCCTATAACGGAGGAGGAATTGCTTGAGACAATAAAAAAGTTTAAAAGGGAAAAAAGTCTGGGGCCAGATGGTTGGCCGATAGAATTCTTCTCTCATTTCTATGAGCTGTTCAAGAATGACATGCTGCGCATGGTGGAAGCCTCTCGCATCTCTGGGAATATCAACAGTGCATTATCTGCCACTTTTCTAGCCCTTATCCCCAAAAAGGACAAATCGTCATCGTTCTTGGATTACAGGCCGATTGCTTTATGCAATTCTCTCTATAAAATCATCTCTAAGATAATTGCTGACAGAATGAAGGTTGTCCTAAATTCCTTTATATCAAAGGAACAACATGCTTTTTTAAAATACAGACTTATCTTGGATGCGGTTGCTATGACCCAAGAATGCCTATTCACAATTAATTCCAAAAATATCGATGTTGCTGCTCTAAAAATAGACCTCAAAAAGGCATTCGATTGTGTTGACTGGGGTTTCCTCAGAATTCTTCTAGCAAAAATTGGTTTAAGGTCGCAAGGAATTAACTGGATTATGGCGTGTGTTGAAAATGCCAATTTTTCAGTCATCATCAACGGTATCCCTTCATCCTTCTTCAAAGCGGAGAGGGGTTTTCGCCAAGGATGCCCTCTCTCCCCTCTTCTCTTCATCCTGGTGATGAATTCTCTCAGCTCTCAGATTAATAGGGCTGCGTCTGAAAGAAGATGTAGGCCGGTTAAAATATGCAAGGATATATCTCTCTCTCACAATCTCTTTGCAGATGATATTCTCATCTTTGCAATGTTATGCAAATCATCATGGGTCTGTCTCAATGTGATCTTCCACAAATTTTGATCTGCAACAGGCTTGATTATAAACAAGGACAAATCCACGCTATATCATAATGGAACAAATCCTGCCCTAGCTCAATGGATTGCAGCGCTGTTTGGCACAAACAATGCTTTGATAAAGGATGGGTTTACTTATCTGGGCTTCCATTTAAAAGCAAAAGGATATCGCATCCGGGACTGGCAGTCGCTGATTGATCGTTTTTACAACAAAATTTCTAGATGGGAGATGCGTTTTTTATCCCTGGCGGGCAGACTAATTTTGGTGCAAGCTGTTCTCTCACAAATGGCGGTTTATTGGGCCCATCTCTTCCTTCTTCCTTTATCTATCTCAAAAAAGATGACTTCTTTGGCAACAAACTTCTTATGGGGCGGTCGATCTCATCAGTCCAAGATTCAATTAGCTAAGATGGATTTAATTACAAGGTCGAAGAAGATGGGTGGCTGGGGCCTTCTGCACATGAATTCCTTTGGAAAAGCCCTTCTATGCAAATCTCTTATTAGAGGTATATATGGCAAGAGCCTGTGGAGTAACATCATAAATCAAAAATATCTCAAAGGGCGGAGTATGGTCTACTGGTTCAGAAGGAAATCGTTGGGAATCTGGTCAGGTTCCTCCATATGGAAAAGCTTCAGAAAGATTCAATCCTTCTTCTTGGGAAACTTAAGATGGACTCTTTCTTCTGGTTCCTGTGTTTACATTGGACTTGACCCAACGCTGCTCAAGCTGGAATCGATGATCTCTCCTGACTTGCTCCTATTCTTTCTTTCAAAAGGTCTTTTTACGTGGAATAAGCTTATAAATTCATGGATCTCACAGAACCCTATTTGGAAGAATGGAGATGATTTATCCATTCCCCTCCCTCTTCGCCCCTTATGGGAATTGGTTGTCAACAGTTTCACAAGCAAAGGAATCTTGCAATCGGGTTCATCCGATAAACTCATTTGGTCCCTTGAGAAGCCCTCTCATTTAATTACTGTTAACGATTTATATGCTGCTCTCTCTCCTGGCCGTTCGCCTTCCTCTCCCTCCTTTCCTTTCAATTTTTGGAAAGCTTCCTGGGAGGTTCTCCAAAGAAAAGGTTGGCAGGGTCCGGGTCGATGTCAAATGTGTCTCATCGATGTTGAATCCAATCTACACATGTTCTTCCAATGTGGCGCAACATCTTCAATCTGGTATGATCTGTCCTTAAATTATGGTTTACTCACCGGGTTTTTCCTTCTGTTCAGGATGGTTTCATGTGGCGAAGCGCGCAACGCCGCTCCTGGCGTTCTCTTTTCGTTATTACTTGCTGGTTCCTTTGGAAGTGGAGGAATGAACACATCTTCCAAAATTCCTGTTTTCCCCTTGCCTCCATCTTGATCAAAATTTCGGGCTATATGCCTCCTATGGATTAATATCTGTCCTGGCATCATATGTTTCCTTCTCATGTGGCATTATTGTTGTATCCAAAACTTTTTATATCTTGCTTTTGTTGGATATCTCCCCTGGAGATCTTGTGGCGCTATGCGCTCAATGTTTTGATCTTTCTTGACATCCATGCGGTTCTGATCCTATGATCCTATGACAGTATCTGATTTCTGAATATCTGCGCCTAAGGCATTCTGTCTTCTCATGTATCTCGACTTTTATATTCTCTTAATATAAATCATGAAGTTTTTTCTCTCTGAAAAAAGGTCCATAATCAAATACATTTATGTAAAATATTTATTTGAATTAATCGTATGCAATGCACTTAGTATTCGTCAGTCGAGATTCTTGCATTAGTTAATAAAAAACCCAATGAACCTTAAATTTGGGTAATGTTAAGTATTTAATTACTTTGTTTTTAATTTAACTAATTCAGTTGCACGAAATGCGAAAATACAGAGAAAGAGTTCAATATTCTTGTTATGTATTATGTACAATGAAAATGTAACACTGATTATTGCTATATACATCGAACTCCAATATAGGATTATTGCTACAAACTTTGAACTCCAATGTAGGCTAAAGCACTATGTTATACAATAACTAGCAAAACAATGATTCAATGAACATTCATTCACACTGAACGAATTATCATTTTAATCTGAAAGGTAAAGTTTTTCTAGTGTCTGAAATAATGATTGTGTGGAAAAGGATTATCTGCGGAATAATCTCTACGTCGTGTGTTTCACAACTCCGCACACATTTCCCGATGGCACAATTCAATGCCATGTTTGGCAATATGCTTTAACGTATATTAGGCAAATAATTAAGGGCTCCCATTACAAGATTAAATGTAAATAATTTTAGCAATTTTGTAGCTAATCAATGCATAATTAGTCCATTATGTAGCTTGCGTCGAGTATCTGTCAAAGAAAATTGCAAAACCGATTACTGATGCCACATATAGAACATTAACATAACCATGAAATCATTACGTGTTAGAGCCAGTTGATCATGTTTGCGCACAATATTTTTGTATTGTTGTATTGACAATATGTACAACAATGGTCATGATGACGACAAATTCATATTTATTTTAATTCATAAATTCCTTCTACTTAGTGCACATATATCGACTATATTAAATCAATAACAGTTAGCAAAATAAAAGAACGAAATAATTTTCAACTTTTGATATGTATTTCACTGCTTCCCATAAACATCCACATGGTATTTTCAATTACTATTTATTGAAAGTGTTAAGTGTATTGAGAAATCTATAGCTAAATGAAAAAAGTTATTTGCATTCATACGATTAACTCTTTTGCTTTTATCCATGGGGGCTTTCAATAATTGAGCATGTATAGATCATATTTAAACCTGATAATGGATAAGAAAAATATTATTAAGATTTAAAGAAGCAAAGCGACAAATACCAATCGTCTTCCAAAAATATTTGATTTTAGACAAATAGACGAACACATTGAACATAGAACTATTGTCATGGACTATTAATTCATGATTGATAGCATTAGTTGGCAATTTTTTTGACATAAATCATGGAAAATGTGCATGCATCCAGCTTAAACATATTATGACAATTAGCTTTGTACCGTGATCTTGAAAATTGTGTGTCAGATTATTCATAAATCAAAATTGGTTTAGCCTTTTTCATACTCAGGTATCAAAATAAAATGAATCGACATCGACCTAGTGGGGGGCCAGTGCAGCCACTAAATTGATTCGTGGTAGAGGTAGCTGAGCACGTTTGCACATTTTTTTTTTGTTGGAATTGTTTACAATTATTGTTGACAGTTTCCAAGCTAATTGTCATAATCACAAATAATTCATACTTATTTTGTGTCGTAAATTTATATTTCTAATGACACGTATTTTAGTGATATTAAAACAAACGAAAAATGCAAAGTAAGTGGACAAGATGGTTTTGGAATATCAACATTTATTTCCATTACTTCCCGTAAATGTTGGATTTTATATTTTCAATTGTTATTTATTGAGAGTGTCTTGAGAGTGTCATATGTGGCAATTTCCACACGAGAAATAGTAACAACTGGTAATTGGGATTAGAGCATATAATTGCGATGTTAAGGAAGATTGAGAGTGGAAATAAGTAGTAGACAAACGAAACTAGCTATTTGCACTCATACAATGAACTAATTTACTTATATAGATTTGAACTTTCACTGCTCGTTCCTTATCAACGGTATTTGAATCTGTCGATGAAAAAGAAAAGAAACCACAACATTTACAGTAGTGAATTGACGAATGTTGTAGCGAATAAGTGCTTGAAATTGTGCGAAGCAAAAGGCTCACAACATGGCAGAGTCAACATTATTCAACAATTCATTTTCTCAACTGCTCAGGTTCTTTCGCATCTTTGTGGTATTTCTTTCTTTACACAATGGTCTAGGGATTTCTATTAGCTCTTTTTGCACGTTATGAACACAGGAACTATAACAAATGTTCCAAAATCCATTTTCTATTTGCTTTCTTAGTGATACAAGATGGATTGTATAATCAACTAAGCTAATTTGATTTTCAATTGAGTCACTTTACAGTTAGTCAATTTGTCTAACAATAATAGATTCATTACGATGCTATGTCATTGACGACTTATGCTAATAACCTAAATTGCATCCAAACAATGAACCAATGCAATTTTTGCTTCTCATAATGTGCAAACAAATAGTTTGTTTAAATATTTGTCTAATTCAAACTATGTTTACACAAAAAAATCATTTACAAAGCTTACAAAGAATTAAAATTCAAATATCAGTAATGGATTGTAAAAAATGGCTCAAGAAACCAACATTAACAAGGAAGCAAAACATAGGCAAAGAGGTCTAATTCCTACATAAAAATCTCCAACTTCCACACCCAATATTGTTGCAACATCATCCTCTAGTGTAGAAAGAGAAAAAAAAAATTGGTACTAGAAAATTGGTTCATGCTTAGCTATCAGGTCGTCAAGATGACGAAGAGTCTCTTCGGAGATTCTTTCTAAAAAAAGCACATATGGTTCAAGCAACCAAATCCAAAAGTTCTACAAATAGAGAAGGCATTCAACAAGCTATCGACGTGGAAAATGACAACATTGTACCACCTGGCTAGGTTACATTTTGTTTAATAGAGAATCATAAGATAATGGAGCAGATTGCAGAATAGGTCATTATTTTTTATGAACGTTCTCTCACATTGAAAAATGAAAAATATGACAAGGACACCAAAAATTTGAGAATTGAAAAGGTAAAAGTTCATAGTAAAAAGATTATTAATGAAGAATAAATGGATATTGATCTGTTTGGTGTTGAAATGAAGAGGGTCATGGTATTCCATCAATCTACCAATCATGCACTTGAATAATCTATTGATGAGCAGGCTGCATAAAACTTGAGGCTGAAAAAGAGATTAAAAGAACTAGAAGACACTCTAAAGTTGGGTCCTATGTTAATGACTCCACTCGCAATACAGATACCATCATTATCATTTTTTCTACTGCAACACCACAAGGATCTAATAAAGTTGTCAATCTACTTAATGCAGTCAAACCACATACCATCAATAACATATGCCAAATTTTAGAAACTATTGATCATGCATGGCAAATAATTTTCGATTTAACGCGTTTGCAACGGGAAATTAGAACATCTGCGAATTTGGTTGATAGTAATCTTAAGCTAGACAATAAATTCACTGACAATGATTTAGTTACTCTTAGTCAGAGGCTTGCATTACTCTACGATGATAATAATAATAAAGGGCTTCGAGATGTTAATGAATAAAGCAACTCGAAGTTGGATGATCAGAGAGAATCAGTACACTTGATGAAATAATTTCTAAATGTGGTAAGCTAAGCAGGAGAAGAGGTGATGCCTATCTGATGGTGGTAGAAATTATAGAGCGTATAGACAGTCCACACATCCTACACAATTCTAAATTAATTTCAAGAGACACGCTAAAAGCTAAATTGGACCAACTAAAACAATCAATGGCAACAAAGTTTGATGGCATAGTTGATTATGCTGCAGAAGAATTACCAAATGGCTAATTACTTTTTTTAGAGTTAATAACGAGCACTTTGTCTTGGTTGTGCAGATGCAAGAAGAAGCTAAAAAAATCGGGGAAAAGAAGAAGAAGAAGAAGATATTTAATAAAAAAGTCAAAATGGAAATTACAGTTGCTCCTGACAAAGATTTCATTAAAACTACAGTGAAATTTTTTGTTGAAGAACTCACGAACCCAAAAGACATCTAACATAAACACAATCATGGTGGAAGCTTTTGCATACTATAAGTGTTCTCAATTCCTTCAACACTCGATTTTCTATTAACTAATGTTAAATAATTTAACTTTGTTGATTATGTTATGATGACCTTAACTAATTACTGTATACAAATTCTTGTTTTTCGTCGCAGATGCCTTTGTTGTATGACGGTTCACAAGAGCCCAATTCCAGTTCCAATTGGAACAAATGCATTTACTTTTATGATTTTGTACCAAGATTTTTAATTCTTGGTTCAATAGTTCTCACTATGTTCAACAATTTTGTTTTTTTATCTATGTTTTGAATATGATCTCGTATATATCTGAATTATGGCTATGGTCATTGGAATTTGAATCTGGATACAGTTGTTACTGAATCTGAGTTTGTATTGATTGTATGATAATGTTCTTTCTAAATCTTCAAACATATGATTAAGCTTTTGTATTATATCCAATGTTGTGTTATTTGTTAAAATGGAATTAAACATTTGACAATAGCTTTGGATGTTAGGCATACATATCTGAATAATAGAATGATAGCACCATGTTTTTACAACTGAATAAATTTCAATATGCGGAATACAAAAGTTTAGAGAACATTTTCATTGTAGTTCCTCTAAACTCCCACATTCCACACAATCAAAGCTAGGTCTAATTATGCATATGCATCTTAAGTAATTAATTATGTTTCCCGCACACCCTTTAAGTGTACAATGAAATAACTCTCGGTATTATGGTTTTGATTTTGTTGAGCAAGTTTGTTTTGAATGCCTATGTTTTGAATACGATCTTGTGTATATCTGAATTATAGCTATACTTATTACCATTTGAATATGGATACATTTATCGTTACTAAATCTGACTCTGATTTTATGGTAATTTCTTCTATATGTTTTCAAACACATGATTTGCGACTTTGTTTTATATCTAATGATTTGTTATTGATTAAAATGAAAATGAACATTTGACAATAGTTTTGGATCTCATACATAGATCTATGAAGAATACAATTGCTAACAACAAGTCTTTAGAATTGAATAAATTTAATTTTGCGGAATACAGAAGTATAGAAAAAGTGAGAATGGAGGAAAAATAGTACAACGTGGTATTGAACCAGTTAACGAAGAGCAACAACCACAAGCATTATTGCTGAGAATCCTTCTAATCCTGATTGTCTAAGTGTATTTAGTGTTTAATAATGTAAACTTTGAAACAAGAACTATAAACTCACGAGAACTATATCCAAAATCCCCAAAAAACATGAAAAACAGTGCTAAAAACGAAAAGTGTTGATGCTGGAATAACATTTTTTTTTTCTAGGGTAAATTTTCAACATGTTTTAAAAATGGCAGTGAAAACCAATTTTTTGTGCAAAAATTGTCCAAAAAACACCCTCAAAACGAAAAGTGTTGATGTTCAAATAACAATTTATTTTTTTTCCAATGGTAAATTTTGTGCAAAAAACACCCTCAAAACGAAAAGTGCTTTTTTTCTTAATTGGTCTACTCCTATATTGATACAAAAATGTTATTACATAGAGGCAGATGCCTCGAGGGTTCTAGCCATGGAGTTGGCATTCTTACAAAAAACACTTGAAGTACTTACTAGAGAACCTGCGTATTGACTTACTTCAGGATTTGTAGTATCTGAAAACATTAGACTTAGAATCATGACAGTGACCAAAAACTGACCCATACAGTGACCAAGACTGACCTGTAAACAGCTAGCTCTTAGATAGATATCAACATAAACAGACACCAACATACAAGAGAATGCCGCCCTCATAGTGGAAACCGACATATAGAGTTGATAGAGACCTGATTCAGCGAGCTTACAAGCATGAAAAAACTATGTAACCCGAGGGAGTTGAACCTCTTTCTTCAGCATCTGACCAAAAACCAAAGGCGCGGACTCGTTCAATCTTCATCCGAGGTTGAAGGCTGTTCTTCCACAATTCGGCACCCAAATTGGTCTGTGTCTTTGAATTCAGAAGGATGGGCCTCAGAACCTGAAGGGTCACCTCCCGCTGGTGCGCTTGGGCCATCATTTGCGTTTGTATTCAGAATTGGCGAGCCGCCTGAATCTCGGCGCTGGGAGACGTGCTGGTCTGCCCTCCGAGGTTCCAGAGGAGCCCCAGGATTAACCTCCCCCGAACCCACAGCATCCTCGCACATCTCGACGGTAACTGACACGATGAAGGATGAGTTTCCTAGAGAACAGGGAATGCGGAATCGGGCTGTATGCGAGTGAGAATGATGTGAACATACTGCTGCTATGACTTGCCCTCTTCCCCTGCCCCTGCCACTTCTTGTAGCAGGATATCTATTGCAGCAGAACTCCGAAGCTTCAGACGAGGGGTCCGAAGTGGTTGAGGAAGGCTGGCGGGAGACTCGGCCACGGGAACTGCCCCGTCTGCACCCCATTCTGGTGCGTTCTCTTGGCATTTTGTGAAGAGCAGGACAAACAAACGGAGAGGGAATGGCAAGGAGGCGACTGAGGAGTAAGCACACCAGATGTAATGGAGACTGAGCGGGCTGATTACTGTCAGCACCTTGAACCAGAGTCGAAGGGAAGCAGGGGATGGGGTTGGCACTTGAGGAACATCAAGGAGCTACCACCTCGTTAAATCTGAAAGCGCGCGGAAGAGAAACAGGAATGGAGACTGTGCCAGGCGCCATCGTAGATAAGTCGTGTTCGAGGGAGGGCAGCATTAATGTTGCAATTAATAAGATTGTGTGAAACCATGTCTCCGTCCTCCTGCATATCCATCTAGCGTTTGTGAGTGGCCACGTGCCCACCCTCCACGCCACTTTCGTACCACTGACCTGACTATTCACCTGCATCCGGGATCAAAACGAAAAGTGTTGACGCGGGAATAACATTTTTTTTTTTCAAGGGCAAATTTTCAACATTTCAAAATAATGGCGTAAAAGATTTTATCATGACTCCGAAAAACATTGAAATTAAAAAAAAAAAAAAAAAAAAAAAAAAAAAAAAAGAAGAAGAAAAAAGAAAAAAGGTTAAAAAAAATAACAATTGTGACAGCATTTTCGGTAAAAATCTTGTCCTAAAGATGAACCACACTAGTCTGTTTGAAACGCGTCGACGAGATTTTATTTTATGTTATTTTTACCGAAAACGTTGTTACAATTAATATGGATCACAGAAGTCTAAATTCTCTCTCTCTCTCTATATATATATATATATATATATATCTATATGTATATATATAGACACACACACACACACACACACACATATATATATATAACAAAATAAACAAATTATTAGTTAAAATAAATAAATTTGACTCACGCCCTTAGCTGCTCGGCAGCCCGTGGGGGCGCGACCCTGGGCGGAGGGTTGCATGCAATCGCCCCGCCGCCGCCCAACACCTCACCCCCACGGGCGGTTGGGCAGCGGAGGGTGTGAGTCAAATTATTTTTTTTTATTCTAAATAAAAAAAGAATTATTTAATTTTATTTTTTAAAAATGTGTATAAATTAAGTAAAGGTTTTTTTTTTAATATATATACATATATATATATATATATATATATATATATATATATATATATATATATATATATATATATACATATATATATATATATATATATATATATATATATATACAAGTTTTAAGTGTTAAAAAAAAAAAAAAAAATTAAGAAAAATAAAAAATTATGCGCATATTTTTTTTTAAATAAAAAATATTTATTTATGATTTTTTATTTTTTTCAATCAAACATATATATATTAGTTTTTAATTTTTTCATTTTTAAATAAAAAATATAGGGTTTAATAAAAAAAAAAAAATTAATCAAAAATAGATATTTGTTTTTAAATTTTAAATGTTTTTTTTTTTTTTTTTTTAATTTGAATATATATATATATATTTAAATTTTCATTTTTTTTAAATGTTTTTAATCTTAATTTTAGTAGTTTTTTTTTTATCTTTTTTTATTTTTTTATTTTTAATTTTTTTAACTTTTACTTACTTAATTTTATAGTTTTTTTATTTTTATTTTTTTAACAAACTCTTTTATGGTTTACGAGATAATTTTTTTTTTTTTTTGGTCATATATATATATAAGTAATCGACATTTAAAAAAAGAAAAATAAAACAACTTGAAAATTCGTTAAGTAATCATGATTTAAAAAAAAAATGGACATAATAAATTTTAAAGTGTGGAAAATAAGCCCTCTAAAAAAAAAGGCTACATCAACACATTTCAAAATCAGCATGAAAATCATTAACATTTAAAAACAAATATTTATATTTGATACATAAGAAAATTTTAAGTGTCAAAAATATGCTCCGAAAAAGAAAAAGTGTATTCTGCATCACCACTTTTCAAAATCGGGTCACTTTTTTGTTACCTCTACGAAATGGGTAATCGTATCAGTTATTTAAAGTGTCAAAAATATGCTCCGAAAAAAAAATAAGTGTATTCTGCATCACCATTTTTCAAAATCGGATCACTTTTTTGCTACCTCTACGAAACGGATAATCGTATGAGTTCTCATTTCAAAGTTTACATTGTTGTTTACAATTGTTTCAATTAAAAAAAACGTTTCAATTAAGACAGTGAAAGACAATGATAACTTTGCTGAGAGGTGTTTTTTCTATGTACTCTCTGATATGTAATAATGTATAGAAGAAATGCAAAAAAGGCAATTCACAACCTAAAATAAATCCTACACAATTTGTACAACCGTGACATAGGTATCAACTCTTCAATTTCATTTGTTTTCATACTCATAAATAATGTTCTCCAGTGTTCAAGTTCTCTGAACGCTGCTTTGAAATTGTGTTATATTTGTGTCTCCTTCTTCGCACTCCCTTGTCTCCACACACACACACTTTCACCTATAAATCCTTCACTCTGCAACTGCTAGCACATCTATCTATAGTCAGTGCCAAATTATGAACCGACATAATATGTTATCCCTTCTTCAGATCTTCTATAGCCAGTTCCTTTGCATATATGAAATGAAACAGACAACTATACTAAAAATACAAATAATCTTTAACCGCTTCGCGCAATGTATCGATGTTGCTTGTTTTGTACCTTAATATAAGCACATTTATATAAGTCATAATATGATCTAAATTATGATATGGTCATAATATAATTTCTCTCGCAACATTAAATTAACTTTATGCGAAATGTAAAGAAATAAAGCCTCACTCGGTAAGCAAATTACAATTCCGTTAGTTCTGACATCTTTGGACTCTTTAAGCACTTTGCAATGTATCAACATTATTTGTTCAACACCTATGCACAATAATATAGGCAAATAAGTATTGGTCATAATATTCTATGAGCACTTCCTCTTCCTAAGTAAATTTCTCCTATAGTGTTAAATTAACCTTATGCAAAATACAAAGGGGAAAAAGCTTGATTTGATGTAGTCCCTGCTTCGCATTTCATGTACACCCTTTCTCTCGCACACTGTTTCTCTACACAACAAAATAATAGCAATTAGCTCCTACGCCCCTGTCTTGTGCAGTGCGGGGAAAAACAAAACAAAAACTCCCACACTTATTGCACACCCTTTCTCCCGCACTTGCCGCACACCCTTTTTCCTGCACTTGAATTCAAAACTTGCTTAAATGGATAAATGGATGATTCTATGTGAAAATTCCATTCGTTGTGCAAAACATGCGTAAGCATTCATTATGTGGAAATAACTCAATAAATTGTTCATTGGATGCAAAATATCTTCATTGCGTAATTGATATGTAATGTTGCTCAATATTTGCTTCATGTATCAATTTTGACATGTGTGCAGAGAGCTTTCATTCTGCTATGAGATTTCATCGTGCAAAGTTTTTTTTGCGAAGAGAATTTACTATGCAGACAACTTTCACATTACGGAAAGCTTTCATTGTGCAGAGAGTTTTCATTATGTGAAGAGTTTCGTGCAGAGAGACCTTATTACACAAAGAGTTTCATGTGGAGAGATTTCATTGTATGTAGTTTTCTACGCACTCCGTACAACCTTTAATCAAGTAATTAGCAGTAGTCAGGATACAAAGATAAGCATTATTTAACATTAAATATTACCAATACTATATAATAAAATGTGAAAGTGCGGAACATCGCCACACACTATTGTGCGTAGTGCAGAAGGTATGCAGAATTAGCTCTCCTCCACATCCGCATTGCCATTTCACAAGATGTTCATGGTGAAATATTTATATTAGAGAGCAATGATAAATTATCGTTTAGAAAATTGTGTGTGGAATATTATAGATGGATGCATCATGTTCATTGAATCATTACTGACAAATCATTAAACAAGATGCATGATTGGCTCTCCTACACAAGCTCTCGTCCACATTTATGGTGAAATATTTAAACTAGAGAGCGATGGGTAACTAACATTTAGAAATTTCTGCATGGAATATTGTGGATGGATGTAGCATGATCATTGAACCATTACAAAGAATTCATTAAACAAGATGCAATGTAGCTCTAGGACATTAAATAGATTGTTAAAATTTTTGCTAACTAAGAAATTGCTTCACACATTTGATTTCTCGAACGTCATGCAAATCATGTTGTGCCACCTGAGATGAAATTTCATTGTCCAGATTTTCCCTACACTTCGCATTACCTTTAATCAATTAATTAACTTTGTTAGCTAATTTTGTGTTGTGCGAAGGGGTTTCACTATAGAAAGAGCTTTCACTGTGCAAAGAGCTTTGTGTGGAGAACTTTCATTATGCAGAGAGATTTCATAAATAAAAAATGTAAATAGCTTTTTAATCGTCAACCAAAAACATCGGGAATCATCAACATTAAACACTCCAATTATCTATTTTACGTGGATTTGTGCGGAGAGCTTTCATTGTGTGGATATTTTTGTGTGGAGTTTTCTCCGCACTCCACGCAATGTTTAATCAATTAATTAGTGGTGGAGGCAATTATCATTTAGAAAATTGCATGAGGAATATTGTGGATGGATGCAATGTGGTCATTGAATCGTCACTGAGAAATCATTAAATATGATGCATAATTGGCTCTCTTGCGCAAGCTCCTATCCACATTCATGGTGAAATATTTAGACTATAGAGTAATGGGTAACTATCATATAGCAAATTCCATGTGGAATATTGTGGATGGATGCACCATGATCATTAAATCATTACAAATAAGTCATTAAACATGATGCAATGTAGCCCTAAATGAGGACACAAAATTGATTGTTGAAAGTTTTGTTGACCAAGAAATTGCTTCATGCATTCAATTTCTTGAACGACATGCAAATCATGCAGTGCCACCTGAGATGACATTTCATTATGTAGAGTTTTCTCCGCACTACACATAATTGTTAATCAATTAATTAGCGGTAGAAGCAAGGACTATGCGACATTGCAATTATTAGCCATGTTATTCTTTAATCCATCGATCATGTCCTATTATTATGTTTCCACTAAATTTATTTAGTGCATGAACTATAACAATATCATCACAAAAAACCTATGTTATTATAGGAGAATATACTTATCAAAAACAAAAAGGAACACATATTTGAGACATAAATTGTTGAAGAAAGAAGAAAGAAAGAAATTATTTTAACATCCACAAGGCTAAAGATAACCTATGGGACAGATTGCTTCTCCATTTGGTTCTTGTATTCAGCCCTTTTCCTGTGAAACCTCACAATAAACGCTCCCAGCTTCTTGACAAACCCCTCGTTGAATAAATTATCCCAAGAACTAGCTGCCAGAATATCTGCATAACTTTCCCTGCTGTATTTGAAGGCCTCACATTCTAAAATGAAATGATTTTCTGTTTCCACTTTTTCGGAAGAGCAAAATATACATACTCTTTCCTCCCACACTTGTTTTGGCCTTTTCTAGTGCCCTATTTCACAATAGAGTTGATGAGAATTAGTCCTTAACTGAGCAATAATAATTTTGGCTCTCCAAGAAATATTGGCCCCTGTGTACGCATTTTGCTGATGATTATGAGTGGGATTAAACTCTTCAATATAGTACTTTTTCTTTCTCCCTAGCTCCTTATCCCAAGTATGCTTGTGGAACTTATCCATAACAAAAGCTTTTATCTCTTTACTATTTATGGTACACATTTTCAAGCTGTTAATTTTTGCAACTGTGGTCAAATTTAGCTTTGGACAACTCATATGATGGAGATAATGATTTCACTAGATTCCTCTTTTCGAGAGGACCAAAATTGACCTAAAGATCACCCAATTTAGTCAAGAAGAAGTTGATTTATGAATTATTTTATTCATACATGTATTATGGAATGGGTCGGCCCTAACCACATGTGTAACTGCTTAGGTTAGCTTTAACCCCAAGTGGACCTTCCAGAAATAATATAAATAGAAGAGACCTAAATCTCATTTTGGCACATTCTATCAACCTATATTCTCTTCTCTTTTTTCTTGGTTCACACAGGTTTGATGGAAGGAGTTTGCACAAAGGTTTGAAATCATAGGCGTGAGGTTCACTTTGAGTTAAGGTTTTCTGGCTTTTGGATGTTGACACAGAATAGGGCATTTAAGTCCCTAGACGCTGGCACACTGTGGTCATGACAATGTCCAAAGAGACTTAGACGTAGGCACAGAGGCTTATGGGAGCGTCTAGGGCTTCAGAGGCAGATTTGGAGGTGTCAATCTCCGAACGCTCACACATAGTGGTCCTGCGAGAGTCCACACTGTCCCGGACGAATGCACAATAACTACATGGGAGCGTACAAGGGTTTTTGGGCAAATCTGGTAAGTAGGTCCTTTTATGCATGCATAGAATGGTCTGGTAGCATCTGGGCTACCATAAATGCTCGCACAACTCCTCCTCCCTGCGTGTGAGACTCAAAGATGAGGTTTTTGTATTCCAAAGTTTTTGCTCAGTGATAGCAGTATTCATCCGTGTTCAGCATAGTGACAACAATATATAGCATTTGACTTTGATCTGTGACAACACATTACAACCATCAGTATGAGGGTTTTGATTTCAAGCATGATTAGATTTGTTTCATGGATATCATAGTTGTTTTGTTACCTAGATAAAGTTATAGATCATTGTACACTCTTTTTCTATATCATTTGATAACGATCTAAGAAGAAGAATATTTGCAAGGGTTTTCCCTAGTCTCAGACCAACCTTGGTGTCTCTATGTGTGTGCATGTTTTTCTTCTATTGTTCCTTTTATGTTCTGCTCCATTGATGATGATGATGATGTTCTTTCTATATAATTGTGTTTGTTGATGTATAATGGTGTAGATATGAATAATGTCATGATGATATGGGGTGAAATTATTGTATTAATGATGAAATGTAATTATCAAAGCAAAGAACAATGTAGCCCAATGAAAAATTAATATGGTATCAAAGTTGCGTTGAAGAAAATCCATGGAGATCACCCCGACAATGACACCTTTGATGGATGCAAGAAGAGGATGGTGGAGACCTAAAATAATTCTAGGGTTTGAAGAAAACCCTAGGCAACTTGATTATTGGGGTTTGATGGATTCTATGAGGTAAGGGTTGGAGAGAAAACCTTGGTTTATGAAAACTATATGAGATATTGAACCTAGTTGGTCAATGTGAAGATGCTCAAGCACTTGTGGGAGATTTGATGAGGTCCTAGATGCGATAATCCCTAGTAGACCTTGTTGGACATCTGAAGGCGACATTGGTATATGGACCATGGAAATTGATGCCTCTTGAATATTGGTTCAAGAGGGAGAGGATCACCTCTCATTGAAGATAAGTATTTCTTGACTTATGATGCCTCTTGCTTGTGTCTAGACTTATAGATCTGATGATTATGTTTATTGCTTATACTTCCTACATATGTATTTGAGTATATGGATGTTTCTAACCTCCTTGATGAGATCTGATGAGTAGACCCTTCTTGAGTATCATTTTGAGATGCATATATGGAAATATATAAAGAGGTACCTAATGAAAAGATTACAAAGTGCTTCAAGCAACCTATGTCTAATGAGAAGGTGCACAGGTATTTGAATACCACAAGGGATGCATGGCATGTTGTGTTTCAGCTATTGGCTCAGTAAGCCCTAAGGTATGATGATAATGTCTTTTTCTTTAATGGCTCATACATGCATATGAAAGTGACTTGGATCTATGTTTCATATGATGAAAAGATGCACCTGGTGTTGGAAATTTTGATCTTCTTGAAGTCTACGAGGCTATCTATTTTTGATACATTGGTACATTGATGTTTGGCTAACATCTATCTGTTGGATATCTTGATCCTATAAAGAAGGCTAGCACATTGACTCTACTAAATGATACTCTTGATACTTGTCATGATGGATTTCATAGAGAAGGATAGCTCATTAATTCCTATACTTAAGTCTGTTGATAATGCTTGTGATAAGCATGATGAAAACATATGGAAAGAGAGATTAACACTCATTGTTGTGGTAAAGTTTTATAGAATGAACTAACTTGATCTCATTGATCATGGTAACCTTGATCTGAGAGGTATGAGTGTAAGATTGATATGAAGATATCTTACTATTTGTGGTCGTGTCTTGATATAATATGGTAAAGATGAATGCCCTAACTTGATGAAGTGACTTGATAGAAAATGTTACTGTGTTCATAATCTTTGATATATGATGTTGATTCTTTAATTCTAACCTTTGATGAAAGATTGATGTCATGATGCTAATAGCCATGATAGATATATGTTCTAATATACCTATTGTTGCTTGACCCTAGTAGAGACAGGTTAATGACATGAACGAATATGAATGAAGTAGATCCTCAGTCAGTGGGAGAATCTCTTCTTAAGACTCTTACTCATATTACTATTTACATTATGTGCTGCTAAAATATGATATATGTGCATCTGACAGTATTGATATGCAGTAGAGTCTTAGATCTGAAGCTTGTACAAAATTAGGATCTCCGCTTTGGACACAGTCACAGATTTGGGATATCTCATCATTGGACACATGCATGCTAAGGTCCAAAGCGCGTCCACGAAGCTAAAAACACTCCCATGCCAACCTGAAGGGAGCGTCTAGGGGTTTGACTATAATTGACCATCACCTGAAGCTTTCTAAAGTTGTCTCAAATCTGAATCAAGGTGTCTCTAACATATTCTGCCACTGTAATTTGATTTCTGAAGTTGTTGGGTTAAAATTAATGATCACATAATAATGAAGTATATTGCATGAAATCAGATGTTCACCTGGAAAATGTGAGATGTGTTACAGATAACAACTATATCTACAAGCTGGAAAAGGTTGAATGTTTGTCATAATATGAACATGCAAACTAAACTTGTGTTTACAGGTGACTGAGACATACATATGGATATGTCACTATGTTTGTACTACTAGAGGTTGGCATGATTTGGCTAATTGATATAGATGAACAGAGATATGATTTGATTATAGATCTCTCTACGATAGCTAATTTGGACTTGGCCTGATATCTAATGATCTGACTTGAGGATTGATGATTTTCCCTAATGTCAATGCGATGTGGGCACAATGAATTATATTTAGAAAAAGTGATTTTTAATTGGCCTCCTCGTTCCTAACATAATGATTGAGGAACCAATAGTTGTGATTCATAATGAATTTGGAACCTGCATGACTCATCCTTGGTGTATGCATTTGCACCTAGCAACAAAAATGACTTATGTTATGGTTATGAGAATGACTTTATAAAGTTCAGATTGATAAGGCAAGGTTGATAACAACTTGTTGGTATGATAATTAATGAAGTCACAACTTGATATGAGCTCTCCCTATCACTCGATTGAAAGTATTGATACTATGATAATGGTCTGACATTGATTTATGAATATGCTAGCTTAGCAAGGCATTATGTTTAGATCATTGCATGAAGCAAGCTCCCCGATCCTAAAATGTCTATATTTGACAGTTATTTGATGAAGTCAGGATGATGAGTTCCAAGGTATGGCTTTGATTTTGATAATGGGTTTGGTTTTGCTTTTATACTGATAGTCTACTCTTGACAAGTGACGAGCCTCTTATGATATAAATCAAAGGGAGGTAGCTTATGAACCTTGAAATGACGTATCATGGCATGATGGATCGATTTTTGGAATTTGGAAAAGAATTTCTATATTGCATAGCTATTGAAAATGTTTTTAATAATGAAAATGGAAATCCTTGGATACTCCAATTTGAAGTTCTAAATGTTGTTGAACTTGACATGGCATCCAACAATTGATTGAAGCATTGATGTTTCATTTTGAATATCCATCCGCATATATATGATGTGCATAAAACCTGAATGAATTCATGATTGAACTACTTCATTCACATAGAGTTGCCATCGAGCATCCTTTGCAATATCTGCATGAGATATTTTGTTTTCGATGCTGAGATATTTCTCCTAATATGTGATTGCATAAATGTATTGTTGACATTTGAGATTATTTCTAATAAGCATATTTGAATGCTGATTTAGTATGAGATTTGCCATGATATCTTGGATGAGAGGTCCATAGCATGACCGAGGTTGATCATGATTCTACTAGCATGGTTAGCTTTTAGATAGGATACATAGGCTCCTTAGGGAGTTGTTTGAGCATGATCTGGATATGACATGGGTACATTGCAATGACAGAGAACCCTATATATATATAGTTGGGACCAGGATACTCTCATATATTAATACAATGTAGTTGTTCGAAACAAGATCAGGCTTGTGGTTGGCACCTCCTTAAGAGGGAGTATGATTATGGTATCCTTTTGTGATTTATATGATTTTTTATGTTCTGACATGATATTTTATTTGATGTTTTGTATGAATAGGAAACAACTACTATTGAGAAAAGTTGATACGAGATATGAGTATGATGAGAGCAACGCTAATTGAGGGCACTGAGCCAACTCTTCGCCATTGTTTGAGCTTCCAAGGTGTGGAATTGAGGGAGAAGGGCTCATGGGGTTGATAGAACTTTGGACAATAGGGCATGACCCCTATCTATTACCCATAGGGTTGAGGGTGCTACTCCCCTTTATGGTCTTTGTATAGTATATCCCAGTTGGCACCATACCCACAAGCAGGTCTTGTTGGGAATACCACTCCTCGTCTGGCCAACGACTTGAGAGTGTAATTGGGGTGTACAACCCAAGATGATCATAATGCAACTGTTCTACCACATGACTACTGAGAGTCATTGTTGGGAATATTGGTAGGCAATAGGATTTCGGGTTGAGTGTAAGGTCCTTGATGAAATTATGGGTTGAGGGTAAACTCCCTGATGAGATTCAAGGGCCGAGGGTGTACTCCCCTATATTATGAGTTGTCCTATTGCTCGATATGGGGTTATATATGTATATCTCCCCCATGAGATTCTGGGTCGAGTTGTGCTCCCCAATGTGGTTCCAGGTTGAGATGCACTCCCTGATGATATGCTCTCCGATGACGATCGATGATGATATTCCGGGTAGCATCCCATTGGCAGATATTCTAGGTAGAAGGCTTATGGATAGAGGGCGGTAGCTTAAGCTCCCCTCCAATAACATATTTTTCTTCTTCTAGAACCGAGAATGTTCAGCATATGAGCAGGAACAATCAAGAGATAAGCAAGAATAAGCAAAGGATAGATTGAGATGTACAATGATGATTTGTGATGGTGATACACTTGAGATGGACATGGCACGATGACTACATGAAAGAAATGATTAGTGATGACACTTGAAGATTCCATAATGGCATATTGATCGATGGACAAATATTGACAAGCGGAATTATCCCTAGTTGAGAGGGAGTGTTAATTTTGTAAACTGCACTAAAGTTCCACTTTTGACAATTCATACGATAGAGATAATGATTGCATTAGATTCCTATTTTTGAGAGGACCAAAATTGACCTAAAGATCACCCAATTTGGTCAAGTGGAAGTTGAGTTATGAATTATTTTATTCATACATGTATTTTGGAATGGGTCGGCCCTAATCACATGTGCAACTGCTTGGGTCAACCTTAACCCCAAGTGGACCCTCAAGAAAGCCTATAAATATAAGAGACCTCAATCTCATTTGTACACATTATATCAAGCGATCTTATCTTCTCTTTTGTATTGGCTCGTATAGGTTCGACGGAAGGAGTTCGCGGAAGGGTCTAAAATCACAGGCGTGAGGTTCGCTTTGAGTTAGGGTTTTCTGATTTTTGGATGCTGGCACAAAACATGGAATTTTAGTGCCTAGACGTTGGTACACTGTGGTCATGATAGCGTCTAAAGAGCCTTGGATGCTGGCACAAAGTCTTATGGGAGTGTCTAGGGCTTCAAAGGCAGATATGGAGGTCTCGGTCCTCGGACGCTCGCAAAAAGTGGTCCTGAGAGTGTCCAGGCTATCCCAGACGCATGCACAATAACTACATGGGAGAATCCAAGGGTTTTTAGGCAGATATGGTAAGTTGGTCCTCAGACGCTTGCACAGAATGGGATGGGAGCGTCCAAGCTGCCGTAGATGCTTGCACAACTCCTCCTCCCTGCGTCCGAGACTCAAAGATGAGATTTATGTATTCCAAAGTTTTTGCTCAGTGATAGCAGTATTCAATAGTGTTCGACACAATGACAACAATATACAATAGTTGACTTCAGTCTATGACAACACATTACAACCATCAATATCAGGGTTTTGATTTCAAGCATGATTAGATATGTTTCATGGATATCATAGTTGTTTTGTTACATATATAAAGCTATGGATCATTGTACTCTTTTTTACTGTATCATTTGAGGACGTTGTAAGAAGAAGAATATTTGCAAGGGTTTTTCCTCATAGTGGGTTTTGCCCTTGTCTTAGACCAATCTTGGTGTCTCTATGTGTTTGCATGCTTTTCTTCTATTGTTCCTTTTATGTTCTTCTCCATTGATGATGATGATGATGATGTTTTTCTTTCTATATAATTTCAAATGTTGATGTATAATGGTGTAGATCTGAATAATGACTTGATGATATGGGGTGAACTTAATGTATTAGTGATGAAATGCAATTATCAAAGCAAAGAAAAATGTATCCCTATGAAAAATTAAATGTTGGGTCCCTATAATACTAGTAACTACCCCATTACTATTGTAGTTGTGTTCCTTATTAATATTGTTGTGTCCCTATTATCCCCATATTGTTATTACTGTGCCCCATAGAATCCCTCTATTGTTATTTTTGTGGCTTTATATTATTATTGTTAGGTCGGTTGGGTTATATTGTGACTCCTTAGACTCCTATATATAGAAAGGAGGTTTTGTCATTTGTATCATCCAAGAATTGTTCATTTATGTAATGTAAAGGAGGTTGCCCCTCGAAGAGGCTGAATTATAAGGCGTTGATCTATCTTTTCTATCTTTTCTTGAGCTGGTTTCATAACATTTGGTATCAGAGCTTTGGATTCTATGGTTTCGCTGCTTCAAACAGGTCATCGTGGCATTTTCGCTATAACTTTTTTTCTGCGACGTTTCAGAAGTTGCAAAAAAAACCCATTTGAGAAGAAATCGCGCTGAACTTCGGGTCTGAATTTCAGAGCTTTTCGCACTATATTTGCGGAGATATGATATGAGGAAGTTGGTATTTTTGCAGACTCCTGAATTACATTCGAAACAGGTGACCTGGGGAAAATAGTCATAACTTTCTCTCTAGGGATCGGATTGAAATTTCGTAAGAAGTTACAGAAAGAGGACATAATTTAGTTTCTTGTATGCAATTTTCAGATCCAAAGGTCGAAACAATGACTCGTGGCACGTTGTACAAGTTCGCTCTACTGAACTAGTCTATAATCAAGTCACTGTGGGAGATTTCGCATAACTCTTCCTTGGAGAATCCAAATTGGATCAGACTTGTGGCATTGGAAAGAGGACACAGAGGGCTGCTACAGGTCACAAATTTAGAACTAGTTGATCAGAAAGTACAGAGATAAATCAGAGGCAATATCGAGCTCCTACAAAGTGAAAAAAAGGTGTGTAGATTTTCTTAAATTTTTGCTTAAGCTTGGTTTGAAAATTTATTTTGAAGGAATTCAAAGGGCATAGTAGAGCATTATTATCGGTAACTGATGCCCTGAGGAAAGAAAATGCAAACACTTACTAAGGAACCTGAAAGCTCTAGCATGACTCATGAAGAAGAGGAATAAATGCTACATGATATATCAAAATTACAAGAACAAGTGCAACAAATATCATTGTCACAAAAGCTAACAGAAGCTAAGATAAATGGCGTGGAAGCTAAGATGAATGGTGTGGAAGCTAAAATGAATGGCATGGAAGCTAAGATGGACAACTTGAAGATAGATTTGAACACAAATTTGAAGACAGGCATGACAGATTTGAAAACAAATTTGACAAATTTTCTACAAGAAATACTTACCAATGGTGAAAAGGTAGTAAAGGAAACTCATGATGCGAACAAAAGAAATGTTAATCATGATTTCTTAGACTCTAATGTGGGATCGAAAACCCACCATATTCCAAAAATCGATATGAGGAAGTTTGATGGCAAGGATCCCGCAACATGGATATTACAAATGGAGCAATTATTAGATCTCAATAATGTGCAAAACACACAAAAGGTACGCATGACAACTTTATATTTGGAACCAAATCAGTTTGTATGGTATCAATGGCTTTGCTCTCGTAAACAATTTATCACTTGGGCAATTTTTACGGAAGAATTAATAGCACATTATGAGGATACAAAAAGCAACACTTTTTTTAGTCAATTGATAAGTCTCAAACAAAAGGGTTCAATAATGGAGCACATTGAGGAGTTCCAAAAATTGAACATAAGGGTAAAAGATATTCCAGAGGAGCATAGGATTGATATGTTCATAGGGTATTTAGAGGATAATATCCAACATGATGTTCACCTTTGGGAACTTGATTCATTAGAGAAGGCATTCAGGTTAGCAAGAAAAATGGAAAGCAAAATTATGGCAACCAAGAAGCATACCACTCTCAACTATAAAGATGGAAGTGTGGTTGCTCCTAGTCTTCCACAACCTATAAGGTTGACACCACAACAATTGGAAGAAAAAAGAGCAAAAGGGCTTTGTTACAGTTGTGATAGCAAATACACTAAAGGTCATAAGTGTGCTGAGAAGAAATTATTCTGCATAGATTGTGAAGAGGAAGAAGAAAAGAAGCAAGAAAGGTCAAAAGAAGAGGATATACTCCAGGAACAAAGCCTAGATAAAGAAGAAATGGATCCGACCATATCTTGTAATGCATTGGCGGGAATTACCACTCCTCAAACCATCAAGATAGAAGGACAAATCAAGAAGAAAAAGGTACTAGTGTTGATTGATTCAGGAAGTACCCACAATTTTATTCATTGTAAGGTAGCAAGAGAATTGAATTGCTTCTTATACCCAGCACCAGAGTGTCAAGTGATGGTTGCAAATGGAGGAACAATAAATTGCTTTGGAAAGTGCCATAATATCAAGCTATCGATGGGAGAATATGTATTGACTAGCCCAATGCTTTCCATTCCAATGGGAGGTGCTGATGTTGTACTAGGAGTACAATGGCTACAATCCTTGGGTACAATAGCTTTCAATTTTCAAGAACTTTTCATGAAATTTTCCGTGGAAGGAAAGGAAGTTGAATTAAGGGTATTGCAGGGAAACCGAGAAAGATAATTAGCTCTAATGGTATGACAAAGCTTCTAAAAAAGGAACAAAGGGGAGTAATTGCACAATTATGTTCGCTAGATGTTTCCACATTGCAATCATCTATTTCTCTAGATCTTCAAAAAGTCATGGACAATCATTCCAAGGTATTTGAGACTCCCAAAGGTCTCCCACCTATTCGTGATCATGATCATGCTATTCATTTGATTCCAGGAAGTGTTCCTCCAAACATTAGGCCATACAGATATCCCTATGCCCAAAAGAGTGAAATTGAACGTATGGTTGCAGAAATGCTAGAGGCTGGTATAATTCAATTGAGTCAAAGTTATTTCTCTGCTCCAATAGTATTAGTGCACAAGAAGGATGGATCATGGTGCATGTGTTCGGATTATAGGGAGCTCAACAAGCTCACCATTAAAGATAAGTTTCCCATTCTCGTCATTGATGAATTACTGGATGAATTGCGTGGATCAATTTACTTCACCAAGTTGGATCTTCGTTCAGGATATCATCAAATCAGAATGAAGACTGAAGACATTCCGAAAACAACATTTAGAACTCATGAGGGTCATTATGAATTTTTGGTCATGCCTTTTGGCCTTACCAATGCACCTTCAACATTTCAAGGTTTGATGAATTCCATTTTCAAACCATTCCTTAGAAAATTTGTGTTAGTATTTTTTGATGATATATTAATCTACAACAAGTCTTGGAAGGATCATGTTGAAAATGTTGATAGGGTGCTACAACTATTGGAGGAGAAACAATTATATGCAAAAAGATCCAAATGTTTCTTTGGAGTACAAGAGGTGGAATATCTGGGTCATATTGTATCTCATGAAGGAGTTAAGGTAGACCCTAGCAAAATTAAAGCCATTAAAGAATGGAAAATCCCCACATCCATAAAGCATCTGCGAGGATTTCTCGGGTTGACTGGGTATTATCGCAAGTTTGTTAAGAATTATGGGAGAATAGCAGCACCTCTAACAACATTATTGAAGAAAGATGCATTTTCATGGACTCCAGAAGCAACAAAGGCCTTCGAACATCTTAAAGAGGCAATGTGCCAAGCACCGGTCTTAGCTACACCGGACTTCACAAAAACCTTTATTATGGAATGCGATGCTTCAGGAAATGGAATTGGTGCTGTTTTAATGCAAGATGAAAGACCCATTGCTTTTGAAAGTCGTCCAATCAAGGGAAAGTTTTTACATAAAGCTATTTATGAGAAGGAAATGTTGGCCAATACTCCATGCACTTAAGAAATGGCGACCCTACCTAATGGGAAGACACTTCAAGGTAAAAACGGATCATGATAGCCTTAAATACTTTTTAGAACAAAGATTATCCTCTGAAGAGCAACAAAAGTGGGTCACAAAGATGTTGGGTTATGACTTTGAAATCATCTACAAAAAAGGAAAGCAAAATGTGGTGGCAGATGCACTCTCAAGAAAGGATGAGGATGTCGAAGCATTGTTGTGCGCCATTTCTATTATCCAACCAAATTGGATAAATGAAGCAAGGGAGGAATGGAAGAATGACGAAGAAGTATGGGCACTTATTCGAAAGTTACAACAAGATTCCATTACGTCTGATACATTCAACTGGCAAAATGATTCTTTATGGTACAAAGATCGCTTATACCTCTGTAAGAATTCCCAACTAAAACAAAAGATTCTTATGGAATTGCACACTTCTCCCTTAGGAGGGCACTCAGGATTTTTAAGAACTTACCACAGGGTTAAGAAGGAATTTTTTTGGGATGGCCTTAAATTGGATATTCAAAAATTTGTGGCGGAATGTTTGGTTTGCCAACAAAATAAAGTTGAAACAATTAAGACACCGGGTCTATTACAACCTTTATCCATTCCAAGCCAACATTGGGAGGAGGTTTCAATGGATTTTATCACAGGTTTACCCAAGTCTGAGGGAAAGAGTGTCATCATGGTGGTAGTTGACAAACTTACCAAGTATGCACACTTTTGTGCATTATCACATCCATTTAAAGCCAGTATGGTTTCTACTGCATTTATGGAAACAATTCAAAAGCTACATGGAAACCCAAAGATTATTGTAAGTGACAGAGATCCCATTTTCACTGGACATTTTTGGACATAATTATTTTCTTGTCTTAGTACTCAGTTAGCTCATAGCTCATCTTATCATCCTCAATCTGATGGGCAAACTGAGATAGTAAACAAATGTTTGGAAGGATATCTTCATTGCTTTGTATCTGATAAATAGACACAATGGGTCAAATGGTTGCCTCTAGCTGAATGGTGGTATAACACTTCCTTCCATACAACAACAAAAATGACCCCATTTATGGCACTTTATGGATATCAGCCACCATCCATCACATCATATTTAAGAGAAAATCCTAAGGTTCAAGCAGTGGAACATCACATCAAACATCAACAACAAGTCCTCCAACTCTTAAAGGATAACCTCTTGTTGACACAGAATAGAATGAAACAACAAGCAGAGCAACATCGCAGTGAAAGAAGTTTTGATGTAGGTGATTGGGTATTCCTACGGCTACAACCATATAAGCAAATGTCCCTCAAGCAAGCTAAGAAGGATAATAAATTATCACCAAAGTATTATGGTCCGTACAAGGTGTTGCAAAAGATTGGTACTATGGCATACAAATTGGAGCTTCTTGTAGCTTCTCGATTGCACCCAGTTTTCCATGTTTCATGTTTAAAGAAGGTTATAGCCGACAAGCTCCCAGTTCAAACAATATTGCCAGAACTTGACGAGGAAGGAAAATTTATATTGGAACCGGAAGCAGTCACAGAAACAAGAACTCGATAGCTACGAAATCGATCAATTTCAGAGTATCTTATCAAGTGGAAGATATTCCACATGGGAGGATGAGAATTTTATACAGAAGCATCCAGAACTACTCAAGTGTTGAGGAAAACACTTTTTTTGAAGGAGAGGGGCATGTTGGGTCCCTATAATACTAGTAATTACCCCATTACTATTGTAGTTGCGTCCCTTATTAATATTGTTGTGCCCCTATTATCCCCATATTGTTATTACTGTGCCCCATAGAATCCCTCTATTATTATTTTTGTGGCTTTATATTATTATTGTTAGGTCAGCTGGGTTATATTGTGACTCCTTAGACTCCTATATATAGAAAGGAGGTTTTGTCATTTGTATCATCCAAGAATTGTTCATTTATGTAATGTAAAGGAGGTTGCCCCCTTAAAGAGGCTGAATTCTAAGGCGTTGATCTATCTTTTCTATCTTTTCTTGAGCTGGTTTCATAACATTAACACAAGCAAATACCCCATTTACTAAACCACTTGTTGTTTTTTGCATCCAAGTCTTCTTTCTTTTGCACAATATGCCATTAAAGACAATCTTAGGCCATCTGTCCTCTTCCATTTGCTCAATTTTTATTTAAATACCTTATTACTCGCACCATAGAAATTGCTTCAATAGGAGCAACCCATATTTCACTTAACATGGTAGCATAAGGAACTACACTATTAATTTTGAATTTCTTTGTAATCAAATGTTTTTCAATTTTCTCAATTTGTTTCCACTGCATGTCAGATGTACTATTAGCCCATAGTTCACAACCGTAGAGAATCACCATAATCACTAAAAGCCCAAAAATATTTAAAATGTTTTTCTAGTCCCATAACTCTACCTCTCTACACCTATTTTGAAAAGCATAAAATGCTTTCCAACCCCCCAAAGTTCATTTCTTTCTACAACCATCCCAGCTTAGATTTTTGTTGAAATTAATTTCGAGGTATTTGTAATCCAAAACTTCTTCCATAATGTTGGCTTCAAAGTAGAACTCATGTTGGTTATGTTTTCTTTTGTTAGACAAAACCACTACTTTCGTTTTGCTAATATTGACATGCATCCCCACCCTTTTACAAAAATGCTCAAGGGAAAGTAAGTGCATTTGCAAACCAAGAGCAGATTTAACAATCAGAATAAGGTCACATGCATACAAAATAAGCCTTATAACAACCTTGCCCAAATGGGTACTGTTGGGGCAAAGTGATTGCCTATCATTTAATTTGTCAACCCGGGGGTTTCATAAACTTGTGAAGCATGCGTGCACTATATGTGCTAGAAATTGTCTTTCAGTTTAGATCAATTTAACTACAAAATAACGAAAACCAATTCATCTAATCTATGAAATCAAATAATGAAAATGAAATTCAACTAACATGTGAAATTAAAAACAGCTAATGTATGCTTAGTTACTCCAACATTCAATTATGAAGTGTTACCTTCTTGAGATGATGTGTAAGCAACTATTTATACTTTAACTTCTAATGTCCTAGAAAAGCAAGTAAAGTGTGCAGAAAATAACTCAGTAATTGCATGTATCAAATATTCAACCATTCAATCTTGAAATATGATTAAATCAATTTCTTAGAATGATCTTTAGGAATATCAGTTAATGCAATTAAATGAGGATCTTAAAAGCAAATATAAAAGCATGAAAAAGTAAAGCTCAATGATTGCATAGGTTGAACATTCAATCACCCAATTTGAAGTCACCTTCTTGGCCTGATCCTTTATTCAATTATACAATGAATTGATGGTTTAATCTAAGAAAGTAAATAACAGAACATGAAAGGAAACTAAATAACTATGAGCCCTTGCCTCAAACTTAATCCAATTAGAAAATACATAAATCTTCCCTATTGAAATGTTTTTAGAAAAGCAAAGATTACATAGTCATTCTAAAACTAATACTAAGAAAGCAAATGAACTTTAATCTATAAAAGAAATTAAATCTCACAATCATTAGATGGCCATTCCAATGGTGTATGAGGATGGCAAGTGAAGAAGCTCCATATGCAATCAAAATTAAGTCTTCAAATCTCCAAGTATAAGCTCCAAATTCTCTTTTAAAAACATGAGCATTTCTCCAACTTTGCACGTGCCTTTCAAAGGAAAAGGCTCTCCTATTTATACAAAAACATAAGAAGCTACCCTATTTAATGAGGATCCACTAAAATCTCATATAGTTACAACCAAATAGCTCATAATGAGACACATATCCCCTAGGTGTCTCATAGAGTTCTAATCCAAATAAGAAATGATGAGACACCTCATAGAGTTACAATTCAAATATGACACATATCCTTCTTTGACCTTTATCCAAATCTCCTTTGAAGGGAATTCGAATTTGAGCATTGGAGACCACATAAGGGTGCTTTGTAAGCTTCCAAATAACCTACACATGTCATGAAACTCAAGCCACATATATAGATACATGAAACCATGTTAATTTCCTAGTTTTTAATCATAAATTCACTTTAAACACATAAAATAAATAACTTTGGTAAATAAGGATCCTAACCCATATATTTATGAAAATGGCGGCAATAAAAGTGAAAGTGGATGTCATTTTGAAGACATTTTGGAGGTCCAATAGATATCGTCACCCCCTTGCAAAACTAGCCACCCTTTAGGCTTGTCGATATATAAACCAAAAAGGGAAGGAGATAATGGGAAAACTTGCTTGACCTTGATATCGCTTCTAAAACTTTTAGAAATGGCTATTAAAGTTCTAATTTTGACTTTCACCTCTTCATACAACCTATGCAGAGCTGCTCTCAAATGCCTAGGAACCCCAAGTTCCTCCATTTTGTGCCAAAGCTTATCCCTGGGAACCATGTCAAAGGCTTTCCTAAAATCAACAAAGCAACAAAAGGCTTCTTCCTTTTTCTCCCAAACTTTTTCAATGATGTGCCTTAAAGTTATACCATGAATAAATATGGAATGTTTATGTCTAAAACCTGCTTTCCCTTTAGCACATTTATCTCTTTCTTTTTCCCACTTGCTGATTTTATTTTCTACTATGCTTCCCAATAACTTTGCAAACAAGGGGTTTATCATTATGGTCCTAAAATTAGAGGGTTTATTAATGTCACCACTCTTGAAAAGAGATATTGCCATACTAGTTGTCCAATCTGTTGGGAACCCCTATTGTATGATGTTGTTGAAATTTTTTGTAATGTGAGGTGCAAGAATTTTTAAGCCCCACTTTAGATACTCTACTTAGAGTTCAACGAAGTCTTTTGCTTTTTCAACACCCAACTTCTTGATACCCATCTCTACCTCTTGTATCGTGAAGAGTTCAATATCAATGTTGACCAAGGGAGGAGGGTCAACCATGGGATCCTACTCATAAAGTTATCTTGCATCGAACTATTTAGAAGTTGTAAATAATCTGGGGTTTTTTTCTCCCATGGAAGATTAGTTCTTCCCTCGTTGAAACCATGAGATCAACCTTTTCCTTTCTTAATATATGCTTGTAAGCTTTGAGCTTTATGTTATCTTTGTTTGACTCTTTCCATATTCTGCTTGCCTTTTTGCATTCCTCGTCAAAACAAGCATCAACCAAAAAGCAATTTGTTTTAGACTTCTTAATTTTTGCTCTTTTGCACTCTGCAAGTGCACTTTGAATTAGATGTGTTAATTCGTGACTATGAAGGTTGTGAATTTTTTCTCCTTCTCGAAGAGCCTCTCTGGCATTAGTTTGAAGGTACTACAATTTTCTGGAGTCAAAAGAATTATGCCCTTTGGGATATTTTGTTGAACACACTAAATTTATGACCCTAACTACTTCTTTCCAGTCCAAGAGAAACTTAAATAAATTGGCTTGTGATTTAATTTTAAGTCCCAAGGCTAATCTCCAATCAAAACTTCTTCCATTTTCTCACACAAACGATGCGAAATATTTACATAATCTACTACACTAGCTCCATTGTAAGTATTGTAGGTGAAATTATTGGAGTTTGTCTGTCTAGTCAAACCATTACAAATGACTAAATCGAAAGCCCCTCATAGAGTAAGCAATTGATCACCAAAGAGATTGCAACCCTTGTCCTTTGAAATTCTTTCCCACTAATGATTACTCTCTTTTGTAAGCCAGATAGGGCCGCAGTCTTCTTCATAACAAATAATGCTAGCTTGCCCACTTGTAGTCATGGCATTAAAATCATCCACTATAAGGACTTCACCTAGATGAGAATATGTTGCAATATCTTCTTTTAAGGTTGCAAAGGGATCTTTGTGGTCAAGCCCTCTACTTTTGTAGGTTTTTGAAACTCGCGATGCAAAATAAAATGTTACAATTCTGATGTGATTTCCATTTTATGATATTTTAAACCAAATGAATTGTTTATTTGAGTCTTCTTTTTCTAACTGAATGAAACAATCTTCTTTTTCCCTCACTAATACCATGATGGCCCCATGTCCTTTGCCATTCCTTGTTGCCTTGTTCCACATTTCCATCTTCCAGTGCCCTTCAAACAAAGGTTGCTTGCACCCTTCATGCTCATGTGTTTCTATGAGGCAAATTATGTGTTTATCTTCTGCAATAGTCCCTAACCCAAGTCCTCGTCTCCATAGGTAACCTCTGTAGTTTCAACAAAGTAATCTTAAGGAAACCTGGGTATGGCTTGATTGCTATTTGTTTTGACATGCAAGACTCATAATTGAGTCTTTGTCCTTGCTTGCTCATACTGACCTTGCTTCTTGATTTCCTGCTAAAGAGTTTCTTGCCTCTTCTTTATTACCATCTTGTTGCTTTGTTTTGGAAGGAGGTCCAAATCACGCTATCACAACTTCACGTTTATAAATCCATGCTCTCTTGCTCTCATCTCTTGCCACCCTAAACTTTGACATTTCCTCTTGTTGTCCTATAGTTAAATATTCTTCTAGAAAAAAGTGAGAACCCCTCAAGAGTTGTTTCTTGCTTAGAATGACATATTCATCACACAAGCTAGGCATGATGACTTTTATGGGCCTTGCTCTCTCATCGTTAAACTTACCCACTCTCCATGCTTGACATCTTTGTACTTGCCATAACAATTTGTCTTTCAAGAAGTCCCTTGCAAGGTCAAGAGTACATTCATTTTTCCCATAGTCTTTCACCCCCTTAATAATTATGTTTACTGCTCTATCTTGCCATTCCTTTCTTTCTCTATATTTCATGTTGCGAGCTTGAATGTTTGCTTCTCCTTCCCTATTAGCAGCATTGCTAATAACTTGATCCCAAGTTTGGAAACTTTTGTGGAACCTCCTTTCCTTTCTTCTCTTGCTTTCTCTTCATGTTTGTCTATTTGGGCAACCACTTTCCCATTATCCTGGGATGGTTTCGCATTCGCCACCTCTGTACTCTCCACTATATATTTCTACATGTTTTGCACATCTGCCTTCATGTGTTTCCATTTTGTCTTCCCGTAACAATGCCACTTGCTCCTTCAAAACTTCATTGCTTTTTGCTAAAGCCTGGTTTTCAATTGTTATTACATGAATTTTGTGATCTCTTTCCTGCTCTTTATCTTCTAAAACCTCCAACCTATTTTTTGCACTTAACAATTTTTTCACAAAAGGATCAGATTACCATGTGAGAGGTGTGGATGTGGGACTATAAAAGGCAAAAGCATCAATACATTTTTGTTTGGGTCTGTTGTTGCCACATGCTTACAAAGGGGAATTGTTTGAATATTGCTTATTGTGAAGGGCCCAAGTACTTTCCCTTTGATACTATTTTTTCCTTGTCTGCTTCCATTTTAGACGAGCTAGTCTTCATTTTAAAATGTTCCGATACTGTTTGGCATTGACCCAAACCCACTTCCCAACGTTGGCTAATGAGATAATTTTCACTTGTCCTAGATCATTTGTTTCCATAGATTCTGAATTTTTTTTGTCCCTTTGTCATGTTTGAATGCATTTATGATGCAAACAACTATATATGTTAAGCTCCAACCCCTTCGTTGTTGCAATGTCGAACTCCTAATTCCTCCACCTAGCTTCGAACAGTGCCTCCCTCAAACCCAAACCCTACTCTAGACAAGCCCTCATTTTTTCTAAATCCGGAAAAACAAAAGTCCAAACGTTGCCAAAGATCGTGCTACCTCCTCTCAATGTGTGCTACAATGTGTTGTTTATGCAATGTGACTCGTATGGGTAATTTTCACAACTTATCTGCAGTTGGACATCACTACCATCAAAAAAGAATCGAGGCAAAAAGAAATTGACAACCTTCACCTCGTCCCTTCCCCAACTGCCAGAGAAAATCCAAGAACACACGAATAGAAACCAAGAATTACTAGGTCGACATGTGTAAAAATGCCCTTCGAAGAAAGAAAGCGTTTGCTAGATAGATGTTTTTTCTCTCAATGGGGGTACGCAGTTTAGGCGTCCGTGTACAAAATGGCAAACAACTCTAAGTGCCTTGCCCTAACCATATAGTCAGCGTGTATCTTGGTGGATATTGATGCATACAAGCGTTATTTATCCCGTTGAGGAATCACATGACTTGTGCACTAATTTATAGCCCTAGTGGCCATAGATTCAAAGAATTTTATGGAAGTGATCTCCACCTCTTTGTAGCCTTGGTTGCAAATGATTCAAAAACCATTTTGAAGTTATCTTTATTTCTTTGTAGCCCTCCCTCATGCTAAAAATTTTTATGAATTTTTCTCAATCTATTCTACTAACATTACTTAACCTTAAATGAATAATATAATAGACAATTAATATCAACCATCTAAAACTAAAGCTTTTTAGTTTTGGCCCAATAATTGAAGCATGTTTTGTTTTGTTTTTTTTTTTTTTTAAATCAATTTTAAGGTTATAACAAATATTTGATTTTTTTTTTAATCAAATATTTCAATCTTATATATATATATATATATATATATATAGTTTTTTCTTTAAATATTATTTTTTCTCCCTTTTAGTGGTGTGGTGAAACCTATCATAACTCATTGTTAATAAGGATAGCAATAATTGTTGTTATCTATAGATGCGAGTTGATCCATCACACTTATTCATGGATCATCACCCTTATTCAAGGAAAACCACTAGACCTAAAATGGTTTGTTAATGGTTTGTAAGGGCCAAATACCTTTAAATTTAGGGCTATTAACTCATTTCCTTGCATTTGACACACTTACACACACATTAATCAGAACTAGACTTTATGGAGAATTCTTAGCTTTGAAAGATCGATCGCCACTATTACACTAGATACAACTATTTCATAAATGCTACAAACGACTAGTTATAACATGTTGTGCGTCAAACCACTCGAGCTAAGATCTTTTGAATTTTACTTAAAAAGGAAGACATTGAGGAGTAACTTTGATCCACTTATATGTGGATGAGCCACAAAACCATTTAATATGGTTTCTTTGGGTGTAACCATATTTTCCACCACTACCTCAAACCCTCATATTAATCTAACCTTTCCCGCAAAAATACTCCTAGGCTTACACCATGAGTTCATGCAAACAAGACGACAATAGTTAATATATCTAGGGAAGAATAACCCAAAGCTTTTTTGGCAGAAACCTCAACAACGAAAGAAGCAAATTGAAAATAATATTACAGCCAATCAATGGTTTGACTATGCAAGACAACTCTATGAGAAAGAATCAGAGGAGGAGCCTCTTACGAGGATCAACACAACTACAAAGCTTTTCACATTACAGGAAGTAGAGACATGAATTAAGAAGTTGAAAATAGGAAAGGGAAAGGACTTGATTGAACTTCAACCATAATATCTAAAGTGGGGAATGAACATTCTTGCACCGCACATCATGGAAATATTCAACGATGTCATTTGACAAGGATTCCCAATAGATTGGACAACTAGTTTAGCAATCCCTGTTTTTAAAAGTGGAAACATTAATAATCCTTCCAACTATAGAACCATTATGATCAATCCTTTGTTTGCAAAGCTCATCAGCGACATGGTAGAAAATAGAATCAGTGAATGGGTAGAAGTCAAAGAAAAGAGGGCAAAAGGGCAAACATGTTTTAGGCCAAAACATTCTATAGTAGATCATGGTATCACATTGAGACACATTATTGAAAAGGTCTGGGAGGAAAAAGAAGAAGTATTTTACTACTTTGTTGACTTCAAAAATGCATTTGACACGATCCCTAGAGATAAGTTGTGGAGTAAAATGGAAGAACTTGAGATTCCTTTGCATTATAGAGTTGTTGTCCATATGATTTATGAAGAGTTGAAAGTCAAAATTAGAACATCAACAGGCATTTCAGAAAGCTTTAGAAGTGATATCGAAGTCAAGCAAGACTGCCCTTTTTCCCCTACTCTTTTTGGTTTATATATTGATAAATTGGAAGAGTGGCTAAATCTGCAAGGTGGGGATGGTGTTTAGTTGGGGGAGTTTCTGATAAAACTTCTTTTATATGCTGATGACCTTGTATTGATTGCTAAATCGACCCAGGGATTGCAGATGCATCTATATGCCCTTGAGCATTTTTGTAAAGCAATGGGGATGCAAGTCAATACCAAAAAGACCAAAATAATGATTTTCTCAAATAAAAAGAAGCAGAGCCAACATATGTTCTTCTTTGAAGGCAACATTCTTGAAGAAGTAAATGAATACAAGTACCTCAGGATTGATTTCAACAACAAACTTAATTGGGAGCACTGCAGAAAGAAGAGAATTTTAGGAGGGTGGAAAGCATTATATGCTCTTCAAAATAGATGTAGAGGCAGAGTTATGGGATTGGAAAACAATTAAAGTGCTTTTTGGGCTCCTAGTTTGTCCAGTGATATTATATGGGTGTGAATTGTGGGCTAGCAGCATCCCTGTCTCAAAATGGAAGCAAATTGAGAAAATCCAAAAGCGCTTGATCATGAGCAAGTTTAAAATAAAAAGTTTAGTTTCTTATGAGATAATGCTGAGTGAAACATGAGCAACTTCCATCGAAGCAATTGCTATGGTGTGTCTCATAAGGTATCTACAAAGAATTGAGCAAATGGTAGAAGGTAGATGGTCTAAAGTTATCTTCAATGAAGGAACGAGTGAAAGAAAGAAATAATGGATGAGACAAAACAACAAATGAATGCACAATGGAATATTTACCTCAATGCATGTCCCAAAGATAACAAGGATTTAAAAAGTTTTGTTATGAAGAAGTTTCGTAAGTGTATATGGGGAAATGAGTTGGGTAGAAAGAAGAAGTACTATGTTAAAGAATTCAACCCGACTTGTGATCAACAACAAAAAGAGTACATCGGAGCTGACATTCCATGTAGAACAAAGATTCTTATTGCTCAATTAAGAACTTACTCGCATCAACTACGATGCGGAACAGGTTGGTGGAAAAGACCTAAAGAATCTTGGGAAAAACGAGTGTGTACTTTTTACACTTCCGGGGCAGTGGAATTGGAAAAACATTTTATTTTGGAATATGGTGCTTTCTGAGACATCAGATACAATTACAACAATATGTTAACATCAATTCCTTAACATTATCTTTTCAATAAAGACACTCTTAAAATATTAAATCAACTCATCATTAATTTGAATAATAAAAATATTAAATTGCAAAAAAACAAAAGCTAATGGTCCTATACCATATCTAATCTCGTGAACGTTATAAAGTTTCATTTCATTTCCATTAAATCCAATGCATTAGGTGACAAAAATATATTTTTAATCAATAAAAAATAATCTTAAATATTACTCCAATATCCACTATCATATAAAGGTATATATATATTTTTAAAATTATTATTGGATTTTATTTCATCATAAATAGTTACAAATTATTTAAATAAACTGGTCCGTGGCGGGCGGGGACTTTTCACCAACCTCGCTCCGTTTCATTGAAAAAATACTATAATTATTTCACAGTACGGCTCATAGAAGAGAGTGCAGCGAGGCGTGTTGGATGTTCATATTTTACAAGTTAAAAGAGAAAGATGGCATTGGGACCCCTCTCCCTCGTCTTGCCAGATTTTTGCCGCCAGGCCGTGTATTTCAATTATATTTGCCAGACGGTTGCAAGCAAGTCCCCATTGCCCGCCCTACACCCATCTTTACTGAATGCTATCGTACAATGGCGCCAAGATTTCAGTTCTCATCGTCCCTCGAAATCGGAAATTGCCCACGGTTTGGACAAAGAGCTCCTCGGGTGCCTTCGCTGCCGGGTCGAAACGTGAAATCCCCAGATTGTTGACTTTCCATGTCCGCTTGTCTCAGAATTGGTGGGCGTAAGTGTTACTTTGGTGGATGTTTTATCAAGAGACTTGAGCAGTGCCAACATTTAGAAGTTGAATTGTTGTTCATGGTGGAGCCAGCATGAAAACTGGCCTTGATTTCAATCCTGAAAGGTTCGCCATTCATTCCTCGTTTTTCTTTTCTTTGAATTGGGGTAAAGCGTCACTAATTTGAGCATATTAGAGTCAGATTTGAAGCCCTGTCAAATTGATGAACTTAGTCTTTCCTCTAAAAAAAAGTGAGCTCGAGATTAAAGTCTGATTGATTTTTTCAGGCTGATAGTCCCGATTCTTTAATAATTTGAGAGGTGTAGTTGACTCCATTTGAGTTTGCCCAGTTGTTTCTGTATAAGCTGGGTTTTTAGTTTAGTAGTTGATTCCCCTTTTCGGTTTTGATCAGTTGTTTCTTAATTTAACAAGCTGAGTTTTGTAATCGATTCTCCATTTTGGGTTGCTCAGTTGTTTTATGAATAAATCGAGTTTTCTACTTGACTCTTCATTTTGGGTTTGCTGAGTGTTTTTTTTAAGAAACCGACTGTTGTAGCTGACTCTTCATTTTGGTTTGGCTAAGTTGTGTTTTAATAAGGCGAGTTTTCCGTTTGATTTTTCATTTTGGATTTGCTATGTTGTGCTTCAATAATCTGAATTTTTAGTTGACTCTCCATTTTGGATTTGCGGAGCTGATTTTTAGTGAGTTAATTTATTTGTATTCAAGTCTCCAATTGAGGTTGCTAAGTTGTTCTTTAATAAGCTGAGTTATGTAATCGGCTATCCATTTTACTAACATATGGTAAATTTAGTGGGAGGTTGTACACTAGCCAAAGCAATGTTGCCAAAGATCTCATATTCTAGATTGCACTCATTGCTCATATTGTGTTCACATAGGTATTTTCTTTTCGATAAATCACACAAAACTTATCTTGTCCACGTTATATATTTTGAACGTTTGACAACAAAGATTTCTAGCAACTGTTGAAAATTTGTACAATATCTATCCTACTTACCATTTCAAAGCATAATGAACATGAGAAATATGTAGAAAATGCAATGGGAGCACAAATATAGTTAAAGCATTTATTACAATCCATGTGTTGCCTTAAATGTATGTTGCACTTGTCTTCAATGAGCAAACAACTAGATTAGGAGGGTTGAACTTGCTTGAAGGAGGCCTGTTTTGACTTGAAAAGAGGCTCACTTGCTTTCCTACTATTTTGCTAGGAGACCTGACTTTTATTGAGTAATTGACACTTTTTTGTCATTTACTTAGCCCAATGATATATTTGACCCTCCAATATCTCACACGTGTGGGACAACCCTTTGTTTAATGAGTGACAATGGTAGATCTTCAATGTCTTGCATAATTTGAGAATTTGGGCTCACGCGTTTGCTTGGAATAATTTTTTAGATTATTTTGATGTAAGACATGCCCCATTTTGAACAAGTGTAGACCTCAATATGTGTTCTATAACCCACACGTGCCACAAAAATGGGGATGACCACCTTTGAATGGGAATATCTCCTTGATGCTTTCACCTTTTTACAAAATTTCCGTGTGGCATGCCAAATGCAATTTTTTTTGAGCATGATGAGCGTTTCTTGGTTTTGGTGACCTCGGGACCTTGTGCATTACGATTCCTGAACCACGTCGAGAAATGTGAAATGTTGTGAATTGCACGATTGCCATGTTGAAAATTATAAAATGATAATGCACTAAGGCCAATTAATGTATACATACTTTATGACACATGACCATGCGGGAATGACATAGGTACACTCATGACAAAGGTTGGATTGGCCTTACATAGTGCAATTACCCTACAAAACCAGTGGCTTCTCTAAATCATGTGTCCAAGTAGGTCCATCCTGAGCTCTCCAGTCCTACACACGATGAAAGGACCTAAGAATGGAGTCTAAACTTACTGGGCATGGTCAACCATAATAGGCTTAGGATACCATAATACATAACATCACATGGCCTACAAGGCTTTGTCTTGCATTCTTTGGGCTTACAATGGTGTTGTCAAATGAAAAAATGCATATAGTCATCCCTTCTGAAATGAGGGGTAACAACTGGCTCCAAATATGGGACATGTCCTCCACGTGGGAGGGATGTGAGAGCCCTAGAGTCTCCACTTGTTAAAACTTGAGACAAGTTTACAAGATTTTGCATTAAATACTAGGAGGGAATAGGACACTCTATCCCTTCTTGGAGATGGAAATAAATCAAACAAAATATCTAAGCTAAAGCAAGCTGCATAACTAATCTAATAAATGAAAATAGCTTCACTCAATAAAATGAAATTACACAACTATGCCAAGAAAGGAATTGCACCAAAATAAAAAACATCTAAACTAAACTAATGCTTATGCTAAAGAGCATATTCATCCTATCCTAATCCGATCAAAGGAACATAACATACTAGGTAAAATCATACTTCCATTATAATCAACAAATAAGTTTATCGTTATCATTGCTTTTATCATTGTGCTTGGTTGCAAACCAAAACAATGTAACATCAAACTTGCAGAAGGCATATGTTGAAACCTCCCGTGGCTTGAACAACTCTTGCAGTGGGATGATCATCATGTAGAAGAAAATTGACAAAGTGCCAAGGTTCACTTGTATTCCTGCAAGCTTCTTCTATCTAAAGATCGATAGGGATATCATAGTTGTCATTCCTATTGCAAGGATAAGACCACTCATCAATGTCTTTCCTTATAGTAGTAAGCAAGGGAGGTTTTGATGGTGGTTCCAACTGGAACCTATACAGAGATTGGTGCCCTCTCTTGTTGCCCTTAATCACATGCACACACATATGATGAGAAAATTTATGAAAATTGAAGGCATATTGGAACTCACAACTTACAATTTGTTGTTTTGGCAAGGGAGGCTAAGAGCTCATGAAATATGTCTGTATTTGAAAATGTTGCGGCTTGCTCAGTATTGCAAGGTTCATATCTTTCTTGTTGAATGGTTCTTCATATATACATGAGAGCCACATAGCAAGCATAGTATTCAAAATCGGAATTGGTGACCAAACCAGTGCACCTAATAAATTGGGTTTCAAATCGGGATTGGTTAGATCTCAATGAACTGGTTTTAAGAAAACACATGAAATAATTAATTTTTAATGAAAAAAACTATTTTGAAGATTTAAAACCATGATTCCAAACCAATAGACACAAAATATGCAAAGTTTGCTCATATATATACCATGTAAAGGTGAATATATGAAAATGGCACTAAGTGCAATACATATCAACAACAAAATATATAATCAACGAGGCTCTAAATGGCCCTTAGAGTCCGAAAACAAAGCCTACAAGCTATGGGCCCACTGGCCTCCTACTACAAGTCTACATATATGATATTAGTGATCAACATTATCACTTGAAACTTCTCATCATGATCAAACTCAATTGTTTGAGTCTCGACTCCCAAACTTTGCAGCTGCTTGAGTCACAAACTTCTTTGCTAGTTCAGTGACTCGAGTCTCAAAATTTTGAAGGTATTTTGCCCTAATATGCCCAATTACTTCATTTGGTGATCTACATAGCTTTACATGGCCTCCTATCCGAACCAAGTGTTGCTTGAACTTGTTAATACCCCCTCATTCAATAGATTTTTGGCAATATTTGCAGATCATTTTGCCATCAATCATATCGCAATGAGCCTGTGCAATATCCTTGGTTTTTGGAGGCATGGTGGCTACTACTTAGCTCAAAGTCTCTGTTGTTCCACTACTCTAGTAAAAACTCAACACATTTTGAGCTCACAATGGAGCTCACTAAAACTCCAAATGAGATGTGTGAGACAAATGAAGAGGGTAGACCTCCTTTTATTGGCTTGGAGGGATTGTTTTTGGGGAGAAACAAACCTTCTTTTCCCTCCAAACCACTTCACAAGCCTCCAAGAATGCATCTGGTGGGTCTGCGGTTGGCCTGGCAATGAATTGGCTGGTTCATGACGGATTCGTCATAAACTGGTCGGTTTATGCCCGATTTGTCGGAAAAACGGTGAGGAAGGGCGGTTGACTGGGTTTTTTGACTGGTTTGGTTGGGTTGGCCTTAACAAAAAACCTTTTGCGTGGGCTTTGCGCAGACTCTAATTTGTACGACCTGGATCTCAATCTGAGTTGCTTCTTTTGTTTGCCACTGACTTTGAAAAACTTCTCCCGACCTCTGCAAAATTCTTTTGACACCAGAACATTAAAACGACTTCCCGAATCTGCAAATCGAACTGCCTTTAGAGGCTACTGTGCAGTCCCTATGTCAACCTCACTATGGCTCTTTTGCCTCTTTGCAAATGCACTCACTGGGTCTGAAAATCTTCCTCCAACCTCTTTGTCCCTACCCCTCACTGCCTCTGCTTCCTCACTGAAGCTCGAACTCTCTAGCAACTCACTGTGGCTACTCTGAAAAATCGAATTCTGTTGGAAATAATACTGAGAGGGGCGGGGGGTGAATCAGTATTATCAAATCAATATAAATTTTTCATTTCCATTTTCAGATTTATATATGCTACTTTAGATAAGGAAAACCGCGTGTATATGCAACTGTGTGTAAAGAAACAAGCGTATATCCAGTAAACTTATAATTCAGTTAGTTGCTTCTTAATGAGTGCATCGGAACATTATTAACCATATGAACAGTAAACAGGAGCAATAAAGCAGAACAAATCATCACACATAAGCAACACACATGGACACCAAGATATAAGGTGGAAACCCAATGTGGGTGGAAACCCAATGTGGGTGAAAACCACCTGCTGCAATTCGTCTCTATCTTCTTTAATAAGAAAATTCTTTTTACAATGGTTCTGTATTGGTGCAGTCTTATACCAGTACGCAGGCTTCTACCTGCAGAAGGCTACAACTTTCTCTCGTTCTCCAGACTCTCCTGGAAGGGAGCTACAACCCCCTTAGCTCTTGTACTAGCCGATCCATTTACTAGTACGTAGGCGTCGGCCTACTGAACTCTACAATCTTCTTTCTTCCTCCAGGGACCACGTTTCATAAATTTTCATATTGGATACTCCTGAAGCACAACACCATAATCTGAAGGCCACGTTTCATCCAATTTTCATACTGGACCCATCAACAACATTGAAGCACAAAATTGATCATCACTGCAATACACCCATCAACTACACTTGCATCATCAATCTCTGAATCACCCAATATTGAAACACTGAAACCCTGTCAACAACACAGTCACCAGAACACAGAACTTTGCAACAACAACCAGATCCAACTGCAACTTCAAATATCATATCTCTCTATGTATATGCTACTATGATGAACCAAACCAATGTGTATACGCGCTTTTACCAAAGCCAACCCGCATACAGATCTGCAAATATTTACTCATAACTTTGCAGCTATTCCAAACATTAGTCATACCCAGATCATAACGTTTATACAATAAAACATGCGTCAATAATTCAGATCTAGTCTATCCATGATCAAACCACATAATGATAATACATTCCAAGCCTTATGATCCCGATCCATCATCCATCATCAACTGCATAAGTGCATCCTTGGTTCAGATCAAGCAAAGCATCACAAACCAATAACCAGCATATTATATCTCACACTTCATCAGATATTCATCACTTGCACCCCTCACCCTTGGCCTAATGATCTTCTCCTTATATAGGTTTAGGCTTCTCTCAATACCATGGTCCAAAACCATGTAGAACCAATACCTTGGACCCAATACCTGGGGTCAACACTTCGGACCAAATACCATGGACCAATACCAAAATACCATGGACCAAATACCACGGACCAAAACTTAGTTTTCCGACATGTACGCGCCTTTCCTTCTGTGAACCTGCGTGTGTACGTATATGCGTCTTCTGTTCTTCTCATCTGCGTGTATACGCACTTTCATCAAGGTTAACATGCGTATACCTCTTTCTTGACCTGCTGTACTATGATCTGTCATCTGATTGAGTTGCCACCTGTATCATACCTCTGAGTGAGTTGCCATCAAGGACAACACCTGTATCTTAATGCCAACAAATTCTCCTAGTGACTTTGGTGTTTTCTCCATTACCACATCCTTCTTATATCTTTTTGTTGGGACTCCAACGACCAACATTAAACTTTAATCAATGGCTCAGATCTTTATGGATCGATCCGTGTGAGTTTCTAGACTATTCTCACTTTGACTTAATTAATTTTGGTTAATTAACCAATTTTCCTAAGTTTAAATTTAAGAAACATTAAAAAATGGGTTAATAATCTAATTAAATAATCTCTAGGTGGAATTTCCAGAAACGATTTTTGGGTTTTGGAGATCTCATGCATTCTAGCCTCTCCAAATTTCATGGCTAGAACACATCTGATGCTGCAAAAACTAACACAGAGAACACTATCATTACCTATATCGGGATTCAAGAGGCTCCATCTCCACCTCCATGTATTAGGACTAACAATGCTCATCCTTCTTCATTAGGGAAATTTTCAGTCACAGATCCTAGTTCTTGCACACCATGCCTCACCATGGAATGACCAAGACAATCACTTCATACTTTTATGTGGATCCGTCAAATTAGAACGATAAGAAATGGGCAGAAGTTAAGCATGCACTAGACAATAGAAGGGTCAAATCTCAGGTCTCTTCTCAGCCTCTCTCTCTGGGGGATCGACGGATATCATCAAGATTAGTTCACCGATGCTGAGCCATACATCAGTTCACATGCTTTCAGAGCACTAGAGGGACAAGCTCCAGGGAGTTCTAGAGCTTGGCACCTCCAACCTGTTTGATTAGCTCCCCGTTCCATAGAAGTGGCCAGAGATCTATTCAAAGTTTCTTTTTTTTGACCTTGGATGCTAGGAGTATCCCTAGCTCCTACATCGTCCGAGGATCATATGGCTCGACCCACTGATGGTTGCAGGGGACTTTGACAGTAAGCCTGTGCCCAATTTGCCTCCCTTGCCATTGGTCATCAGACTTAGGAGCCCCTGACATTTTTAGCTCCATTGCCAGATGTCCCTATTTCACTCATTTTTTCTTGGTAGGCTATTGATTATTTTGTATCGTGCCATTGTCTTTTATATGCATGTCGCAGTAGCACTACTGCGTGTTCCTTCCTTTATGTTATTTTCAGCATTTTCTAAGAGTTGCGCTTGCACTCCCACGTTGTATTCATATTGATTGTACTCTTCTTCTGTCACATTAACCTACTTTCGTGGTCGTTTATTGGACATTAATAAAATTATCTTATCTTATCTTCTTGAGTTTGCTGTCTTGCTACAACATCACTATTTTCTCATTTTTGTGATAATCAGTCTTTTGCTGAGTTGTTGTTTGGCAGTTTTCTATTATTTGTTTCTTATATTGCCATATGTTCTGATCTGTGCATTATACAACTAGTGGGTGCATCTTATCTTTGATGTTTGTACAATTTGTTTTGGGGTTAGTTTAAGAGCTACTGACTGGAGTACCATGCTTCTCTTGTTACAGATGTTGACTGTTTTTTCACCAAATACTGTTATCAGCTCTAAATTATTTAGAAAACTGTTAACTTTTTTAATTTCTTAGACAAAGTTATATTCAGCAGAAAGCACTTATGTTTATAGTTTCCTGAGTTGGATATACATTGTTATCACAGCATGAGACCAGGTATCGCCTCTCTATGGTCCAAGCCTAATGTCACAAGCTTTCCAATGCATGTTTGCGATATTCTATGAATTATATAGAAATTGGTTGTGGCAACCAACTTAGACCCATGTTCTGGCCTGCATTTGTTCATGTTCCGACTCTGAAGCCAATGGCCAAGATGGACCTGCATCACATAACTATGTATGTGGTAAAATTTAAAAGGGATAGGGTGGATATGCTATTATGGGAATACTTTTATGTCAGGGAAGCATTGCCAAGAACTCAGAAGTGATACTGTATCTTTGAACATGTCTTAAAAAATTAATTTTCTTATATGTTTCGGTTGTGGGTTCAGTTTTTATTCATCCATACCATATCCGAAGATAGTCAGAAATAAGGATAACATGTCACTCTAAGGGGCTCGTAAATATCTTCATCTTATTGTTATAGACAATCATAAGAATTTAGAGCTAGTTGGGGTGCCACACCATGTGAGATTTAGTCTTTGGCACTTAATTTCTAAAATTCTCTCTTTGATTAGCTATCACTTTTGATCTTTTCTCAGTCTTAAAAAAAAACTAAATACTGGTTGATCATGCCAAAATATGTCCTGTGTATTGTCTGAATACCTGTCTTAGAGTTTCTAGTTCCTTCTAGGCACTAGCAATCATCTTTGCCAAGTCATACTCTAAATGAGCTCACTTGTACATACTAATTAATTTATATAATGGTCAAATGTTGATTTAGACCTGATGAAAAGAGAACCTCATTTTTCTCCAGTGCAGGGAATTGCAAAAGTGTTGTTTCATTTGAGGTATCTACAGAGATGACTTTATGGGAAAGAATGGGAAAAGCTATGGAGTTAGATGTTGAGTGCAATACGTTTTCCTGGGAATGTCTTGCATCTCTGCATCGTACTGAACACAGAAGTAGTGGCGTATACTCTGAGGATGAGATGAGCAAACCTATGGAGGTATATAAATCTTCTGATTTTCTTTTGATTGCCTAGTAAATATAGTTTAGAGAGAAAATGAAAATCTTGTCTTCAATTCTGTTGTACAGCGTAGACAATGCACAGGACATAGTGATAACAGGGTTGGTTGAAAATTGAAACAACATACATGATTGACAATATATCCTATGTTTGACAGGATGTCCTTATTTATTTGTTTGTTCAGGAAGTTTTCATTTGGTTCAAATGTTGATACTTTGTTGCATGCAGATAGAGATTTGTGTCTTACTTCCAACTAGAAATGCCGGTGAAGATGTTCATTCCATAAATGTAAATGAGAAAAAGAGGAAGTGTCTACTGTGTGGAAGAACATGAGACTTTTTCTAAAATATGTTAATTAAAACTCCACCATATACTTCAATTATAAAGTTCATTCTTGCATCTGACTTGATTTCTAACTTTGTCAGTGCCAGGCTTCTTGATGTGTGTGGGACAGCTAGTTGCTGTCAGTTCCATGGCTTCTTTTGTGGAGGTAGAGGTTCAAGATGATAAAATAAGAGAATACAACAATTAAAATCTGTAAACCAGTAAATATTATAGATGCAATTGTGGTTGTGGCAGACACAGCAGAACACAAGTGAGGTTGTTTTCAATTTTCCTCAATCCTTGGGTCAACTACTATTAGTCAATGGCAGTCAAAATGGTAAATAGGGTTGAGCATAAGTCTTTGTATCTTTGCCCAAGTTGAGAAAGCTTGATTGGATTCAGTCAAAATAACTTCTAGTCACACTACAACAAAAATGTCCATTAGTGTTGTGAATCTTGTGATTAGTGTCTCCTTTTTGTTATAATCTAAGTTTAGATAACTGAAATTTATGTCATATAAGATGACATAAATGCCGCTGCTAATGTCAACATAACTCTCATCTGTAGACTTCAACAACTACAAGTAATAACAGATTTCAATCTAGTTAATAAGGATGAATTTGTTAGGAATATCATGGAGAAATAAAATTGAAGTGAATGTGGAAATAAAATATAGAATGACTGAATACAAGGGAAACACCAATACATGTGGTTCACCTGATTTGAGCTATGTCCACAGATAAACAGTTAGTCCTTCCTTTTATTCTGTCCAGCAAAATGAATACATACAACCCGCAACATATCTGCTGCAACCTCCTCTTCACTCTATCAGTCTCCCCTCTCTCAATTACAACGCTCTCTGAATAATACACAACAATTCCCTCATAAAAAGAGGGTTGCCTTGTAGGGCAAAAAACTTCCAACATAACTTTTGCTATCAGATCTATGACATAATGATGAACTGCCCAGATTGACTATGGAATTACAATATTTTACAAGGCAAATTTTCCAAAAAATTCTAGTGGGAGGGGGCGCGGGCAATGCCCCTCCACACCCCAACTGGGATCCAAGTGTGGCTATGAACAAGACCTCTGAATTAGGAAGACAATCAGGCTTCATAACCAACAGAAATCTCCTCAAATCCAACCTTCTACATTATCTTTCCATCATTACTATATAAATGTTTATCTTCCAAAAGGCTGTGCCATATTTCACTAAGATTAGAGGATGCGTTAACACTCGAATCCAAAAATACATTCGCTTTGCATGCTCACTCCCAAAATATAAGTCCAACTTGTCCAACACTTGCTGTATATTATCTCTGTGTGAGACTGAAACCAAACTAGAGATAGACTTTCAGTTGCATGAGAGAGCTGAAGTATGTTGAAGTGCTGCACTTTACCTTAGTTTAGAAAATCCACCCGAGTTATGGTTAAAACCACTGAAAATATTCACAAGTATGGACTGCCACTTTCATGATTAGAGTCCTAGCTGATGACAAATGCATAGTTGAGTCAAGATTAGACACAAACTAAGCAAATAACAATTACTTCCTTCGCTATCAACTCATTTTCTAGTATACTGTGCTTTGCATGGTGCCCCCCAAAACAGACATCTTTCCAAGGATACATCTGCCTCTTAGCTGCCAAATAATGCATACAAACTGCTGCCTTAACTGCTAAACGTTGAAAACAATGTGTAAAACAAAGGCAGTCCAACTGCTTGTTAAACTTAAGCATGAACTCAGTTTCAAAATAGCATTGAAACTGCACCCTAGTTTGCATGCTGATTCCACTTCAGAAACCATGCAAGAACAAGAGTCTGATTTAGAGTTACAGATGCATGGGAAACACTGATAAAACCAATTAAAAAAGTAATAGATGAGTGCCCTGTATGTACACAGCAAAGGATCTAAGCTCTAGACCAACACACTGCCTCTGAACAGCAAACCCTCATATGTGGCATGAATGCACATGCCCTGGCATATGGCTATTTGAGCGAACAAGTTGAGCATTAAGGGTAAGGAGCATGCCTCAGTCTGCTGATTTGCAAGCCAACTTAAGGCTATCTGCATGCTGGTAATACTCTGTTGAAATATTTTTTTGTACTCGTGGTTTGCTGACAACAAGCTTGTGGGGAGGCTCAGAGTGGAAGCAAACCATGACTGCTGACAGATCATCTATAATTTTGCATTTTATAGCTTCACTAATAAGTTCTGTGCCATATGTTGGCAGATTACTATGTGCTGTAGCTTCTACCTGGCAAACTCACCTTTTGGCTTGTAAAAACTTTCCTTTGTAATGATCCAAGGAGGGCATATCTTTGAACGGCAAGCTCCAGCTCTACTTATTGCATAAAAAGGCACACTTCATGAAGTGTTATAGGTGCCTTTGCCATTAAGCATTTGCATACAAGGCTTTTTCTACATAGAGAGATACACACAGATCACTCTGGCTGAAGATTTGTTGAACATATACAAGGATACATGATCTTGTGTTTGTAGACACCAAGAAAACCACAAGCCACTTTAATGAAATGCAAACTTGCACATTTGGCAACAAACGTCTAATCTCTAATGATTGAATTCCAATTTTTTGTCTGAAGGTAATTTGTGTTTTTTTTGTTTTGAGAATTTAATTGTTGAAAGTTGAAAATGTAACTTCATTTGGTGGGGAAGAATGTATGTAGTTGAAAAGTTGGAGACACTATCGATATTGAGGATGCAATGCTACTTTACCCCCAAAGCATATCATGATAGATTCATAGCATTTATAGTTTACTTAAGGGAAGTGAAACAAAGAACAATGAGAGAGGTATTATCTTTTTTTATGATATTGATGCTGTTGAAGAGGGAAGTATTGTTGGCAACAAAAATGATGTGTACCTATTTTGACTGGCTTCTTAAAAGGTAGCCTCTTAGGCAGGCCTCTTGTCAGTGGAATCAATAAAAGTCTGCTTAATGATGAATGGTTCTGTAGATCCAAGTTTTACTTTCAGCATAAGAGAGTGATGGCAACCAGGATGAACCTCTAATGGTAAGTGCTAAATCTGCAGGGGTGAGAAGCAATAAGTAGTCTATGTTTTTTTACAGAGAAGACAAGGCATGTGTCTAGGTTGTTTTCCTAGAGAACAGGGGTGAGAAGGAATAAGTAGTCTATGTTTTTTTACAGAGAAGACAAGGTATGTGTCTAGGTTGCTTTCCTAGAGAACCAGTGAGCATTGCTACTGGTTACCCATATGTCTTGGTGGGTAGAAGCATACCCATATGAGGTTTCATATCAATTCTAATGAAAAAGTTGCGTCATCATTTAGTTATTCAGTTGACTTGTTCTTGATTTAGAAGTTTGAGTCTTTTTATGGAAGACGGAGGGGAGGGGGATGAGGGGTAGTGGTTAGAAGCAAAAAAAAATATTTTCATGTTGAGGAGGGTTGTCGTAGTAATGCAATACTAAATAAATGTTAAAGGTTATATTCAATGTTAGTGTGTTGACTTACGGCTGACATCTAATGTTGATGGTTGGTCAGTTACATTGAGTTTGTTTAATAATTTCAAACATATGTATAATAAATGCTGAATGTTATGTACATGGAGTCATTTTAAGAAAGTATATTATTACTATGATCTCTCTTTCATGTGCTCATGTGCATGATTCCTAAAAGCTATCATGTATCACCTGATATTTCTTGTAAAGCATTTCAAACTGAAGACCTTGTCTTCAAGTGATAGTACCTACAACTTGCTCTGTCTCAAGAAGTGACAGTTACTTTGCACTGTGTGTCCATTTATCTTGGTTATTTAAGATCAGGGACAACACCGACTTGCTCTTTCAAAGAATATGGCATTGCCATATGGAATATTGCTTTATCTGTCATTTATAAATTGTTGTCCATTTTGTATAATCAGCTATTTTATGTGATTTTGTATAACGTCAGAATTATTTGAATGTGTACAGGTAACAGTCAATTCTGGTGGTATTGTGCTCTTTGCACTCTTTAAGAATTGTCTTCGAAATAACAGCAAGTCCAACGAGGGTGTGGCAGTTGTAAAGATCTCTTCGTCAAGGATGGCAAGTCAATCAGAGCGTTTAGGTTATGAATTTGCAAAGCATTTGGGTGTGTTAACACCACGGGTATGATTTTCCTTTTGTTTTGCCTTTTTTATCCCACCTCTTGAAAATTGTAATCAAGGACATAGTATTGAGGTTGTTTCTTTGTTTTTTCTGCTGAAAACTTCTTTCTAAACTTAAAATTTCTTTAGCATGGCTACGATTTGGAATTTGACCAGAAACCCCTTTCATAAACAACATTCATATGGGACTTGAACCTTAAAAAGGTCAAGTGATTGTACACAGGTCTGAAATAGAGATAAAGCACTCCGTATAATGGAATAACCTCTCCAGATATATTTTCTAATAATATTGATTACACTACAATGAAAGGTTTAATATTAAAGCAATTAATCTGGATCAAAATACGATAGAACTTAAAGGCATGTAAATTAAAAGTGAAAATTGGATGAAAAATGATTTATTCAGACTCTTTTCCCTTTATATTGTTTGGGCATCTTCAGATGTCATGATAATAAACTTATAACTGTGCATCACCCATGAAGCTGGTGATTCAGGATGTATAAGCTTTGATGGTGCATTTTAAAATTAGTGTCATGGTATTTAACGTTACATGCTGGTCATCTATAACTCAGAAGGAAGAGTAGGTTACTGGTAATAGAGGATGTAATGAAGTCCGCATGCTTGGTTTCACAATGCTAACACTTTGTTTTCATTCTTGTCAGGTAAGATTTTGCTTCTGTAGTATCTATAAACACTCATAATGAATGTGAAAGATTCAAGATGAAAATGTATCATCAAATTTATGCTCTATGCAGCTTAGAATTAAGAGTCTATGACTTAAGATGTTAAGCAAGCATTTTTTTTTTCACATCTATCAATGTCAAAATCCAATGTATCTGCACTCTTTGGGTTCATAATCTCCAAATATCTGGTCCTCTCTTATATGTGTATAGCATTTATAACAGTGCAAATATCACTTCAGGGAATGCAGAAGCTGAATAGGTTCAATTCCTGCAATGCTATCTTATGAAATTTATTCTTCTAGGATTTTCTGATATTTTTCCATTGGTTTATATGCAACTGAAGGTGAAGTCTGCAGGTCTAGAATTTTGATAAAGGCCTTCAGTTTTCCTTAAATATTGAAAATAACCCTTGTACACACTCGCCTATTAACGTCATCTCTCCTTTGGAACAATGTTGTTGTAGGCCTTCTCTATTTTTGTTGGCAGCACACGTACTAAAATCCAAGATGCACTAAACTGCAACCATTGTTGTGTCACTAATCTGGCCTTGTAAAAGTGGCAGTCATGATTACCGGGTATTAGAACAGAGTGAGCTAAACAGATGAAACATAATGAAAACATGCCAATATTTAAGATACTGCAAACATGCTGGAAGAGTTTGACTGTGTATTAGAAACATGAGAGAACAAGATGTAATGCATGTTGAGAAAAGCTTGTGTGAAAATTCAGAAACCCGAGTCCTATTGCACCAACTGGAAATTATTCACCTAATTGTTATTTTTAATTCACAATTTATTTACTGTTTCCTACAGCAAATACTGAATAACTCACACTGCAACCTAAACAAATAAAACCGCGGAAGAATGTGCTGGAAGAAATGCTAGCACACACATAAATCTACACAATTATTTTTGGATCAATGTCCCTAGAAAAACCCAACTTGGGAAAACCGGTGCAGCAGTGAGGGTTTTATTTATTATGCCGCAGTGAGTACATCTATGGATATGCCCAATTGGCTTTCCAAACAACAAGGAAATCTGAGTAAAATACTGAAGGGAATTACCCTTCTCCTACAAGCAATCTCTGGCTAGACTTTCCCTATCATAAACTCGGCCTCCTGGAGCACTGCGTTAAGCCTCTGCGGTACTCTGCCTAGTTGGCTAGACGACTTGCTTCGGACTAGGCTCAGATGAAGTCGTTCTGCCTCTGGAAGCTGAGAAGATCGTCTCTCCGGCTCTCTGGGACTCCTTCTCGGCCTCTGGAAATGAGAACGATTTTCCTTCTCCAAATCGACTGCGCAGTCCCTCAGCGCTGCCTTTCTGGGATAATTTGACTCACTTGCTGTTGCCTCCCTAGATCTGGAAAATCTTTCCTCCGACTCACTGTGTCTGCCCCTCACTCACTGCTTTGATCTCATTGGCTCTCTCTCTGGCAACTGACTATTGCTACTATGGAAATCGATCTGCTCATGAAATCGAACTTCTCAAGTGTCTTCTCCAAGTGCCCATCGACTTCTTTTTATAATCCTCTGTTGAGACTTCAACTGCCAAGATTAGATCTTAATTGATGGCGAGGATTAACTTGAAGTCGATTTGTGCGAGTTTCTAGAACATTCACACCTTAACTTAATTAATTATGATCAATTAGTCATATTCCCTAAGTTTAGACTTAGGAACTATTTAAAAACTGACTAATAATCTAATTAAGTGATTTCTAGGCGGAATTTCTAGAAACGATTTTTGGGTTTTGGAGATCTCATGTATTCTAGCCTCTCCACAAAATTTCAAGGTTAGAACACATCCGATGCTACAAAAATTAATAGCTTGGATAGGGACTTCCATACAAGTTTAGTGTGAATGTGTGAGAGGTAGTTCAAGATATTTTCTATTTTGAAAAAGTAATTCTATTTTGTAATTTGCTTTAGTAAAACAGGTGAGAAGTTCTATATTTCGCTGTTGAGTGTAAAGAGTGCATTTCATGCATGCATGACTTAGATTAGGAGTAATCTGAAAAATAGATTAGGGTTTTGGTCTCAGCGAAAAGTATAAAGACAGGTCAAGATGGAAGGTTAGAAATAATTCAACATCTGAGTAGGTTGAGTGACCAGGCAAGAGAGAGGGAGCAGGGTGATTTAGAAAAGAGGCACCCGTAATGGAGTAGGTTTGTATAGGTCATAAAGCAAATCTGTACAATCATACAAACAAATCCATATAGTTGCATAGATAGAGCCATGCAATCATTGAGACAGATTGTACAATAGTTTTTTCTGTGTTTTTTTATTTTTTATTTTTCAACAGGTCATACAACTTTGTTTCTGGGTGTTTTGTTGCCTACGCAGCTGTTGGTTTTTGTAAGTATTTCAAAGGAATGAGAACTGGTTGGAAGGATAAATTACCTATTTATGTGTGAAATTGTTTTATGTTTCCGCTGTTTGATTTCTAGCTATTGTGTGATTGATGCTATGGTTTAAATTTTAACTTCCATGTTAATTAAATTCAATAACTTACTTTAATTGAGATCACAAAGACATTAGTTGTCTAGGCATGGACTTTTTATAACACAAAGAGACAACATTACTTGTTACCACTCAAACTAGCAAGGGACTTAAAGGGGATCCCTAAAGGGCAAATGCTAGACCAAAGGCAACAAATGGAGACTTAGCCCACTGTCACCTCAGCTAAGGCTCCCTTCTATTTAATACTTCCTTTGTCCTGAATGACTTCTTCCTTTCCTTTAATGTACAATGAGATTCCCAAGAGCTATGTCCGTCATGGTTCCCATGCGAGCTCTTGGTTCCATGATGCCATGATGCATCTTCTTACCACTGTCATATCTGCAAGGACTTCCGATAGGATCCTTTTGAGAGGGACATCATTTTATTCATAATGGATATCTCTTACTCCCCCTTTCTTCAGCTTCCTCCATCCTTCAGGTAATCTTTCCATTATACTTATTTTGTCAATCCTTCCTTTGCACATATTTGAGTCTTTTGACTTTCTCTATTCAACATAGAGACCACAAACTGTTGATCGAGGTAACCTTCTTATTCATGGTCATTTGTTACCTTGCTTATCACTAATAACTATCAATGCCAATGATGATTATTTTTCCCAGATCTCATAACTGAGATCTCATGAAGATATTTCTTCATTCTTCTTTACTTCATTTCAGATAGTATGTCCTCTTGCATTTCATGCATTCTTCCTATGTCTCCTTTCTTGCTTTATAGAACCCTACAAGTTCTTATGGCTTCAAAGGAGACCTTGATGTACTGACTTCTCTAAGGATAATGACGATCCTCCTTATTCCATGCATGACCCTTGATGACCCATCCAATATGTAGGTCTTCTTGCAATCATGAAGTCATAAAACAAAATTTGATTATGAAAAGGTACTTACTTGATTGTGAAGATGTAGTCTTCACCTTGATCATGTTGGCAGTAGTTGGAGCAGATGTTTTGATGCTTTCATTGATTGAGATCCTTAGATTGCCTTCCAACAAACTGTTGATACATATCAAATAGAAGTTGCTTGCCATGATGAATAGCGATCCATAATATAGCTTCTGATTTGAGTACTGTTCATATACACTCTCATATATGCCTTTGAATCAAGTTCTCCCTAAGATCTGATATCTTAAGACTTTGTTCTTTATAAAGAAGCATCCAAACTGTTAATTTGGGTTAACATGTTCTTTGCTTAGGATAGTTACTTTAATGTTCCATCTTAGCCCATTCATTAGACCACTTGAATCCATTTGCAATCACATGAGTCATTATTACATTAACAGTAACTAATGAAAGAACATAACTGATAGATGCAAAAGACAAGCCAAGACAAGAGAACACAAAGATATGGCTCAAGCTAGGGAAAAACCCCAATATGGGGAAAACCCTTGATCAATTCTTCTTATTATCAATATCAAATGTTCAGAGAGAGAATACAATAATTCAAAGTCAAAATTGACTTGCCAAATAGAAGATCCAACATAACTGTCCTTAGATAAGAGGATTGTTCAATGTATTCTAGCACTCTGTCAACAACAATCATTCAATGGAATTCTTCAACAACAGACTTTATCCTGGTTAGGGTTAATTGATTGACTGCTTCAACTGCTCTATGCGCCTCCAGATCTCCTTTTAAGACATTGGCTCCTCTTCTAGTAAATCTACCTACCCTTGAATTGATTTGGGTTAAATTCAACCCTTCAAGATTCCACAAGACTCAGCTGTTGTCCAATGTAGAGCTTGCGGCCAACCCTAGATAATCTCCCACTCTTTTGACCCATGATCAAAGTCTTTTAGGCCTGTAGCCAAACTGAATCATCCTCGCAATTCTGCAGCCCACCTGTACAAGAGAAACCCTAGATACAATAACCCTTTAACATGTTCGAAACAATCCTTAAGCATGCGACTGCCTTCCTGTAAGATCTCGGCTTGCAAAAGGGAATGAACTCGGCCCACAACAATTCTCCAATTAGCCCAAACTGCCCCTAACTACCTCAGCCTCATGCTCGAGGAACACAACTTATCAAACAACCCACTAATGATGTCAACCAAGCCTTTCTTCCTTCGTTGGAGATCTTCTGCGGTTATTTCAGAGAGAAGAATCATGAGGTGGATGTGTGAAATGAGGTTGTAGGCACCTCTATATATACAAGTCGTTGGATAAATTCGAAAACCCATTTCTCCTTCTCCAAATTTGATGATCTTTAGGTCAATTTTGGTCCTCTCAAAAAGAGGAATTCAATACCATAATTATCTTCTTCAAAAGCCTTGCGCAAAGTGGAATTTGGCCCTAGTTGTCAATTTTAACACATCCTCTCAACTAGGGAGAATTCCACCCACCAATCCATTTATTTTCATGCCATCCTGTTATAATGAATCATCTTTGCATCTCATCTCAACTTTGTTGAACACTGATATAGATAATGAAGAAGAATTGATTGAGAGTGAGTCTCAAGACCTTGCCACTCTCCATTGACAAAAATCAATCCACATAACCAAGGGGTAAACTCCAATCGGACTTGATCCCAAGCGATCAAGTTGAAAAAACATCATTCATCCTAGACATAGGGAGTACAACAGTACACAATGCGTCCATCAGTAGTGTTGTGGTCCCTATCTGTGAAAATTCCTAGATCTAACAATCTCAGGAATCCTACTGCAACCAACTGAATCTACTTCACCTAGATTGTAAATTACATTACAAACTTATTTCAGATTTCTTCTTGAAATATTGAAGCAAATTACTGAAGCAACCTACACCAAATTAAATATGATTTTGAAACATAGAAACTGAGCAAGGAAATACAAACACATAGGACACTATTATTTTTGGACAAATGTCCCCGGAAAAACCCAATGCGGGAAAACTGGTGCAACAACTCTAAGGGTTTATTATTATTAAGCAGTAGCAAATTCTAAATACATCTCTGAATACCTCATAGGGTTATTCAGTTACAGAGAGAAATATTGGCAGAAAGAATTGTGAGGTTACCTCACACTATCATTGGAAATCCTGGCTGATCCAGCCCCAGACTGATTACCCCCGACTTTTCTGGCTGCCTCTGCGTCATCCAGTGTCAAGCTCTCTGGGAACTGCATCACTCCTTTGGTTGGTCGATTTGCTGCCCAGGAGATTCGATTTTTGCCTCCCGGTCTCACACCCCGGCTCTTGACTTCTGAAACTCGAATTCCTTCTACAAATTTCAGACTCCTCACTGGCTTCTACGCTGCCTCTGTGTTAGCCCCTCTGGCTTTGCGCTGCCACTGCTGGATTACTCTTCCTCTCTCTTCTGATGATTCTTCAGCTGAGAAAGTCACTTTCTCCGGAAGCTATCCTTGCCTCTCAACTGCAAGAAATCTCCTCAATCGAATTTTCCTCCTGAGAACTTCTCACTTCAGAAAATCGATTTCTTGATCTGTCTTGGTGTATTTTCCAAATGATCCTTAAGCCCCTTCTTATATCTTTCTGTTAGACAACCAATGACCTAGATTAACTCCTAATCAAAGGCTCAGATCATTTTGGCTTGATCTTCTTCTTTTTCTAGAAGTTTTACCCACAATTACATTAATACCCATTAATATTTTTATTTTCCTAAGTTTAGACTTAGGAACCCCATTACAATTATTAATTATTTTAATATAATCGTCTCTGGGTAATTTCCCAAAATGGTTTTTGGGTTCTTTGGAATGCATGTGCCCAAGCCTCCCTGCAAAATTTGAGGCCTCTTCGATGCTACCCCAAATCAACACTCCTTAGCGAGGAATGTGCTTTAGCAATATACTACTGCTGCATACTGCTTTGACTCTGAAGCATCATCCTCTGCGCTGCTGATGTCTGACATGCTGTCCAACAACTACTGTGCTGCTACTGCCACTATACTGCTGCCTTTGACACTGCCACTGTCAATGCTACATTTGTACTACAACTCCCTCTCAAATGTTGCATTTGCTATGTTGCTAACACTGCCATTGCTAACACTGCATCCGTACTGCAACTCAGTTGCAGAGAGAACAACTGAAAAACATCCAAAATTACTGAACTAACTTGTGTTCAATATGATACCACGTGAATGTTGGAATTAACTGCTACTAGTCTTTGTGCTGACCCTCTAAATCTACTGCATATTGCTGACCTCTGATCTGTGCCATCTACACTGTTGCCAACTCTGCTATGTGTTGTTCAGTTTCTAACGCTCCTAGCCATTGCAACTGTCTCCCTGTCACTCCTCGGTACCATCCAACACTAGTCCATCCTGCTATTGTAAAACTGGACTCCCTTAGCAAGGTATTGATCCAAGAGGGAGTCCGCCCATCTATAGCTCTTTCGAACTACAACTCCAAATCAGCCCACCTCCCTCCTGGAGGTATCTTGGCTGTCATGGCGAACTCCTCCTGTTCGATCTTTGCAGCTACAACCTTAGGATCATGCTTCTCATCCTTGTCCTGTTTCTTCAAAGGACATTGGGATGCATAGTGGCCCATCTCGCCACATTTGAAACACTTCACCTTGGAGATGTCCTTTCATCTTTGTTGCCCTTGTTGTCCCTTCGATGCAAGGGCTGCATTCTCCTCCTCCTTGGGGCTTCGAACCACTGTTGCTATTGCTTTCGTCAAGTTTGACCTTGACCAGGTCTCTCCTTAGCTCCTCTTGTTTTAGTGCTGCCCACATCTCATCCCAATTAGGCAATGCTGCTCTGCCTAGGGTACTTAGGACAAAGACTTGCCACTCATCTGAGACAGAATTGAGGGTTAGTCTAACTAACTCTGAATCTTGAGGTGTATGCCCTGCAACATACAATTGATCATGGGACTCCTTCAGCGTCGTGAGGGATGGATCCACATGCTCTCCCTTTTGCATCTGAGCAGATCTCAGCTTCTGCTCTAAGTACATCTTCTGCTGCTTGGAATATCCTTGATACAACGTGGCCAAGGCATCTCACATCTCCTTAGTAGTTGCTTTGTTAGCAACGTGGCACACCACGTGATCCTTAACTCCATCCAGGATCATCCTCTTGGCCTTCGCCATCTCAGCGTTGTACTTTTTCAGCGGATTTGCATCTGTAGGTTCAACGACCACATTGTTGATGTACGTCTTGAGGGCATGCTCATCTTGAAGGAAAGATATTCTACCCTTCCAGATGACGTAGTTGGATGCTCCGTCCAACCTGTCCCGATCCTTCAAGCCATTGGGTGCCATATCCTCCGAAAATTGTTGAACAACTCCCTCTTTCTCCCTACTGCATAGCTTTTAGGCTGGCTTACGTACTCCCTGATGGAGTTGGTAAGTCTGCTGCTCCTCTACTGCCCAATAGATGAGAAAAACTGGTTTCCTCAGCAAGAAACCACTGAGGAAGTATTCCCTCACTATGCGATTTGCTTCCTTCTTTCGACAACTTTCTTGCCTAGCACTCAGCTTGTAGAAAACTGCGTCCCTCTAGCTCTGCGCTGAGGCTCTGCGTGGCTCCATTTGCCTTTGCAAATTCTCAATTCGACAATCTTACCTCTTTGTCGACTCACTGAGAGAGAGACAACCTCGAAAATATAACCCTCCTGGCTAGAACTATACAATCCCTCAGGTGATTTGAACTGCTGCTTGTTGTAGCAAGTTGGCCCTTGCTTCAGTGCTAGATCTGCTCTTCCTGTTTCACATTAACTGCTTGGATACCATGTGAAAATTCCTGGATCTAACAATCTCAGGATTCCTACTGCAACCAACTGAATCTACTTCATCGGATTGTAAATTACATTAGAAACTTATTTAAGATTTTTTCTTGAAATACTGAAGCAAATTACTAAAGCAGCCTACACCAAATTAAATATGATTTTGAAACATAGAAACTGAGCAAAGAAATACAAACACATAGGACACTGTTATTTTTGGACAAATGTTCCCTGAAAAACCTAATGCAGGAAAACCGGTGCAACAGCTCTAAGGGTTTATTATTATTAAGCAATAGCAGATTTTGAATACATCTTTGAATAACTCACAGGGTTATTCAATTACAGAGAGAAATACTGGCAGAAAGAATTATGAGGTTATGTCACAATATCACTGGAAATCTTGGCTGATCCAACCCCATATTGATTGCCCCTGACTTTTCTGGCTGCCTCTGCGCTGTATCTGCATTAGCCCAGCGTCAAGCTCTCTGGGGACTGCGTCACTCCTCTGGTTGGTTGATTCGCTGCCTAGGAGATTCAATTTTTGCCTCCTGGTCTCACACCTCGGCTCTCGACTTCTAAAACTCGAATTCCTTCTACAAATTTCAGACTCCTCACTGGCTTCTGCGTGACTCTACGTCAACCCATATGGCTCAGTGCTGCCACTGTTGGATTATTCTCTGCCTCTCTCTGCTGATGATTCTCCAGCTGAGAAAATCACTCTCTCCGGAAGCTATCCCTTCCCCTCAACTGCAAGAAATATCCTCCATCGAAGTTTCCTCTTGAGAACTTCTCACTTTAGAAAATCTATTTCTTGATCTCTCTTGGTGTATTTTCCAAATGACCCTCAAGCCCCTTCTTATATCTTTCTGTTGGACAACTAATGGCCTAGATTAACTCTTAATCAAAGGCTCAGATCATTTTGACTTGATCTCCGTATTTTTCTAGAAGTTTGACCCACAATTAGATTAATACCCATTACTATTTTATTTTTCCTAAGTAACCCCATTAAAATATTAATTATTTTAATATAATCGTCTCTGGGTGGAATTTCCCAAAACGGTTTCTGGGTTCTTTGGAATACATGTGCCCAAGCGTCCTTACAAAATTTGAAGCCTAGAGCACATCCAATGCTACCCCAAATTAACACTATCCACTTTTCTCAACTCATTGGCCAGATGAGAGGTACTTTCCATGTGTCTCGACTACATGGGTAGGATGATATTGTAGCAATAGCAGGGAAGGAATAAATCACATCTTGCTCACAACCACATGTAGGGAAAGGATGAACCACATCTTACAGTCGCACATCACAACCATCATAGAGAAAGAATAAACCATATCTTATGCGCATGCAAATCACCGATAGCTGGGAAAGTATGAACCACGTCCTAGATGCATGCCAACCAACAATTATAGGAAGGATCTTACACGTGGGGAAAGGATGAACCACATCCCACCAACATGTCAACCATCAATCGTAGGGAATGAGCATCCTACACGTGGGGAAAGGATGAACCACATCCCATCGACCTGTCCATATGTGACAAGCAGCAGATGCCTATATGCATCTCTCAGTGGGGTACCCGCAAGAGAAGGTGAACCACTCATCTTGCTCATATGCCATAAGAGAAGGTGAACCACTCATCCTATGCATATGTCATCGATAGTAGGGGAAGGCGAACCACTCACTCTACACACATGTGTTATCAATCGTAGGGGAAGGTGAATCACTCACCCTACACACATGTCATCCGTCACAGGGGAAGGTGAACCACTCACCTTGTACACCTCACACCTATAGGGGAAGGTGAACCACTCACCTTATGGTCGCTCCTAGCTCAAGAAGTACCTCAAGCCCCTAGGAGCTCCCAAAGCTCAATGTTCAGTCGAGACCCTCTTAATAGGGTCTATCCACGACTTCCAACTTCTTTCCAAGAGGCAGATAATGAAGAAGCATTTATCGAGAGGCTCAACAAGGATGTCAAACACTTGTGCATCCATCTTGGAGTGATGGATCTTGATTTCTCCTTGCTATACCATCTAAAGTGGTACCTGGTGTCAATATGTGAAACACTGTATTATCTGAATCCTACTCTGCAATATGGTGATTTCCAACATGTGCATAAATCGCTGCTTGAAGAGTTTCCTTAAATGGCCATGGTTGTTGCTTTATACATTCTGCTTCAGTAGTGCTTTCAGAGCAACAAACTTCAGTCTTTGTTTTATTCATGAAATAAAGGTGGTCCTCAAAATATATAGCACTTAGATGTGCTATTTACATTTATCATACTTCTAGATTGGTAGTGTACTTTAGATCATAAATAATCTTAATGAGCAACTATCCAATATATGAGGCTCAACCATAAATCGACTTAGAGTCTTTGTATCAAGGTATACCCCAGTGTCCCTGCACGTAGTCTATATTTGGATCAACAACTGCTCCATTTTACCAGACTTTTAATGCTTAGGAACAAAGCTAGATCTTACATCTTAAAAATCAACTCCCTCTTTCATTGGTAAAAGAGAGGATCATCATCTGATGGATAGACATCATCAAAATATTGCAACTCCCTCTGAATCCTTACTTTAGGTGATCATCAAGCCTTTGTCAATCTGCACTTCATCTTTAAGATGCGACTAACTTCTCAGTTTTGAAGGTGAGACTGGAAAACCACCCTTACTAACAACGACTACGTAGATACCCACTGTAGTCAGTCAAAATAATGACAATGGGATGCTGGAGTTATTTCTGAACCAATACCTTTGATGTCATTCAATACAACAACTGAAATCTTCTTCTTTGCTAAGAGGAGTGATCTGAATAAAAAATGACATCAACCCATGGTATTCATCCACCCATGTTATTCTTCCACCAATAGAATCTACCCATGGTATTGTAAGTGGCATCCACCCATGGCATTGTAAGTGCCATCCACCCATGGTATTGTAAGTGACATCCATCCATGGTATTCATTCACCCACAAAATTGACCCGTGGTATTGTAACTGAAAAATACTATAAGTAACAAGTCACATTTTGTAAAATGACATTTTTGTTCGCCACAATGTAGCTTTTACAATTATTCTTCGTTTTAGATCTTGGGGGCCTCCCCCTCAGGATCCATTTCAATCTTTTAGATCTTGGGGGCCTCCCCTAAGATCCGGATCAGTGGTATTAGAGCAGGTTATGATTCCATGGGAATGAGAGTTTGATGCATATTTCAGTTTCAAATTTTGCAGCAATATTCAACAAACTTCAAACATGTGCTACGTCCTCCACAAGGCATTTTCTTGGGCCAAGCGAGAAGAATTTTTTCTTTTTTGCAGGAACGTTTTTGGACGGCGAGTTTGTAGATCATATCTGAAATTTTTGGTGCAAAATTTACAAAAACAAATAACATATCTGGATTCCTTGCAAAATAATACCCAAATTCAAAAAAAAATCGGCCGAATCGGAGTCCGGATGAGGGAGATATCACTAATTTAAAATTAGCTATGTTGCATAAATGTTTTTAACGACAATTCGTGGATGGTGGCTCCCCCATCTCTTTTTGCAATTTTGGTGCAAAATTTCAGAAAAGTGATTGTAGATCTGAGTTCCTCTCGAAAAATCTCTCAATTTCAAAAAAAAAAATTGTCGAATCGGAGTTTGGATGTGGGAGATATCGCTGATTTAAAATCAACTATTTTTTGAGAATTTTTGTGACGACGGAAAAGTTGCAGCGCGAATCTGAGATTCTAGATTGTCCAGATAAGGATTTCCAACACATGGGAAGATGCAAAATGGTCATTTTGTTTCCAAAAACAGGCTATAATAAATATTCTGAGTTATATTGACCAAGTTATGTCCATTTTAATTCTGGAGCAGCATTCGGAGCAGGTTCCTTTTGGAAATGTGCCTTCCCACCTCACTTTCGTAGGCACCTGCTTCACATTCATCAGTTTCAGCATAACAACGTTCAACTTGGGTTCTTTGGAGATGTGCCCTCCCACTCCAGGCTGTGTAGGCACTTGCTACTTCATCAGCAACCAATATCACAGTTATGGGTCAACCGCACAAAATCCTTGTCATCGAAGTCCATTTGCTTGGTCGCACACTGTTAGTATCACATTTGGTCACAAGCATTACAGAGTATCCTATTCTCGGATCTTCGTTTGTCATGGTTATGGGTCATCCACACACTTCATCGAAGTCCATTTGCTAGGTCGCACACTGTCAGTGTCACAATTCGTCACAAGCATTACATGCTATCTCTATCCTTGGATGCTATCTCTATCCTTGGATCTTCGTTCATCATGGTTATGGGTCATCCACAAACCCACAGTTCATCGAAGTCCATCTACTAGGCCGCACACTGTCAGTATCACAGTTGGTCACAAGCATTACAGGGTATCTCTATCCTCGGATCTTTGTTCATCGTGGTTATGGGTTAACCACATAAAACTCTTCTTTTCAGTGGCTCTTCATATTCAATGATGGCTTTGCACGAGAGAACTTCACGCAATGGGGACCATTGTTTCTTAACGAGGGAAAAATGATCCGAATAAAAAATGGCATCAAACCATGGTATTCATTCACCCATGGAATTTACCCATGGTATTGTAAGTGGCATCCACCCATGGTATTGTAAGTGACATCCACCCATGGTATTCATTCATTGATGGTATTGTGACATCAACCCATGGTATTCATTCACCCACGGAATTGACCCGTGGTATTGTAACTGAAAAATACTATAAGTAACAAGCCACATTTTGTAAAATGACAGTTTTCGCCACCACAATGTAGCTTTTACAATTATTCTCCGTTTTAGATCTTGGGGGCCTCCCCTCCAAGATCCATTTCAATCTTTCAGATCTTGGGGGCCTCCCCCAAGATCCGGATCAAGGAGTGTCACTATACTTTTATCTTGTGGGCAATGATTATAAAGCAGGTGCTAATGAAACTGATACACATTCAAAAGTCTGCAAAGTAAACACTCTTACGCCATCCAGACTTTATACCGCTGTCAAACCTTGATGTAACTGTTGCTATTACAGACGTTACTACTGGAACCTCCTATTGCAAATCAGGACTGTATATTGAAATCCTTGCTCAATATGACATCTTGATGTGTCTACAAGAGTTAAACCCTTTCACAACAAATCATTCTTAACATAGGCTCTAGCTTACTGATTAGTTGTTTCTTGCATACCTCCACAACTGACCATTATGAGTTGATGCCAAGATCCACTGTAGCTGCTTCAAAAGATTAAGTATCCAAGATTTACATCTGTCTTGTTCACAACTTCGATTGTGAACAAGACTGCAACACTGTCATTGATATCAGTGATGCGAACATCTTGATAACATCCTGATTTTATCTCAAAATCACGATTTTTTGGCCTAGCTGATGTTTGCCGATTTTTACCGATATTTTGATGGTATCTTGACTTTACTGATGCTTGCCGATTTTTACCGATATTTTCCCGCTTTTTTGGTTTTTTCGGACCCTTGCCAATTTTATCCCGATGTCGATGTTTGCAACATTGATTGATATACAGGGTTTACATAACGCTGAACAGACCATAAGAGACGTTGAGCTGCCAATCATAGGGTACTGCCTCACATAGCAGACCTGATGTCACAAATAACAGTGAGGTTTATAATAGCTTCAGATCTTCAAACTTCCAGGAGGATCATTTCTACTAAGATCTTTACCTACTAACATGACTTCAGTAGAGTCTCAGTTCTGCTACTTAAAGCTTCCTATTATAGTATAGAAAATTCTTAAAGCTGATTGATTCCATTACGAGAATCAAATGCTTCCACCGCTTGATGCCTGTTGCTATCCTTCTTTCCAAAAAAAAGATTTACTGATGACTGCACTGTAGGTTTTCTGTAAATTAAAAGACTTCACAGATTAGCTCAACTGATATAAGAAATTCAAGTTGAGTATATACATAAGCTTAATCATGTGCAAGTCTTGGATCTCATACAAAGACGTATATGATTAGCATTTACTTCTCTATAGTGTCATATTAGTATGCCCATTCCAATATTGTTCTTCCATACCACTACTATGTGTGCCAATGCCAAATGCATAGAACTGAATCATGATCTTGGAGAAACCATTAGAGAACTGTGTATAGATGCCATATATATCTGTGACATTGCCATACATATTATTGCAGAGAACTATATGAATTGATTCCATATATATGGCTGAGAACCATACTTACTTTATTCGTGCTTTATACCAGCCAAATCACAGGGATACTTTACGTACTGTGATGTAGAGGAACTGGGCAAAATGTAGGGGGACAATGTGATAGAATCAATGCTCATACAATTATACCAAGAGCGAAAGTCTTGTTGCAAGAAGAGGATTGTTCTGAGAGCATAATCCTGAGGCAAAGTATAGTCATAATTGATGTCCTTTGAAAACCCTCATTAATGTACTGTTTCATGTTTGTACACGAACCTTAGACTAATGTTAATGATGCAATAGAAACTCTTCACTGTATCGGGGACATATACTGGTGCACACTGATTTGCCAGCTGAAGATGGAATCCATACTGCCTGTTACAGATAAGTGCATAGATACAAGGATTATATGGTAATAAAAATACTGCCATAGTTTAAGCTGCTTGGAGATATGATAGACTAATAGTAGAAACTCTTACTATTGAAGGCTAACTTTCATTACCAAAACATGATCAGACTTCAAATACTTGAAGGAAGGTTTCAGATTTGAATCTTCAAAACATTGTCCTTGCATGAAGGAGGTTTACGTTCAGGATGGAAGCAATAAGTTACTATGCTTCAGTGACTACATAAATACAACATACCTGCTTGGATGACCAACCTTCTGAATTATAAGAGATAACATGCCAATTATTGTGCTGTCTCTATGTTAAAAATTTCACTGCAAAATATAGGTCTAGGACTTACAGTCGGCTTCACCATTATGGCAGACATAGAGACGAGTAAATGTGTGTAGAAATAGGATGCCAAAATACATTACTTTGGATCAAATTTCTTTACTCACTGTTGATGCACATTCAGAAATTGGACGCAGATTCCTTTTGAGAAATCAAGGATCAACAAAGATATAAGCCATTACAGTCTTTGGAAAATAGAAACAGTCCACAAAATAATTTGTTGTTCTAAAGAACCTTAGAGAGGAGAGACAAAATCTCCACGATGGCTAGCACTTCCAGGCCTTGTGAATCTCAAAGGTCTGCTACTGAATGAGATGCCGCAGAGGGTATGTAGATAGAGCCTTTGGGGCCTTGATCTAGGCAGAATAATTTGCTGGTTTGAAAACCGAACCTGCAGTAATGATTAATCCCAGTGAAACCCCAAAATTATGCCATACGCCTATCAAACAGAATTAGGGCCAAAATTTAGTGATTGCATCCTTTCTTGCTTGGGATTGTCCTCACTTGGCTCTGATTCCATGTTAATTTGGGTAAACATGTTCTTTGCTTGGGATAGTTACTTTAATGTTCCATCTTAGCCCATTCATCAGACCACTTGAATCCATTTGCAATCACATGAGTCATTATTACATTAACAATAACTAATGAAAGAACATGACTGATAGATGCAGTAGACAAGCCAAGACAAGAGAACACAAAGATATGGCTGAAGCCAGGGAAAAACCCTTGATCAATTCTTGTTATTATTAATATCAAATGTTCAGAGAGAGAATGCAATAATTCAAAGTCAAAATTGGCTTCCCAAATAGAAGATCCAATATCACTTCCCTTAGATAAGAGGATGGCTCAATCTATTCTAGCACTCTGTCAACAACAATCATTCAATGGACTAATTCAACAACAGACATTATCTTGGTTAGGGTTAATTGATTGATTGCTTCAACTGCTCTATGCACCTCCAGATCTCCTTTTAAGACAACAACTCCTCTTCTAGTAAATCTGCATATACCCTTGAGCTGATTTGGGCTAGATTCATCCCTTCAAGATTCCACAAGACTCACCTGCTGTCCAATGTAGAGTCTGCGGCCAACCCTGGATAATCTCCCACTCTTTTGACCCATGATCAAAGTCTTTTAGGCCCGCGGCCAAACTGAATCATCTTCACAATCCTGCGGCCAACCTGTACAATAGAAACCCTAGATACAATAGCCCTAAAACATGTTCGAAACAATCCTTAAGCATGCAACTGCCTTCTTGTAGGATCTCAGCTTGCAAAAGTGAATGAATTGTTAAGTTATGGTATGTTCTATGCTTATAACAGTTTACTTTTTTTTTCTTATTATATTCCATAGATTAGTAATCACATGTACATAAAGTAAAGTGCAGATAGAACATTAAATGATTGACAGAAAACAAGCAAAGACAAGAGACACAAGATGTGGCGGCTAGCCAGGGACAAACCCCACAATGTGTGGGGAAACCTTTTGATCAAATCTTCTTTTATCTTCAATAATTCAGCAGAGAGAAATAGTACAATAAATCTGATTTATATCAGCAGTAGCAAACCCTAGATCAGCAACATTAGCATTAGTGGCTTCATCATCAAAACTAGGACAGTCGATATCTCACAAACCGACCATCGGATCGGCTTGATTCCACCACCAAAAGTTGCAGCCTTCAGAGGAGGTTCAGATGAACCTACAATGCAGTTTAGATGAGGAGATCTTTTGGTCCACGCAGGTCAAACTTTACTTCTGCAGTTGCAACTTCAGTTTTAGCAGCTTTCTTCAAACTAGGGCAGTCGATATCTCGCAAACTGTTTGTCGGACTGACTTGATTCCACCACCAAAAGTTGCAGCCTTCAGAGGAGGTTTAGATGAACCTACAACACAGATCAGATGAGGAGATCTTCTGGTCCATGCAGGTCAAACTTTACTTCTGTAGTTGCAGCTTCAGTTTCAGCAGCGTCCTTCAAACTAGGGCAGTCGATATCTCACAAACCGTCTGTCGGATTGACTTGATTCCACCACCAAAAGTTGCAGCCTTCAGAGGAGGTTCAGATGAACCTACAACGCAGATTAGAAGAGGAGGTTTGATGGTCCACGCTGGTCAAAGTTTGGATCTGCAGTTGCAGCCTTCAGAGGAGGTTCAGATGAACCTACAACGCAGATAAGAAGAGGAGGTTTGATGGTCCACGCTGGTCAAAGTTTGCATCTGCAGTTGCAGCTTCCGGCTTCACATGTGTGAGAGAGAAACCCTTTTCTGTGTAGTAGAGAAGAGACTCTTTTCTGTGCAGTAGAGAGAGAGAGATGTGATGAGATGAGTGAATGCAAATGAGGAAAAGATCTCCTGCATCTATACACAACTGTTGATGTTTGAATAGAATGCCACTATTGGGCTTCTGAGCTTACATGAGTTGTAGGTCGGCTTGATAATAATTCCATAATCAAAATAAATTCATATCTCCATGAATACTTATTGGAATTGGATGATCTTTAGATCAATCCTACACCTCTCGACGAGAGGAATCTAATGAACATATTATCAACCATGAATAAGATGACCCACATGAAGTTTGGCCCTACTTGCCAATTTTAACACTCCCTCTCAACTAGGGAGAACTTCATCTGTAATTTGTCTGTCGGTCGCTACTATTCATCCATCAAATGCATTGCCCTGTACAGCCTGCCCCTTGCCCTGCTCTGCTCTATTCTACCTGTTCTGCTTTGTCTTGTTCTGCCTTGTAATGATCTGTACGACTCTGCTCTGTTATGCTCTGCTCTGCTTTGTTCTGTTCTGCTCTTCTTTTGTCCGAATTATGAAGAAGAAGAAGTGATCGAGGATGTATCATATTGACTCAAAGTCAGTCTCAGAGTATGTACCACTTGTCCCAGACCAGTAACAACCGACCCGAAGTCAGTGTCATAGAATGTACCACTCCTACTACTGGTCCCAGACCAGTATCATTGATCCCAGATCAATGGAGGTCATCCTAGCGTAGGGAGTACGGTCGATAAAACGATGCGTCCATCGGTACTACTATGGTCCCTAACTTCATTTCCTTGCTCATTGATCAGATGAGAGGTACTTCCCATGAGTCCCAGACTGCATGGGTAGGATGACTCGACAGGAGAACTAATCAATCCAGGCCTCACAGGAGAACACATCAATCGTGCTACAATCGCCATGGAGAACACATCAATCCAGGCCTCACAGGAGAACACATCATTCCTGCTACAATCGCCATGGAGAACACAGCAATCCAGGCCTCATAGGAGAACACATCAATCCTGCTACAATCGCCATGGAGAACACATCAATCCAGGCCTCACAGGAGATCACATTAATCCTGGTACAATCGCCATGGAGAACACATCAATCTAGGCCTCACAGGAGAACACATCAATCCTGCTACAATCGCCATGGAGAACACATCAATCTTGCTACAATCGCCATGGAGAACACATCAATCCAGGCCTCACAAGAGAACTAATCATCCTACTACACAGGAGAGTGAATCATCTTGTTCCACAAGAGAGCGAATCATCTTGTCCCACAAGAGAGCGAATCATCTTGTTCCAGTGTGCACCACCAGGGGAGGGTGAGTCACCCTGTGGTCGTATGTTGCTCCAGTAAGAACCGCAAGTCCTCAGAGCTCCCAGAGCTCAATGTATGCAACATGCAGGACCCTTGTACAAGGGTTTCTTGACGACTCCAAGTCGTTTGGGAAAATCATAGATTAGATCTTTCCTCGGGGCTTTGACAAGGTGTATCGACCTGTACATCATCTTAATGCGATGGAGCCTCCTTGCTCATCGACTTACCATATCCCAGATGATGTCTATCTGCTGGAGCAATCGACGAATACGGGATTCCTCAATAATCGAATCCCACCTCTGGTTGTTACAGAGAATCACAGTGGTATGTGTTCAAACAACTCACTGAAGAGCTTCCCCAACCAGGCAGCTTCATACGAGATCATACTCGTAGATATGTATCCGGTCTCGATGGTGCTTATGGCAATCGACTTCTACTTCCTGCTCATCCATTATATTGAAGCAGAATCCAAAGAGAAACAACACTAAAAAGTGCTCCAGTGATCCTCCACACTACCTGCCTAATCAACATTCGAATAATCATGCAGTTTCATATTTCCGGCAGTGTATCTCAATCCATGAGAGATTATGTCCTAAAGACATCTCAGAAGATTCTTGGCACCAATCTAGTGAGGCTCAACCAAATATGAGCTCACAATGCTAACTGCAAAACATATGTTCGGACGAAGGTTCACCAAGAACATCAACGCGAATGAGTTTTTGAAACTCAGAGGCATTTCCCAAATCTGGTCCGACATCACTACCACATAACTTCTGGTCGGCATTTCACAGGCTTGCAGTCCACCATACCAAATCTTTTCAGAATCTGCACCACATATTTTCCTTGAGATAGGAAAATTTCCCTTGGCTTCTGCCACACTTCAAGTCCTTAGTTCTTCATTTCAAATTCAGAAGCCAACTCCCTCTTACATTTGTGAATGAGAGGGTATGCACTTGTTAGAAAGAGGTCATCCACATACAACACCAGTATGGGAGGCTTGTCATCTTCAACCTTAAAGTAAAGGTTAGGATCGGCTTCACTCCTAGTGAATCCCAGCTTCATCAAGTAGCTATCGATCCTCTCATACCATGCTCGGGGTGCTTGCTTCAGCCCCTAGAGAGCCTTCTTCAACCTAAATACATGATATTTTTGATCATAAATCTCAAATCCTTCGGGTTGCTCCACGTAGACCTCTTCTTTGATCGAACCATGGAAGAACGTGTCTTGACATCCATTTGATGTAGGTTCCATCTTTGTGAAGCGGCAAGGGCTATGATCAAGCAGATGGTCGTATATCTGGCAATAGGTGCAAATATCTCATCATAGTCTATACCTTCCTTCTGGGAGAAACCACGAGCAACAAAAAGAGCCTTATACTATTCCGTATTTCCATCTACTGCAACTTTATCTTGTAAAGCCATTTTGAAGTAATGATTGTCTTGTCTTGGCGTTTGGGAACTACTTCCTAGACATCATTCTCCATATTGGTCATAGCATCCTTCCATACTTGATGCTTGACGACATCTGAGAATGATGAAGGCTCATTTTGTATGATTGTGCTCATACTGGTCAGGTATCTCGGATACCTGTTGGGTTTCTTATTTTCACGGAAGGTTCCTCTGGGTGCAGCATGTCTTTCAGCACTATCAAGTATCCCCCTAAGCCATGAAGGCCTCTTCCTGGAAGAGGAAGGCTCAGGTGGATAAATAGGATCCATCGGTTCTTCCACATTAGGCATTGTTACATCATCTACCCATAGAGACAACTTCCACAATCGTACGGTGCCACACCATTCTGCTCTGGAGTATGTGGTGTAGTAGTATCCCTCTTAATGCCAACCTCAGGTATGCTTGAGTGAACCAACTGTAATATATCGGAGGTCTTGCTTAGGCTTGAGGGGAATGGTCCCCTTTTGAGCTTTCCTTCGGCACATCCCGAACATACACCTTCTTTTTCTACTCGGAATTCGGGCATCCCTGTTACCATATGTCTTACATCGGGTAGATCTTTGTAATGAAGGTGGGCAAACCTCCAATGCCAAAGTTCGAACTGAAGAGATGTGTCATAAGACATGACACCTACCTGACTTTCATCGACCTGATATAATGAATCAACACGAAACCCAAGAGTAAAGGCATCTTTAACATTATTTTTCGATACACGTACCTTGCCATCGCTGAAGGTTACCTTGTAGCCTTTGTCTTCCATTGTCGAGATGGACACCAGGTTCTTTTTGAGGTCAGGTGCATTTAATACATCCTGGAATTTCTAGCCTTTTTGAATGGTTGTCCTTTTCCTTGATTCCCAGCACTCCTCTTACCTTTGTTATTGAATTTGTCATTCCTTTGATTACCATGGGAGGGTTTTGATCATCATCTCGGTGAGAGGCCTTTCTATCAAGGCATTCCATTGCATAGTGACCTGCTTTATTGCAAATGTAACATCGTCCTTTTCTTCCACCCTTAGGTCCAACCTTTCTTTTCGATATAGACCCGGAATTATTTCTTTTCTTAGCATGAGAAGAAAAAGCAACAGGAGGACCTTTGGGCAAGGGCATTTCTTGCTCTTCCACCCTTGTTTCTTCTTGAATGCATCTAGCCATTAATTTCTTGAAACCAAGGATTACATTATTGTTCAGAAGAATAGTCCTAAACACGTACCATTCGGATGGTAATCCTCCAAGAGTCGTGAGTGCCATTTCCTTGTCAGTAATAGTTTCCCCAATAGATAGGAGATCGTTCTTGATCTCAGTGATTCTTAAGAAGTATGCTTGCATACTCTCATCTTTACCTTTCTTGATTTCCCTCATCTTATTTCTAAAAAACAAAACTTGATTTGCATCATTGACTTTAAATAAACTCATTAGTCTATTGTAGATTTCCTTGGAGGTGTCCAGTTCAGAGATGTAGGCCACCAGGTGCTTGTCGATAGAGTCTCGGATGATCTTCTTTGTTTTGACTTCTCTGGTTTCCATCTGTACCTGGCAGCAATGGATGCATTTGATGGAGGCTCAACAATATTGCCTCTCACATGGTCCAACACTCCTTGTTCTTCTAGGATAGCCTTGCCTATCTTCTCTTCGGTGATTGCTCTTGCTCTTGCTTGGGCTTTGTCTTCACCTCAGCTCTGATACCATGTTCAGTTGTGGTATGTTCTAAGCTTATAACATTTTACTTCTTTTTCTTATTATATTCCACAAATTAACAATCACATGTGCATAAAGGAAAGTGCAGATAGAACATTAAATGATTGACAGAAAACAAGCCAAGACAAGAGACACAAGATGTGGCGGCTAGCCAGGGACAAACCCCACAATGTGTGGGGAAACCCTTTGATCAAATCTTCTTTTATCTTCAATAATTCAACAGAGAGAAATAGTACAATAAATCTGATCTATATGAGCAGTAGCAAACCCTAGATCAACAACATCAACATTAGCAGCTTCATCATCAAAACTAAGGCAGTCGATATCTCACAAACTGACCTTCGGATCGGCTTGATTCCACCACCAAAAGTTGCAGCCTTCAAAGCAGGTTTAGATGAATCTACAACACAGTTCAGATGAGGAGATCTTCTGGTCCACGCAGGTCAAACTTTACTTCTGCAGTTGCAACTTCAGTTTCAACAGCGTCCTTCAAACTAGGGCAGTCGATATCTCGCAAACTGTCTGTTGGATTGACTTGATTCCACCACCAAAAGTTGCAGCCTTCAGAGGAGGTTCAGATGAACCTACAACGCAGATTAGATGAGGAGATCTCTGGTCCACGCAGGTCAAACTTTACTTCTGCAGTTGTAGCTTCAGTTTCAGCAACTTCCTTCAAACTAGGGCAGTCAATATCTTGCAAATCGTCTGTCGGATTGACTTGATTCCACCACCAAAAGTTGCAGCCTTCAGAGGAGGTTCAGATGAACGTACAACGCAGATTAGAAGAGGAGGTTTGATGGTCCACGCTAGTCAAAGTTTGGGTCTGCAGTTGCAACTTCAGTTTCAGCAGCTCCCAGCTTCACATGTGTGAGAGAGAGACCATTTTTTGCGCAGTAGAGAAGAGACTCTTTTTTGCGCAATATATAGAGAGAGATGTGATGAGATGAGTGAATGCAAATGAGGAAAAGTCCTCCTGTATTTATACACAACTGTTGATGTTTGAATAGATGCGACTGTTGGGCTTCTGAGCCTACTTTAGTTGTAGGTCGGCTTGATAATAATTCCATAATCAAAATAAATTCATATCTCCATGAATACTTATCGGAATCGGATGATCTTTAGATCAATCTTACACCTCTCGACAAGAGGAATATAATGAACATATTATCAGCCATGAATAAGATGACCCACATGAAGTTTGGCCCTAGTTGCCAATTTTAACATGAACTCGGCCCAAAATAGTTCTCCAGTTAGCCCAAACTGCCCCTAACTACCTCGACCTCCTGCCTGAGGAACACGACTTATCAAACAACCCACTAATGATGTCAACCAAACCTTTCTTCCTTCGCCAGAGATCTTCTACAACCATTTGAGAGAGAAGAATCATGAGATGGATGTGTGAAAAGAGGTTGTAGACACCTCTATATATACAAGTCATTGGATAAATTCGAAAGCCCATTTCTCCTTATCCAAATATGACGATCTTTAGGTTGATTTTGGTCCTCTCGAAAAGAGGAATTCAATGCCATAATTATCTTCTTCAAAAGACCTGCCCAAAGTGGAATTTGGCCCTAATTGCCAATTTTAACAAGAGCTAGAGAGGCAAGCTATGAGAGTGAATTCGTCCTCTAGCCTCGAAGACAAATCCTCAATGTTTGTTGAAGCTGCTATTTACTTCCCTTAACTTTCTACCTTCTTCCATTTTGGACATTGACTGACATAGTGTCCTAGTTGACCGCAACCAAATCACTTGATCTTACTCTAGTCTTTCTTCTTCTTTTCTCCTTTTGGGCCTGATCCCTTGCTGGATTCCTTCTTTGCCTTCCCTTTTCTTGCTAGGGCTACATTTTCTTGTTCCTTCCCGACGTTTGGAGTTTTGTCGTTGTTGCTAATACTACTACTATTGACCAAGTTGAGCCTAAGCTCCTCTTGAGTGAAATCATTGCATAGGCGATCCCGACTCGGTAAAGTGTCTGGTTCGTTAATGACTTGGACAAAGAAATCCCACTTCCTAGAAAACCCATTTAGGGCCACTGGCACCAACTCGTCATCACTTGGCTTATCTCCTACTGCAACAAACTCATCCCTGGGAAGTTGAACTCTAGAGTGGTAGGTTACTAGGTCTTCACCCTTATGCATCTTAATAGTCCCCAACTTCTCTTTGTGAATCATTCGCCTATTTTCTGTTATTTTGGTATAGATTGACAATTGCGTCCCACATCTCCTTCGTTGTGTCCTTTGCGATATGAGGAACTCTTTGGTCCTTGACTCCATGAGGAATAATCCTGTTGGCTTTGGCATTCTCCTTTCTATAGGTTGCCAACAATTGTGGATTTGTTGGTACGACTTTGACATTGGTCGCATACTCCTTCAATCCATGCTCGTCCAATAAAATAAACATTTTGGCTTTCCAAATGCCAAAGTTGGAGGCTCCATCCAATTTGTCTTGATCTCTCAAACCTACTGCACCAATATCTAAAAATCCGGAAATATAACGAAACCCAAATAGATCTGGAGAATATAAATTGGGTTATACACCCTTGGTTTTTCTCTTCCTGTGCCTTGCCTGATTTACTCTTGCAACCTTCTGCTATTTAGATCAACTTTGATACCATGTGAAATTTCCTTAATTGCAGTTACCAGAATTTATTCTTTTATCTTATGCAGATTATGTCTTCATAACTTAATCACGACAAATAACGAATAAGTCACTTCTGCAATTTTCACAAATAATAACAAGAACTGAGAAATAATGCACACACATAAAATAATGAACGCCAATATTTTGGACAAATTGTCCTTGGAAAAACCCCAATGTGGGGAAAACCAACCAGTTCTGCAGATGAGGGTTTCATTAATAATCTTCAACAAATTGAGAAATAGAACTACTTGCTTCTCACTAGCAAAGCTCCGACAAATATTTTTCTCTTCACCAAATCGAAATAGAAACCACAAAGTCTCTCTCTACAGATGTACTGGCTTCTCTGTGCAAACCTTTTGCGCTTTAGGTCAATTTTGATACCATGTGAAATTTCCTTAATTGCAGTGACCAAAATTTATTCTTTTATCTTATGCAGATTATTTGTCTTCATAACTTAATCACGGCAAATAACGAATAAGTCACTACTGCAATTTTCACAAATAATAACAAGAACTGAGAAATAATGCACACACACAAAATAATGAACACTAATATTTTGGACAAATTGTCTTTGGAAAAACCTCAATGTGGGGAAACCCAGTTCTATAGATGAGGGTTTCATTATTAATCTTCAGCAAATTGAGAAATACAACTACTTGCTTCTCACTAGCAAAGCTCTGACAAATATTTTTCTCTTCACCAAATCGACGTAGAAACCACAAAGTCTCTCTCTACAGATGTACTCGGCTTCTCTGTGCAATTCACACTCCTTCCCAACAACTTGTACTAGTTGCTTCAGTAATTTGCACTGCCCCCAGGAAAATTACAAATATGCCTCTGACAACTCTTCTGACCAACTCACACTGCCTCCAGGTAATAGCTCCAACAACTGGCAACTGAAATGAGCCTCTCTGTCTCTCGCACTAGCAAATTGGCTATTCACACTGCTAAACTCGACCCTTCTTCTGTCGATGAATTTGACCTCCTTCCTATCACTAGAAACTGGAAGTCAACTGATAAAATTTCTTCGAAAATTTTCTCTTCAATCTTCTCTGCTGAAACCCTTTTGCTAGTGTCTCCCTCGCTCAAACTGTGCCCTTGCTGTCATTGCAACGAGGTAATTCGAACTCCTTGTGATGTCTCCAAATGATCCATTGATTTGCTCTTTTAATCTCTCGTTGACAAATCAATGACCATGATCTAATCCCAATCGATGGCTAAGATCATCTTGACCCTTTCTCATGATTTTTCCAGAAATCTCTAGAGAAAATCTATTTATCTCAATTAATTTGATTTAATTAACTAGTTTGTCTAAGTTGGACGTAGGAAAATATTTAATAATTGGCTAATTAATCTAATTAAGGCATTTTCCTAGAAACTTTTTTCGATTTTTGGAGATAATTATCCTCCTGTGTTCCGTAGTCTCATAGACATCAAATAGAGACTAGAACACCTGTTCGAGCTACTCGTTGATCTTGCCGCCTACACCTACCTACAGTTGGTGAGAAAAGCCTTTAACCCCACAAGGTGTGGTTGGTGGCAAAGAACCTAGAGAAGGGGCTATCACCTATTCCCAACTCTCTTCGTTTAAGCTATCTCCTAGGTTAGCTATGGGGGGTGGTCCCTAAAGGAAAACTAAAGTTAAAGATGCGAGGTTTCTAGGAGAATTGTTAAACTGAAATAGATTACTTCTTAAGATTTATAAACAAATGTGATATGAGCAACAACCATCAATACATAAGATAAACATAAAACATATGAACAACTAGTGCCTTCAAAGTATTGCTCTAAAATAAAATTATATTTGCTTAAATGAAATGAAATGCTTTCAAATGGAAAGCAAAAGTAATCCTGAAAAGTGAAACAAGAAACTGTTAGCACAAGATATAATCAATGCAAGATACAAGGATGCCTTTAAGATAAAAAAAATTGATAAATCAAAGCATGTAAAGATATCTTGCAAAAATGAAAACAATTAGTAATCTACTCGAGGAATGTAAGTGAGATGATCCTTGTCAATGTCTACCAATTTAACTTGTCCTCAAACATTAAACAAGCATATAAGTAAACTTGAAATAGATATTCAACATGTAGACTAGTGCCTTCAAGTAAAGAATGACTTGACCAATTAAAACACAAATGATAGAGAATTTAAATATTAGACCAAGATAACAAGATAAAATTAAATTTGCGACATAAAACATGAGTACTTGAAAATGAAATGCTCAACTTACAAGATACATCAATCTTTCATGAGCATAATAACCATCAAAATGATAACATGAAATGGAGTTGCAAAAGTAAACAATATTTCAAGTACAAGAGAATTAAATTGCTGCAAAATTTAAGAGATTACATACTTGCATCAAAAGTGGTTCAGGAAATAATATTTGCATGGGAAACTTTAAACCATCAAAATAACATAATGGGAAATTGCAAGTAAAGTAAAATGTGATGTGAAAATGCTCTTGGTTTATTTTATTAGTTGAACTCTAAAAGCAAGATTGCAATTGAACTCTAATCCTTCGACTTCACCTTCGCCCAAAGATTTGGATCTCATAGTGAGGAGTCAATAGAGGTAGAGGGTCCCTAAAAGTCTATTCAACCAACTTAAGTTGGAGGTAAGTTTTAGTGATGCTTGGGGCATGTAAGATCTTAACAAAATGAAGAAACTAAACTTCAACTTGAAATATATTTGCTTGACATGAAATAAAATGTTGCTTTGTAAAGTAGAATTTGCCCAAATACTTGATGCATGTAAAGTGTGCTCAATGGTGAAGCATAAGTAAACTTGGAACAATATTCAAGCCAAATAAAATCAACTTAACGATGCTTGCATGCAAAAAATCTGAATTTGCTATGAAAGTAAATGAATTTAAAACTTGTAGCAAATCAAACTAAAGAGCATGCAAAATGAATGTGATGCATGGTTGTTTTAATTAGCCAATTAGATGAGATGCATGCAAGTGAAAGAGATCAACAAAGCAAACTGCAAGTCCTCTCCCAAAAGGTGGAGAGATAGAGATATCAATGGATAAAACCCATGCTCCCAAAATCAGAAATTTTATTAGTTGTTACAAGAGGAAAAAGTCAATGAAGCCTCCTCCAAAACCCAAGGAAAGTCTTCACAATTGAGCTTTTAGCCATAGATCTTTCCTTGCTGAAAAATTTCTAGGTTCAACAAAATTCAGATTTTATAGGAGGAGAAGAGAGGCTAAGCCTCTTCAATGTCCACGACCAAGAGAGAGAGAGAGAGAGGGCAACCCAAGATAAACTCGGCCTCACCCATCAAGAGCTCAGCCTAGAGATGGAAATAGTCTCGAAATTTGAGCCCCAATGTCCTGCATGTAAACTTGTAAGTAGTCTGGAGATAAATGTCGCAAGTCGTTGCAAGAAAACAGGTTAGAAACGGGCTACAAAACACAAGTATTAGCTCAATAAATTACAAAATATTTTACAAAATAACCTACAAAAGGCTAAGCCAAAGAGTATGAGTAAACTCTCCTCTTTGACCAACCATGGTTTAGCTCTTTGAAATAACAAGATATAAATAAATGAAGCACAATACTTTAAGAGCAAATTTTTAACTGATTTTGATGCAATAAATAAGAGTTTAAAACTCAAAGAAACCCCTACAAGATAAATCAAAATTGATGAGACTTTGGAATTTAACACATGCGGGTTTACTTTGAATATTTCAAGAGTGGGTTGGTTCTTCTGAGAACTTCCCCTCACACTTGAAACTTGACCAAGAAAGATTCTTCTACAAAACTTCACCAAAACCAATTAGATCCACATGAAATTAAATAAATGCAATGCTAATAATTTCTAGAAATATATTTAATATCACAGAAACATTTCTTTTCTTAGAGCAATTAAACAATTCTTATGCTAATATGAGATAGCTGCATATCAACATAACTCGAAAGCATGAAGGAAATAATAACATGAGGAAGTAAATAAAAACATAATAACAAACACGTTAAGAATTTACCATACGCAAGGAGAAGAACACTTCACAAGTAACTCCAAAGTCTGTTGTATTATAATGCAAATGCGTGTTTAATCCAACATCGTATCCTCAAGTCCAATAAGTCGTATTACATGATTCAAAGTGAGAGCCAAAGTCTCATATAAATAGGAAAATGGGAGCAAATCCCAATGACCTATCCATCAAATAAGTGGCACATAATTGTCAATTCCAATGTTATGTCAAGCTACATGTGGAGAGATGGCTGTTGTAGGTTGCCAACGAACTGCGGTAAATTTCAGTCAACATTCTCTTTAAGCTGCCAACGTATTCCCTTTCCTCATGTGCCCAATTTTTGTGGCTGCCAAGTGCGAAATAAGTGAGGTTCGAGGAAAGAAAAATCCCACAAAATTTGAGGTAAAAATCAATCAAAACAACATTCAAATCCTATCTTTAAACTGCCTGTGTACCACATTAATCACTCTGCATAATGACTGAGTTAAACTGGTGTGTGTGTTGCTGTTTCCATTTGTGGCAATGCGTATGCGCTGTATGGAGGAAAGTAGAGGGGACAAACTTCATGAAATTCTCCATTAACTAAACCTTTCACTTCACTAAATCTGTGTGGAGGTATCTCTGTCCAATGTGGAGATAATTTGTTTGGCTGCGTGGAACTTTTAATTAATTTACCATGTGCATATAAGCTTTTGCCTTTGCCTTATGCGTAGACAAGGAAAGGAAGTGGGGTCCTTTCCCCACTTATTTAATTTACCTTTGCACTTTAATTTCAAATTTGATTTAAATTAAATCAAAAGTTGAACTTTTAACAATTTGATGTGCCTCATAAACTCAACGTGGGCCCTTTTTTCATTGCCTTTCGACCACCCTTTGACTTGCTTTGGCTTTTTGTACCTTATGTGGTGGGCCCCACATGGCTGCCACATCACCTTTGACTTCCCCTCAATTTTCCTTGTCACTTGTTTGACTTATTTTGACTTTGGATTTTTTTTTTTGAATTTTTCCAATTATTGATTTTTTGATTTTTTTTTTTCATTTTCTCCACTTGCGTTAGAAAAATGGTTTTTGAGGGACTATAAATTGTTTTTTGATCCTCAAAGTGGGTCCTAGAATAATGCTAGCCCTCTGAGGATGAATGTCGAGTGGTCACACGGTCCAAACATTTCCTAAGGCCACCTTTTTACATCATTACATAGAAATTAATTAAAAAATACCGTTTTGCGGGAAATTTTTAATTATTAAAAAATCCTACTTAGGCCTAGTCAAATTCCGCGAAATTTCAGAGATGACATAGCATGGTAATATACATTGACTCTAGACACTAAGATGCGTTAGGGGCTCAACCTTCAAGCTGTCACCCTGGCTTTGGGATAATGCAGTGAGTGAAAAAACTTAGAAAATTATTCATTGCTAAAAAGCAGGAATAATTAACCAAGTAAAAAAAACACTCCAAGATGTACTCGCTTGCTGATCGAATACCAACATCCTAGGCTTGTTATATGGTTTTATTCATCATGCTAGTGACATTTATACGATATCCCCATATAGTTGCAAAATCTGAGGACTAAAGAAGAAAATGAGAAGAAGCTAGAGTGGAAAAACTTTGGTAATATGATGATTTCTGATGGTACAAGCAACCTTTTGTACATCCTTGGGCATGGAGTCATAAAAAAATCTTCAAGTGCCACTCCAGTGGTCAACATTACCAAAAACTAGCACTCGGTTGTCATCTTCCCCAATACCTTGTGTGGGACCCTATTTTGAATGTACACTGTTATGCCACATGCCTCTGCCCTAGCATGACCCTCGTTGTTCCAACTATCGTCCTGTTCTTTCTTTTTGCGACTCCATTCTATTGCGGGTTGTATGGAGCGATCCATTCCCTCTTGATTCCTTCTTGTGTGCAAAAATCCTTTAAGGCTTTCTGGATGTACTTGCCTCCATTATATGTCCGAAGAACCTTTATCTTCCTGCCTGTCGAGTTTTCCATAAGAGCCTTAAACTCTTGGAAGCAACTGAAGAGTTCATCCCTTGTCTTGAAAAGTAAATCCAAGTCTTCTTGGATAAGTCATCAATAAACGTCACAAAATAATCGTAACCCTTGAGAGGCTTTGTGGACATTGGACCACAAATATCAAAATGTATGAAGTCTAGAACACACTTGGCTCTACTATCACTCCTTGGAAATGCTTCCTTTGCGAACTTCCTAAGTACACACCCTTTGCACACGTCATCATGTTCTGTACTCACATCTGAAACACCTGTCATGATTTCTCTGAGCAACTTAAGTGCTCCATGATGGATATGACCCATCCTCCTATGCCATAGTTTTTCCATATCTTTGCTACTGCTGCTTCTAACTAGTGCCTTTGGAGCGTCCAAGTGTGACCTGTACAACTTGTTGCTTCTCACCCCGATCTCTTTGACTGACTTCCAATCTTGGTTTTTGATATACACCTATCCACGTAAGTATACATCATACCCCTTATCTTGAAGAGAAGAAAATAAAATTAGGTTCATTCCTAAACCTAGCACATGCAACACATCTGTAATATGAGTACTCTTTTTTGACTCCCTCTGAAATGTAATTGCCTCTCTCCCAACTGGAGTACACTTGGACTTATATCCCACATGAATGTGGAAGCCTATCTCCTTTGCTTTGTAGTTGGAGAAATACTCTCTAACCTTTGTGATATGACATGACACCCCACTGTCAATATACCAGACCCCTGTGGTGGTCAAGCTAGATAAATAAGCTATGAGATCGAACTCATCTTCAAGTCTTGAAGATAATTTGTCAATATCCGTTGAAGCAGCTGTCTGCTACTTCTTCTTCTTGGCACCCTTCTTCTTGTTTGAACATTGACTGACATAGTGTCCATGTTGACCACATCCAAAACACTTGATTTTACTCAAGTCTTTCTTTTTCTTCTCTCCCTTGGAGTTAGACCCTTTGCTCGGGTGTTTCTTGGCTTTGCCCTTACTTGCAAGAGCAACATTTTCGTCGTCCTCACACTTCTAGCTTTTACTGCTTCCGCCACTGAGAAGGCTCAACCTAAGCTCTTCTCGAGTGAAGTTGCTCCACAAATGATCCTAGTCCAGTACGTCTTGTCCTCCATTGATCACTTGGACAAACATGTCCCATTGCTTTGAGAACCCATTTAGAGCAGTTCTCACGACATCATCTATCTTCGCTCCGACAGCTGCTAACTCGTCCTTGACAAGTCTGATCCTGGTGAGATAACTAACTACGCCTTCTCCCTTATTTTTTGGTGTTTCTTAGCTTCTCTCTAAGGATCAACTTCCTGTTTACAGTAGCATTTTGGAACAACTTTAAGATGATATCCTACATCTTTTTACATGTATCCAATTCTGCAACATGGAGAACGATGTGATCTTTAACGCTGTCTTCGATAATATGCCTAGCCTTGGCATTCTCCTTGTGGTAATTCACTAATCGCGTTGAATTTGTGGGTATGGCAACAACAAATGTTTCATATTCCCTTAGACCATACTCCTCCAACAATAATAAAATTCTGGATTTCTCGATAACAAAATTCAACGCACCATCAAATTTGTCTCCATCCCTCAATCTAGCTGAAGCCATTTTGGAAACCCTCGAATAATAAACTTCAATAAATCTAAAGATATTTGTCAGTGTGAAAACCTTTGATTCCTCCTTCGAAACCCTCGTGCTCAGATAAAAATAACCTCAACACTGTAACCTAAGTCACCTGACACAGTGATTTGGGATTCGTAGGATACGGGGATTCAAGTGTTGGATTCTGTTATGCTCTTGACCTGCGAGAAGATACTAGTATACTAAATATGCGAAGAAATATACCCAAAACACAGAACAATAAGAAATAATAGCATGTATTTTATTATTCAGAAAGGAAAGCAATGTTCACTTGCCTCTTTGAGGGGGCAACCTCCAATAGAGTTGGGCTCAATTACAAAATAAGACATGACGCTCCTCAAGGGGAGTCTCTATCCTTTATATAGAATTCATACATGCAATACCATGGGTCAGTACCATGGTTCTTATTAATACCATCTATTTAATACCATGGCCCATTGCAACTAATTGTGGTCCCTTCTTTAAATGCGGGTCAACCACTTACAATTATTAATATGGGTTTTATTGACTCTTTAACTAACTATAACTATGACTCGACCTTATTACATAAATAAGGGGGTTAGGGTTGGACCCTAACATACCCTCCCCCATAAAAATAGCCTTGTCCTCAAGGCTGAAGCTGTGGAAACTGTTGAAAAACAGTGGCTGGTTCCCAGGTTGCATCTTCTGGAGAGGTGTATTTCCACTTGACGAGGACTTCCTTGGTCGTGCGGTCGCGCAAGTGCCGTTCTCGCGTGTCAAGAACCTGTTCAGGTTGGAGCCAGACTGAACCTTCTTCATCCAATTCCGGTAGACTGGTTTGAATTTTGCAATGGTTCCCAACCACTTTCTTGAGGCATGAGACATGGAAGACGGGATGGTTTTTTCCAGTGGGTGGCAAGGCTAGCTTGTAGGCTACTTCTCTGATGCGCTGAAGTATTTGATACGGTCCGTAGAATTTTGGAGATAATTTCTGACAACCCTTGTCTTTGAGTGATGTTTGCTTATATGGTTGCAGCCTCAAGAATACCTAATCCCCTTCTTGAAATTTGCGCTCTGAATGATGTTGGTCTGCTTGTTGTTCCATGCGATTTTGAGCTTAACGGAGATTCTCTTTGAGGTGGGCCAACATGGTTGCACAGTCCTGTAGGAGTTGATCCACTGCTTGTACCTTCGAGCATCCTTGGATATAAGTAAGTGAAGGAGGGAGTTGACCATAAACTGCTTCATATGGAGTCATTTTGGTGGTGGCATGATAGTTAGTATTATACCACCATTCAGCTAGAGGTAACCACTGTACCCATAGATGTTGCTTTTCTGAAGTGAAACACCTGAGGTAGGTCTCCAGACATTTGTTGACTGCTTCAGTTTGACCATCAATTTGGGGATGATAGGAAGTATTGAGTTGTAGTTGGGTACCTTGTAGCCTGAAGAGTTCCTGCCAAAAGTTACTGGTGAAGATCGGGTCACGATCAAACACAATGGAAGTGGGCATGCCATGCAATTTGAAGATTTGGTCCATGAAAGATTGAGCCACCAAAGTTGGTGTAAAAGGGTGGGGTAGGGTGCAAAAATGAGCATACTTAGAAAGTCTGTCCACAACCACCATGATGACTGACTTGTTGCCTGACTTCAGAAGACCCGTAATGAAATCCATAGAAACCTCCGTCCAGATTGAGGCAGGGATGGGCAATGGCTGTAATGTGCTTTGGGATTTGACTGTTTCTCCTTTGTGGCGCTGACACACAGTACACTCAGCTACAAAAGTAAGAATTTCCTTTTTCATGCCTGTCCAAAAGAATGAACGTCAAGTGCGAGCATAAGTCTTCTGAAAGCATGAATGGCCTGTAGTGGAAGATGAGTGCAACTCTGCCAAAATGTGACTTTTGAGGGTGGATGTTGGTGATATCACTACTTTGTCCTTGTAGCGAAGAATCTCATCCTGCCAATAGTAGCCCACTGTGGAATTGGGATCCGCCTGCAATTTATTAAAGAGTTGGGAGAGCAAAGGATGTGAAAACCATTCCTTGCGAGCCTCTTCAATCCACTCTGGAATGGGAAGAGAGATTGCTAGCAGGGTGCTTTCCTCCTAAAATTGGCGTGATAAAGCATCCGCTACAACATTTTCGTGCCCTTTCTTGTAAATTATTTCATAATCATATCCCAACATTTTGGCTAGCCATTTATTTTGTTGTGGCGATGATAGGCATTGCTCCAAAAAATACTTAAGGCTTTGATAGTCTGTGCGGATTTGGAAACGCCGCCCCAATAAGTATGGTCGCCAGGTATCCACTGCATGTAAGATGGCCATCATCTCCTTCTCATAGGTAGATTGTCCCAAATTTGTCCCACTTAGTTGTTGGCTAGTGAAGGCCAAAGGTCGACCTTCCTGCATTAAGACAGCCCCAATACCCGTACTTGAAGCATTACATTCAATCACAAAAGATTTGGTGAAGTCGGGTAGTGCCAATACGGGAGTGGAACACATGGCATGTTTGAGAGCTATAAATGCCTATTGCGCTTCATCATTCCAGAGGAATGAATTTTTCTTGAGAAGGTGAGTGAGGGGTCTAGCAATGCGACCATAATTGTGGACAAATTTGCAATAGTAGCTGGTGAGACCCAAAAATCCTCTCAAGCTCTTCAAGGTCTTTGGTTGAGGCCAATTCTGCATTGCTTGGATCTTTTTGGGATCCACCCTGACACCTTCACGCCCCACAATGTGGTCGAAATACTCAACTTCTTCCATGCCAAAAGAGCACTTGGACAATTTGACAAATAATTTATGCTTCCGGAGCAGTTGCAAGAGCAAATCTACATGTTGAAGATGTTTTTCCCAGGTGAGGCTGTAGATGAGGATGTCATCAAAGAAAACAAGGACAAATTTTTTGAGATATGGTTTGAGCAGGTGATTCATGAGGCTCTGAAAAGTGGATGGGGCATTACAAAGACCAAATGGCATGACCAGGAATTCATAATGGCCTTCATGAGTTCGGAAAGCAGTCTTTGGAATGTCTACTTCTTTCATGCGAATTTGGTGATAGCCCGAGCGAAGGTCAAGCTTAGTAAAGAATTGAGCCCCATTTATTTCATCCAGCAAATCATCAACAATTGGGATAGGAAATTTATCTTTCATTGTCAGCTTGTTGAGGGCCCTGAAATCTGGACACATATGCCATTCCCCATCTTTTTTGAGCACCATGACCACAGGCGATGAATAAGGACTAATGCTAGGACGAATGACACTGACTTCCAGGAGTTCCTTGATGATTTTTTCAATTTCATTCTTTTGGGCGAAAGGATATCTATATGGGCGCACATTTGGTGGTTGTGCCCCTGGGACCAAAGTAATGCTATGATCATGTTCCCCTCTCGAGGGTGGAAGCTCATGAGGCTTGTCAAAGACTTGCAGATGGTTGTTTAAGACCCGTTGCATCTCAGGATGAATATGAAGGGAAGTCTGTTTGAAGGCCTGGATGGCATTAAATTGGGCTATAACTCCATGGTGGCTCTTTTTTAACAAATTTTCCATCCTATGCGAGCTGATGATAGAAGGAGCACCTACTTGGAGTCTGCGAAGGGTATGTGTGTAGTTATTCTGCTTAAAGCTTATATATAACTCTTGGAAATCCATTGTGATTGGGCTGAGTGTGCGGAGCCATTCAGTACCCAAGACAATGTCACACCCACCCATGTTGATGGCAAACATGTGGGTCTTTTGGTGATAACCCCCCATTTGAAGTTTGACATTTTCACAACGGCCTTCACATTTCATTGCCCCCCCCATCAGCAATTTGGACCTGGAAATTAGAGACTACTCTGACAAAACAATGCACTGCTTTAGCGACTCTTTGATGGATAAAGTGATGCGTACTGCCACTATCAATTAAGACTACTACAGGGTGATGCTTAATAAAACCTCTGACTTTGAGAGTTTGGGGAGAAGAAATTCCTGCCAAAGCATGAAGCAAGATAACTGGTTCTTCAGGTGTAGCTGGGAGCTCATTGCCCGGCTGGTTGTCCTCATCTTCCTCCTTTGTTCCCTCAATTGGTGGGGCTTCCTCAAATGAACTGTGATCAGTAGCATCAATTTGAAAGAATTTGGGTTCCTTGCATTTATGCTCCGGGGAGTATTTCTCATCACAGTAGTAACACAATCCTTGCTTTCTTCTTTCCGCCATTTCTGCTGGTGACACCTTTTGAACCTTAAGTGTTTGGGTAGTGCTCGAAACCTGTGTGGGGCGTCCCTTGGCTATGAAATTTGGACGAGTCGACTGGGCCGCTAACGCGCGTTTTACTTCACGAGCTATCTTGCAAGCTGCCAGCCATAAGACCGGGTGTTGTAGTTGGACATGGGCTTGTATGGTGTCTTTGAGACCACTGACAAAACATTCCAAGTAGAATTCATCTGCTAGACCTCATGTGCGGAAGGATAATGCTTCAAAAGCTTTAATATATTCTTGCACTGTGCCTGTCTGTTGGAGCTTAGTAAGACGACCCAAAAAGTTAGATTCATGGTCAAAGCGATCAGAAAGGGCTTTTGAGAATATCTGCCAAGTCATTGACATTGCATAGCAGCATTTATGCCACTGCCACCATTGCCATCTTTCTTGGTCCAAGTATAGGCTTCCCACACTTAGCTTAGTTGCATCATCTCTGATGCGATTCAATGGGAAATATTGCTCCATTTGTGCTAGCCATATGGCCAGATGAAAGCCATCAAATTTATACATCTCCAGCTTGGGTGGTCAAGGCTGGAACTGTTTGTGGTTTCCATAGAAGTGAAGAGAATGGCTAGACTCGCCCTCAAGGTTTTCATTAAAATCATATGCCTCCGATTTTCCCCCTGACTTGCCCTTTGTGATTATGTCATTTAAGGTCTGGATCTGCTTTGTTAATGCCTCCAACTTTTGTTCAAGGGTGTTTATCTTCTCATTGGCCATAGCTTGAGTTCTGGTTTGTACCATGCACAGATCCGGTGCACTTGTCGTTACTGTGAAAAAAAGTTGGGACCACTTGAAATTTTGATGTTGACAAGTGAATGGTACCACCTTGCTCAGCCCGTCGACCTGATTCTTATGGGCTAAGTCTCCTATAAGTGTCCCGAGAGAGTCTCAGACTATTTATTTATTTCTTCTACTCCGAAAGGAGTTTTACTCCTCGCTTAGGAATACTGCGGTAGCCGATTCCCAGAAAAGTTAATTCTGCCCAATGTCTTGCGAGAATCACGCCCAGGTATAGGAGCCACACAAATAGTCAGATCTGTTGGTGAAACCCTCAACTACAGAGTATGAGTAGGAATGTGGCAGTGATCGAACCCTTGCTGCTAGATATGAATGGCGGATCTGATTGTTGCGACTGCTACAGAATCCAAACTGTTGGATTTGAATGGCAGATCTAATAGATCTGATTGGCGGAACTGATTGTTGCGGCTGCGACAAAACCCAATCTGCTAGATCTGATCTGGCAAAGATGATGCGTGACTTAGAGAGAGACAAGGGAACTATGGTTTGAAGGAGTGTCAGGTGCTACAGATTGCAATATACATAAGGGTCCGACAATAGCACTCAGCCTAATCTTTCAGGGCACTAACCAAGGAGGATCAACCGTACCCTTAGCCGTACAACCCGACTACCCTATCGTACGCGCGTGTAATCTCCCTGAGTGTTGTTCTCGGTGTATTGTAGCAGCAAGACGATCGACGATTTATCTATGGCGAGGTTTCAAGAGAGTCTAGGGAGCTTCCGATATACCCAGAGGGTACTTGGAAGACAGTTCGTGCGCGGTTCTGTCTAATGCACTACTACTCGAAGGGGTACCACAGGGGTTACAAGAGAGTCCAACAAGCGTGACCACCTCTTGTATTTCTTGCGTGCATCCCTGCCCAAATCCGCAGGTTTATGCGCTCAACAACAGATCCCGTGGTTTAAAGACGCTGGAACACGTATCTAGCCAAATTTTTTTTTTTGCTAAAAATGGAGATTCCACCGGCCCTGGAAAGTGCTCTGATACCACTTGTTATGCTCTTGACCTGTGAGAAGATACCAGAATACCAAATATGCGAAGAAATATACCCAAAACACAGAGCAATAAGAAATAACAGCATGTATTTTATTATTCAGAAAGGAAAACAATGTTCACTTGCCTCTTCGAGGGGGCAACCTCCAATAGAGTTGGGCTCAATTACAAAATAAGACACGACGCTCCTCAAGGGGAGTCTCTATCCTTTATAGAGGATTCATACATGCAATACCATGGGTCAATACCATGGTTCTTATTAATACCATCTATCTAATACTATGGCCCATTGCAACTAACTGTGGTCCCTTCTTTAAATGCGGGTCAATCACTTACAATTATTAATATGGGCTTTATTGACTCTTTAACTAACTGTTGACACCTAATCATCAGGATTGGGTGAATAAGTGTAACTGATGTAAATAAATAATAAGAAATATGAATAGTCACTGGGAGATGAAGTGAACAGTCTCTCCCTCATGTATATAATAAAGACCAACCTGGATGAATAAAATGAATTGATTTGGAGGAGTTACTGCCTGGTCTGACATGGTATCAGAGCCACCTGGTCTGACATGGTATCAGAGCCAACACCATTTTTGGCTTCTAACTGCCATTGTAACTCCCTTCTGCCATTTTTCAAAAATCTGGGTCTGCCCTCTGCCTGATAATCTGGGTAATGCTTGAGCTTCTCCTTCTCTCTCCACACTGGTATAACAACGCTCCATTGCAAGACCTGCTCCATCTGCTATTTACCATTATTCTCTGCTCTGTTGATTGACTTTGTTTTTTATGCTGCTTCGCTCTGACTTTTTTTTTACATAACGCTCACCAAAAGATGGTTAGGTTTGGGTAACCGTATTTATTCTTTGCCTGCTTGAGAGAAGGAGGCCCTGCTCCCATCACTTTGGGTGAAAGCTTACCAAACGGGTGAAACCCTTCATCTCCCAGACTTGTACAAACATTCTTCTACTTACCAAACGGATGTTTCAATTGTCTCTTGCTCGGAGGTTCTATAAGATACTTACCTGAGTTCTTTTTTACTGTCGTGTGGAAAAAGGAGAAGTTATATACAGGGTTTTATCTCCTGGAGCTTTGGCACGCATGGCTGAAATCGTATATTCGTGCTATTTCTATCATTCAAACCTTAGTTCTCCAGGTTCTAGGTTCCTTACACTATTGAATACACCATACAGCGCTGTCTTAGTTTCCATGCAAACGCTGATGGCCAACGTTCCATTGATATTCTATATGGATAGAATTTATAGTTTTGCTCCAGGCATGCATTAATACTGCTTGAGGCACGCATTAGTTCTGCTCCAAGGCACGCATTACTTCTGCTCTTTGGCTAGCTGGTCTGAAAAAGAAGTACCTGCCTCTTGATTTGTGTCCCTAGAATAATTGAAGAATAAGAGACAAAAAAAGAAAGAGATGTATTTTTCAATGAAAAAGTATGTAGTCAAGGTGTAAAGCATAGGATTTGAGCATAGGGATGATATTGCCTATTATATTTCCGTCCATGTTTTTGGCAAATTCCGAATTGCATCAGAATTCTGATTCGCTTTTGAGCAGTTGATATTGTTTATCTTTTATTTCTCTTGAATTACAACCATATTATAATGCAAAAAAAATGGTGATAGATAGAATATAGTTTTGCTCTTTGTATATTAAATCAATTTCTTACCTAATGAAGAAGGAAGAATAAGGCTGTATTATTTTGAAGCACATTTTGCCAGCAGAAGTATTTTTTTACAATACACAGATTTTTTTGCCAGCAGAAGTATTTTTTTTACAGTATGCATTCAATCATATCTATTGTGGGAATAGTTCTCACTGGCAAGGAGAACCATTCTGAGTGGTCCTGGATGATAAAACACATGCTCATTTTCAATGAGTTGTGGAAAAGAGTGTGTATTGGAGACGGAGACAAAGAGCTAGAACAACCTACCTCAGACAAAGAGTTCGCCATTTGGGAAAATAAGAACAGCAAAGCCTATGCATTAATTATAGCATCTATAAGTGAAGAGGTGAGTCACCATATTTCGCCATTTTCAACTGCTTTCGAAGCCTTACAAAAGCTGAAAGAACTCTATGACTCACATTCTGCACTTGAAGTTGTTCAACTCATGATTAAACTCTTCACTCTTGAATTACAAAATAATGATCCTCTTGCTCTTGCATCCGAAGTAAAATCTATAATGCATGATATCGAAGCCACTAAGGTTAAATTGGATATTCTTCTTATCGCTTTTCTCAAGGCACTTTATCCTACTTACTCCAATTATCTTGAGTCATTGCAAGCAAATGGAAATCTCAAAGATATTACCTTTGACTCTCTTGTGAAAAAAATTGCTGAAAGAGAGAAAGCTTTTGGAAAGAAGACAACCCCTGAATCTTGTGAAGAGGCTGTGTCCCTTGCTCATAAAGAAAAGAATCTTGTCCAAGATTCTTTCAGAGGAATAGGTGGTCGAAGAGGAAGAGGAAGATATTTCAGAGGCAAGGGGGTGGACACTCTAAAGGAGAAAAGTCAGATTTGCACTGCATACGCTGCAAAAGAAATGGATCACATGATGCCTCTACCTTGGGACACAATTGAACAGCAAAGAAATCAACCCAAAAGTAAACTAATGACACAGACAAGGGTAAAGCACCTGAATCTGCTCATTATGTTGTGGCATAATGTAATATCGGAGTAAATGAAGATTTATTTAATGCTTCACTTGCTTCTTGGAAAAATGATTGGTTGCTTGATTCAAGAGCAACTTGCCACATGACTCATAGAAAAGATTTTTTTGAAGAATTTACTGACAATGTTGATGGAGCAGTATACTTTGCAGACCAATCAAAAATCAAGCCATCAGGGCTTGGCACAATCAGGCTTAAATTGCTTTGTCTTCCAAGCATTTTTCTGCATCATGTTCTATATCTCCCATAGTTGAAGAGAAACTTGCTGTCCTTGGTCCACATCCGCCAGCAAGGTCACTCCATTCATATGTTTGATGGCAAGCTTGAGGTGAGAAAAGCATCTGACCACTCACTTGTCATGAGGGGAATATAAGAAGAAAGGCTTCTCAAGCTGCAAGGTACCTTTGCTTGTGCACAACATTTCTCATACAATTCTCATTATGAAGAAGTTACACTTCCATCAAGTTTATTATGGCATGCTAGATTTGGACATTTGAACAATGACAGCCTCCGCTTGTTGAAGAAAAATGGTGTCGCTGGTTTGCCTACAATTCCTAGGAAACTTAAGCATTGTGATGCTTGCATTCTAGGAAAGCATAGCAAACAGTCTTTTCATGATTCACATTAGAAAACTTGAACTTATTCATTCAGATTTATGTGGTCCAATGCCGGTTGCTTCTGCAAATGGAAATAAATTTATGATGACATTTGTTGATGACTACACCAGAATGTGTTGGGTTTATTTATTGAAGAACAAATCTGATGCTTTTCAAACATTCAAGAACTTTCATATATGGATTGAAAATGATGCACAATCTCATATTGGCTCTATTCGCACTGATAATAGAAAAGAATACACTTCAAATGAATTTGAAAACTATCTTTGCCAACATGGAATCAAACATTAAACAATTGTGCCTTATAATCCCCAACAGAACGGTGTAGCGGAAAGAATGAATAGGACAATTTTAAATATGGTGCGCTCCATAATGTTTTTCAGAAATGTAAAGTTGATGTTTTGGGCTGATGCAGTTCTATGTGCTGTATATATAAAGAATAGATGTCCATCTAATGCTATTAGAAACAAGACTCCATATGAAATGTGGTATGGGCACGTTCTTTCGGTAAAGCATCTCAGGGTCTTTGGTTCCACCTGTTATGCCTTGATACCAAAGGTACTTAGAAACAAACTTGGTGCAATAAGTCGTAAGTGTATCTTCGTGGGGTATTCAAACAACTCCAAAGCATACCGTCTCTATGATGAAGTCAATAAAAAGTTTGTTGTATTTAGAGATGTAATCTTTCTTGAATCATCCAAAATTGACAATATTGTTGAGCGGCAACTTGATCGCTTGGATAGATTCGCAAATGCAAAATCATTTCAAGAATTTGATAATCAGATTCCACATCTTGAAGGGGGGATTCTTATACTAGATCAACATGTGGAATCTTCTTCTGAAGAACTCTCTCCCCCGCATGAAACTCCAACAACGGATGATGCTTTAAGTGATGTGATTGATAGAATTGGGAGCCTCAATCTTGTTCAGTCCCAACTCAATCAACGGAGCAGCCTGGACCATCTGAGAAAGGTCCCCCAAAGTGGTTGATAAAGACACTTGAAAGTGTTTATTCTGATGAGGTTGGAAAGACAGGAACTAGAAATTCAAACCGGCAAAATGGAGGTGATGTAGATGACTCTGATTCACCTGTTGATATGGATGTTTCTTATGATTGTGAATTGAATTTGTTTGCAGATTTCGAACCAACTTCTTTCAAAGAAGTTGCTTCTCATGATGAATGGAAAGAAGTGATGCAAAATGAGTATGATGCCTTGATAAATAATGGCACCTGGAAGCTGGTTGATCTTCCATTAGGAACCAAACCAATTGGCTGCAAGTGGGTCTGCAAGAACAAGTATAACGCTGATGGCTCACTTGACAAGCACAAAGCCAGGCTTGTGGCAAAAGGCTTTGCACAAAAGGAAGGGGTCGATTATGAGGAGGCTTTTGCCCCCACAGCAAAATGGGCTACCATTCGGACACTCTTTGGCTTAACAGTTCAGAACGGTTGGAAAGTCGATCAAATGGATGTAAAAATTGCTTTCTTGAATGGAGATCTAAAAGAGAATGTTTTTATGTCCCAGCTTGAAGGATTTGCTGTGAAAGGGCATGAACATAAAGTATGCAAACTTGTGAAATCCTTGTATGGCCTCAAACAAGCACCACGAGCCTGGTATGAAAAACTAACTGAGCATCTTCTGAAACTCAATTTCAAACATTATGATCTTGATGATGCAACTTTATTTGTCAAGAAAGTTGGCAAAACAGTTGTATATCTTGTGGTATATGTAGAAGATGTTTTGATGACAGGGAACAATGAAAGCTACATTGCATCCATAAAGAAGGAATTGAGGAAAGGTTTTGAAATGACTGATTTGGGCTATGTTCATTACTATCTTGGTATTGAAGTAACTCAACATCCAAAGTCCATATTCTTTTCTCAAAAGAAGTACATTGGAGATCTGTTGAATAGGTCTGGCATGACAGCATGCAATCCTCTTACTACTCCAATGGAACAAAACTTAAAGCTCGCATCGATTGAAGGAAAAGAATTTGAGGATGCAACAAAGTATAGACAACTTGTAGGGAGTCTCAACTACCTAACTACTACCAGACCAGACATTTTGTTTGCTGTTGGAATCCTCTCCAGGTTTATGCAAAAGCCTTGTGAGGGACATTGGTCTGCTGCAAAAAGAGTTCTAAGGTACTTGAAGGGAACTCAAGACTTTGGAATCAAGTATACACAGGTGGACGACTTCAGCTTGATTGGATACTTTGATTCAAACTTCGATGGAGACAAAGAAATTGGGGTATCTACTTCAGGTTATGCTATGAGTCTTGGATCAGGAGCTGTCTCCTGCAGATCACGCAAACAATCAGTTCCAACAGATTCCACAATAGAAGTAGAATATGTGGTAGCAGCTGAGGCAACAAAAGAAATTGTGTGGCTTAGGAAAATTCTTGAAGATTTGCAGGTAAAACAAGAACAATCGACTCCACTCATGATTGACAATACCTCGGCAATAAAGTTGGCCAAGAACCCAAAGTTCCATGATCGAATGAAGCACATCAATACTAAATATCATCTGATTCGACATCATGTTGAGGCCAAAACAATCCATCTCCGCCATTGTTCCACTAATGAGCAAATTGCAGACATCTTCACCAAAGCGCTTGGAAGAGAAAAGCTTGAACGATTCAGAACGATGCTTGGACTCACCAACATCCCTTCAGATTAAGGGGGGGAATGTTGACACCTAATCATCAGGATTGGGTGAATAAGTGTAATTGATGTAAATAAATAATAAGAAATATGAATAGTCACCAAGAGATGAAGTGAACAGTCTCTCCCTCATGTATATAATAAAGACCAACCTGAATGAATAAAATGAATTGATTTGGAGGAGTTACTACCTGGCCTGACACTAACTATAACTATGACTCAACCTTATTACGTAAATAAAGGGGTTAGGGTTGGACCCTAAGAGATTCGGACACGTTGACCCCCCGGAACAAGACACGCAGGATTCGTTATATATTATTTTATTAATATATATATATTAAAAATTAGATATTTCTTACACAAATTCTCATTAATGATACAAATTCATTGATTTCAAACATAAATTTTCATCTAGATGCTAGTTTTACTGTTTACAAAGTAAGTTAGTAACATTATAGCATGCATAGTACATACAAAATTCAAATATCTGCATAAACCCTCCCAAACCTCATAAACCCTCATAAACCCTCATAAATCTCATAAACCCTCACAAACCTCATAAACCTCATAAACACTGACTCATAAACCCTCACAAACTTCATAAACCCTCATAAACCCTCCTTCATAAACCTCATAAACCCTCACTTTTTTGGGATTCGAATCCCAAAATCGGGACATGACCGGGATTCGATGGTGTCCTGTTTTTTTTTTTTTTTTTGCTGAGTAAAACTAATTCTATTAAGAGGAGGAATAGTACAATAAAAAGTTACAATCAAGAAAAGCAGGAACGTAGGCAGCCGGAAAGGATAGGCTATCCACCTCGGCTCCTAGAAGAATAAGAAAAGAGAGTAGAGCTGAGCAGGAAGAAACAAGAAGAACAACAGAAAAAGATCAGAACAGAGGATTCTACCCAACATGGTAGGAATCCGCTATTCGACATTTTTTTCCTTTCTTTTTACCAACTTTGACCCATTCAGGAGGGCATTGCTGAACTGGCATGACTTGCAAACTGAGTTGGGTGGAGTGAGAGGTTTGCTTATCTGAATCCGAGGTAGAGGATTCATGAATCCTTTTCTGAGAGATTGGTTGGACAGACGAATCCTCAGGCCCAGTCGAGGGCGGATCCTATGCCAACTTTGCTTCCATCCCTTCCTCAGACCCCTCATCTTCATCCGAGCTGAAAACAAAATCGTCCATGGGGGGTGGGTCATGAGGCTTCCAGCTTTTGGATTTCTGCTTAGGATTGGCTTTCTTCTTTTGGGCCGGCATCGAGGGACAGGAGCTTCGAAGGTGCCCTGTGTTGTGGCAGTTTCTGCAGCGAAAGGCTGTGTTCTCGTAGTCCAAGGTCTGAGTCCAATGGAAGTCTCCAATTTTGAGGTTGATCTGGTCAGGGAGACCTTTGCTCATGTCTATTTCTGCACAGATTCTGGCGAAGGTGTATAGGCCCTTTTCCCCTCTAGAGATGTCTGTGTCTAGTAAGCGTCCTAGAGAGTTGCCGATCCCTTGAAATACAACAAAGTGCCATAGATGCGCCGGGAGATTGGGCAGTCTGACCCAGATTGGGAGCTTGGTGATGATTGCTGTAGAGGGATCGAAATCTGGGAACCAGGGGGTGAGGAATAAACCTGCTGAACCCCAAAACCATGGGCCTGAAGTTAAAGCTCTTTGGTAGTCCTCGCCGAAAGCAAACACTACAATGAAGAAGCCCTTTGAGCAAAACAGAACCTTACAATTGTTGGTCCAGTTAGAGTGAATCCATTGGTAAAGGTCTGCTGTGCGTGGCCATAGCCCATTGAACCTGCAAATAATGGCATGCTCTGCAAACTTTTGGGTTTGCTCATCCAGCGATGGATGCATTATTTCAATGGAGGGGGTTTCCTCCAGTTTGTCCACCAAGAAAGGTTTGGGAGCCTGAACTGGTGGAGCTGTTTTCTCAGGCATCTGAGCATGGACAACATCTTTATATGAAAACGCTTTAGCTGAGGAAGACTGTCCTACAGCTCCCCCTCTCAGACGGAAAGTGAAAACAATGGAAGCATTTCTCTTGATGCTGTAGAAAGAAAGGGGGTAAAGATCCTCAAGTTGTTTACCTTCGTGGAGAAGTCGTTGAGCTGCAGAGGGGATCCCCAGCTTGAGTTCCAGAGCATGCTTGAGGTTCTGCACTAAATCCGATGAGCTCACCCATTGAAGCAGAGTTTTGCCAGAGATGAGCATGATTTGGATCTGAAATGAGCCAGAGAGGTCAAATTTTCGCTTTCCTCTCTTGATCTGAGGTGAGAGGAGGCTGGTTCCTTGATGGGCTTTCTCTTCCTGAACTTGCCGCAGGGGCTTGTGAGGAGATGATGGGAAAATCCTGGCGTCATTGAGTCTGTCAATGCTATCCGCCTCATAGAGCTTCCATATACTCCGCCCAGGCAGATTCAGGGAGCGGATGGGGTTCTGATGATTAATAACAGAGCATTCTTCCGGAGCAACAAATGTCCACCCAATGACTATCGCTTGAGGAGAAACAGGAGTAGAGTCTGTGTGTTCCCCCTTGGCCATTGCATTTGGAATCTGAAGGGGGTGGCTAATACTCCGCCCAGGCAGATTCAGGGAGCGGAAGGGGTTCTGATGATTAAAAACAGAGCATTCTTCCAGAGCCGTAAATGTCCACCCAATGACCATCGCTTGAGGAGAAACAGGAGTAAAATCTGCGAATTCCCCCTTGGCCATTGCGTTTGGAATCTGAAGGGGGCTGCCGGGGCGAGTTGCAGCCTCCGGGGGCCGTGAACTAGCCGCCCCAAAGTCCTGAGCAGAGCATGGCAGAGTGAAGGGGGCTCTCAGCAGTGAATGGAAGAAGCACAGTTCAACAAAGGAGGAGGATACCAACGATCCATGACTGACGCGCCCAACACCATCATCGGCAGGGCCGAGCAGAAGCCAGACATTGGCCGAAGGAAGGGAGGCAGCGGCAATGCACCTAGAGTTCATTGTCGGCTCCAACCTATTTCCCCAGCTCGTTAGGTAAAATTCTGACATAACTTTTGTTACATTCATTCGATGGTGTCCTGTTAGGACACGTGGTGCCCCATTTTAGGATTCGAATTCCCATCGAATCATGTCTGATTCGTGGGATTCAGACACATGCCCTGTTTTGGACGAATCCAGTTTCATAGATTGTAACCTTTCTGATACCATGTGAAATTTTTGGCTACCCAGAAGGTGCTACTAACCTAATTAATTATTTCTTATTACTTGTTCATGACAAATTAATTCTTTTGTTGGAAGTAATGAATAACAACATGAACTGCACCATTCACAAAATAAAAATTGTAGCAAAAAATGCGAGAAACCAATCACACAATGAGCACAAGTATTTTTTGGACAATCATAACTGGGAAAACCCCAATGTGGGGAAAATTGTGAAAGTTTAAACTATGTTGTAGTTACTGGTTATTATTCACCTATCAAATTAGATTATTTGTCTTCTGCAATTAACTTGCGGCAAATACTGAATAAAACACAATTGTAACTTCACTAAAAAATAAATAACCACAGGAACTGAGAAGATTATACACACAAAAATAATGAACACTAGTATTTTTGGACAAATGTCCCTGGAAAAACCCCGAAGGGAAAACCCATCTGTAGATGCAGGTTTTAATTATTAAATTGTTTAGCAAAAATATTACAACTGGTTGCCATAAGATGGAAAACCTCTGGAAAATTATTCTGATCACTTCTGCACGCCTCCCTGACCTCTTGGAAGCTATTTAACCCACCAGAACAAATTCGACCTCTCTCTGAAGCTGGTTCTGGCTCACACATGTGGCTTGGCAGATAAACTTGGCCCTCTTGGCAACTTGCATTGGTTGGGAAAATTAACTCTGCCTCCATTAGATAATCTCAACCTCAATTGGCAAATCGATCCTCATGTGCAAATTGCCTTACTTCAGAATTTCTCCCTCTGAGCAATTCACACCACTTGCTAGGGTAATTCATACCTCCTGCTGGAGCAAGTTGCACCACTGGAAAATTGGCCTCTCTGTGCAGAAAAATCCATCTCCAACTCTTTCTGGAAATCGTTTTGAAGAATCTCTCCAACAATCTCTGTTGAAACCCTTGTTTCTGATGTCCCTGCTCTGCATTTGCACCTTTGCTATCACTGCAACTTTGTGTCTCAATGTGTTCTCGAAATGCCCTTAAATTTCCTCTTATATTCTCTCGTTGCTGAATCAACGACCATGTTCTAATCACAATCGATTGCTAAGATCATCTTGGCCTCTTCTAATGACTTTTCCGGAACTCTCTAGAGGAAATTCGATATACCCCAATTAATGCTGATTAATTAAGCTTATTTCCCTAACTTAGGAAAATTTTTAACTGCTTAATGAAGGCCATTTCTCGCGAAATACTTTTTGGATATTGGAGAAAATGTGTTCCCTAGCCTCATAGACATAATCTGAGACTAGAACACTTGTCTGAGTTACACAAACTGACACTCTCTCTTAGTGAAGAAGGTGTTTTGCATAACACCCAACTTGCCTCTAAAGAAGATGAACCTCGCCTCCCCCAAAGATTTCGTCAGAATATCTGCTGCCTACTCATTTGTAGGTATATATTGTGGCTGGACAATCTTGCGTTTGACACAGTCCCTGATGAAGTGATACTTGATGTCTACATGCTTGGACTTGTTGTAAAACAACAAATTCTCTGACGACTTGATGCAACTCTGATTGTCGCAGTGTATCATTGCCATTTCTATCCTCTGACCAAACAAGGCTACTAGTAGCTTCTGAAGCCAAATGGCCTCGCATGTAGCCATGCTTGCTGCTATGTACTCTGCGTCGGATGAACTCAGTGCTATAGACTTTTGCTTCTTGCTGTACCAAGAAATAATTGCTGATCCCATGTTGGAGCTGCACCGTGAAGTGCTTTTATGATCCATTGTGTTACCTGCTTAGTCTAAATCAGTATAGCCCCACCAATCCGACACCATCACCTCGAGCATATCTAATCACATACCCGAATGTGCCACGCAAATACCTTAACATATGTTTTCCCGCTGTCCAATGTACTCTCCTCGGCTCCACGATGAACTGATTGAGAGAGTTTACTGCATAGGATATGTTTGGCCTGGTGTTGACCAGATATATGAGAGAGCCTATCAACTGCTGTACAAGGTGTTGAAGAATCAAGGGCAGTTATGTATAGTAGGATTCTTCTATACTTGATAACAATTTGTGAATCACTTTTACATTATCTTTGTTAGTTTGATCTTCTTCTTCTTATTATTAGTGTGTGTGTTTACTTCATCAAACTGCTACCAAAAAACAAGAAACAAGAACACAAGATGTTGGCTCTCTGCTAGGGAAAAACCTCTCTTTCTTAGAGAGGAAAACCTTTTCGTAAATTTCTCTTATTGAAGCTTCTAGTGATCAATGCCAAAGCCTAGACCCTTGACAAGAAGATCCTCCAAGCACAAGTCAAGCCTTTTCAAGATTACTTCCTCTTGCAACACTTCGTCCTCCCTCTTTCGGCACTTTGTCTTCCTCATTCTAGCACTTTGTTCTTCTTCTTCCAACAACTGTAGAAACCCTAGATTGTATGCCCTAGAGTGATCCTTGTCCTTTTCTTCCTTCGCTTGAGATGGAGCCTTTCTAGCTTAAGAAGATGAACTTGTCACCTCCCAATCGGGCCTTCTTTTATTCACAAAGATTGCAAACTTAGAGTAGCAGTAATGCAGCCCTAATTCTTCGCACGCGTGAGGGAATATCTTCACAAAAACTATGTTAGACTCTTCCTTCTTCCTTTGCTTGTGTAGCCTTCTTCCTCACTTGAATGAGAGGCCTTATAGATACTCTTTTCGAGCCCAAACACTTCTCCTTTATGACTGTAATAGGAGAGCTTGATATGATAGTAGAATAGCCTTCTTCCCTTTGCATGTGTGACTGCAATTAGCCTTAGAACAGTCCCAAAAACTCCCTATACTTCCTTCTTTGCTGCACTTGGAGACCTCTTTTCCTTGACTTCTTTGTACCCTTTACTCGTCCTCTTTGTCGTTGATTTCAGAGATGATATGATGATCTTTTGAGGAGGTTGAATGACTCCTTATATAGGAGTCTGTCTCCTTCTTTTAGGCCGACTTGAGGTTGACATGAAGACTTGAAGCCGACTTGCTCTATATAATTCAGATTGCTTCTTTTGATGGTGCCAACGCTTGGAGGAGGCTTATGACTTTGCTTGGAGGTCTTCTTATGACTCTAGTACATATTATTGCATAGTGTAACAAGCCCATAAAGGTCTTTAATAAATGCATTGACACTTTGACTTCCTAGAAGCACCTAAATATGTGCTTGACCTAATCAATGAGCAAGAAATTCATTGTTATAAATATCAAAATTAATATTTCTTTTTCTTTACAAGTACAAAGATCAAAATTACATTTATGCAGACCGAATCTAGTTACACTTTCTTCAACACTCCCTCTTAACTAGGGAGGTATTCATAGATCATTACAAGGTGTTTGACTATTTTTCAGTCTTGTAGAATTCACATAAGAGAAATCGGATTGGCAATCCATCTGTTATAGTATCACAGTAACCAACATTGTTCATAGCAAGGCCTTGACTAACAACTCTATCTCTCATTAGATTAGAGCACAATGTTGGTGAGACTAATGACTTATAAACACCTTAGTCATTGCCTCTCAAGGTATATACCCACCCGGGTGTTCACTGAGTATGACCTTCTAGGACTATTCTTGTCTTGGGTTCCTAGCCCTCAAAGAATATCGGTCCTCTTGCCTACTCTTGTCTTGGATTCCCTACACATCCTCAAAGAGTATTAGATGCCAGATGATTACCCCATCCTCCAATTCTTTCTTCCCAAGTGAAGACAAGAATGTTGTGTCTATATCTTCCTCTTAATTGAGGAAGACATGCCCAAGTTTCCTCTGACAAGGAACTTGTTAAAGCTCCTTTGTAATTGGGAACTTGTTATAACTCCCTCTTAGCTAGGGACTTGTCCATTCATCAACAACTTCTTCTTCGTGGGTCCTCTAGTTGCTTGATCTCCTTCTTTCCTTTGATGTCATGAAGTCTTTATTTGAACTTCTTCTTGGTAGGGCACAAACCATCGATCATTTTCCTTCCTGGCTTGTCATGTTATTTCTCTTTCGTGGAAAGTGGCCTTCTTGATGTATGTTAGGTTTTTTCGTCATCTGGCTACTCCTTTGTCATCTGTCTATGCCTCAAAATAGTTATCACATAGATGCTTAGTTGTAATTGCTTGTTCCCATTCTTTGGTTTAATAGCCCTTAATGACTTCATCCTAACATTGTTCCAACATTAAATAGTGCTTTTGTTGGATGGCTTCTTCTTCATGACATATTTGTAGAGTTGAATCAGTTATTTGCATCGTAATATCGCCAAGGCCTTCATAGGTGTCAAGGGTCCTTTGATCTTTTTCTTCCTTTGTCAGAGTTGTCATGCCTTCTTTCGGGAGATGTCTTTAATGGATCTTGTTAGATAATGATTCTTCATGACCATGGTGTTCTTCACATGCTTGATCTCTTTCTTCATTTGCTTCTTCTTGAATTCTTTAGATAACATCCTTATACTTCCTCATGAGAGCACTTTCTTCATTACTTGCTTCTTAGTTAGCAATTTTATACTCCTTAAGAGAGTATTTCTTCTTCACTTGCTTCTTGGACTAGTCTACAACCTTATACTCCTTATGTGAGCATTTCTTCTTGTTGACCTTTATTAGATGTCGTACATGCTCTTGATTATGTCTTTGGTGAAAGAGATCCTTTTGTACTTGATCGTGTTTTTAGAACTATTCCCATGACTCAATAACATATATGATTACATGACTTAAACTTTGATGCATACATACCTTGTATTGATTTTTCGTTGATCATCTCGGCTTCATTTGATGTTCTTTTTTGATTGGTGTAGCCTTTCTAGCTTCATCTTTTCTTGCCTGCATATCATCCTTCCTTGTATTCCATGAATGGAATTCCCATTGATACATTTGCTCTTTTTTATGAACCTTCTTTTGAAGATTCTTTTCATAGGATCTTGAAGACCCTCATCTTGCAAATGTTTCTTCCTTTTGATGATGGAGGCCTTCGAGGATTTACAATCATGATCAAATATTCTATTATCATGGATGAGATCCTACATAGGTATGCTCCTTCTACGTGAATATTTTGAGCTATATGTACTCTATGCTCCTATATTCTAGAAGATATTTCGAACCATGCATTTTGTTCTATTTCTACATGCTCCTTCTACATAAATATTTTGAGCTATATGTACATCATGCTCCTATATTCTAGAAGGCATTTCTAACCATGCATTTTGTTCTATCTCTACATGCTCCTATACTACTTAAAACTTTGAAAGAAGATGCTAAGTTAAGAATTAGACTTAGTCATAGTAGAGATCTGGAGGATCTTCCTTCTTTTGCTTCTTGTCTTCTTCTTTCACCTCCTGAGTTACATGAGCTTCTTCCCTTTTTATTTTGTTGTTGTTGTCCTTAAGTTTAGGACAATTCCTTTTGTAGTGTCCATATTCTTGGCATCCAAAGCACTGGACTTTGGACATATCTCTATTGTTTGTTCTTCGTGGACCAAATTTTCCCTTTCTCTTGGCCATGGTTGCAAATGCTTTCTCCTTTGATCCAACATCATCTTTTGCTTCGAGTCTAGTTTCTTCTATTTGAGATAGAGAGCATAATTCACTTATGGGGGTTGCTTCCTTCTTGGCATATATGCTTGATGTGAAGTTGCCCCAATCCTTATGTAGAGCATTGAGTACTACGATTGTCATTTCTTTGTCAGACATGACTTCTCCCAACTCTTGAAGTTGATCCCTCATCTTAGAGATCTTCATGAAGTATGGAGCTATTCTTTCCTTTGATATATTCATCTTGTACAAATCATTACGTAGAGATATCTCTTCTCCAGTTGTGCTTATCGAGAATAGCTCTATTAGCTTGTCATAGATTTCTTCTGATGTTTCAAATTTGGAGACATAAGGAATGGGAGAGTCTTTGATGGATTGTATTAGAATCCTTTGAGCTCTTGTGTCATCCTTATTGTACTTGGCTAAGGCTTGGGTTTGTTCCTTAGCAGGGATTGTGATATTCCCTTTGATGTGTTCTAGAAGTTCATTCTCTTTGAGAAGTAAATCAGTTCTCTTCTTCCATGCAAAGAAGTTAGTGGTCCCAACCAATTTGTTGCTTTCTTTGCAAAAAGACATTGAAGTATATTCAAAAGGGGACGTGACGTATACTTACTTGATAGAGTTTGAGATGTAGTGGACTTGCTTTCTTCTTGAAGACTTGATGGCTTGCCTTCCTTAGATCTTGATGTTCTTCAAGTTGCTTTCTTCAAATGGACTTGTTTGATGATGAGATTTGCTTGATGACTTGACTTGTAGTACTTTTCCTTTTGAAGATGGTGTAGCTTGATGTAGGTCCCTCTTTGATTTGCTCTTCTTGTCAGTGTTGCGAAAATCACGATAATATCGAAAAATCGCGGTTTTTTGAAAATGGCGATATTATCGCCCGATTATTATGTGATTTTTTTTTGTTGGTTCCCGCAAAATATCCGGATACCTTGAAATTAGCGCGATTATTACGAAAAAATCGCGATCTTTTGGGAAAAAATCTTGATTTTTTTTTTTTGTTACCGATTTTTTGATGAGGAGGATGAAGAGGAGCAACAGGAGGAGGAGGTGATACAACCTACCTAGGCTACCACCGTCACCAGTAGAGGACGTGGTCTACCTCTTGTAGCTCCTAGTTCTTCAACTTCTAGAGCACAACAGAGTCCACTGCCAACTCCACCGACATCTACATCTAGAGGGAAAGCTATTGTATTTTCTCGTAAGAGGGGCAGAGGAAATCAGTGGTATTAGTTATTTGGTTCATTTCATTGTATATGACATTATGACTCATGATATGAGATACAGTATTATATTTTTTGTTGATATTTGAGGCTGAGTTGGGACTCAGGAGTCAAGACTGACTATTTAGGACATGATTCACTGTTATGTGTGATGTAGCACTAGAAATGATATTACACATCTTATATATTAGTTCTTTTATCATATTTATGTGTCAATGTATATATTTTATGTTGTAGATGCTTTATATATTAAAAAAATTGAAAAAATGAATATTTTTGTATTTTACGATTTTTTCCCGATTTTTTCCCTCGCCGATATTATCCCGATAACGATTACTGCAACATTGCTTCTTGTAGGTGCCTTTCTACAAAAAGGCTTCTCCTCTTGCTTTGTAGTCTTCTTGTAGTCCTTTCTTGTTGTTGATGTGATTGAGACTTCTTGGCTTGATGTTTCAATCTTGTAGATCTTCTTGAGATGTTCTTCCTTGATGAGTCACCTTATGAGTGTTCTTGAGATGCCCTTTCCTTGATGTGTCACCTTAGCTTTGATACCATGTTGAAGAATCAAGGGCAGTTATGTATAGTAGGATTCTTCTAGACTTGATAACAATTTGTGAAGCACTTTTACAATTTATCTTTGTTAGCTTGATCTTCTTCTTCTTATTATTAGTGTGTGTGTTTACTTCATCAAACTGCTACCAAAACACAAGAAACAAGAACACAAGATGTTGGCTCTCTGCCAGGGAAAAACCTCTCTCTCTTAGAGAGGAAAACCCTTTCGTAAATTTCTCTTATTGAAGCTTCTATTGATCAATGCCAAACCCTAGACCCTTGACAAGAAGATCCTCCAAGCACAAGTCAAGCCCTTTCAAGATTACTTCCTCTTGCAACACTTCGTCCTCCCTCTTCTGGCACTTCGTCTTCCTCCTTCCAGCACTTTGTTCTTCTTCTTTCGGCAATTGTAGAAACCCTAGATTGTATGCCCTAGAGTGATCCTTGTCCTTTTCTTCCTTCGCTTGAGATGGAGCCTTTCTAACTTAAGAAGATGAACTTGTCACCTCCCAACTGGGCCTTCTTTTCTTCACGAAGATTACAAACTCAGAGCAACAATAATGCAGCCCTAATTCTTCGCACATGTGAGGGAATATCTTCACAAAAAGTATGTTAGTCTCCTCCTTCCTTCGCTTGTGTAGCCTTCTTCCTCGCTTGAATGAGAGGCCTTATAGATACTTTTTTCTAGCCCAAACACTTCTCCTTTAGGACTGTAATAGGAGAGCTTGATATGACAACATAATGGCCTTCTTCCCTTCACACGTGTGACTGCAATTAGCCCTAGAACAGTCCCAAAAACTCGCTTTACTTCCTGCCTTCTTTGCTGCACTTGGAGACCTCTTTTCCTTGACTTCTTCATACCCTTTACTCGTCCTCTTTCTCGTTGATTTCAAATATGATATGATGATCTTTGAGGAGGTCGAATGGCTTGTTATATAGAAGTCTGTCTCCTTCTTTTAGGCCGACATGAAGACTTGAAGCCGACTTGCTCTATATAATTCGGATTGCTTCTTTTGATGGTGCCAACGCTTGGAGGAGGCTTATGACTTTTGCTTGGAGGTCTTCTTATGACTAATACATATTATTACATAGTGTAACAAGCCCATAAGGGTCTCTATTAAATACACTGACTCTTTGACTACCTGGAAGCCCTTTCCTTCCAAGTATCTGTCGATGCGCTCATACCATGCCTTGGGAGCCTGCTTGAACCCATACAAAGCTCTCTTCAACCTGCACACGTGGGTCTCTCTGCTGTGTGCCACAAAGCCCTTCGGTTGTTCTATGTACACCTCCTCCTCTAGTTCACCATTCAGGAACGCCATCTTGACATCCATCTGATGGATCTGTCATCCCATCTGTGCTTCTAATGAGATCACGACTTCTATAGAATTGTACCCGGCCACAAGAGCAAATATCTCGTGGTAACCTATTCCCTCTTCTGAGAGAACCCCTTGGCCACGAACCTAGCTTTGTATTTCTTGATGCTATCATATGCACCATGCTTGATCTTATAGATCCAACGTGATCCAACCATCGCCCTGTTTGTCGATCTCGGTACAACCTCCCAAACATTGTACTGCATGATCGAAGTGTACTCCTCAACCATAACATCCCGCCACACCTGCTCCTAGGCAACCTCTTGATTGCTGGAAGGCTCACTATCTACCAACTGATTGACTAGTTCCATATAGCCAATGTATCGCTCTGGTTGTCTCTGCTCTCTCTTGGTCGTCATAGGAGTCTGCACAAACCCCTGACCATCCCTGAGTGTAGCCTGAACCTCATGGTTCCTCCTGCAAACATTGGAGTTAGGAATATTCACCTCCATATCCTCATGATGCATCTCCCTAACCTGTTGTTCCATGCTCTATGAAGCCTTAGGAGCACTCGCACCTTAACTTGTCCTCGTACTAGTCACTTTACTCGTGCACCATGAACATGACATCCCGCCTGATAATAATCCTCTTGGCCCCAATGATGAAGATGCTATATGCCGTCAAGATTTTGCTGTATCCAATGAAGTGTCCTCGTTCTATAGCCTGATCTAGCTTTGAACGTGTCTCCCCTGGAATGTGACAATATGCTAGGCAACCAAATATCCTAAAATGACTGACATCTGGCCTCTTCCCGGTGAAAGCCTCCTTGGGAGTCATCTTGCCAAGTGTTCTATGTGGGATCTTGTTCTAAATATAAACCGTTGTACTGTATGCCCTTGCCCATAAATAGCGTGGGAGATCCTAGTCATACAACATGCCTCCGAAATAGACCAGTTCTTCCTCTCAGCAACCCCATTCTGCTGTGGGTTGTAAGGAACCGTCCACTTTTTCTTGATTCCTGCCCTGGTACATAATTCTTTTAACTCCTTGCTAGCATACTCACCTTTGTTGTCTGACCTAAGAGTCTGGATCTTTTTGCCTATAACATTCTCCACTAGAGCCTTAAACTCCTGCAAATGACTGAAGACCCCATCCTTGGTTTTCAATAAATAGATCCAGGTCTTCTTGGAGAAATCGTTGATAAAAGTACAAAAGTACTGACACCCTTTGAGAGACTTCGACGATATTGACCCACATATGCCTGAATGCCCAAGGTCAAGATTTCCTTGCTATCTACTATCACTCCTTGGAAAAGATGCCTTCACAAACTTCCCTACTATTCATCCTTTGCAAACATCGTCATTCTCTGTGCTCACCTCTGGAACAACTGTCGTAGTCTCCTGAAGCAGTTTAAGTGCTCCATGATGAATATGGCCCATCCTCTTATGCCATAGCTCCCCCTGGTCTCTCGATTGTTGCTGCTAACTAGTGCCTTCGACATGTCCATTTGCAACCTGTATAATTGGTTGCTCCTCACCCCAATTGCTATAGGTGACCCCCAATCCTTGTGTTGTAATAACACTCTAGCCCCTCTAAAAATGACATAGCATCTTTTGTCTAGAAGGACTGATACAGAGATCAAATTCATCTTGAAGCTTGGAAAATGCAACACATCATAGATAGGTATCTACTTGCCGTTCTCCTTCTGAAATAGAATAATCCCTCTGGCAATTGGGTTGCATTTGGACTTGTTCCCCATCTGAATTTGGAACTTGATGTCCTCCTCCTTGTAATTGGAGAAGAATTCTCTAACTCCTATCATATGAAATGACCAAACTTGTGACAACCATAACGCTTGACCTTTGAAAGGTCCTTCTTTTCTCCTTTCGAGCCTTGTCCCTTTCTGGACCCCTTCTTCGCTTTCCCTTTTCCTGCTAGGGCAATGTTTTCATGCTCCTTCTCAACCTTCGGTCTCTAGCCACTATTGCTCTCACTAACCAAGCTAAGCCTAAGCTCTTCTCGAGTGATGTAGCTCCAAAGGCGTTCCCAATTTGGATGTTTGTCTCGCACATTGATCCCTTAGACGAAAACACCCTACTCCTTGGTAAATCCATCGAGTGCTATTCTCACCACCTCCTCATCACTCGGCTTATCACCCACTATAGCAAGCTCGTCTCTGGCAAGTCGAACTCTGGTGATATATGAAGTTACATCTTCTGCCTTCTGCTTCTTGACAATCCTCAGCCTCTTTGAGAATCAACTTCTTATTTTCTATAGGATCCTGGTACAATTTTATGATGGCATCCCACATTTCCTTCATTGTACCTTTCTCTACGATGTGGAACATTATAATCCTTGACTCCATCAAAAATCATTCTCTTTGCTTTGGCATTCGTGTAGGTAGCCAAATGTTGTGGATCTGTTGGTACGACAACATCGTTCTTTGCAAATTCCTTGAGACCATACTCGTTTAATAAGAACGTCATTCTGGCCTTCCAAACGCTAAAGTTGGAGGCTTCATCCAACTTGTCCCGATCTCTCAGTCTTGTCGTGGCCATCTCTGGAAAGTCTTGAAATTCAACGAACTCAAATAAATTGGAGAAATATCCGAAGAATTCGAATTGGGTAAAAACTCTCGCTTTCTCTTCCTGTGTTCAATGCAAATCTTCCTTTTGCCCTCAGATTCACTCTTATACCATTTGAAAGTTTAAACTCTGTTACAGTTACTGGTTATTATTCTCCTATAAAATTAGATTATTTTCCTTCTGCAATTGGCTTGTAGCAAATATTGAATAAAGCATAATTGCAACTTTACTGAAAAATAAGTAACCACGGGAACTAAGAAGATTATGCACACACAAATAATGAACACCAATATTTTCGGACAAATGTCCTTGGAAAAATCCTAAAGGGGAAACCAGTCTGCAAATGAGGGTTATAATTATTAAATTCTTCAAAAAAATATTACCACTGGTTAGCGTAAGATGGAAAACTTCCAGAAAATTATTTTGATCACTTTTGCAAGTGTCCCTAACCTCTTGGAAGCTATTCGACCCACCAAAACAAATTCGGCCTCCCCCTGAAGTTGGTTCTGGCTCGCATGAGCGACTTGGAAGATAAACTCGGCCCTCCTAGCAACTCACATTCGATGGGAAAATTAACTCGGCCTCCACTTAAAAATCTCGACCTCAATTGGCAAATCGATCCTCTTGTACAAATTGATCTCTCTTGTGCAAATTTCCTTGCTCTAGAATTTCTCCCTCTCTGAGCAATTCACACTATTTGCTAGGGTAATTTGCACCCCCTGCTGGACAACTCCCACCATTGGAAAATCAACCTCTTTGTGCAGAAAAATCGATCTCCAACTTTTCTTGGAAATCGCTTTGAAGAATCTCTCCAACAATTGCTTTTGCCTGCATGTAGGAAATTGTCACTTTTTGCATGCAACATTTGATTCCTTCCAGCCTTGTTGGTAAATCCCTTGGGGAGTCTTGTACTTCTAGTTCATCAGGTAAATTTTTATGTAAACCATACATAAGGAAGTTTGATGGGTGAAATCTCTTGGGTATTGTTTCATGTTTGTTTGATACTTTGAATATCTAAAAGAATCTAACCAATTGTGTAAAAATAAGTGAAATATTGATTCACCCCCCTCTTAGTATTTCCAACAATTGGTATCAGAGTAGGTCCTTCGTTGGAAGCTTAATTGCTTGAAGGCAGATCCGTAGCATTCAAAGTTGATTGGTGGAGCCTGTTGTTGAAGATAAGATGGTTGCTGATTCTGAAGATGTTAATTCTCTTAAAGACAAAATTGCTAAAGTGGAATGGGATAGGGATTTGCTCAAAGGTATGTATAGTATTCTTTGTAAGGAACATGAAGAGTTGAAGACTGGGAAGACAAATATATATTGATAACTGGAGATTAGCCGTAGTTAAAATTAGTATTCTTCAAAATCAAATTGATAACCAACAAACACCAGAAAAGGATAGTGACTTGATGAAGCAAATAAGGAAGTGGATCATCTCAAAAGCATGCTGCAAGAGGTAGACAATAAGGAAAGCACATTGACAAGCTAACTCAAGGAAAAAGAAAGGCCAAATAAATGGAACAAGCAAGATAAAGAACTTGGCAAGCAAATCACCTCCTTGAAGATGGAACTTGAAGAAGCCCAAAGGATTGAGGAAGTTGTAAAATTCAAATGAAGCAGAAGGAAAAGGATTGCATAAAACATAAACAGGAAATCGCCACCTTGAGAGCGGAAGTGGACAAGCTGAATCAAGGATTGAGGAGTTCGTAGGTCTTGGATGCCATTCTCAATTATCAAAGATCGCCACTTATCAAGACAAGTCTTGGATATGTTGGCGAGTCCTCATGCTGCAGGGATGAAGATGTCAAAGTGGAAGAGATGTCACATGAAAAAGATGGAAAGAAGCCTCATAAAGAGAAGCCTCAAGCTAAAGATGAAGAGAAGCCACATGTCAAAGAAGAAAAGAAGCCTCGTGAAAGGAAGCGTCATTCCAAAGGAGAAGAGAAGCCCAAAGTCAAAGTTTTTCACAAGTCAACCAACACAGAAAGTTGGAAGACCAATGCCTTAAGAAGTCAAGTCGATGCATTCAAGACGCCAAATCATAGAATAACATTCAAAAGTGGAGAGCAACAAAGTCTTGGATATTTTCAAGGCTGAGACACCTCTAGAAGATCATCATCCTATAAACCCAGGTATGCAGGCACATTTTATGGTTATTGCTATGCATGTTCTAACTATGTACATAAAGTTGGAAATTGTAGGGAATATAGTGTGAAAATTCCAAATTGGAATCCTATAGCAGCAATTGGAAATTATTCTCCTAATTGTTAATTAATTTAACAATTTATTTACTGTTTGCTCCAACAAATACTGAATATATCACACTGCAACCTACACAAATAAAACTACGAAAGAATAAATGCTGGAAGGAATGCTAGCACACACACATTAAATAACACAATTATTTTTGGACAAAAGTCCTCGAAAAAACCCAACTTGGGAAAAGCGTTGCAACAGTTGAGGGTTTGACTATTAAGCAGCACTGAAATAATCTGAGTGCAATCTGGATGCCGAATATTGGCAATCTTGCAGAGAAAATACTGGCAAAAATGTGGAGAGAAATTTTCCTCACCCCACAGGCAATCTCCCAACAAAACTTTCTTTCAGAATTTCGACCCTCTGAGCCTCTGCGTCAGCCTCTATGTTGCTTTGCGTAGTTGTCTGTACGTCTAGCCTCGGACTGGACTCTGATGAAGTCGTTCTGCCTTCTATTGATTGGAAAGACGCTTCTTTGGCACTCAAGGACTCTTCGGCCTCTGGAACTGAAAACGTCAATCTCTCCCAACAAATCGACTTTGCCTCTAGAGGCTAATGCACTACCCCAATCTCAGACTCTCTGTGCCTCTTCTACCTCTCTGCAAATGCACTCACTGGATTTGGAATCCTTCCTTCGGCTTCACTGTCTCTACCCCTCTCACTGCTTCGATCTCAGTAGCTCTCTCTCCGACAATTGATTGCTGCACTCTGGAAATTAATCTGTTGATGAAATCAAATTGCTCAAGTGTGTTCTCCATCAGCACATTTATCTCGTCTTATAATCCTTCGGGGACACAGCACCAAGTCACCCCACCTCACTCCTAGAGGTATGTTAGCAAACATGGCAAAGTCTTCCTCCAGCTTGGAGGATAGCCTATCAATCTTCGCTGAAGCTGCTTGCTGGTCCTGCTTATCCTCCTAGTCCTTTTTTCTGAGAGGACACTGGGTACTGTAGTGACTAAGCTCACCACACTTGAAGCACTTGACCTTTGATAGGTCCTTCCTCTTTCTCTGCTCCCCTTGTCCCTGACTAGGACCCTTTGATTCAAGGGTCACATTCTCCTCTTCCTTCACCGTCTTCGATCTGTTGGAGCTCTTTAACAAAGCTCGAGTCAACTCCTCCTATTGCAAATTGGCCCACATTCTATCCCAGTCTGGTAGCCTATCTCTGCCCAATATGCTTGGACAAAGACTTGCCAATCCTCTGAGATGCTGTTGAGTGCTAATTGTACTAGCTTCGTGGGTTGAGGCGCTGCTCCAACTGCTAACAGCTGGTTTCGGACCTCCTGAATCTTGGTAAGGAAGGTGTCTATGCCTTCCCCTTTCTGCATCCGAATGAGTCTCAACTTTTTCTCTAGGTACATCTTCCGCTTCTTGGAAGTAACTTGGTATAACGCGGAGAGAGCATCCCACATCTATTTTGCAGTATCTTTGCCAGCGATATGTGAGACAACATGATCCTTGACTCCATCTAGGATCAATCGCTTCGCCCACACCATCTCCTTCTTGTATTCTTTCTACTGATCTACATCCCGGGGGATTGCCACTACATTATCAATGCAGGCTTTCAGGTCATATTCATTTAGAAGGAAGGACATCCTAGCCTTCCAAATGACATAGTTGGAAGCTCCATCGAACTTATCTTGATGAAGCCTTGCAGTGGCCATCTCAACGAACTATTGAAAACTCCCTCTTTCCTTCTGCTTGGCTGCCGCTTTGCTACTCTCACTCCCTTCTGGAGTGAGAAGATATGCTCACAACTATTGAAGGATATCAAAGTTTTGGCTCCATTTTTATTTGAAATTCAAAATTTCAAATTCCCTCCAACCCTCAGGTCAACTTGCTTCAAGAACGTTCCCTCCAATCAATATAAGGTCATTCGCTACCCTCTCAAAGATATAGCTTTCAACGCAAAACAAGTTTTAAATTCTCTACGGTATAATATCAGAAGGAGGTCGGAGCTATACAAAAGGGTTAATGTCTTCATTTGTTTTGAGGGTTTCATTGGGTTGACCTTCTAGTTGCATCCGATATACCTCTGTGGTTGTTGTGCAATACCAAGAATCAACGAATGAATTTAAAGGACTTGTTGGATTGATTTCGTTTGGTATAGGACTGCAACCATTTGAAGTCTATTTGACCTCTATTATTGCTTTCCAAAATGTGATTGCATGAATCAAAGAAGTCCACATTCTACAGAGGAGTTAATTCGTCTTAGAAAAGCTGCATCATCTTATTAAAGTAACTGCAATCTTGCAAGTGATCTTGTGTTTACTTTGCTACAGGTTGCCAAGAAGTCCGCGACTATCAAATCTACAAAATTATGGAAGATTTAAGATGAAAACTTCTCGCTCTTATTAGTTTGGAAGGTTTTCACGATGTCTTTGATCTTCTTTTAGTGTTTGTTTGAGTTTAATGTCTGAATGCTTTGCTACAGATAATCCACAAGTTCTAGAGCACTCTACATATGCCTTGTTACCCACCACCAGTGGGTGACACGATTTTTTTTCTAGTTTTGTCTTCTGCCGGCGGCCAACAGCCACTTGGAGTCAATAGATAGCTTGAAGTGCCACCATTCTTTGTCACCTGAGCCAACTATTATGTGCCCTAGCCCATCTGTTATGATCGTATGTTTGAAGGTGGACTTTCCATCCCCAAAGGTATGACTTTTCATTATGTAATTGGGTATCTTTGCTTACTTATCATGGACACATCTAGGCATGGGTTAGTGGGGAGATTCAATGGAAAGAATGGGCTTGGTTTGTACTGTTGTCCCCTTGACCAATTTGGTGGTTAGTCTTGTATCTTAGTGCCGTGGGATCTCCTTTATTGGCTACTAGCTTTAGGAGTGACACTACATGGGATCCTTGATTTTGGCTGCGTGGTCTCGCTTCTCGATAGCTCATACATCACTCCCCTCTACTCGTTATAACCCCTTTTAACATATTTCCCATTCGGATACACATTTGTCCATTGGGTCCACAAGTAGTTAGCCTCCCCCTCCCCTTGTCCACACTTTGGGTCGGGCTTGGAATGATGCCCCGAAGGTTGATGTAACTCAAAAGAAAGTTAGAAGCATAATTTCGCCACTTAGAACAGGAAATGTACCATAAAATGCAAAAGATGGCCAGGACATAAAAAATTAGCACACGGGCAAAAGCCAAACATGAGCCCTATCCCTATCATTATGGCCATCAACCTGGTTCCTAGGGCCCTTATGTGAGTCCCCTGCATCATTAAGGAACCGATGATTTTCCCAACCCCTAGTGGGCGGTAAAGTGCCCAACCTTAAGGGGTAATCCACCGCTATATCATTCACATCATGCTCTCATTCCTTGGAGCCCCGAGCATTTTAAAAGCCAGGGTAATTCATGTACCACGATTGCTCCCTCCTACATCCATACACCCATGTGTGGGCTTCCCTCATTATAGCTACCTTTTTACCATGGCATGTGGCTTGGAGTCGTCCCCTACTACCCCACTCCATTCCATCATTATATCACATGACACCTGTCATTTGATGGATGTGCCATGGACCTGTCAGTCCCTTAGGGGCTGAAACCACCTAATAGGGTCTTTAATTAACCTCCCTCTTGAACTTGGGGAAACTTGTACATTCTAAAGCCCATTTGGAAGGGCATGCGACTATTCTAAAGCCCATTTGGAAGAGCATGCCATGATGAAGTGTCCACTTGGGCCCTTGATTTGTAAGCCTATTTACTCAATTGCACTAATGAATTGTTGTAGTGGATGGTGAGGAGACACATTGGATCTTATATAGGATTGCAGGTGGGTCTTCACATGGGGTTTGGCCTCCCTATACGAGATCCAAGCCCTCTAGAGGGTCATGATGGCACTTGTAGGGTGAATGTTGAGAGCCATGGGCTTCCTCGACAATGGAGCATTGATTGCCACACCATGGGACCCTAGCACCACATTTGGCTTGTTCTTGCCCCACTCATATAAAGATGATGATGCACTTGGACCACATTGCCCAGATGACTACATACTTGCACTAGACACTTGGCATATGATCGAAGGCCCAGATGGATTTTTGTCTTGCCTAGGGATACATGGGAAGGCTTGTATCATCATTGTAGCCCCTATGGATGGAGTATCAACATGTTGATCCAGTTGGAGACCCATGAGACCATTCACTATGCCCCCACAACAACTTGGGGCACCAATAGATGTTTTACTTGGAAACCAAGCGGCCAACTCCTTGGTCGTCGTCATGAGGGTCCTCCTCTTCTATTTGGCACATGGAGGACTTGTATAGGCCTTCTAACGACCCATTTGCAATATTTATCATTTCGACCCTATTGAAAGGCTTGTCAGCAATAGATTTATTATTTGGCACATTAGGTTCATATTAGGGGCTTGTTAGTTCATATTTTGATATCACATGACATGTATAAGTAGAAGAGGCCTAGCCTCACACTTGACATCATCATTGGGATTTCAACTCTCCTTTTGGGTATTTCGGACCTGCACTTTTGGACAAGTTTTGGAGATTAAATGCACTTTGATGTTTGGAAAAGTTTTGCACTATTGTCTTGAAGCTTCTTTGGCACGTTGTAGATGGATGGATATATTCTTATCGCCTTGTAAGTGTTTCAATGTTATATTTTTCTTATGCGAAATGTCTAGTGTATGGAATGCTATTTCTATATCTTGAATATGCCCTAAATTAATGCGAATTTGTAGCAAGCACTAAGATTGTGAAAGGATTGCATACATTATTCATAGATGATAAGCAAGAATGTTACAAAGGGGTTACTATGCATAAGGTATCCTTGAAACTCCATCTTAACATTATCAACAAAGTATAAAAGTCTAGGGTAGTCGTCAAGCTCTCTTGTTAGGGTTTATCATGTTGCAATATGCTTCCTTGAGATAATGGGGTTTGAAAAACAAGGTTGTTTTCACTCTAGTTCTGCCAAAGGACTAGGCACTGGTCCTAATCCTAGGTGATCACCTTAAATCGTTTCCTTTTCACCCTTTTCTTATTTTTCTGCCCTAACCTTAGAGTTTCTCATAGGGCCTAGTGCGAAATGCATTAGGAAGGTCTCGTTGAAGAGCAAGTTGGTCTAGTACTACGGTGGGGTCTTCTCTTGGTATCCTTAAAATTTGAACAAATTCCCGAGGCTAGATTTGGAGATATCCTTAGCCCTACCTCCAACGTCATTTCTACTCCTAGGTCTCTTTGGTTAGTGGCATTCCAAGGGTCTTTCCAACCTAAAACCTCAAAGGAAGTTAATCATACATTGACCCTTCTTCTCTTCTTGGTTGGACCTAATCATATTGTTGACCACTATGTGACAGCGACCCATAGCAGTACACCCCTTTTTTCGCAAAAGGGATAGCGCCTGATCGACGTGTTCCTGCCATCCAGCTATCATCGTCAGCCTGAGGATCATCTTATAAAACCCAGTCTGCATGTGTATAATGTAAATAATCTCAGCAGATCCGTGTTGTGTTTGTAATTACCTAGGTAAACCTAGTTTTCTGGTAACGATCTACATTCCGAGAGGTTTTTTGTCTCATCTATCCATTCTCGGATGGTTGGCAGAGTTTTCCTTTAGCCTACCCCAAAGCCGGAATGGATTTTGTCACTGGAATCTTAGGGGAGTCCTAGTGTTCTAAATCGAGTCTATGTAAAAGTGATGTGAGAATATTCCTAACTATTTGGTTAGGTTATTTTAATACAAATTGCTTAATCTGCTAGATTATATTTGTGTCGTAGAACTAGGTAGTCTGTGAGGGTCTTTTGCAAATGGGTTTTCCCCCTTGAGATGTAAAAATGTAAAAAATCATGATGTAAAGTGTCTTGAGGGTTAGAAAAATAATTTATCCCCTCATAGGTCCTAGGTCCTAGATAAATTTAAGTTTTCTAGAGGTAAAATTCGTGGGTCCTTTAAAAAACTAAATCTTAACAGGTCTAGGGACTAAGGTTAATTGATTATTTTGTTAAATTTTATGCTTTGGGTCCCTGGGGTTAAGTCAAAATCCAAATTTTGAGGAAATAAATGCAAAATTTTTATTTTTGAATTTATTAAAATGAATTTAATTGAAAAATTCAAAATTTCCTCAATATTTGAAATTTCGACGGATGAGAGTAAAAGAAATTTTGATCCTCATCAACGGTCGAGATCACTTTGACAAGGATCACTCAAACTAGCCGTTGGAGGATTTATCTTTAAATAGGAGGTCATTTGTCAGTCAGTATCATCCGATCTTTTGATTGTGTACTAAGCAAAAAGCTCTCTTGTAATCTTTTTATGAGCAATAAAGAAAGACTTTGGGGTTATTTTCTGTTGGTGTTACTCTTCATGGAAATGCTGTAAGATGTATTATTTTTGTGCGTAATTTCTTTTTTGCCATTAATGATAGCTTCTGAAGAGCGATTTGAGTACAGGAATCTTGCTCAGTTGTTGGGGTTTGATTGATAATTTAAGTTTTGAATATAATAGTAGGTATCTCTATTAGATCTGAATTTTATTATTGTTCTCTTGTTCTATGATTGACCGCTGAATTGAGTTTTGCAGGAAAATCCTTGATTATTAGATCATCGGGCATTCGGGGAAGTTCTCGGCTGAACCAACCAACTCCCGATCCGTGTTTTCTGAAGAGCCCAGTTTGAATTTGATCCCGGGCTTATCATAAGATATTTTTTTATGGGTGATGCATGAAGGGTTTTGAGCTTAGTACCTCCTTTAAAATTCAAAAAAAATAATTTTTTCTATGCTAAATCGTTAGATTTGGCTGTTGAGAGCCTCAGATCATCAGATCTGGGAGCGGAGTCAGACTCACACTCCCTAGATCTGATAGATCTGCCATTTATGTACATAGATTTGTAAGTAGTTTTAGTTTTCTGACTTGGGTTTTTGGAGTTTTAGTGTTTTTTGGGTCTTTGTGTATATCATTTGGGTGTTTTTGTTGTGTTGCAGTTGTAGATCTGAAGCTGAACACTGTGCATAGTCCAGATCTAGGTCCTGGAGGGTAAGATTTGGATTTCTGGAGGTCCATCGGCATCATTTTTACAGGGAATTAATTTAGTTTTTTCAGATCTGGAATTTCAGTGAGAGTTTCAGGGTCAAATCTGAAGCATATGGATTTGATATTTTAATTAAATTTGGAAAATTTTTAAGGGTTTCATTATTAAAGCAGAAGAATTCAACACTTTAATTGAGATTCGTTGGGTTTCTGGATGCCTGTCTGCTGTTTGGGGTTTCTAAGTTTGCTGTAAATTTTAGAATATTTTTTTAGAAACCCTCTATCTTTTTTTGGTTCTCTCCAGATCCTAAAACCATCGACGCTGGCCATCCACGCTACTATGTTAATCCTTGTCGCTGCTCACTTCGAAATCTCGCATCTTCCATTGCTCCTCTTTGCTGTATGAAGCTTTTCTTCTGCTCCTCGCTGTCCTCATTCCAATGCTGTCGTAGTCAATAGCCATAAGCTTCCACCCTCACGCAGCTCCACACTGCCTCACACTTGCAGTAACCCTCAGCTTACGTCCTTCGCTCTCGTGGCTCCCATTCATGCAAACCTACCTTTCTCACCATCGTTGTGCAGCCCTTCACGCTACATCTCAACTTTCATTTGCTCCTCGTTGCCCCAAACCTGCATAAACCCTCATTTTCCTCACGCAGCCAGTGCCCTACGTTGCCCAACCTTCTCCATCTGCACGCTGTCTGCGTATTCACTTCCAGATCCTCGTTTTTGCTCCCACCCGCGCCCACTCCTTGCAACCTGCGTGCCTCTTCTATTACCACAACTGCTTATTCCTTCACGCAGCTTCCTCATGCGGTCTCCCCTCTCTGCCTGCGTCCTCTGTTCCTGTGGCTCCTATTCATGCATCTCTGTCCAACTTCCATTCCACGCAAGACCTCCGTCCAACCTTGTCCACGTCCCAACGTTCTCCTGCCGTCAAGCTTCTCTTCTCCTCCCGTGCACCTGCAATCAACAAAAAACATTCGATATTTTCTTTATTTTATATATGTGTGCGTTAGTTTAGGTTTTAGGTTTGTATGTAGTTAGGGTGTTAGGGCATAATCTTTCTAGGTTTCATATATTTTGATAACGTTTCTTTTATATTTTATAAGGTTCAGTTTGGGTCTCCTTTTTATTTTTGGTTTTGGTTATTTTATTTTTGACTTTGATTTTTATTAAATCATAAAATTCTAAAACTTAAAAAAAATCTAAAAATTTGTAAAATTAAAATCCTAAACATTAAAAAATTTTTAATCTAAAAAAAAATATAAAAGTAACTAAAAATATAAAACATGTAATTTTTTTTTAAAAAGATTAAAAAATCTTTGAATCCTAAAAAATAAAACATAAAAAAAATCTTAAAAAACAAAATTTAAAAAATCTAAAAAATCCATTTTTTTTTTTTCAAAATATAAAAATAAAAAAACTTTTATAATTCTAAACATTTAAATTTTTTTCTAAAAATTTAAATTTGTGATTAAGGATTTACATTAAAGGGTTTTTCACTTAAACGTTAAGAATTTTAATGTGGCCTATGGCCCATTAAAATTTTGATTTTTGACCCATTGATTAATTTTAAATTCCTTGGTGTCTCTGATGTTAAACGCTAAATCTTAAATTCTCATGATTTTTTTATAGTCTAGTGAGATAAATCTTAAAAGAAAATCAATTGAATCTAGATCTTGGTCATTAACGATAATCGTTTTAAATCTGGAATCTTTTGCATGTGACAATGATGGGCGTTTTCGTTGATTATTTATAATTGTCACTTTTTGTCACATATTGAAAATCGTTCTGGATAACTTGTTTTATTGATGGTTAATTCAAATATCGAAGGCACTGGTCCAAAATTGTTTTTATCTTGTGGTTGTGTCTTGTTTACTTTGGTGTTTAATTTATCAATCTGATTTAATCATTTAAATTCATCAAGTTATCCACCATTAAAATCTCCTAGAGTCTGTTTTTCACAGGTTATCCTCATCTATTCACCTAGGGACTAGCCCCCTTGACTTGTCTACGAGAGAGTAAACGGAGTGAGTAAGGATTTAAGAGTGTCAGCCCTTACTCTAGGTGTTGTCGCGCTGCCTAGATACTCTGTGCGGCAACACATATCATCAAAGATCATACTCTCCCTGAGGTCTTGCTTGGATTCATCTAGGTTTCTCGTGTGGTCCCAAACCCCCTTACATGGTCATATTCCTATGAAACCCTAGAAAGACCTAGCTTCCGCTAGGATCTTTAGGTCTAGGAGTGATCTGAAATGGGTGTTTGATAACTTGTTATGCTTACAAGAACCTCCCACTCAGTTAATCAAATAAATGATCTAGCTTATATATGACATTTGCGGAATTAAATACTTGAAACAGGTGTATGTCTTTTGTTTAAGTGGTTTAAGTCCATTTGTTTCTGCTGATATTAAACACACATAACAACCATATAATGCAGCAAATAAACATCCACACATAACAACAAATTTAATCTAGGAGTTCACCCGAATATCGTGGGCTACGTCTCCTTGAGCTTTTGTCATCTTGACTTGGCTCTTTGGGATTATGGAAAAGTTTCTTTTACAAGTTCCACACTTAACTCCAAAGGTTACTGAGCTAAACCAATGGGTTTAGAATACCATCTATATTCTTGTCATGGCTGTCATCACTCTGCAAACATATCTAAGCTCCCTTAGACTTTATTCCTTCAATTAGTGCTCTGAGCTACCCTGAGCTTCTTGATGGCACTAACTCCTTCAGAATTCTCCAACTGTCACTGAAACCTCATTTATTGTCTCCAACACATATCAGACATCGAAAATACACTGATCATTGCTCAAAATAAGCACTGCATCCCCAAACTAGGCCTTCCTCCACGGTTGGCATTGGGCTGCCTGAAACTTCCCTGTAGCATCTCGACCTTTAGAAGTCTTCAAATGCTTCTACAAATCCCTGCAATGGATTCAGAAGTCCCATTACAGTTAGGAATGGCTGTTGGTTTGCTGAGAACGAGTACTGGTAGCTCCTACCACTGCCTCCAACTCCTGGTGGCCCTGAGCTCCAAAATCTCCCTGGATGAAAATCTCTATGAAGATGACTTCCTCAACTTTTTTGGACTATTCCATTGGCTTCAGAAGGCTCCAATTAGCCTAGCTAGCTTCTTGTTTCACTCCCTCTGGTCGAAAACTGCTCTGGGAGTGCATTTAATCAATATCCCCTAAGGATACTCCACTCCATTTGGTGAACTGCACTTAACTCCCATTAAATATAGCATAACTGCCCTTTTTATTCGCTCTGCCAAACTAAACCGTCGGAAATTATTGTTACATTAACTGTTTAGCGTGCATATGCGACGGTATAATCCCGACGTTTAAGGATAATCCTCACCGGAAGCATTTCAAATAGTGGAATCTCCATCGTCAATCTATCCCACTCAATCCAACGGATATCGTGCCGTCTGCTCAACAACTAACTCGGACGATTTCCACTGTTGATGTGACCCGTCCAATCGAACGACTGTCGTGAAATCTCGCGCAGATTCTTGCGCGACCGATATCAGGTCGAGAGTGCGCCAGAAAAGTAGTTTTCCCGTGCTACGTGTCGACTAAGGTTAATCACATGAAATCGTAGAATATCATTTACAAATTTTTGTCCGCGCGAGACACTGTTTCCCACTTTCCGAATACTACCCACGTGCTCAATACAGAACTTAAAGAAAGATGTTTAAGGAAAGGTCAAGCGCTTGCCCCAAAAGGGAATATTTTGGGGAATATTCCCTAGAATATTCCAAGGAGTATATATTTTTTTAATATTTTCGAAAACCAAATTAATTTTGGTCAAATGTCCAAAAATTGCAGTTCACTGGACTTTTCAAACTGCGATAACTCCTTCATACGGTATCGGTTTTTCGAACTGTTCACGGCCCCAGAATCAGGATGACGAGATTTATCTGGTCGCTCAGGTTCGACACTCTTTCAAACACTTTGAAATTTGAGCTATCATTTAGGTCATGGATCAATATTTAATCAAAGGAGTATCTCCTGGTGTTGAGTAACCTTCCCTCCTATGTCTAGGTCTCTACATAAGCCCTTCTTGGGGAACCATTCGCTTCTCTTTGGAGCAATTGTGTTATTATTTGAGCCTCTCCTTTGAATATGCTTTTGAAATCACTTCACTCCTCCTAATTGATCCTATTATTCTAGTGATTTCCTTCATATCAGCACTCCTACCATTGGTGAAAGTTCGCAAAGAGCAGGGGACATCCACTGAGGTGACAGTGGGTCCTTGTCTCGTTATTGCCATTTGGTCTAGTAGTTGTCCCTTAGGTATCTTTAAGTTCCCACTTACCAAAGAAGAGGTGATGAACCCCGTCACACTCCTTTCTTTGATAGGGTGGCTAACAAAAGAAAACACAAACAAGAATTTTTCCATCCTTTAAATTTAAAAACATTCTTGGGGCATTGCTCCACCCTCTCCCTTGTCATCTTGAGTTACCAACATTTTGTGGGAAGGAAAACCCTCAAGAGCATCTGACTCAATTTGAGTTCCTTGTATGTAATTCAACATACAGTGAAGATGAGCATATGATTATGTTTTCCCTAACATTCCAAGGTGATGCCTGAATATGGTATAAAAATTTAAGCCCTTCATCCATTTCTTCTTGGGACAACTTTGTCAAAACATTTAACAAGAGATGGTTTAAGGAAAAGGATGTGGTAGAATTATACAAAGACTACCTCTCTTGTAAGAGGGAAGAAGAACCCATTAAAGAGTTCAATCGAAGATTGAATATCCTAGTGCATTTGATTCTCAAAGAACTAAGACCTCCAAAGGAGGTGATCCTTGCTGCTTATTTTAATGCCTTCACTGGAAAGTTGACCTTCAATGTTTGGAACAAGAAACTTGAAAACCTTTTCCAATCCCGAAACATTACTTTTGAACTTGATCAAGCTACGAGGGAAACATCTGTTAACATTGTGCAAATAGATGATCAAGATGTACCTATGAAAGAAAATGAGGCATCCCTTGGTGAGGACATAACATTGCCAAAAACTAAGAAGAAAAAGGGGAAACGCTAAAAGGAAGGACCTACTAAAGATATAGCCCCAAATATTCCCATTGAATAAAGTTAGATATCATTGACCCTTTCTACGTTTCCTTGAGCATTAATGGTCACACCTTAAGAAATTGTATCCTAAATTTTGAAAGCTCGATCCACATCAAGCCCTTAAGAATAATGCAAAACCTAGGACTTAAGGTTTCTAAAGAATGTCCTGATAAGCTAATTATGAATTCCAAAGAAATTGAGATCCACGGGGTGATAGAAAGGGAGAAGGTTTGTTTCCATAGTTGTCCTGAGAAGGAGATCACCATGGACATGATCATAGTACAAACTCTTCCCTCATAGGGAATGATTCTATCTAAGCAACTAATACACGATCTAAAAATATCGACCAATGAAAACAAGTTTAGTGTATATGTCCCTACGGGTTAAAATTCTTACACAATTGTACCTAGGCATGCCTTCTCTGACCTTATGATCGCTTGCTCGCAAGATTTTGATAAAGGTTTGAATTAGGAAAATTGTGAGTTTGGTGAATGGAGAATATTCAAGAATGAGCCCATCGAAGCCCCTATACCTCTTGGAATTTGGATTATGTATTTTGATGGGGTTGAGTCATAAGTTGGTTCTAGGGCCGGTATAGTTCTCATATCCCCATCTGAAGATTATGCCATGTTTGCCTTAAAACTCCAATTCGAATGCACCAACAATGTGGTTGAGTATGAAGGTCTCCTATTAGGGCTTGAGGTTGCTCAATCAAGGAAAATCCAACGATTGATGGTGATAGGGGATTTGAATCTAATTGTCCTACAAGTAAGAGGAACCTTTAGCACCAAGCGTGAAAGGTTAAAATCATATAGGGAAAGGGTTACCAGATGATTAAAGGCTTCCCAGAGGTTTCATTCCGAGCTATCTCTCGATCCTTTAATTCCCTTGTTGATGCCCTAGCTATGACTGCATCAAAATCCCAATGCATTGATGTGAATATCTCTAACTAGGAAGATGTGTTGTAGACACCATATACCGACCTTCCATTCCTTATTACAAAGAGCACTGACTCGTGTTTAAGAACGATAACGAGATAAATAATTTCCTCCAAAACCAAGATGAGTCACATACCAAGGAGGAGGATTTGATGAATGAGCAACACTTCAATAGGGATGATGACAATATAACCAAACCCGAAGATCACGATTCGCTTGATACTATAAACCTCAACCTAGGAACTACATCGTCCCCTTGAATAATTAAGATTGGAAAGGGGTTGAGCAAAGAAGAAAAAAGTGAGCTAGAAAGACTACTAAGGGAATTCAAAGATGTGTTTTCCTGGTATTCTGATGATTTGAAAGCATACAACCTAGAGGTTATACAACACACTATCCCTTTCAAAGAGGTGGTCAAGCTTGTGAGACAAAAGTTAAGACGATTGAATCCTGAACTTGTGAAAATTTCTCAACCGGAATCCCTATTGCAGCAACTGATCATGTTTCTTCTATTTGTTAAATTAATCAACTAAATTATTTGTAGTTTCCTACGACAAATATTGAAACATATACACTACAACCTTCACTTAATTAATTTATATGCGGAAACAAGAGACTGAGAAAGAAAGAAAATACAACACAATTGACACCGTTAATTTTGGACAAATGTCCCCGGAAAAACCCAATGTGGGAAAACCGGTGCAATAGTTGTGAGGGTTTTATATTATTAAGCAGTAGTTTCTGAATACAACTCTGGATGCCCTCCCGACAATCCAGTTATAGAGAAATACAACTGGTAGAGAAGAATTGTGAGATTACCTCACTCTACCGGGTAAATCTCGGCTGTTTCGACAACTGAATCAACTTTGCTTGGCTACAACTACGCTGCCTTTGTGCAGTAACAACATGGGCCTGCGTGGAGGTCTTTGAGGCTCTGCGTCAGCTCAATTGGGAAACGTCTTGCCTTCTGGAGCAGTTTCCAGCCCTCCCGACCTAGAAATGTCAGCTCCTTTGCAAAACTCAGACTTCTGCATGGGTGACTGACCTGCCTCTGGGTGAGCTCTTTTGGCTCAGCGTCAAGCTCTGCATGGGCCCTTCTGGCTCAACGTCAACGCCTTTGGTGTCTCTCTGCTTCTCTCTGCTACGTATCCTGGGCTTTGGAGAAGATACTGCAACCCAACTATCCCTGCCTCTCAACTGCAAGAAATCTACTCGATCAGAATTTCCTCCTGAGAACCTCTCACTTCAGAAATTCGATCTCTTGATCTCTCGGGTGTATTTTCCAAATGACCCTCAAGCTCCCTTAAATAATCTTCTCGTTGACATTCAAAGGCCCAGATTAAAAGCTAATCAATGGCTAAGATCATTTTAGCTTGATCCTCGCCTTTTTCTAGAAGTTACACCCACAATTAGATTAATAACCATTAATATTTTTAATTTCCTAAGTTTAGACTTAGGGTCCCATTAAAAATATTAATTATTTTAATAAAACCGTTTCTGGGTGAAATTTCCCAAAACGCTTTCTGGGTTCTTTGGAATACATGTGCCCAAGCCTCCCTGCACAATTTGAGGCCTAGAGCACATTTGATGCTACCCCAAATGAACAAAACTTGCCCCCTTAGTTAAATAAGATCTACAAAAGATGGTTGCTGCAACTATTATTGCTCCCATTCATCATTCCTCTGGGTTTCTAATCCTGTAATCACCCATAAGAGGACTCTCAACATCAGGATCTGCATGGACTTTAGGGATCTAAATAAGGTGTGTCTAAAAGATAATTACCCATTACCAAATATGGAGAACTTGTTGTAAAGGATATTTGGTTCCCCAAATGATTGCATTTCTTGATGGTTTTTTTAGGTATAATCAAGTAGTTGTGAAGGAGGAAGACTGTTTGAAAACTGCACTCACCACTCCATGGGGGACTTACATGTATCTTAGGATGCCCTTTGGTCTACTCAATGCTGGTTCAATCTTCCAAAGGGCCATGGATTTTGCTTTTACGGACCTCATAGGGCAAAACATGGAAATATACCAAGATGATTTAACTGCGGCATCGAAAGAGAGGAAGGATCAGTGCAAGCATCTAAGAAAGGTATTTTAGAAATGTAGGCAATACAACATATCTCTCAACCCTAAGAAATATGTCTTCGAGGTCGACCGGGGTAAATTATTGGGACATGTGCTATCCAAGGAAGGAATTAGTATTGACCAAGAGAGGATTGAAATAATCAAGAAGATACCCCCCCTCCAAAGTCAAAGGATATTTGAGCTCATTCTTTGCCAAAATAAATTTTGTGAGAAGATTCATTCCAAACTTTGCAGAGATCGTTAAACACATGAATAGCTTATTGAAGAAGGACATTCGCTACATGTGGGATACTGTGAAGAATAGGTCTTTTGAGGAGATCAAAGAAAGAATTGCTTCTGCCCTTGTCCTAGCTAGTCCGGATTATACTAATGACTTCGTCATCTATTCATTTGCTTCTAAAGATACTATTGCTAGTATACTCATGCAAAAGGACAATAAAGGAAGTGATCGACCAATAGCATTCATGACTAAATTGCTTCGAGATGCCGAGACAAGATATACTCTCACCGAAAAACAAGCTTATAGACTTGTCAAGTCTCTCAAGTATTTTAGAGCATATGTGGGGTACAACAAAATATATGCCTATGTTCCTTACCCTGCTGTGAAAGATGTATTATCCCAAACTGATTGCTTTGGATCTAGGGGAAAGTGGGTGACAAAAGTACAAGAGTATGATTTAGATCTCTGTCCCAAGAAATCATTAAGGGCCAGGGCTTGGCTGAGATGTTAACTGAAGGTAATAACGAGGCTTTCCAAGAAGGAGAAAAGGAGCAAGTGTGTGCTACCTCTATTGAACTTGAGAATGATGAACAATATGCAAATATCATCTATTACTTGCGCAACTTGTCCACCCCCCCGCACCTCATTGATCACAAAAGAAGAGCTCTAAAATTAAAGGCAACCAAATATTACATGACCCAAGAAGGCCTTGGTTGGATGAGCCCCGATGGTATGATTCTTTGATGTGTAAGGAAACACAAGTCTGAAAATCTAATAAAGGAATTCCACATAGGATTTTGTAGAGGACATTTTGCTGCCAGGACTACCACACACAAAATCCTAAGAGCAGGATATTATTGGCCGTCCATCTTTGCTGATACATTGAATTTTGTGAAACGATGTCAACCCAAATAATTATTTGTTGGAAAACAACAACTCACTGCCATGCCTCTGGAAAACAACAACTCATTGCCATGCTTTGCGACCTTTAGCTCATGCATTACTATGCCCACATGCCCTTTGAAAATTGAATTTTGCATGAAAAATCCTTTTTTTTCCAAAACTCAATGTAGCATGTTAGGTATGCATCATGCTGAACAAAATGAGCCCTTGTTAAATTTTTGATCTGAAGCCCTGTGCATTGATATTCGTGAAGTGCCTCATGAAACATGAATTTTGCTTTGAATTGTAAGACTGCCATGTGGATAACTGAATTTTATGATACCATGGCCAAGGAAATGCATGCATGCTCTATGACACATGACCATGTGGAAAAGACATAGGTGTGCTAAGGACATGGGCTAGACAAACCCTCAGTAGCGCGATTACCCTTACAAAACTAATGGCTCCCACAAAACATGTGTCCCAATAGATCCATCTTAAGGCCTTCAATCCTGTCGAAGATGATAGGAATTGAGAGTGGGTACTAAAGGGACTGGGAATGGCCGGCCATAAAATGGCATATGAGATCACATACATAATCATTAGATGTCCCATAAGGTTTTGGGACTTGCATCTCATTGGTCTTACAATGGTGTTGTCGTGAAAATATATAGTGTACCTCCTAGGAGGTAACAGGTAGAATTAACAGGTGTGAAATAACAATTTGTTGTGTAAATCTTCTTAGCATTGATGTTTGATATTTCTATCCAAATATATTGATTGAGAGGGTCAACCTTATGAAGTCGAATATGAGGAGAAACATGATTTTTTTATTCAATAGGCTATGCCTTCAATCCCTCTCCAATATGATTTCTTGTTCCAAGCTGACCACACGATGAATCCTTCTATGTGTGAGGGACCTTGTGTTGAAATATGTAACTAGGTTTAGTCTTCATAATGATAGATGTAATCATGATTTTGTTTATTTAATGGAAAGAAAAAAATAAATTTATTATTTTGAGTCTTGAGGCATGGGTTTCATGCTCAAGAGAATTTATTTTTTACAGGTCAAAGCACCCATTGAGTGCTTCTAGGTTTGTTATAAAATCATTGAGTCATTGTCATGTATGAATGACCCATTTGGGCATGTTACGTATTGTAAGAAAAATTATTTGAGTCAATGTCAAGTGAAGGAGCCCTCCAAGACCTTGTTCAATGTGCTATAATCAAGTCGACCTATCTAAAGATCATGTCGGCCTAGAGATGAACTCAAGTCGACCTCAAAGAATGGGAGGCGAGCCTATAAATAGGAGAACTTGACCTCACTCAAGACACCATTCATCAAAGAAGCAATCAAGGATAGAAGTGTGAAAAATAAGTCTCTTGGATAAGCGAAAAAGAGGAGAGGAAGTACCAAATCGTTTGGGTCTGTTTTAGGGTGAAAATCTCTCACACTTGCAAGGAAGATTGGGTACTATTTGTTGCTGCAAAAGGAAAGTTATTATAGTCATCTAAGAAGGCTGAAACAAAGAGGAAGTCAAGTCACCTTTGAAGTCGAGTTGCAAAAGAAGGAGCCACTATCCAAGCGAGTGATAAATCTTTGTCTATTTCGACCGAAAAATTGCAGGCCTATAACAAGAGGCCGGAATTTCATAGAAGCTGAAAATAGAGGTGCAAAAGTTAGTTTGACTAGCGTTGACCTGCATAAGAAGAGTTGTTCAAGGAAGCCTTGTAACTTGGTCTTGGAGAGGTTCTTAGGTCAAGGGTCCTAGTCTTGGAATTCATCATTTAAAGATTCTATAAGAAGAAAAATTCGGTGGGTTTTCCTCTCGAGATTGGAGAGGTTTTGGCCTTGGCTGATAGCCTATATCTTGTATCCTTTGTCTCATTGTTCTTTATGTTTTGGTAGCTGGTTGACGAAGAAAACATAATATTAATCAAGCAAAAGAAGGACCTAATCAAGAAAAGTAAAAGGTCTTCACAAACAATTATCATTATAAGAGAAATCATCCTTATACTCTTGCCCTAGATTTCTCAACATGGTATCAAAGCTAATGTATCAAGTCAAGTAAGGGTAGCTCATCAAAGTACCGAAGTTTTAGAAGATTTTCAAAGGCATCAAGTCATCAAGAAGATCCTCTCATCTCCAAGGCATCTTCAAGTTCAAGGATTACATCATCATCTTGAAGGAAGTCAAAAGAAGAAGACCTAGAAACCATAGATGGTTCAAAGAAAGATTCTACAAAGCACTCTTGGGAACCTTGCTCAAGGAAGGAGACTTCAATAGACCCTGCCTCTTCTCTAGATTCAAGAAGATATACAAAAAGTGATGCATCTTGAAGTCTATTCATCCAAAGAAATCAAGATCAAAGGAGTTGTCTTCATCATCAAGGATTCAAAGTGATCTCCCTCTCCTTGAATCAAAGATCACTTTTGAAGAAAGACATCTTCATCAAGAAGAAGTCCTCTATTACCAATATCATCATCAAAAATCAAGAAGGCAACAGGTTGAAGAGGAGTATCTTCACAAGTAAGTACATTTATGTCTACATCTGAATCTATCAAAATGTCTTTTTGCAAGGAAAGCAACAAGTTGGTTGGGGCTTCAAACTTTCTTGCATGGAAGAAAAAGACAAACATGAACCTCATAGAAAATGAAGTTATGGAACATGTTAAGGGCTCAATCACTAAACCTCCAAAGGAAGAAGCTCAAGCTCATGCAAAATTCATGAAAGGGGAAGTAAGGGCTCAAAGGATTCTCATAGAATCCATTAAGGATCCCCTCATTCCCTATGTATCAAAATTAGAAACATCAAAAGAAATATATGACAAACTTGTAGAATTGTTCTCCGTAAGCACTGTAGGAGAAGTGATCTCATTAAGACAAGAACTCTACAAGATGAAGATATCAAAAGAAGAAGGAATAGCCTCATACTTTATGAGGGTGGTTGAAATAAGGGACCAACTACAAGAGTTGGGAGAGATAATGTTTAAAAGGAAATGACTATTATAGTGCTTAATGCACTACCAGAGGAATGGGGTAACTTTACATCAAGCATTTATGGGAAAAAGGAAGCTACTCCATTCAATGATCTATGGTCCTTGTGCAAAATTGAAGAAACCAGGTTGAAGGCAAAAAGTGATGTAGGATCAACCGAGCGAACTCAAGCATATGTTGCCATGGAACGAGGAAAAGCAAGTTTGGGAAATTTGGTCCTCAAAAAAGGAAGAAGAATATGGCAAAGGTTCAATGCTATGGATGTCAAGAATTTAGGGCACTACAAGAGAGATTCTCCCAAACTCAAGAAGAACAACATCAAAAGAGGAATAGAAGAAGCCCATGTCACGAAGAAATGGAAGAAGCTGAAAAGAAGAGATCCAAGAAGGAAGAAGTAAAAGATCTCTGCTATGATTGAAATAAGTCTTCTCCACCTAGTTCTTTTCAGTTTTTGTAAAATATGGTTATCATAGTGGGAATCATTAGAAGCATTATAGGATGCATCATCTTAGGAGATGGCATCATAAGAGCGTATTATTGAAGCAAGAGTTCAAGGCATCATCATAAGAAGCTTGAAAGATTGTTGAAGTAGGACTCTATGACAATCATCATTAGAAGGAAGTAGCTCTTGGTAACTTCATTAGAAGCAAAAGTAGCACTTATGGGTAGAAGTAAATCATCTAGTATGAAGCTCATCATACATCATTGGGAAGGAGCATCTACAAGATAAGGATAATTACGATCTTCTGCTGGAATCTTCATTAGAAGGTTCATCTCTTGAAAGATGCATCGCTAAGAATTCCACTAGGGATGGGATTCATTGTTTAGAAGAATCTTGATATGATGACAAAGGAATGCAAAAGGTCAAAGATGATTGAAGTACTCTTAATCAAGGATAGGAAGCTGTTGAAGGAAGCCTAGATGACCAAAGAATAAAAGAGGTATGTATGCATATGTTCAATGAGTCAAGTCATGTCATTATATAGTTACAGATAGTAAGGATGCATGCTCTACCTCACGAGCATGATCAAGGGAAAAATGATCTCTTTCATTAAAAGGATGCATAAAGGCATGGGTCACATATTAACTAGATGAAATCAAGATAATATGTCCTCATATGGAATATGAGGTGGTTGACAAAATGAAGGAACTATGATTGGGAGTTCCTGGGAAGTAATATGTGAATAAAGAGAAAGAAAGAGATCGTGAAAAATGCAACTATGGAGAAGGCAATCAACATCCTATGACTAGAAGAATTGACTATGATATCTCCATGGGAAAGATATGAAGACCTTGGAAAAATCTGAAAAGAAAGAAGTCTCTTGACAAATGAATATCTTGGAGATGTCTCAATATGAATGCAGGATGTTGATGTTGCAACGAGCAGATGCCATGATGAAAGGGCATCACAAAAGGTAATTTTTGATGTGATGTTCATTTCTGATTTTTGAGCAACATCTGGATGGGTTAATACAGGGCTACCGAAAGAAAGGTGTGGATGTCATCTACAACTGGTACTCATGTGGTAGGATGGAAGATCCTGAAGGATACATGATGTGGAAAATGTAGTTATATGAGGAAAAGCCATATATGGCCTAATGGATCACTCTCTGATAAAAGGAAGAAATACATGATTACCCTGATTTGAGAAGGAAAGTGATGGATGGCCGATGCCCTATGAAGAGGTCCCAAAGATGAAGGTTCCATAAAAAATGGAATTCATGACATCGAATCGAGGAGTGCTACAAGCAGCTGAAGGTCCCATGATCTCCACCAATGAACAAAGAGCTGTTGCTGGAAACAGGGCCCTAGTTATGAGGGAGCCTAGAAGCAAGTTTCTAATAAAAAAGCTTGGAAGAACGTCCCTAGCTAAGACGGTGCTTGGACAAGTCCTTCGATAAGAGGGAGCTTGGGTACATTCCTTTTATAGGAACGGGTACATTCCTTCATAGCAATGGGTATATCCTCCCTAGTTGAGAGGGAGAGATAAACACATCATTCTTGTGTTCACTTGGGAAGAAAGAACGAAGGAGTGGGTAAGCATTTGACATTCGATACTCTTTGAGGATGTGGGAGGGATCCAAGATAAGAGTAGTCGTAAAGGACCGATATTCTTTGGACTGGGAATCCAAGATAAGAATAGTCTTGGAAGGACATACCCTGTGAACAACACCCGGGTGGGGTATGCTCCTGGAGAGACAATGATGAAGGTGCCTATAAATCATTGGTCTTGCCAACGTCGTGCTCTGATCTTGTGGAGAGATAGAGATATTAGTCAAGGCCTTGCTATGTGACAATGTTGGATGATATGATGCTATATAGATGGGTTACCAATCTGACTCTTCTAATGAGAATTCTTCAGATTGAGAATGTCCAAGTACTTTGTATGGATTATGAATACGTCCCTAGTTAAGAGGGAGTGTTGAAATATGTAACTAGGTTCGGTCTTGATAATGACAAATGTAATCATGATTTTATGTATTTAATAGAAAGAGAAAAATAAATTTATTATTGTGAGTCTTGAGGCATGGGTTTCATGCTCAAGAGTATTTATTTTTTATAGGTCAAAGCATCCATTGGGTGCTTCTAGGTTTGCTATAAAGTGATTGAGTCATTGTCATGTATGAATGACCCATTTGGGGATGTTACATATTATAAGAAAAATTATTTGAGTCAATGTAAAGTCAAGGAACCCTACAAGGCCTTGTTCAATGTGCTACAATCAAGTCGGCCTATCAAAAGATCATGTCGTCTTAGAGATGAAGTCAAGTCGACCTCAAAGCATGGGAGACAAGCCTATAAATAGGGGAACTCGGCCTCACTCAAGACACCATTCATCAAGGAAGCAATCAAGGACAAAAGTACGAAAAATAAGTCTCTTGGATAAGCGAAGAAGAGAGGAATAACCGAATTGTTTAGGTCTGTTTTAGGGTGAAAATCTCTCACACGTGCGAGGAAGATTGGGTACTATTTGTGGTTGCAAATGCCGAGTTAATATAGTCATCTAAGAAAGCTGAAACAAGGAGGAAGTCAAGTCACCTTTCAAGCTGAGTTGCAAAAGAAGGAGTCATTATCCAAGTGAGGGATAAATCTTTGTCTATCTCTCACACGTGCTGCAAATAGGGTTTTTGAAGAGGCCAAAAAATTGCAGGTCTGTAACAAGAAGCTGAGATTTTAGAGAAGCCGAAAACAGAGGTGCAAAAATCAGTTTGACTAGCATTGACCTGCAGAAGAAGAGTTGTTCAAGGAAGCCTGGTAACTTGGTCTTGGAGAGGTTCTTAGGTCAACGGTCTTGGTCTTGGAATTCATTAATTGAAGATTCTATAAGAAGAAGAATTCGATGGGTTTTCCTCTCATGATTGGAGAGGTTTTGGCCCTGGCTGATAGCCTATATATTATGCCCCTTGTCTCATTGTTTTTTATGTTTTGGTAGCTGGTTGATGAAGAAAACATAATATTAATAAGGCAAAAGAAGAACCTAATCAGGAAAAGTAAAAGGTCTTCACAAACAATTATCATTGAAAGAGAAATCATCCTTATACTCCTGCCCTAGATTTCTCAACACCTTGGGCTCATCATACTCACATGTTTCAACTATAAACATAATATTGGTTTCACTTGGGATCCAACTCAACCATGGAAAGCCTCAACAGTTCCAAAAAAGGATCAAGAGTGTCCTGAATTCCAATTTATTATTATTATTCTCTTCCTTATCCTTTTTTTTTGATGTGGTTCACTAACTTCGGAGATCAGTGACCACTATGTTCTCGAAAATGGTCTCGGGTAAATCCACTCGAAGGGATTAGTCCCACCAACTCATTTCAGAGCCTAACCTCGAGGGTGTCGAGGAAAATTGACCCCGTGACCTCTCATAGGGAGGTGCTTATGCGATGGGTACTTGACCAATTGAGCTAACCCTTGAGGCTCCTCATCTCTATCCCTAATAATATCTCTTCTATTTATATTTTTTTTTCCATTTTCCTTCCTTTCTAGCTTCCTTTACCTTGTAAATTTAATTCCTTAACTCAGTTTGGTATGTTGGAATAAGTGTGAAAATTCGGCTAACCCTGAATCCTATTGCAACAATTGATGTTATTTCTTCTATTTGTTAATTTAATTAAACAAATTATAAGCTGTGTGCTACGACAAAGATTGAAACAAATACGCTGCAAACTTCACAAAACAAATATTGCGGAAAAAATAAAAAAGCTGGAAGAAATAGATGCACACACAGAATATGACACTGTTATTTTTTGACTAAGTCCCCAGAAAAATCCAACTTGGGAAAACTGGTGTAGCAACTGAGGGTTTTGATATTATGTAGTAGTGAAAATCTGCGTACAATCTATGGATGATTAAATTAGCAACCCAAACAGAGAAATAACTGGCAATAATAACTAGTGAGAAAAATTTCTCACTCCACAGGCGATCCAACACTGACCTTAGCTCGAATTGAGATGCTCCTTGCTCCTTTTGCGCAGTCACTGCGTCAACCTATGTAGTTATTGCATCCCACAAGCTTGGAACTGCATATCCTCTCACTGTCTCGATAACTACTGTTTGGGAAACTGATACTCTTTGGCTTTGGAGCCTCTGCCCAGCTTTTGGCTCAAAATTTCTCCTTCTCCCCAACAAAACAAAAATCTCCCCAAGAGGGCTTTGCGTTGCCTTTGTGTGGCAACCACTACCTCTCTACAATGTACTCGTCAGAGTTGGAAAAGCTTCCTTCAGCCTCACTATCTCTGCCCCTCTCTCATTCCTTCAATCTCACTGAATCACCTTCGACAACTGAATGTTGCTACTCTAGAGATCGATTTCCCAGCAAAATCGAATGCTCCACTGATTTGGTGTGTCTTCTCCAAGCCCCATCAGATTCTTCTTATAATCCTTCGTTGCGACTTCAACGACCACGATTAAATCTTAATTGATGGTTAGGATTAACTAGAAATCGATCCATGTACTTTTCTAGAACATTACCATGACTTAATTAATTTTGATTAATTAATCATTTTTCCTAAGTTTAGACTTAGGAAATATTAAAAACTGACTAGTAATTCTAATTAAGTAGTCTCTAGGTGGAATTTCTAGAAACGATTTTTGTGTATTGGAGAATACATGTATTGTAGCCTCTCTGTGGAATCTCGTGGCTAGAACACATTTGATGCTACAAAAACTAACACTCCCTCTTAGTGAGGAATGTGTTCTAGTGTTGCAACCCACTGAAACATCCTGTCTTTGCATCATCTCCTATCACGTTGCTGATGTCTGGCTGATGCTGCCCACCAACCACTACATAACTCTGATATGTGCTGTATTTGTGCTGCTGCTGACTAAATTGCTGCCAACAATGCATCTGCAGTGCAACTCCCTCTCCATCTGTTGTCGCTGCAACTGCAACATCTGCAACTGAAAAGCATCCTAAATACTGAATCTACTATCTCTCGAGTCTTGACTGCTACTAGCTACTACTCTTTCTGCTGAAGACTCTGTGCTGTCGTTGACTCTACATTGTGCCAACTGCACTGTTATCAACTCTGCACTATGCTTCCGGACATCTGACTGCTATTAGTCTGCAATTGTCACTCGACCTCTGACTGCATCTACTGCCACTAATCCATCCTGCTACTGAAATACTATGGGCTCTCGTAGCAAGGTTCTGATTCAAGAGGTGAACCTCCTCAAGAATCCTACCCATCTGTAGCACTCTGAGGCTACAACGCCAAGTCTCCTGATCTCAGTCCTGGAGGTATGTCTGCAAACATGGCAAAGTGTTCCTCCAGCCTAGAGGACAACCTATCAATCTCGGCATGAGCTGTCGCTTGGTCCTGCTTCTCCTCCTTGTCCTTCTTCCTGAGAGGACACTGGGTGCTGTAGTGACCAAGCTCACCACATCTGAAGCACTTGACCTTTGATAGGTCCTTCTTCTTCTTTCGCTGCTCCCCCTGTCCTTGACTAGGGCCCTTCGATGGGAGGGTCACATTCTCCTCCTCCTTTACCTGCTTCGACCCGCTGCTTTTGCTATTGATGGAGCTCTTAACTAAGTGTCGCCTCAAGTTTTCCTGCTGCAAATTGGCCCACATCTTGTCCCACCTTGGCAAGGTTCCTCTGCCCAAGATACTTTGGACAAATACCTGCCACTCCTCGGAGATACTGTTGAGTGCCAATCGTACTAGCTCTGTGGTTTGAGGCACTGCCCCAACAATTGCAAGTTGATCACAGATCTCTTGAATCCTGGTGAGGAATGGGTTTATTCCTTCCCCTTTTTGCAACTTGGTGCATCTCAACTTCTCCTCTAAGTACATCTTCTGTTGCTCAGAAGTGCCTTGGTACATCGTGGAAAGTGTATCCCACATCTTTTTGGTAGTACCTTTGCCAGTTATGTGAGAAATAATGTGATGCCCAACACCATCAAGGATCAACCTTTTCGCTTGTGCCATCTCCTTTTTGTACTCCTTCAATTGATCTACATCCATGGGGATAGCTACCACTGCATCTATGAATGGATTCAGGCCATATTCATCCAGAAGGAAGGACAACCTTGCCTTCCAGATGGCATAGTTGGAAGCACCGTCCAATCTATTTTGATCTCGTAGTCCGGTAGTGGCCATCTCAGCAAAATAAGTCGAAATCCTCCTCTTCTCTTCTGCTTAGTCGCTGCTAGGCTCTACGCACTCCCTGCTGGAGTGAGTAAATCTGCTCACAATGACTACTAATTTGCAAGAGAAAATTAAACTTTTGAAGCTAGAAGTCCCGTGAGGAAAATTTCCCTTAGTGTGTGCTCTTTCTTCCTTTTGATGCTATTTTGCACTAGCAACTGCTGCAAAATGTTGCGTCCAGCTAGAGATTTGCTCTGCAAGGAAAAATACTGGCTGCTCCCTCTGCCTTTGGTAATCCTCGAATTGGAGAAATCCAATTTATTTGTCGCTCTCTTAGTGAAATCGTTTTTTCCTTAAGAAATTGACCCTCTTGGCCAAGAAATTGCGTTGCCTCCGAGGGTTTTGAACTATTGCTTATGCAAAACTACAAAATTCTTCTTTCGTTCTAGTACTGAGCTCTCCGGCTTACAATTTGCGCTCTGATACCATGTGAAAATTCAGTTAACCACAAATCCTATTGCAACAACTGTTGTTATTTCTTCTGTTTGTTAATTTAATTAAACAAATTATTCGCTGTGTGCTACAGAAAATATCGAAACAAATACACTGCAATGTTCACAAAATAAGTACTGTGGAAGAAATAAAAATGTTGGAAGAAATAGATGCGCACACACAATATGACACTGTTATTTTTAGATTGAGTCCTCGGAAAAACCCAACTCAGGAAAATCGGTGCAACACCTGAGGGTTTTGATATTATGTAGTAGTGAAAATTTGAGTACAATCTATGGATACTTAAACTAGCAATCCAAACAGAGAAATAACTGGCAATAATAACTAGTGAGAAAAATTTGCCACTCCACAGGCGATTGAACACTGACCTCAGCTCGAATTGAGCTGCTCCTTGCTCCCTTTGCGCAGTCACTATGTCAGCCTATGCAGTTACTGCGTCCCACAAGCTCGGAACTGCGTCTCCTCTCACTGTCTCGTCAACTATTGCTTATGAAACTGATACTCTTTGCCTCCGGACCATCTACCCAGGTTTTGGCTTAGAATTTCTCCTTCTCCCCAGCAAAATGGAAATCTCCCCAAGAGGGCTCTGCCTTGCCCATCTGTGGCAATCACTGCCTCTTTGCAATGTACTCTCCAGAGCCGGAAAAATTTCCTCTAGCCTCACTATCTCTGCCCCTCTCTCACTGCTTTGATCTCATTGAATCACTTCAGGGAACTGAATACTGCTACTCTGGAGATCGATTTCCCAGCAAAAGCTCAACTGATTTGGTGTGTCTTCTCCAAGTCCCATCAGCTTCTTATATTCGTCCATTGTGACTTCAATGGCTAGAATTAAATTTTAATCGATGGCTAGGATTAACTAGAAATCGATCCATGTACTTCTCTATAACATTCTCACCATGACTTAATTAATTCTGATTAATTAACCATATTTCCTAAGTTTAGACTTAGGAAATATTAAAAACTGACTAATAAATCTAATTAAGTCGTCTCTAGGTGGAATTTCCAGAAACGATTTTTAGGTATTGGAGAATATGTGTATTCTGGCCTCTCCACCAGATCTCGTGGCTAGAACACATCCGATGCTACAAAAACTAACAATAAGGTCTTCATTTATAAAGACTCCTGATCCTTCTAAGCTTGGAGATTTGTTGAGCATGCCATATTTATATTTTAATATTGTATATTATTACATATTTATATATTCTAATCTTTCATTTTAAAGCATTTTTTACTGTTCTGAACTTGCCATTGCTTGAATGTTTTGTGGGGATCTTCCAGGGATTCAAAACATCTGTTCCTGCATCCCTCCTTTTTGGAAACTCATGCAACATAGGTCGAGAGCAATGGTTAAAACAACTAAATCTTATTGTTTGGAATATGAATGTGATTGACAGTGACTCAACGTGAATAAATACTGAGGTTTCCATAGGTAATACTTGTGATCCTAGGTGACTTAGTGCGGTTTGACGATAGTGATCACCAACTAGTGGTCACAAGTTCAAATGCTGAGGCAAAGTAACTCTGGCATATGCCATGAGCAACATTTGTTGTCGCGTGACTCAAATCTACCATTGATTCCACTTTGACCTTTTGCTGCAGCTCTTTTAGGCTTTCGCAGTTGTTCTAAAAATTTATTACTTCCTTTGCTCATCAGGCACTGCTTCCTGACCCCATTATAGTACAGAATAGGTCATGGGGGAATTTAGGTTCTGAAGCTAAAAGACCCTTACTTGCAGCAGATTAAAAGGAAATGTGAGTTTTCAACTACAGCTTGTTACCAGTTTCATTATACTCACTACAAATGTTTTAACCTGAACTGGTAGGAAAACTGTTAGTAAAAACTAGCTATAGTCACAAGGGTGTGCAGAGCAACAGAGGTAAAACTTTAGTGTTTTCATTTTTTCTGGTAAGGTTTGAGATAAAACCTTCAGACCTCTTGAAGTGGATAGTGCAAAAGCACTATGCCATGTTAGAATCTGGACCAATGGAGAACATTGGTGTATCTATCTGAACTTTGAACCATATGAACTGAAACTCGAGATAAAAATTCCACATCCAAAAATTCAAGTAAGTCTTGCTCCCTAAAACTGATCAAGCAGGAATGGAATGACTTTATAGTTTTCAATATCGGAGATTTGGTATACATTGTCATAAAGGCATTTAAAAATGTTATTACAAGTGCAACTACTTGTTTTCCGGTTATATGATCTAGAAGATTCAAACATGCAGTGACACAACCATTTGGAATCTTGCTCTGAAGATATGTTTGTATACATTTGGTTGGTAAATCTCTGTAGGCCATAGTCGTTCTCCTAATGCATGGTAATTGGCTAAAGTTGGACACCTGTCAAAGTTTGGCCATGTTGGCCTGCAGAGGTTAAAAGTTTAGTGAATAGAGAATTAAACATGTGCAGGATTACTGCCAATGTAAGTCTCATCCTCTGCAAGTTTGAAGTAGTCTACATGTTACTTTTATGCCCATAAAATGGTGGCTACTCTTAACTATAGAACCTACCAAAAAATGGATGTGATATGTTCGGAGGCATTTGGATGAAAACTTGTGTGGAACCAAATGACAGTTTTGTATTATTTAAAAAATTTAAATCTTCTAATATTTGAGGAAATGTAACTTATTATAGATGTATTCTGAATGCTCCCTCTAGAAAATAAAGAGAAACAGAAAGGCATATTTCTAAACAACTTGTTTCACAAGTTTTTTTTTGCTGCTGCAGGCTAGAGTTATCCACAATTCAAGTGCTGAGTGGCAAAATATCAAGGATGCAGCAGAAAAAGCAAGAATCATGCCAAACACTGAAGAAGATGATGTTGACGAGAAAACATGCACTGAATTTCTTGAAGCTCTGGAATTGAATCGCTGTTTCTTACTAATAGGGTAAGATGGTTTCTCAGTGAATTCCAGGAGGCTTTGATGTTTTTGCAGGCTGTATATCATGTGACACCTGACTTGTAACAGTGGGAATTACTCATTGATTTCAATGGTGTTTTCAAGTCTTGTAGCATTTGTGTCAAACTAATATATCTTATTTTTTGAAGTCCAAATAATGACAACCATCCATGTCTGATTGCTTTGGAGAAATCTTCGCAGCATTTTGGCTCAGAGCAGCAAGATAATGCCACTTTTGAAATTGAATGTTGACAAGATCACGCTTCATGTCTTTTTTCTTTAAATACTTTGTCTTATATATTTGTAGTCCCAAAATTTCTGTTTGTGCTGGCATGAAATGTTTAATGTCTGTGATGTTAAAGCCTAAAGGTCAGATTTTAGTCTTCTTTTATGGTAGATTGACGTTGAGGAGTAAAATGGGTATGTACGGTGCAAGAATATTCCATAACATCTGATGCAAGCTAGTATTATATTTGACAGACTTTGAATTAGTATTCTTGTAGCACTCTTAGACTGATAGGCAAATGCGTTGGTATTGTTGACCACTCTGCGTCAACTACTCTATAGCAGTATACATTTTCGAAAGAAGATTCTATCATGATCGAACAATGAATATTATCCACATTTCATCATCATCTTCAGTGATCATTTTGTCAAAGTTGTAAACCCATTTTGCAAGTTTGTAATGTAAATGATCGTAGTAAGATCATCTATGTATATAATGACCTAGGTAATCCTACTTTTTTGGTGACGATTTCTATCTTATAGGTTTTTTGTCTCACCAATTCATGCGTGTTTCTAAACACGGACAATCGGCAAAGTTTTTCCCTCCAATCACACCCCAAAGCTAGGGTGGATTTTGTCATCAAGATCTTAGGTAAGTCCTAGTGTTCTAGTCAAGTTTTCTGTAAAGTGATTTGAGAATAATTTTAGCTAATTAGCTAAATTATTTTATTACAAATCACTTGGTTTACTAGATCATATTTGAGTCGCAGAATTATGTAAATAATTGAGGGTTTATAATGAACGGGTGTTTTCCTTTCATGTATTAAATTGTAATATTTTGATGTAAAAAATAATTTTAGTGCACGGTCCCTCATATTTAGACCCCATCGCTAAAATATTTGGGAGTTGAAAAAATTATTAACCCCTTTATAAGTCAATTAAATTTTCTGGCAAAATTAAATTAAAATCTTAAGTCAAAAATTTAATTAATTTTAGTTCTTAGGACAAATTAATTCTCTAAAATGTAAAATTCATGGGTCTCAAAGAAATTAATTTTTGGAGTTGCTCGACCAATGGGATATTGAAAATTCAATGAGATTTTGGACCCTTAGGCCTTGGTAGTTAAGTAAAAGTCAATTTGTTGAGGAAATCAATTCAAAATAATTAATTATGAGTTGATTAAAATTCAATTAAATGAAAAATTCGAATTACCTAAAAAATAAAATAATTTCGACGGAAGAGAATAAAAGATAATTAAATATTTTTCAACGGTTGAGATTACTTTGACGAGGATTAAGCCAACTTGCTGTTGGAGAATTAATCTATAAATTAGAGGTCATTTGTCACATTGAATCATCTGATCTTTTAGATCGTGTACTAGCTTTCAAAGCTCTCTTGTATTATTTTTAGAATAACAAACACAAAGCCTTTGGGGTTTTATTGATGACAGTGTTCCTTTCTGGTATTTTATGGTAATATTCTTTTTAATGTTCTGCTAAATATTATTTATAAATTGTCGATTAATTGCTCTCGAGGAATAATTTATTGCACAAGTATCTTGCTTAGTTTATTAGATCTAAGGTAGCAATTTTAATTTGATTGAATTAACAAGTATCTCTAAATATGAAATATTATATTGTTATTTTATATCTCTATTCATTTGTCAATTTGATCTAATGTTTGTAGAAATTATTCTTACTTAAAAAATTGGGTGTTTAGAAAAGTCTTCGGTTGGACCAGCTGACTCCCAAGACAAGATCTGGAGAACCTTTTTGATTAAAATCCTAAGATTATCTGACGAACTTCTTCTTGCAGGGCTTTTCTAGGCTAGTACCTAAATTATTATTTTTTATTTATGTTCAATAATTTGTGCTAAATAGTTAGATCTAGCTAGAAAGAGCATAAATCATCAGATCTCAGAGCGGTTTTGGACTCATACTCTTCAAATTTGATAGATCTGTAAATTAAATTGTATAAATTTTTAGATATTTTAAATTTTATTTTCTACCTTGAGAATCGGGTTTGATTTCGAATTTTTGTATATATTTTGGGTTTTGGATTTTTTTTTTTGGTTGTTTTTCATAATTTTTATTTGTTGGTTGTAACATGCAAGTGTAGATATGAAGTTTTACAAAGCGATTTTTCGAGTTTTGAGACAGATCTAGGCCCTGGAGGGAAAGATCTTGTCTCAAACAATTTTGTTTGTAGGGAAAATCTTAGTTCAAATCCATTCATTGAAAATTCTAGATCTGGGGTTTTCTCATAAATTTTTTTTTGGGGTTCACTAAAATTCCGGAATCAGAGTTTCAAAAATTTTGTTGAGGGTTTTCGATTTTGATATATTTTTTAAAGGGACTAAGCCCTCGTTGCCCAAGGCCAAGCCCTCCTCTGCTTGCGATTTTCTAAACCCTTTTGCCTTAAACCTTATCACTCCTCGCATTCCTTCGCCCTCGTCTCTCGCTCTTCTCATTTCCTTCCTCCCTCGCCCCTCTTTCTCCAGCCCGCATCGTCTTCCACGTCCTCCCTTTCTTCCTTCCTTGCCTGCGCATTCCCTCTCGCTCCTCACTTCCCCATCCCCCTCATCTCCCTTGCTACCTCGCTCCTCTGCCTGTGTCTCATTCTTCTCAAATTCCTCTCGACCTCCTTGCTGCCTCCAACCAGCAGCTCCATCGGCCCTCGATCCTCTCTTCTTCTCCTGTGTGCATTTCCCTTAACCATTCACGTGAAGTCCTTTCCTTTCTCTGTCACACGGTTCCCTCAACATTCTCATCTCCTTGCTACCAACGTTCCTCGATCTGCGTCCTTTCTCTCCTTTGCACGTTACCCCTCCAACCATTTCTCGATGCTAGATTCTTCTCCTGATTTGCATTCTTCATGTCTCTCCGTTGACTTGCATACACGATTTGCCTTAATCAACCTAACTCATTACATTTCAATTTAATTTTTTAAGTGGCCTTTGGCCGTTTAAAAAATTAAATTTTTACTTTCCCTAACATTTACTACACTAAAAAGTTTCACATTAAATTTAATAAAGGTGTGACTAAAGTTCATTTTTTGGGTTTTTTTGTGATAAGGGTTTTGGAGCTTTTAAATCTTTAAAATTTTTTACCACAAAAATTAAATTTTTTCTATAGTTAAGATAACATAATTTTTTTAAAATTTTTCTAAGTTTGACTATAAGAGAAGAGATATTTTTTTTTTGGGTATGAAATATTAGAAAAATTAATAATTTTTAGAATTATTTGAAGAGGTAAATTAGCATTAATTAGCGTTTAAATTTAATTGTTATCTTGAAATATTAAATTATTGAAATTTAAGTGCTTTGGATTTGCATGCTTTGGTTTTAATGTTTGATATTTATTGAGATCGCTCATTGTCTAAGAAAGAAATTAAGTCAAAGTTTGGATCTATTTACTTGAATTATTGGATATTTCTTGAATAATTAGTTTTAAAAATTTTCAAGTAATTGTGATCAACATTTTTATTGAGTACTCTATGGAAAACTTGTGGAAAATTGTTTTCAGTTCTCGAGTATTTTGAGCATCTACATAATTGGAATTATCTTGGAAAATTCCTAAGGAGAGTGTTGATTTTGAAGAATTGTCATTAAATATAGATTGGATAAATAATTTAACTCTCTAGTTCTCTTGACATTAATATCATTGGTTTATGGTCATTTTGGCGCCTCTCTTTAAGAAGCGTTGTTTACTTGAACGATTACATCTTTTTCATCTTTGTATCCTATTTGCATTCGTCTTGTGTAGGATTATATTAAACTCTTGTCAAAAAGTTAATCAATACTAAGTACTTGAGCCTTAAACGATCTTACCTCAAGACTACTCACTCGGATTTTGCATCTCTTTTTATCATAATAACATTTTCCTTAAGCAACAATTATCCATCCTGTACTTGATCTTAAATTTATCCAGCAAGATCGCTGACTCCATAAGGCACTGGTATCGATCGTCTAAATTTAATCTAATCTTTTAATCTTAAAAGAGTATTTGGTCGCTTAACTGCGTCTCCCGGATTGGTTGGTTCTCGATTAGTCTGTCTTCCATCCATTTCCTTAGGGTCTATCCCCCTTAGTCTGCTGTTGGGAGATAACTTAAACGAAGAGATTGGGGATTAGGGTGTCAGCCCCTGATTTGAATCGTTGTCACAGTGCCTATACATTCTGTGCGACAACATTTTTTGGTGCAGTTGCTGGGAACCAATTTATTGGGCCTTAGCTTTACGAAATTCATCTTTCGTCTTCATCTTTCATCTTTTCAAATTTTCATCATTTCTTATCCCATCAACGCCACATTCTCTGGTGCCATTATATCACTCCATTTTTTCATCACCTTATCTTAATCCTATCATCTTCTCTATCTGCACATTTAGCACTTGGACTTTTCGGTTGGTTTCCTGTTTGGGTGGCGACTCCACCTATTCATCCATTATTTATCAGACAAGAAGCCCTCCTTGGTACGTATATGTTTCTCCTTGACCAACCTTTTGGTTTTTTCCTTTTGTATATTGGAGCTAGATTCATGTTCAAGTGGCGACTCCACTTCTTTAATTTCTTACAAGAATTTCTGCTAGAAGTTTGCTTCTTGTGGATCTCTTGATTTTGTTGAACAAGGATCTCTCTCTATAGCATCCATTTGGCCCCTCCTTTTCCTTTTAAGCAAGTCATCATGATTGATTTGTTTGATCCTAATGATTTTATTAACATTCAAGGAGCTCCACATGATTATCCTTATGAAGTTGGTGAAATCATTGATGGTTTTCCTCCTTTTCAAGGTGACAATGCTTTTATTGCCTAGACTCACCTTCAGAATTTCAACCTCTGTATAAGAAAGTATCGCCCAGATTCCGACCATGAACATGTGAAAATGAAGATATTCGTTCTCACCTTATATGGAGATGCCTTAGAATGGTTTGCTGAGTTTCTTGATAACACTTTTGATTCTTTACGATCAATCTTTGATGCCTTTGAAAATAAATACAGAGATATGAGAAAGGTCAAAGCGAACGCTGAAGTAAAGGAAACTAAAGAAACTGAAAATGATATTATCAAGGAATTAACTGAAATGGTTAAGGATATACAACTGAATCAAGCACAAAAACTTGAGAGTATGGAGGCTAACTAGGCTCAACTCAGCAAGAATATGGAACTTAATCAAGCAAAACTAATAACTGATTGCGCCAAAGAAATGAGTTCCATAGAAGCTAATCAGATCATTCTTCAGAACAGGTTGTTGGCTATAGAAGAAAAACATGTTGAGGAAATAAAGATCATGGAAGTTAATCACTCTAGTTAGATAGCCACCATGGAAGCAAATCATGAGAAAGAAATGAGTGCTATTCAAGTAAATCATAACAAAATGATAAAGGACATGGAAACCAGTCAGATATCTCTTCAGAGCAGGTTGTTGGTTATAGAAGAAAAACATGCTAATGAAATGGAAACCATGATGACTACCATGCAAAATCATTTGATTACCATAGAGAAAAATCATGTCAAAGAAATGAACTCTATGCAAAATTGTTTGATGGCCATAAAAACAGATAATGATAAAGTGATAAAGACTATGGAATAAAGTCATGCAAAGGAAATAAATGCCATGAAGGTTGGACACTATAACCAAATTGATGCCATCAAATTTGAAAAGACCACTATTAAGAATAAGCTGCAAATGATGAAAAAGGCACAGGGCTCGAGACTGCAGCTCAGCCCAAAGCACAAAGCGTTTGTCACGACTCACAGATCTCTAAGTCCGTCGAAGCAATTCCTATCTCATCGCAAGGAGGTCACTTTTCCCATTAAGGACAAATTGACTAAGGTTACAGAGGAAGTTAAGAAAGACCAAGCATATGTGTCACCATTAACATAGTACATTTAGAATAAGATTGGGCATACTTCAAATTCTTTAGATCTTTCGTCCAAACATCTTCAAGATCAGGACAAGAAATCTATAGTGGTCTCAGTATTGACATCTCAACCCACCCAGAAGAAGAACAAAAGGCAGAAAAGAAGAAGGAAGTAGTTTGATGCATCTGATAGTCGAGAGTAGCTCGATCTTCAGATAAGACAAAGTCTTATGATATGCATGATCAGGCATGGCACATCCGAAAAACCACCCACCAATTTGCCAAAAAGCAGGCAAATGCTCAAGAAGGATTTCATTGAACACATCTGATGCCATAGAGCATTCTTTGTATTGTATTTCTAATCCTACACCTTGTCATTTCAGCATTTCATTTCTGTTTTAAGATTAGATTTACTTTTCATGTTAGTCGAATTGTTAATGGTTACATAGCTTCTATTTTATATACTCAATGTTATATGATGTTTTTTGGATTATATTTGGATGGACGCTACTTATGTGATTTTGTTTGTTCCCTGGGTGTAGATTCTGGATTCTCACTTTCCTTTAGTGAAACAACGTGTCCCCAAGTAGAGCCAGATGTTGACCACTTCGCGTCAACTACTCTATAGCAGTATACATTTTCGCAAGAAGATTCCATCATGATCGAACAATGAAGATTATCTAGATTTCATCATCATCTTCAGTCATCATGTTGTAAAAGTTGTAAACCCATTCTACAAGTTTATAATGTAAATGATTTTAGTAAGACCATCTATGTTTGTAACGACCTAGGTAATCCTACTTTTTTGGTGACGATTTCTATTTTAGGAGGTTTTTCGTCTCACCGATTCATCTAAGTCACCTGACACGGGGATTCGGGACACGTAGGATTCGAGATTCGTGGTGTCGGATTCGGACATGTTGACCCCCGGAACAGGACACGTAGGATTCGTTATATATCATTTTATTAAAAATATATACATATATATACTAAAAATTAGATATTTCTTACACAAATTTTAGTTAATGATGCAAATTTATTGATTTCAAATATAGATCTTCATCTATAGCTATTAGCATGCATAGTACATACAAAATTCAAATACATGTCAATCTATTATCTATTTCTTATGCTTGGCCCTCTTGCCACCACGAGAAATGTCTAATTTTCTAGTCTTGTTGGAAAATCAAGATCTTTGTCATTAATATCACCCTCTAAGCATTAATATCCAGAGGTATTTTTGTCATTACCTCTGTATCTGTATAGGGATCTTTGTCATTAATATCACCCTTTAAGCATTAACATAAGATAGAACAAGCATAACATGTCAAGTCAAGATTTTGTTTGAGTGATGCGTACATTTTTAGGAGGGTCATGATACAGGAGTTTGACAACCAATGTCACTAACGTCAAGGTACATAGAGGGATTGGTGCTCTTGATTAAATACGAGTTCCATACCCTAATACATGACAAAATTCAATGGAAACATTGCAATCCCCCAATCCTAAAATCTTGAAAAACTGATAAGTCTGCTGGATTTTGAATGAAATCTAAATTCTACTTTCTCCATATGAAACCTAATGAGGCCGGAACCACTCTCAAACATCCTGAGTAATTTCATGGTAATGTTAAAAATTTAAGTAAAAGGATGAAAATGAAGATTAAGGAGAATGTCACTTTTACTTTAAGAATTTAACATTACCATGAATAGCATATCAATACTAGGGCCTAGACTTGATCATTAAGCTGCCAAAACGCTTGCCAAATGAAAATATGCGTGGCTGTAATGACCAAATGCGGCCTTTTCATACCCGTGCAGGTCACTTTTGCTGCCTAACGAGTCCTGGAAAACATGACACGCTGCCAAAATTGTGACATGACCTCGGATTCGACGAGTCAGGAAAGGACACGACGTGTCATGGTTTTTGGACACGAATCAGGGCAGAATAGTGTCGGACACGCTAGATTCGGGATTCGTGGGGCCTATAGGATGAATCCGGTTATCTAGCGATTCATGCATGTTTTTCTAAACATAGATGATTGACAAAGTTTTTCCCTCCAACCTCACTGGAAAGCTAGGGTGGATTTTGTCGTCAAGATCTTAGGTAAGTCCTAGTGTTCTAGTCTAGTTTTCTGTAAAGCGATTTGGAAATAATTTTAGCTAATTGGCTAAATTATTTTATTACAAATCACTTGGTCTACTAGATCATATTTGAGTCACAGAATTGAGTAAATAATTGAAGGTCTATAATGAACAGGTGTTCCCCCTTCATGTATTAAATTGTAATATCTTGATGTAAAAAAAATATTTAGTACATGGTCCCTCATATTTAGACACCATAGCTAAAATATTTGAGGGTCGAAAAAATTATTGATCTTCCCATGAGTCAATTAATTAAATTTTCTGGCAAAATTAAATTAAAATCCTAAGCTAGAAATTTAATTAATTTTAGGTCCTAGGGAAAATTAATTCTCCAAAAGGTAAAATTCGTGGATCTCAAAGAAATTAATTTTTGGAGGTCCCTGACCAAGGGAATATTGAGAATTTCAAGAGATTTTGGACCCTTGGGCCTTGGTAGTTAAGTCAAATCCATTTTTTGAGGAAATCAACACAAAATAATTAATTTTGAGTTGATTAAAATTCAATTAAATGAAAAATTAGAATTTCTTAAAAAATAAAATAATTTCGACGGAAGAGATTAAAAGATAATTAAATCTTTTTCAATGGTTGAGATTACTTTGAGGGGGATCAAGTCGACTAGCCATTAGAGAATTAATATATAAATAAGAGGTCATTTGTCATCAAATCATCCGATCTTTTAGATCGTGCACTAGCTCTCGAAGAGTTCTTATAAATTTTAGGAATAATAAACACAAAGTCTTTGGGGTTTTATTGATGGTAGTGTTCTCCTCTGTTATTTTATGGTAATATTGTTTTTAATGTATTGCTGAATATTATTTATAAATTGTCAATTAATAGCTTTCGAGGAATAGTCTATTGCACATGTATCTTACTTAGTTTATTGGATCTAAGGTAGCAATTTTAATTTGATTGAATTAGCAGGTATCTCTAATTTTTGAAGATTATATTGTTATTTTATATCTCTATCGATTTGACAATTTGATTTAGTGTTTGTAGAAATTATTAGTACTTAAAAAATTGGGCATTTTGAGAAGTCCTCGGTTAGACCAGCCGACTCCTGAGACATAAGGTCTGGAGAGCCTTCCTGATTAAAATCTTAAGATTATTTGACGAACTTCTTCTTGCAGGGATTTTTTGGGCTAGTACCTTTTTTTTTTAATATTTAAATTTATTTATTTATCTTTAATAAATTGTGCTATAGTTATATCTGGTTGAAAAGAGCATAAATCATTAGATCTGGGAGCGGAATTGGACTCATACTCTTTAGATCTGATAGATCTGTAAATTAAATTGTATAGTTCTTTAGAAATTTTAAATTTTATTTTCTAACTTGCGAATCAGGTTTGATTTTGAATTTTTGTATATATTTTGGGTCTTGGGTTTTTTTTGTTATTATTGTACAGGTGTAGATTTTAAGTTTTACAAGGAGATTTTTCGAGTTTTGAGGCAGATCTAGGCCTTGGAGGGCAAGATCTTGTCTCAAACAATTTTGTTTGTAGGGAAAACGTTAGTTCAAATCCATTCATTGAAAATTCCAGATCTGAGATTTTTTCATAAAAAATTTTCTAGGGTTCATTAAAATTTGGGAATCAAAGTTTCGAAAAATTTGTTGAGGGTTTTCTATTTTGATAAAATATCTATAAAGGGACTAAGCCCTCGCTGCCTAAGGCCAAGCCCTCCTTTGCTTGCTGTTTTCTAAACCCTCTTGCCTTAACCTGTATCTCTCCTCGCATTCCTTCGCCCTTGTCTCCCGCTCTTCTCATTTCCTTCCTCCCTCGTCCCTCTTTCTCCAGCCCGCAACATCTTTCGCATCCTCCCTTTCTTCCTTCCTTGCCTACGCATTCTTTCCTGCTCCAGCAAGATAGTTGACTCCATAAGGCATTGGTATCAATCATCTAAATTTAATCTAATCTTTTAAAATCTTGCTTAATCTAAAACGAGTATTTGGTCGCTTAACTGTGTCCCTTGGATTGGCTGGTTCCCAACTAGTCATTCTGCCATCTATTTCCTTAGGGTCTACCCCCCTTATTCTGTGGTTGGGAGACAACTTAAACAAAGAGGTTGGGAATCAAGGTGATAGCCCCCAATTTGAACTGGTGTCGCGGTGCCTAGACATTCTGTATTTATTACATCAACTTTACTTTATGATCATCTTCACCAAAATTATAGAAGCATGAAGATAGCCATATCAAAATCTTATAATAACAGAAGCACTTACAAATATAATCAACGAGAGACTATACTTCAATACATCAACTTCTTCCCAAGTTTTGTCACAAACCCTAAAACACATCCACAACTCAAAATATTAAACAAATCTAGGGTTTCAACATTCTTTTAATGACATGACAAGTTCTCTCATATAGAAAACCCTAGAAACAAATTAGATCAATGAATCTTAACAACTTTCAAAATTCTTGTTAGATTCGTCACTAGGATTTCATACATATCCTAGATTTTATATGTGAGATTCAACAACCAATCACAACTTAATCAACATCATGACTAACATCTGCAAGAGTTTGATGTAAACCCTAGATTTCTTAATCCCACAATCTCCATAGTAGATTCCAAATTGTTATATCACACATACTAGAGAAAACAACATCATCCTAGAACATCAAACTTTGACTAAAGCTTGTTTCCAAACCCTAGAATTCATGACCATTAACACTGAGGTCAACTCATATATCTAGGAATTCATCAGCATATCATAAGCACATCATATGTCAGGCAATATTAATATGTTAGACATATACTGACTTAAAACATGTTAGGGTTTCAGCCAAATGAAAACATACCTAGGGTTTCATTCCTAGGATTCTAAATACATAACAAAGGTTTTGCTTATAGACCCAACCAAACTCTAAGGATCTAGGATTTCAATTCATAACATAGCAAACCCTACTTTATCAGAACTTCAAAGTTTTTGGATTTCAGAGAACATCATTTCAACCTTAACAAGTTAGGGTTTTAATGATAATACGAAAACCCCAAACATGACATGATCATTAAAACTTCAAATAGAATTTTTTTAGTAACCCTAAGCAGTTTATGGTTTGAGACATTCACGTTAGCATACCCTTAGGTTAGGGTTTTTCAGAGAACCAATGTAGGGTTCTTTAAAGTCAATTAAGAATATGAGGGGGTAGATTTATGATTCAATATAGCTAAACATAATGATGTTAGTAACATATTATCAAATGAATAAACATTTATCATAAAAAAATCATTGTTTTGTAGTTTAAGACATACCTTTGTTCCTTGACAAACCTTGTAGGGACTCCTTGAAGTGGCATGATATTTTGTACCTGTAACAAATACTTCTAGACAAAATATGCGATACTTAGAATATGATGTTAGCTATAATTATATATTTTCTAACAATGGAGGATGGAATCCTTTATATAAAAATCAAAATTTTTCTTTCCTTCTAATTAATATTAAGCTTTTACTTGACATCTTAGATTGCTTTATAAATCCTAGAAGATAAGGGTTAAGGTTCTTGTATGTTCTAGACTAGGATTATGTGGACCATGTAAGATAATAAAAGCTTATAAATATTCATACCTCGAGTTTAAATACCTTCAACTTCTTTAATTGAGAGATCAATGTTTCATAAGACTTGATGCTCTCTTTGGAAACTGTGAACACATTGTTCGAAGATTAAAGCATAGAAATCATGATACTTTCTTGAGTTCCTTGAGTTGATTCTTTGTGCTTTCCAGTCTTCGGGTTCTCTTCAAACTGAATACTTATTGTAGTCATAGATACCTCAAATCATTGGTGGATTTCCATAGACAACTATTACGAGATCCTTTTCTTCAACGAGTTGTAGGCCGAATGCGCTACTTCACTGTATACACATATCACTGTTTCAACACTTAGTGCGTCAACACATCAATGACCCTGAATTCTTCTTTATGACTGTGACTTTGACTTCTTCCATTTCTGAAGTTGTTTTGAATTATGAACTCAATTTCTTAAGATAATCCAAATTATTCTATTGTCCAAATTTCTTCACTGTGATGAATCCGAACTTCACACTATACTTTCTTCTGAGATATCACTAAAGTAAAACCTTGTCACTTGATTTGTCTTCTTGAAACCTTTTCTGTAATTTAAGTGAAGTATCATTCCTTGACTGTGATTTTACCGATCCTCATACTATTGCAAATTGATCCGAACTTGTCACCTTGAGTAATACTGGAATCCTCCTTTTTCTTCAAGGTGTGAATGAACTAGCTCACTGTAATCTGCTATCCATCCTTTCAATACACCTCAAAATATTAGCTCATAAATGTGCTTGGGATCTTGATCTTGACCTTCAATGCGAACTTAACTTCTCACTGAGAATGCTTCAGAGATGTACGAGTGTTCTTCAAACTGCCCTTAACCTTGACCATAGCTCTGATAGAGGTGGTAGTTAAATGATTTCCCTTATTAATGACATTACCTTGTGATGTTTTCGTTATTATTATTAATTCTTTCGATTTATCTTTTCTTATCATCAAAACTAATGCCAAGCAACAAATAAAAGAGTACACAAGATGTAGGCACGTTGCCAGGGCAAAACGTCACTCTAGGGGAAAACCCAGTCAAAATTCTTTCTTCAGTAGATTCATGATGAGACGACTAAGACGCTTACAACTTGACTTGAGACTATCTCCATCCATCTAGTCAACCTTCTTACGTCATTCTTTAGTTCTGTCATCCTTATTTACACTTCAGTCATTGCAATGGCACCGAACGAGCACCAAACCGTCCTGGTTGTGATAACACCGATTTTACTTGATTGATATAGCACTGAAGGTTGTTCAAGAGACACTGAAGAAAGGAGACTTCCTCACTGTAATTGTGAAAATTCCAACACTCGGAGGAACCTCTACTGCAGCAAATTTGAATCTACTTCACCTACTTGATTTTTAATATACATTAACCAAGTTATTCTATTGAATACTGAAGCAAATTACTTATGCAACCTACATTAATTAAATATTTGATCTCATGAAACAGAAAATAGAGCAAAGAACAAGATACATAGGACAAACTTATTTCTGGACACAATAGTCCCTGGAAAAACCCAATGCAGGAAAATTGGTGCAGCAACTATGAGGGTTTTATTATTATGCAGGAGAAATATCTGAATACAAATCTAGGATGTTCATCTAGCAATCCTTTACAGAGAAAATACTGACGGAAAATTTGAGTGAGTTTTACCTCACTTCGCCCGACAGAATTTCGCCTGATCTGACACAAGGCTGCTAACCCCAGCTATTTTTGCGCTGGCCCTGCGTCACCTTCTTTGCCCTCTGCGTCAGCTCTCCCAACAGTTCTCGGTAGTTTCGATAGTTTTGGATTCTGCGTGATAGGCAACTTTTCTGCGTCATCTCTCCCGGCTACTGCGCTGCCTTTGCGTCAACTCTCTCGGTTGTTCCCACAATTCCCGACAATTCCAACAGTTTCGGTTGTTTCGACAGTTCTGGATTCTACGTGACATGCAATTTTTCTGCATCAGCTGTCTCAGCCACTGTGCTGCTTCTCTGCAAGCTCTCTCCGCCTCTTTGTCAGTATTTTTCGGAAAGTCCTCCTGGATTCTCTCTGCCCCTTAGCTGCAAGATCTCCCCAATCGATTTTACTCTTGAGAACTTCTCACCTCAGAAAACCGATTTCCTCAATCTGTGTGTGTGTGTTTTCAAATGAACCCCAAGCCTCCATTTTATACTTTTCCTGTTGAGTTTTGAATGGTCGAGATTATGTCTCTAATCAACGGCTAAAATTAAAATATGACTTGATCCATCTTCTAGATCATTCTCCCCCATATTTTGATTAATACCCATTAATATTTTAATTTTCCTAAGTTTAGACTTAGAAGGCCCATTAAAAATATTAATTATTTTAATAAAATTCAATCCGGGTGGAATTTCACCAAATGGTTTCTGGGTTCTTTAGAACGCATGTGCCTTAGTGTCTCCACCAATTTTCAAGGTTAGAGCAATTCCGATGGTGCCGAAAACTAAAACTCCCTCTTAGCTAGGAAAGTGCTCTAGCAACAATGTTGACCTACATGCTGCTTTGTTTCTGAAGCACCTCCTTTCTGCATTGCTTCTGCCACCAACACTGTGCTGCTGCTGCTATTGTACTGCTGCCCATGACACTGCCACTGCTGCATCTGTACTATAGCTCCCTCTCAAACACTGCATTTGCTATGCTGCTAGCACTGCCATTGCTAACACTGCATTCGTACTGCAACTAAGTTGCTGAGAGAAACAACTGAAAAACATCCAAAATTAGTTGAACTTAATTGTGTTCAGCATAAGACAATGAATGTTGGAATCTGACTGTTGCTGACCCTTTGAATCCTGTGCACTGCTGCGGACTCTTGCAATGTGTCAACTGCACTGCTGACAACCTTGCTTTGCGCTGATTAGTCTCTGGTCCCAAGCTACTGCATTTGTCCTCCAAAATCTCCATTGCATCATCTGACACCAAGTTCATCTCGCTACTGTTGAATCTTGGGCTCTCGTAGCAAGGAATTGATCCAAGAGGTGGACACCTCAAGGATCGTGCCCACATGTAGTCCACTCGACTATAGCTCAATATCGCCCCATCTCCCACCTAGAGATGCGTGGGCACTCATGGCAAACTCATCCTCGTCAATCTTTGCTGAAGCAGCCTTAGGATCATGTTTCTCATCCTTATCCTTTTTCTTCAAAGGACACTCGGATGCATAGTGGCCCATCTCCCCACAGCTGAAACATTTCACCTTCGAAATGTCCTTCTTTCGCTTCGGCTTCTGCTGTACCTTCAATGCTAGAGTTTCGTTCTCCTCCTCCTCCTTCGTCTTTGAGCCACTCCCACTGCTGCCACTGAGGTTGGTCTTCACTAGGTCCCTCCTTAACTCCTCCTGTTGAAGAGCCGCCCACATCTCCTCCCATGAAGGTAGTTTCTCTCTGCCCAATATGCTTTGGACGAAAACTTGCCATTCATCTGAGATTCCATTCAGGGCTATCCTCACCATTGCGGTTGGCTGAGGAGTGGATCCCACTGCAACAAGCTTTCACCCCTTCTCCTTTCTGCATCAAAGTCTGTTCCAACTTCTGCTCCAAATACATCTTCTGCTATTTGGAAGAGCCTTCATACAAAGAAGACAAGGCTTCCCACATCTCTCAGGCTGTATCCTTGCCTTGCAAGCGTGATACCACATGATCTCGAACTCCATTGAGACTGAGCCTTTTTGCCTTCCCCTGCTCGACCTTGTACTTCTTCTTTTGATCGTTGTCAGCAGGAACAACTACAACACTTTTGACGTAGGCCTTGAGATCATATTCCTCCAGAACAACTAAGATTCTGGTTTTTCATATGACATAGTTGGAGGCTTCTTCCAACCTGTATTGATCTCTTAGCCCATGCGTTGCTATCTCACCCAACTGTTGAATTGAATCCTCTAGTCACTGCTTAGCATTGCTCAACAAGTGAGAAATTCGAACTTTCTGGTGGAAAGTTCTCTGACGAGAAAATTCCCCTTCTGCGTGTCTTTGTTATTTTTCAGCGAATTTCTACCCCGACAGAAACTGCGCCCTTCAAGCATTGAGCTGAGGCTCTGTGTCACTCTCTCTGCCTCTGCAAACTCATGAACTGGAAATCGTACCTCTCTATCGTCTCACTCAAAGAGAGATTTCCTCGGATCTGCTTCTCGACAAGGATTGCGCAGTCCCTTGAAGGGGATTCGAATTGCTACCAAGTGCAGTTTTTTGCCTCACCGCTCAGCACTGGATCTGCTCTTCCTGTTTTAAAATCAATTCTTTGATACCATGTGAAAAATCCTACACTCGAAGGAACCCCTACTGCAACAAATTTGAATCTACTTCACCTACTTGATTTTTAAGATACATTAACCAAGTTATTCTTCTGCATATTGAAGCAAATTACTTTTGCAGCCTACACTAATTAAATATTTGATCTCATGAAATAGAAAACAAAGCAAAGAACAAGATACATAGGAGACACTTATTTTTGGACACAATAGCCCCGGAAAAACCCAATTTGGGAAAACTGGTGTAGCAACTCTAAGGGTTTTATTATTATGCAGGAGAAAATCTGAATACAAATCTAGGATGCTCATGTAGCAATCCTTTACAGAGAAAATATTGGCGAAAATCTAAGTGAGTTTAACCTCACTTCACCCGACAGAATTCCGACTGATCCGGCACAAGACTGGCTTAACCCCGACTATTTCTGCGTTGGCCCCTGGGTCACCTTCTTGCCCTCTACGTCAGCGCTCTCGACTGTTTCGACAGTTCTCGGCACTTCCCGACAGTTCCTGCAGTTTCGGATTCTGTGTGACAGACAACTTTTTTGCGTCAGCTCTCCCGACTATTCCGACAATTCCCCATAGTTTCGGCAGTTCTTGGCAATTTCAGCTATTTCGACAGTTCTCGGTAGTTTCGACTGTTCTGACAATTCTGGATTCTGCGTGATAGGGAGCTTTTCTGCGTCAGCGCTCCTGGCTTTTGCGCTGCTTCTCTACAATCTCCCTCCGCCTCTCTGTCAGTATTCTCAAGAAAGTCCTCTCGGATTCTCTTTGCCCCTGAGTTGCAAGATCTCCCCAATCGATTTTCTTCTTGAGAACTTCTCACTTCAGAAAATCGATATCATCAATCTGTGTGTGTGTGTTTCCAAATGAACCCCAAGCCTCCTTTTTATATTTTTCCTGTTGAGTCTTCAACGACCAAGATTAAGCCTCTAATCAACGACTAATATTAAACATGACTTGATCCGCCTTATAGATCATTCTCACCCATATTTTGATCAATACCCATTAATATTTTAATTTTCTTAAGTTTAGACTTAGGAACCCCATTAAAAATATTAATTGTTTCTATAAAATAAAATCCGGGTGGAATTTCACTAAACGGTTTCTCAGTTCCTTAGAACTCATGTGCCTTAGCCTCTCGACCAATTTTCAAGGCTAGACTACTTCCGATGCTACCAAAAACTAATAGTATTAACACCAAGATATAACTACTGTGGTAGCACTGAGATTCACTGTGGTAGCATCAAGATAGACCCAATATAACATTACCAAACTGCATTAGCATAAAAAGCTTATTCATTGTAATAACCCAAAACCGTGATAGTTATGAGGTTTATTTATTCATTAAATCAACAATCAATTCGAGCTTCCTTCAATGTAATAACACTGAAATATAACCACTGTAGTGGCACCGAAATTATTCTTGTGATGACCGAACTTATTTAAGAGATGATCCGAACTTCTACTTCTGTGTTTAATGCAAGTTTGTTAGGCTTGTATATATAGTTGTCTCCACATTGAAATGAGCCAACACGACCATGTGAGGAAATGTGTCATTACAATGAGCCAAAATGTGTTCTTTTGACTTTAGCCGACTTCATAAGGATTCTTTCAACAACAAGGACACTAGATGTTGAAAAATCTGTAACTAGGTTCAGTCTTCATAAGTATGAAATTTACTCTTGTAAATAATAAAATGAAATGAAATTATTATTATTGTTTGAGCATGGGTTTCATGTTCAAGTTCTTTTATTTTAATGTCAAGCACCTATTGAGTGCTTCTAGGGTTTGTCCTAGGTTTAAGAGTCATTGTCATATATTGAAGACCCAATGGGCACATTGTATCTTGTAAAGAAAAAAATATTTTGTCTTTAAAGTGTCGGAATACCTCCAAGATCAAGTCGGCCTGAGGAGCGGTCAAATCAGCCTACGTGAAGAGCCACGTCCATCCTTAGAAGAGCTTATATATAGAGAGGAACTCGTCCTCCATTAGAGACATTCACTCATCTCATTCTCTATGCGAAGAAGAGGAAGAAAGGAGTGGAAGAAGAGGGTACAAAGAAGAGGAAGTCGAAGTGCTTGGGCTGGATCTATCTCCATTGTGAAAGTCGAAGTGAGGGTTTCTGCGTTGTGTCTATCACTAGTTCGATCTTGAAGGAAAGGAAGAAGGAAAGGCAAGGAAGGTCACTTAGGGCATCTTAGTAGCCCTAAGTCTCAAGGGTAGGCTAGTGAAGAGGAAGAGAAGGCGATTCGAGGGAGATCGAAGTCTCTAGCAGAAGCAGTACCAGTTGCAGCACTCGCTGTGAGCCAGAATTTCAGATCTACAGTGGGAGGTTGAAGTGACTACAGCAGGAGGCCGAGTTGATCTTGATCTTGGAGCGTATTTGTCTAAGTGACAAGGTCCTGGTATTTGTCAATTGAAGATTCTATAAGAAGAGAAGAGATTTATGGGTTTTCCCCTCAAGAGGAGGGGTTTTGGCCCTGGTTGTAGGCTATATACTGTGTCACTGTTCTTATTGTTTTGGTAGCTGTATGATGTATCGCACACTGTAATAATAAGAAAAAAAGCTAATAAGTAAAAAGGTAACACAAACAATTATCAAGTTAAGAGAATTAACATACTTACTGCCCTATTGAATACTCAACTTGGTATCAGAGGTAAGGTTATCTAAGGACATCATGAAGATCTCCGCTATAGTGAAGGAGTTCATCAGGAAAATTGCAAGCCATCTCAAGAAAGGTATTAAGGAAGCATGGAGTTTCTTATTTTCTTCAAACAAGGTATCATACAAAGAAAGGGATGAAGGTCTCTTCTCGGCTCTCTCTGGTACATTCCAAGATGAAGACATTTGGGTAATTGATAGTGGTGCGTCAAGGCACATGACTGACCACTTCAATCGATTGAAGACCTTATCATAAGGTAAATCCGCTTATTTAGTGGAACTTGGATATAACAAGATCTGTCCAGTGAAAGGCATTGGATCAACCTCTATAAAGCTGGAAGATGGAAGCAACATATGCCTCAACAACATTGTATTTGTCCCAGGTTTTCATAAGAATTTACTTTCTATTTCAATTCTAGAAGATAAGGGTGATAGAATAGCCTTCATTGATGGAAAAGTTGTTGTCTATGGAAAATACTCGAGGGTGATAGAAGCAATAGCAATTGCAACAGTTTTCGTGAGCCAGAATATCAGATCTAAATTGTGAGGTTGAACTCACTACAACAGGAGGCCGAATTGATCTTGATCTTGGAGGGTATTTGTCTGAGTCACTAGGTCATGGTATTCGTCAATTGAAGAATCTATAAGAGAAGAGATTTACGGGTTTTCTCCTCAAGAGGAGGGGTTTTGGCCCTGGCTTGCAGCGTATATACTATGTCACTGTTCTTATTGTTTTGTTAGTTGTCTGATGTATTTCACACTGTAATAATAAGGAACAAAGCTAATAAGTAAAAAGGTAACACAAAAAGTTATCAAGCTAAGAGAATTAACATACTTACTGCCCTATTGAATTCTCAACATGGTATCAAAGGTAAGGTTATCTAAGTGCATCGTGAAGATCTTCTCTATAGTGAAGAAGTGCATTAGGAAAATTGCAAGCCATCTCAAGAAAGGTATTATGGAAGGATGGAGTTTCTTATTTTCTTCAATGAAGGTGTCATACAAAGAAAGGGATGAAGGTCTTTTCTCGGCTCTCTCTGGTACATTCCAAGATGAAGAATTTTGGGTGATTCATAGTGGTGCATCAATGCAAATGACTAGCCAATCCAACTGATTGAATACCTTATCAAAATTTAAATCCGCTTATTCAGTGGAACATGGAGATAACAAGAGCTATCCACTGAAAGGCATTGGATCAACCTCCATAAAGCTGGAAGAGGGAAGCAACATACACCTCAACAACATTTTATTTGTTCCAGTTTTGCATGAGAATTTACTTTCTATTTCAAGTCTAGAAGATAAGGGTGATGGAATAGCCTTCATTGATGGAAAGTTCGTTGTCTGGGGAAATGACTCAAATATAAATCAAGTCAAGGTCATTGGCATCCGATAAGGAAGACTCTACAGATTAATATCTCTTATGGCCCAAGCCCTAGTCCACATGGAAATTAGCCGATGTGAACTTTGGCATCGAAGATTTGGTCATCTACATTTCAAAATCCTTGCAACTCTAAACCCCATAGTAGATGGAATTCCTAATTTGAAGGAGGATCATGAAGGTGTCTGCAAGAGATGTGCATTGGGTAAGAATACCAAGAGACCTTTTGGAAGTAGTGCTTCGCGGTCAAAAGAAATATTGGATCTTATTCATTCTGATGTATCTGGCCTTATGACTCCTAAATCTCTTATAGGACATCTATATTATGTCACATTTATTGATGACCATTCAAGGAAGACCTGGGTTTACTTAATGAAAACCAATGACGAAGTATTTACAAAATTTCAAGAATTCAAAGCTGAAATGGAAAACCTTATAGAAAGGAGAATCAATATACTAAGGTCTGATAATGGAGGAGAATATCCATCCAAAGAGATTACAACATTTTGTAAGGAATCTGGGATTAAGAGGGAGCTAATAGTCCCATATAATCCCGAACAAAGTGGAGTTGCAGAAAGAGAGAATAGATCCATTGAAGAAAGTGTAAAGGCAATGTTACACGATTGGGATCTACATAAGTTTCTGTGTGAGAAGCCACAAAGACAATTGTCTACATTCAAAAGCGAAGTCGCCAGAGATCTCTAGACAAAAAGTCTGGAAGAAGTGTTCACTGGAAAGAAGCCATCTATAGATCATCTCCGGATCTTTGGGTGTCCTGTATATATCCATATACCAAATGACAAAAAAAAAAAAGCTGGATCCTTCCGGTCTGAAGGGCACATTTGTGGGGTATAGCAACTCAACAAAAGCTTATAGGATCTACATGAAAGATGGGCATCACATTAAATTCAGTCGTGATGTCATATTTGATGAAAGCATAGCATTCAAGAAATCAAAGGAACTTTCCATAGACTTTGATGACGAATAACTTTTGATATTTGAGGAAGAAGCTGACCAAGGGAATGAAGAATCACATCATCAAGAAGAAGGTCCCTCGGAACATATTCAATCTGTGGTCAGTCCTGAAACAAGGAAAAGACCTAATTGGTTGAAGTCTACTCTACTTGATGCAAAAGGTCATGGAGTAGGGATAGTCTCATTTAGAGAAAGCCATAAACCAAAGGGATATTTTGGGTTTGCTGCATACATGACAAAACTAATAGAAGCAAAACCACCCTCATTTGAAGAGGCTATAAATCACCGAGAATGGAAGGATGCCATGAATGAAGAGTATCATTCTATAATGAAGAATGAAGTCTGGGAGATCGTACCTAGGCCCGAAGACAAATCTGTGGTTACTTCCAAGTGGATCTATAAGATCAAGTGTGTAGTCGATGGAAGTATAGATAAGTATAAAGCAAGATTTGTGGCTAGAGGCTTCTCTCAAATTGAAGGCATCGACTATGAAGAGACATTTGCTCCAACGACAAGATATACAACAATTCGATCATTAGTCTCTCTGGTAGCATCGATGGGATGGAACATCCAACAAAGGGATGTCAAGACTGCGTTTCTGAATGGCACAATAGATGAAGAAGTGTACATGGAGCAACCCTTGGGATTCGAAGTTGAAGACAAAAAGGCATATGTTTGCAGACTGAAGAAAGCATATTATATGGCCTCAAGCAAGCACCAAGGGCATGGTATGTTGAAATGGATGGATACCTACAAAGAATAGGCTTCAGAAAAAGTTATGCGGATTCGAATCATTATATTGAGGTTGTAGATGGAGAACCTTTAATTATTCTTCTATATGTCTATGATCTTGTCTTGATAGGTGTAGAAAGTCAAATTTAAGAATGTAAGAAGCAACTAGTAGCAGAATTTCACATGAAACATCTTGCGCTGGTGCATTATTACTTGGGACTCGAAGTCTGGCAAGAGCCTAATGATTTTTATTTGGGTCAAGGAAAGTACGTGATTGAGATACTGAAAAGATTTGACACGATGAACTGCAAAGCTATGACTACTCCGATGATCACTAACTTGAAGAGACTAAGAAGTTCCGAATGTAGCCCTGTGGATCCTTCCAAGTATAGGCAATTACTCATTGGCTCACTGATGTACTTGGTGAACACTCGACGAGACATATGCTTTGCAGTAAATGTTCTAGGTCAATTCCAAGTGGAGCCGAAGGATGATCAGTGGGTGGTAGCGAAACATATTCTGAGATATCTGCAAGGAACAATGCACTACTGTCTGAAGTATTATTGAAGAAATGATTGCCAACTGATTGGATATACAGATTCCAATTGGGGAGGCAGTGAGCAAGATGGAAGGAGCACTATGGGAGGATGTTTCAGTTTGGGATTGTCCATGGTCTCATGGATGAGCAAAAAGCAAGACAAAATTGCTTTGAGTAGTGCTGAAGCTTAATACGTTGCAGCCTGTGAAGTAAGCAGAGAAGCAGTATGGTTGAGGAATCTTGTATTCGACTTGTTTGAAGGACTGATGAACCCTACAGTGATAGTTTGTAATAAGACCAGTTGTATAAGTTTCTCTGAAGATCCAGTGTTTCATGGAAAGACAAAGCATATAAAGAACAAGTATCACTAGATTAGAGAGCTAGTACAAAATGGTGTGTTGTAGCCAAAATACATCTCCATTGATGAGCAGGTGGCGACATATTGACGAAATTTCTTCCGAACAAGAAGCTTGTATACTTAATAGACATGCTTGGTTTTGTTGATATATCCTCCCTAATTGAGAGGGAGAGATAGACACTACATTCTTGTCTTCACTTGGGAAGAAAGAATAGAGGATGGGGTAATCATCTAGCATTCGATACTCTTTGAGAATGTGGTAGGGTATTCAAGACAAGAGTAGTCGTGGGCATATATTCTTCGACATTAGCTACCCAACATAAGAATAGTCCAATGGAAGGTCATACTCCATGAACACTTGGGTGGAGTATTTACCTTGAGAGATAATGATTTTGGTGTCTATGAATAATTTGTCTCGCCAACATTGTGGTCTGATCAAGTGGATAGAGCTGTTAGTCAAGGCCTTGCTATGTCACAACGCTGATGGATATGATGCTAGACAGATGGGTTACGAATCCGAGTCTTTTTATGCAATCTCTTCAAATTGAGATTGACCATTTACCTCTTATGAATACCTCTTAGTTAAGAGGGAGTGTTGAAAAATGTGTAAGTAGGTTTAGTCTTCATAAGTATGAAATGTACTTGTGTAAATAATAAAATGAAAAGCAATTATTATTATTATTGGATCATGGTTTTCATGCTGAAGATCTTTTATTTTATAGGTCAATCACCCATTGAGCACTTCTAGGGTTTGTCCGAGGTTTAAGAGTGATTGTCATATATTGAAGGCCCTATGGGCACATTGCATCTTGTAAATAAAAAATTATTTCTACTTTAAAGTGTTGAAATACCTCCAAGATCAAGTTGGCCTAAGGAGCTGTCGTGTTGGCTTACATGAAGAGCCACGTCCATCCTTAGAAGAGCCTATATATAGAGAGGAACTCGTCCTCCGTTAGAGATATTCACTCACCTGATTCTCTATGCGAAGAAGAGGAAGAAAGAAGTAGGAGAGGGTATGAAGAAGAGGAAGTTGAAGTCCTTGGGCTAGATCTATCTCCCTTGTGAAGGTAAAAGCTAGGGTTTCTGTGCTGGGTCTATCACTAGTTCGATCTTGAAGTAAAGAATGAAGGGAGGGAAAGTGAAGGTCACTTAAGGCATCTCATGAGCCCTAAATCTCAAGGGAAGGCTAGCAAGGAGGAAGAGAAGGCTATTCGAGGGAGATCGAAGTCTCTAGGAGAAGCAGTAGCAGTTGCAACAATTGTCGTCAGTCAGAATTTCAGATCTACAGTGGGAGGTCGAAGTGACTACAGCAGGAGGCCGAGTTGATCTTGATCTTGGGGGGTATTTGTCTCAGACAATAGGTCATGGTATTCGTCAATTGAAGAATCTATAACAAGAGAAGGCGTTTACTGGTTTTCCCCTCAAAAGGAGGGGTTTTGGCCTTGGCTTGTGGTCTATATACTGTGTCATTGTTCTTATTGTTTTGGTAGTTGTTTGATGTATCACACAGTGTAATAATAACGAAAAAAGCTAATAAGTAAAAAGGTAACACAAACAATTATCAAGTTAAGAGAATTAACATACGTACTGCCCTATTGAATTCTCAACATGGTATTAGAGGTAAGGTTATCTAAGGGCATCACGAAAGGTATTACAGAAGTGTGAAGTTTCTTGTTTTCTTCAAAGAAGGTATCATACAAAGAAAGAGATGAAGGTCTCTTCTCGGCTCTCTCTAGTACATTCCAAGATGAAGACGTTTGGGTAATTGATAGTGGTGCATCAAGGCACATGACTGGCCATTCCAACCGATTGAAGACCTTATCAAAAGTTAAATCCACTTATTCAATGGAAGTTGGAGATAACAAGAGCTATCCCGTGAAGGGCATTGGATGAACCTCCATAAAGCTGGAAGATGGAAGCAACATACACCTCAACAACATTGTATTTGTTCCAAGTTTGCATAAGAATTTACTTTCTATTTCAATTCTAGAAGATCAGGGTGATAGAATAGCCTTCATTGAAGGAAAGGTCGTTGTTTTGGGAAAAGACTCAAATATAAATCAAGCCAAGGCCATTGGCATTCGAGAAGGAATACTTTACAAATTAATATCTCCTGTGGCCCAACCCCTAATTCACATTGAAATTAGCCCATGTGAACTTTGGAATCAAAGGTTTTGTCATTTACATTTCAAAATCCTTCCAACTCTAAGCTCCATAGTAGATGTAATTCCTAATTTGAAGGAGGATCATGAAGGTGTCGGCAAGGGATGTGCATTGTGGTAAGAATACCAAGAGACCATTTGGAAGTAGTGCTTCACGGTCAAAAGAAATCTTGGATCTCATTCTTTCCGATGTATGCGACCCGATGACTCCTAAATCTCTTGGAGGGCATCTATATTATGTCACATTTATTGATGACCATTCAAGAAAGACCTGGGTTTACTTAATGGAAGCAAGGGACGAAGTATTTACAAAATTTCAAGAATTCAAAGTTGAAGGGGAAAACCTTACAGAAAGGTGAATCAAGATACTAAGATCCGATAATGGAGGAGAATATATATCCAAAGAGATTATAGCATTTTGTAAGGAATTTGGGATTAAGAGGGAGTTTACAGTCCCATATAATATCGAACAAAATGGAGTTGCAGAAAGAAAGAATAAATCCATTGAAGAAAGTGTAAAGGCAATGTTACACGATTAGGATCTACCTATGTTTCTGTGTGGAGAAGCCACGAAGACCACTGTCTACATTCAAAATTGAAGTCCCCAAAGATCTCTAGACAACAAAACTCCGGAAGAAGTGTTCACTGGAAAGAACCCATCTGTAAATCTTCTCTGGATCTTTGGGTGTCCTGTATATATCCATATACCAAAGGACAAAAGAAAGAAGCTGTATCCTTCCGATTTGACTGGTATATTTGTGGGGTATAGTAGCTCATCAAAAGCTTATAGGACTAAGTTGCTGGAATCAGCTACCTCCAACCCCAAAACGCCATTTTCTGTTTCAGATCCGGATCGCATACGAAATGCTGGTAAAACGTTTTTGTTGCCGTTTTTTCATGGAAACGGAAAGTTTTTTACCTAGCCGTTTTTTTTGAAAAACTTGCTGTTTTAAAAAATTTGAAAACGTTTTAGGAAAATCATGAAATGTATTAAAAAAATTGAAAGCGGTTTTGGAAAATTGTGAAACGTATTTGACGAAAAAAAACGTTTTCCGCACAATGCCTGCTGGGAATGGTTGATTTGGTTTGTTTCTCAACCACCGAACAACTTCAAATTACAACTACGGGGTTTACAGTTCACCCTAACCTAAAATTGGAGTGAACGTTATTTATCATTAAGCATTATCGTGGAAGTTGAAACGTTCATCGCCGTCGAGACTTGTCACCGCCGAGACAGTTGACTTGAAACTGAAAGTTGTAACATCGCCATCAGGGTTCGACACTAGTTTTAAGCTTTTACAATTGTTCAACTGTTTCATCGCCCGACACCACCGAGAGACTGGTCAGTGAACTTTTAACTTCTAAGTTTTACTGTTACAGTTTTAAAATTTAACTTTTACAGTGTTACTGTTACAGTTGTATGCCCTACAGTTACATCATCGCTCAATATTCGTTTGCAAGCTTTGTGACTCATCAATGTGACCTTGGGAAGACTGATGTAATGGAAAATGCCATGAAAATAGAGAGGCATACTTTGAACAAATGATTGTAGTATCCTTTCTTATATAGAAAATCACCATTTCTTAGTCTGTAGAAAGGATCAAAATTAAAGGGGCCGATTGAGTTGTAAAATTCTGTCGTAAATAGCGAATACTTCGTCCATGGGCATTTATAAATGCATTTGGGGAATACAGACATTTATATGGAATGCAACAATGAAACACACCTCCATGTACATCAATCAACATGCAAAAATAAAGATAATCACATGTATCTCCATCATTACCTCTCCCATGCATGATAAACAAGGTGTTGCTCGAACCTTACATTGCTGGTACGATGCTGTTGAAGAGAATGCCTCTAAAATGCAAAGTGAACTTGCATTTGCAGGCAATAAAGAATCATAATGCCATAAAACCAATTACATAGAACCCAACACTTGATCAATGTTTAAAATCTTTATAAACTTTAGAAAATTACCCGAACCACTTAACTAACCTTTAACACCAACTAGCAAAGTTGGTTGTTCATTGGGTTTGGGTTATATTTATGAGAATTGACACCTATCTTCCTCATTATAGGGTTTGTGATGTCCATGTTCACTAGGGTTTTGGTTTGCTATTCAGTTTTACTAGGGTTTTCTTGGGATTTGAAGACTGAGATACATATTTTAATTTTTTTAAAATTATAAGTTTGTAAATTGTAACTTGTTTTGAACTTTTGAAATACATATATGATATTTGTCAATTTTCTTTTTCAGTTTTATTTACATCGTCATCATCATTCATGGCAACTTCAAGTTCAACCATTCATGAGGCAGAGGAAGTGGAACATGAAATTGAATCAGCCCCTAAAGTTGATCCAAAATCACCACTTTGGAAATATGTAACTACTGTTGGGAAGATCCAAGGAGGTGGATCATTGGCATGGGTTTGCAGTGAGTGTAAAAAGCAGTTTAAGGGATCATAACATTTTCTTGGGTTAAAAGGCAACGGGGTTCGAATATGCAGTGGCCCACCTAAAGAGAATGACACAGATGGAAATGGTTTAAGCAAGGCAAAACGTGCAAAATATCAGAGAGAACAAGGCGAGGCAGATGCTAAAGCAAATGAGGCAAATCCTGCCTCCCATTTAAAACACCCAAGAAGGTTGGGAGCATCTTCATCAAATCCTCCACTTCATTCTCAAGGAATTGTTTGTTCAAAGCGGTCAAATTTGGGACTGCTTGAAAAGAGTTTTAATAATGACGCTCAAGAGATAGCAGATGCAACTATAGCCCAATGCAGTTATGGCATATGCAAATGGTCTTCCCTTAACCTTGTGCGATCTCCTTACTGGGCAAATATGGTAAAAATAGTGAATGAAGCCCCAAGAGGGTACAGGAGCCCTGGATATGAGAAGGTATGCACCACATTGTTGAGTGTTGAAAAGTTAGATTTGGAGGCTAAATTAGGCCCCATTTGTCATTCATGGCTCATTTCAGGGGTGTCCATCAAAGAAATAGGCTTTTGATCAATGTGATTGCTCAGAGCCCACAGGGGGCAATGTTTTTGAGGGCAGTGGATTGTGAGGGGCAGATGAAAGATTCTCAATTCATTTCTAACATCTTGATTGAAGCAATTGAATTGGTAGGGCCTGAAAATGTTGTCCAGGTAATAACTGACAATGCAACGATGTGTACAACAGCAAGCCTAATTATTGAAGGCAAATATCAGCACATCTTTTGGACCCCTTGTGTTGTACATTCATTGAACCTCATGTTGAGCAAGATGGGGAAGCAGATTGAGTGAATTCGAGTTATTTTCGAAGAGGCAAAAGAAATTCAAGCCTTTATCACAAACCACCACATGTCCCAAGGCATCTACAGGGAATTTGCTAAGTTGGAGCTCCTTAAGGTACCTATACTTTAAAGTTTATTAAATATTTCATAAATTCTAATTTCCTACTCTAAATTCAAATATCTAAATTTGATTCTCAAATGTCATGATTCGTGAATCATAATAGTTATTCAATCAAGTTATGATTTTAATTTGTTGAAATTTGAAGCATTGGCAATTTGGCACCTGTAGATTGCTAAGACTCTATTTGCTTCTCACATCATAGTCTTAACAAGGCTTATGCAGTTGAAAGATGCATTAGAATCAATGGTATGCAGTTCTCTTTGGAATCAATGGAGGCAATCCCAATCTGATAGAGCACAAGCAATGAAACGGTTGGTTGTTGATGATGAATGGTGGGATAGGGTGGAGTACCTCTTGGCATTTACTAAGCCAATTGTGGATTTGCTCCATATATTTGACAGAGACATGCCTAATTTGGGAGAGGTGTATGAGGGCATTGATTCCATGATAGAGAAGATAAGGATGGTTATAAATGCCAAGGAGAATGACCCGAATGAATTCTTTTACAAAGAAGTAAAAGATATATTGACCAAAAGGTGGAACAAGATGACCACCCCTTTGCACCTTTTAGCCTATGCAGTGAATCCAAAATATTATGCTGGAGAGTTGCTACGTGATCCAGAAAGAACTACACCAAACAAAGACCCAGAAGTTGCAGAAGAATATATAAATGATTTTAGAAAGTTTTTTATAGATCCCGAAATTGGGCTTCGGATTCGTGGACAATTTTCTCATTTTGTGGGATCAGAGGGTTTGGGTTGTGATATTGAGTGTATGCGGGACAAGACCAGAGTAAGTCCAATTGAGTGGTGGAACTTCTATGGTGGGGCACTTCCACATATCCAAAAATTGGCCATCAAGATCTTGTCACAAGTTGCTAGTTCTTCTTCAGCAGAAAGGAACTGGGGTACATACGACTTCATCCATTCAGTGAGGCGAAACAGATTGGGCTCTAAGAAGGCTGAGGAACTAGTGTATGTTCATTCAAACCTTCGCCTTCTGTCACACAAGAGAGATGAATACAAATTTGGGCCCACCAAATTATGGGACATGGAACTAGAGTTGCTTGACTTGGATATGACATTGAATGCCATGTCTGATATGAATTTGTTTGATGCGGAGTCACCAATAGGTGGATCTTCAAGTGGACATGGTAGCAATGTTTCTAGTCCCACTTCTAGAGAGGACATGGAACCTTCTAGTGGCATGAATGAAGACATATTTGATGATATGTAAATGTAATTTATAATGGTGTTTTAACTTTTAAACTTTTGAACAACCATATGAATTATGAATAATGATAGTAGACTGTCAGTCATAGTTCATTTTGTACTTTGTACTATGTAGTAATTAGCATGCATTATTAATTTTGGTAATGATGGTGTCCGTGTAGCTTGTCATGTTGATAACTTGATGATTGAAATTTGAAACAAAAACTTGTTGATATGTTGAATCATGAATGTTATAATAATCGTTAATGATGATGACAATGTTTATGTTGAATTGATGATGATGAATCATGATAGATCATGGATGATAATTGATTATGTACTTTTTGTCTTTAGATCTAATCTAGATTCTAAAATATGAATGGTAATATGAAATTTTATTTTTTAAATATATATATTTCTTTTTTTAATTAATTTTTTATTCATTTATTTATTTATTCTTATTTATTTATTATGTGTTGTTTCTTGCCGTATCGTATTCAAATTTTGTGAAAATTTGTTGTATCCGTTTCAAACCCCGTATTCGTATTCATTTCAAACCCTGTATCTGTTTTAGTGCAACTTAGTTGTAGGATCTACATGAAAGATGGACATCACATAGAAGTAATTTGTGATATCATATTCGATGAAAGCATAACATTCAAGAAATCAAAGGAACTTTCCATAGACTCTGATGACAAAGAACTTCCGATATTTCAGGAAGAAGCTGACCAAGGGAATGAAAAATCACATCCTAAAGAAGAATCTCCCTGTGAACCTGTTCAATCTGTGGTCATTCCTGAAACAAGGAAAAGCCTAATTGGTTGAACTTTACACTACTTGATGCAGAAGGTCATGGAGCAGTGGCAAACTCATTTAGAGAAAGCAAGAAACCAAAGAGATATTCTAGATATGTTGCATAGATGACAAAACTAATAGAAGCAGAACCATCCTCATTTGAAGAGGCTATAAATCAACGAGAATGGAAGGATGCCATGGATGAAGAGTATCAATCTATAATGAAGAATGGAGTCTGAGAGATCATACCTAGGCCCAAAGACAAATCTGTGGATACTTCCAAGTGGATCTATAAGATCAAGCATGCAGTCGATGGAAGTATAGATAAGTATAAAGCAAGATTTGTGGCTAGAGGCTTCTCTCAACTTGAAGGTATCGACTATGAAGAGACATTTGCTCCAACGACAAGATATACAACAATTCAATCATTAGTCTCTCTGGCCGCATCAATGGGATGGAACATCCACCAAATGGATGTCCAAACTGCATTTTTGAATGGCATAATAGATGAAGAAGTCTACATAGAGCAACCCTTGGGATTCGAAGTTAAAGATACAAAGGCATATGTTTGCAGATTGAAGAAAGCATTATATGGCCTCAAGCAAGCACTAAGGGCATGGTATGCTAGAATGGATGCATACCTACAAAGAATAGGCTTCACAAAAAGTTCTGTTGATTCGAACCTTTATATCAAGGTTGTAGACAAAGAACCTTTAATTATTCTTCTATATGGAGATGATCTTCTCTTGACAGGTGTAGGAGGTCGAATTGAAGAATGTAAGAAGCAATTGGTAGCAAAATTTGACATGAAAGATCTTGTGTTGGTGCATTATTACTTAGGACTAGAAGTCTAGCAAGGACCTAATGAAGTTTATTTGGGTCAAGGAAAGTACGTGATCGAGATATTGAAAAGATTTGACATGATGAACTGCAAAGCTATGCCTACTTCGATGATCTCTAACTTGAAGAGACTAAGAAGTTCCGAATCTAGCCCTGTGGATCCTTCCAAGTATAGGCAACTCATTGGCTCACTGATGTACTTGGTGAATACTTGACGAGACATATGCTTTGCAGTAAATGTTCTTAGTTCATTCCTAGTGGAGTCGAAGCATGATCATTGGGTGGGAGCGAAACATATTATGAGATATCCACAAGGAACCATCCACTACTGTTTGAAGTATGACCGAAGAAATGATGTCCAACTGATTGGCTATATAGACTGTGACTGGGGAGGCTGTGAGCAAGATGGAAGGAGCATTACGAGAGCATGTTTCAGTTTGGGATCCTCCATGGTCTCATGGATGAGAAGAAAGTAAGACAATTGCTTTGAGTAGTGCTGAAGCTGAATACGTTGTAGCTTGTGAAGTAAGCAGAGAAGCAATATGGTTGAGGAAGTTGGTATCCGACTTGTTTGAAGGACCGATGAACCGTACAGTGATAGTTTGTGATAACACTAGTTGCATAGGTTTGTCTGAAGATCCAGTGTTTCATGGAAAGACAAAGCATATAAAGAACAAGTATCACTATATTCGAGAGCTAGTACAAAATGGTGTGTTGCAGCTACAATATATCTCCATTGATGAGTAGGTAGCTGACATATTGACGAAATCACTTCCGAACAAGAAGCTTGTATACTTAAGAGACAAGCTTGGTTTGGTTGATATATCCTCCCTAACTGAGAGGGAGAGATAGACACTACATTCTTGTCTTCACTTTGGAAGAAAAAATGGAGGATTGGGTAACCATCTGGCATTCGATACTCTTTGAGAATGTGGTAGGGCATTCAAGACAAGAGTAGTCATGGACCAATATTCTTTAAGGATTAGCTAACCAATATAAGAAAAGTCCAATGGTAGGTCATACTCTATGAACAACCGGGTAGAGTATTTACCTTGAGAGACAATGATTTTGGTCTCTATGAATCATTTGTCTCACTAGCATTGTGCTTTGATAATGTGGATAGAGCTCTTAGTCAAGGCCTTGTTGTGTAACAATGCTAATGGATATGATGCTAGACAGATGGGTTACCAATTTGACTCTTTTTATGAGATCTCTTAAGATTGAGAATGACCATGTACCTCTTATGAATACCTCCTTAGTTAAGAGGTAGTGTTGAAAAATGTGTAACTAGGTTCGGTTTTCATAAGTATGAAATGTAATCTTGTAAATAATAAAATGAAAAGAAATTATTATTATTGTTGGAGCATGGAATTCATGCTCAAGTTCTTTTATTTTATAGGTCATGCACCCATTGAGTGCTTTTATGGTTTGTCCTAGGCTTAAGAGTCATTGTCATATATTGAAGACCCTATGGGCACATTGCATCTTGTAAAGAAAAAAATGTTTTCTTTCAAGTGTCGAAATACCTTCAAGATCAAGTCAGCCTAAGCAGCTGTCAAGTTGGTCGACAAGAGAAGCCACGTCCGTCCATAGAAGAGCATATATATAGAGAGGAACTAGTCCTCCATTAGAGACATTCACTCATTTGATTCTCTATGCGAAGAAGAGTAAGAAAGTGTGATAATTTCTGAATCTAAACATCAAAAATCCTACTGCAATCACTGGTTTATCATCTCCTACTTGTTCTTTACTTTTAACAAGTTATTTAATTACTTAAACAATGATGAAAACACTATTGCAGCCTACACATACATACAGATCATGAACTGAAATAAACTGAAACAATCACACAGGGGACACCGTTATTTTTGGACAATCGTCCCCGGAAAAACCCAATGTGGGAAAACGGTGCAACATATAGAGGGTTTGTATTATTAAGCAGATTTCTAAATACAACTAGGGTGCCAAATTTAGCTCACCCAACAGAGAATAAACCTGGCAGAAGTACCTCTGTCTGGAGACAGATATTTTGACAATTCCAGCAACTGGATGATCAAACCCCACAGATGACAATGTTGTTCCCAGTGCTGGGCAATGATGGCTGGTCCAAGTTCTGCGTTGGAATTCTGTCATCTCCTCTAGGAGCTGCATCACCTTCCTAATGAGCCTCCCTTGCTCAGAAGTCGATATGCTCAATTGCTGCTCTCTCTGTCCCACAACAAAAAAAAGAAACCCAACGCTGCCTCTATGGGACTGCGTCAACCCCTCTAGCTTCTGTGTCACCCTCTCTGGAGCTGCGCTGTCTCTCCTGCTGTTGCTCTACCTCTCTACTATGTATCCTCGGCCTTGGATTGAAGTCCCTCTGTCGAACTACCCCTCTCATTGCAACTTAGATTACTTAGCTCGACTTTCTTAGCAAACCATGCACCAGAAAAATCAAACTCTTTGATCTCTTGGTGTATTTGCAATTGACCCTCAAGCCTCCTCTTATATTTTTCCTGTTGATGAATGAACTGTTGCTCTCTCTGTCTCATAGGAAAAAAAACACCAACGCTGCCTTATGGGACTGCGTCAACCCTTTAGCTTTTGCGTTACCCTCTATGGAGCTGCGCTGTCTCTCCTGCTGTTGCTCTACCTCTCGACTATGTATCCTCAGCCTTGGATTGAAGTCCCTCTGCTGAACTACCCCTTTCACTGCAACTCAGATCACTTAGCTCGATTTTCTCAGCGAACCACGCCCCAAAAAATTCAAACTCTTGATCTCTTGGTGTATCTGCAACTGACCCTCAAGCCTCCTCTTATATTTTTCCTGTTGATGAATCAACGATCGTGATCTAATCTCTAATCAACGACCAAGATGAAAACATGCTTGATCTTCGTCACTTAGAACCTTCTCACCCATATATTTATTAATACACATTAATATTTTTATTTTCCTAAGTTTAGACCTAGGAACTCATTAAAAATATTAATTATTTTAATAACTCCTCATCCGGGTGGAATTTCTCCAAACGATTTCTGGGTTTTGGATATCTCGTGTTCTAGCCCCTCCACAAAATTTCGGAGCTAGAGCACATCTGATGCTACCTAAAATCAACACTCCCTTTTAGCGAGGAATGTGCTCTAGCAATACTTCTCAACAGAAGTACTACACTGATCTACTGCATCGGTGGCCTATTTTGCTGATGCTTGGCTTGATGCCCTTCATCCACTGCACTGTTGCCGATGACTCTGCAACTGCCACTGCTACATCTGTACTACAACTCTCTCAAAATGCTGCCTCATGCTGCCCATAACACTGCGATTGCTAATTGTTGCACTTCAACTCAATTGCTGAGAAGTAAGCAACTAGAACTTCACCCAAAACTTACATGCTACTCAGTATGGATGCCTCGTGATGCTGAAGCTACCTCTGCTGCTAATTTGTGTTGACCCTTTGCTGCCATTGCGCTGCTGCAAACTGCTCTGTGCCTCTCGCATTGCTACAACTTCCACTGCGCTGCCTCAGACTTTGGCACTCTAGCTCTACCACTGTCGCTCCATCACACCTCACACCAACTGACATCCGTCATTCTGCTACTGTGGTTAAGGGCTCCCGTAGCCATATGTGATCCAAGAGTTTGGACACCTCAAGGATCTTGCCCTCATGTAGTCCTCTCGACTACAACTCCATGTCGCCCCAACTCTTCTCCAAAGGTGTATGAGCTCTCATGGCACAATCGTCATCCTCGCTTTCCTTGCTTGCTTTCGCTGGAGCAACCTTTGATTCAAGAGCTTCCCACTTGCCCTTCTTTTGAGGGCACTGAGTGGCATAATGTCAGAGTTCCCCACAGTTGAAATATCTGACCTTGGTGATGTCCTTCTTTCTCTTCTGCTGCACTTGATGTCCCGATGACGTGAGAGCTGCATCCTCCTCCTCCTCCTCCTTCTTGACCCGGGTTTCGTTGCCGCTAATCCCTATGTTGGTCATGCTCCTGAGCTCTTCTTATCGAAGAGCTGCCAACATCTCCTCTCAACTGGGGAGAGTCGCTCTCCCCAAGATACTTTGGATAAAAGTCTCCCAGTGCTCGGTGACTGCATTTAGGGCAGTCTTGACCATGAACTCAGGATCTAGTGTAGACCCCATTGAAGTCAACTGGTCGTGAATCCCTTGCAACCTGAGAAGGAAGGGATCAATCTATTCTCCCTTCTGCATTTGGTACTGTCTCATCTGCGTCTGGTACTGTCTCGATTGATTTTCTAATAGCATCTTTTGTTGGATGGAAGATCCCTTATACAAGGTGGTCAACGCCTCCCACATCTCCCTTACTGTGTTCTTCTTAGCAATGTGTGGTACTACATGATCTTTGACCCCGTATAGGATCATGCACTTGGCCTTAGCCTAGGCGTCCTCGTACTTGTTCTTTACTTTTAACTGAATCAACACCTTGGAAATCCTACTGCAATAACTGGTTTATCATCTCCTTGTTCTTTACTTTTGACAAGTTATTTAATTACTTAAACAACAATGAAAACACTATTGCAGCCTACATATACATACAAATCATGAACTGAAATAAATTGAGACAATCACACAAGGGACACCATTATTTTAGGACAATCCTCCTCGGAAAAACCCAGTGCCGGAAAAGCGGTGCAACATATAGAGGGTTTGTATTATTAAGCAGAATTTTGAATACAACTAGGGTGCCAAATCCGGCTTACCCAACAGAGAATAACGCTGGCTGAAGTACCTCTATCCAGAGACAAGTATTTTGTCAATTCCAACCGCTGGATGATCAAATCCCATAGATGACAATGTTGTTCCCAATGCTGGGCATCGATGGCTGCTGCAAGCTCTGCGCTGGAATTGTGTCATCTCCTCTAGGAGTTGTGTCACCCTTCCAATGAGCCTCCCTTGCTCAGAAGTCGATATGCTAAACTTCTACTCTCTCTGCCCCACAGGTAAAACCCCAACACTGCCTCTAAGGGTCTGCGTCAGCCCCTCTATCTTCTACGTCACCCTCGCTGGAGCTGCGCTGTCTCTCTTGTTGCTGCTCTACCTCTTCGCTATGTATCCTCGGCCTTGGATTGAAGTCCCTCTCCCGAATTGGCCCTCACTGCAACTCAGATCACTTAACTCGACTTTCTCAGCAAGCCACGCCCCAGAAAAATCGACCTCTTTGATCTCTTGATGTATCTCCAACTGACCCTCAAGCCTCCTCTTATACTTTTCCTGTTGATGTGTCAACAGACGAGATCTAATCTCTAATCAACGGCTAAGATTAAAATAGGTTTGATCCTCGTCACTTAGAACCTTCTCACCCATAGTTTTATTCATACACAATAATATTTTTATTTTCCTAAGTTTAGACCTAGGAACTCATTAAAAATACTAATTATTTTAATAACTCCTCATTTGAGTGGAATTTCTCCAAATGATTTTTGGGTTCTGGAGATCTCATGTGTTCTAGCCCCTCTACAAAATTTCGGAGCTAGAGCACATCCAATGCTACCCAAAATCAACAGAAAGAAGTCGAAGAAGAGGAAGTCAAAGTGCTTGGGCTAGATCTATCTCCCTTGTGAAAGTTGAAGCCAGGGTTTTTGCGCTGGGTCTATCACTTGTTCGATCTTGAAGGAAAGAAAGAAGGAAAGGCAAGCGAAGGTCACTTAGGGCATCTCATTGGCCCTAAGTCTCAAGGGAAGGCTAACGAAGAGGAAGAGAAGGCTATTCGAGGGAGATCGAAGTCTCTAGGAGAAGTAGTTGTAATTGCAACAGTTTCCGTGAGCCAGAATATTAGATCTACATTGCCTGGTCGAAGTCACTACAGCAGGAGGCCAAGTTGATCTTGATCTTGGAGGGTATTTGTTTGAGTCACTAGGTCATGGTATTCGTCAATTGAAGAATCTATAAGAAGAGAAGAGATTTATGGGTTTTCTCCTCAATAGGAGGGGTTTTGACCCTGCCTTGCAGCCTATATACTGTCACTGTTCTTATTGTTTTGTTAGTTGTTTGATGTATCACACATTTTAATAAGAACGAACAAAGCTACTAAGTAAAAAAGTAACACAAAAAGTTATCAAGTTAAGAGAATTAACATACTTATTGCCCTATTGAATTCTCAACATGGTATCAAAGGTAAGGTTATCTAAATCTCAAGAAAGGTATTATGGAAGGTGGAGTTTCTTATTTTCTTCAAAGAAGGTGTCATACAAAGAAAGGGATGAAGGTCTTTTCTCGGCTCTCTTTGGTATATTCCAAGATGAAGACTTTTGGGTAATTGATAGTGGTGCATCAAGGCACATGACTAGACAATCCAATCGATTGAAGACCTTATCAAAATCTAAATCCACTTATTTAGTGGAACTTGGAGATAACAAGAGCTATCTAGTGAAAAGCATTGGATCAACCTCCATAACGCTTGAAGATGGAAGCAACATACACCTCAACAACATTTTATTTGTTCCAGGTTTGCATAAGAATTTACTTTCTATTTCAAGTCTAGAAGATAAGGGTGTTGCAATAGCCTTCATTGATGGAAAGGTCATTGTCTGGGGAAATGACTCAAATATAAATCAAGTCAAGGTCATTGGCATCCGATAAGGAAGACTCTACAGATTAATATCTCCTGTGGCCCAAGCCCTAGTCCACATTGAAATTAGTCGATGTGAACTTTGGCATCGAAGATTTGGTCATCTACATTTCAAAATCCTTGCAACTCTAAACCCCATAGTAGATGGAATTCCTAATTTGAAGGAGGATCATGAAGGTGTCTGCAAGAGATGTGCATTGGGTAAGAATACCAAGAGACCATTTGGAAGTAGTGCTTCACGGTCAAAAGAAACCTTGGATCTTGTTCATTACTATGTATGTGGCCCTATGACTCTTAAATCTCTTGGAGGACATCTATATTATGTCACATTTATTGATGACCATTCAAGAAAGATCTGGGTTTATTTAATGAAAACCAAGGACGAAGTATTTACAAAATTTCGAGAATTGACAACTGAACTGGAAAACCTTACAGAAAGGAGAATCAAGATACTAAGATATAATAATGGAGAATATACATCCAAAGAGATTATAGCATTTTGTAAGGAATCTAGGATTAAGAGGGAGTAGATAGTCTCATATAATCCAGAACAAAATGGAGTTGCAAAAAAGAAAGAATATGTTGATTGAAGAAAGTGTAAAGGCAATGTTACACGATCAGGATCTACGTAAGTTTCTGTGGGGAGAAGCTACAAATACAACTGTCTACATTCATAATTGAGGTCCCCACAGATCTCTAGACAACAGAACTCCGGAAGAAGTGTTCATTGGAAAGAAGCCATCTATAGACTCTAATGACGAAGAACTTTCGATATTTGAGGAAGAAGCTGACCAAGGGAATGAAGAATCACACCATGAAGAAGAAGGTCCCTGTGAATTTGTTTAATCTATGGTCATTCCTGAAACAAGGAAAATACCTAATTGGTTGAAGTCTACACTACTTGATGCAGAAGGTCATGGAGCAACGACATGCTCATTTAGAGAAAGCAAGAAACCAAAGAGATATTCTGGGTGTGTTGCATACATGACAAAACTAATACAAGTAGAACCATCCTCTTTTGAAGACTATAAATCATCGAGAATGGAAGGATGCCATGTATGAGGAGTATCAATCTATAATGAAGAATGGAGTCTGGGAGATTGTACCTAGGCCCAAAGACAAATCTGTGGTTACTTCTAAGTGGATCTTTAAGATCAAGCATGCAACCGATGGAAGTATAGATAAGTATAAAGCAAGATTTGTGGCTAGAGGCTTCTCTCAACTTGAAGGCATCGACTATGAAGAGACATTTGCTCCAACGTCAAGATATACAACAATTCGATCATTAGTCTCTTTGGCAACATCGATGGGATGGAACATCCACCAAATGGATGTCAAGACTGCGTTTCTGAATGGCAGAATAGATGAAGAAGGCTACATAGTGCAACTCTTGGGATTTTAAGTTAAAGACAGAAAGGCGTATGTTTACAGATTGAAGAAAGCATTATATGTCTTCAAGCAAGAATCAAGGGCATGATATGCTAGAATATATGCATACCTACAAAGAATAGGCTTCATAAAAAGTTCTGATGTTTCGAACCTTTATATCAAGGTTGTAAATTGAGAACCTGTAATTATTCTTCTGTATGTAGATGATCTTCTCTTGATAGGTGTAGAAGGTCGAATTGAAGAATGTAAGAGGCAACTGGCAAGAAAATTTGACATGAAAGATCTTGGGTTGATGCATTATTACTTGGGACTAGAAGTTTGGCAAGGACCTAATGAAGTTTATTTGGGTCAAGGAAAGTACGTGAACGAGATACTGAGAAGATTTGACAGGATGAACTGCAAACCTATGACTACTTCGATGATCACTAACTTGAAGAGAGTAAGAAGTTCCGAATCTAGCCTTGTGGATCCTTCGAAGTATAGGCAACTCATTGGCTCACTGATGTACTTGGTGAATACTCGACAAAACATATGCTTTGCAGTAAATGTTCTAAGTCAATTCCAAGTGGGGCCGGAGCATGTTCGGTGGGTGGTAGCAAAACATATTCTGAGATATCTGCAAGGAACCATCCACTACTGTATGAAGTACGACTGAGGAAATGATGTCCAACTGATTGGATATACAGATTTCGACTGGGGAGGCTGTGAGCAAGATGGAAGATGCACTATAGGAGGATGTTTCAGTTTGGGATCGTCCATGGTCTCATGGATGAGAAGAAAGTAAGACACAGTCGCTTTTAGTAGTGCTGAAGCTGAATACTGCAACCTGTGAAGTAAGAAAAGCAGTATGGTTGAGGAAGCTGGTATTCGACTTGTTTGAAGGACTGATGAACCCTACAATGATAGTTTGTGATAACACCAGTTGTATACGTTTGTCTAAAGTGTTGGAAATAACACTGAGAGGGGTGGTGAATCAGTATTATAAAGTCAATTATTTTTCATTTCATAATCAGATTTGCATATGCTACTTCAGTTAGTGAAAATGGCGTATATACACAACTACAGTTAAGGAAACTCGCGTATAACTTGCAGACTTGTAATTTAATTTATTCTTCAGATGTTGATCATTAATCTGTGTCAGAACCATATAAACAGTAACCAGGAACAGTAAAACAGATTAGATAGTCACACACAAGAACACAAGATATAAGGTGGAAACCCAATGTGGGTGAAAACCACCTGCTGCAATTCGTCTCTATCTTCTTTCAATTAGAAACTTCTTTTTACAATGTTTCTGTACTAGTGCACTCTTATACCAGTACGCAGGCTGCTACTTGCAGAAGGCTACAACCTTCTCTCGTTCTCCAACTTCTCCTGGAAGGGAGCTACAACCCCCTTAGCTCTTGTACTCGCTGAGATACTAGTACGTAGGTGCTGACCTACAAAAGGCTACAACGTTCTCTTTTCTTCTAAGGACCACGTTTCATAAATTTTCAGACTGGATCCATGAATAACATAAAACAAACATCAAGTATATCTGCATCAACCAATCTTCTTTGTACAAACCAGTATTGGATCAGCCAATCACTTCTCAGAAAGCTGTAACCAGAATACAGTAACAGTAACCGGAACCAATCCTGAACCCAGAACACTGCAACAATGAATAGAAGTAGCTAAAACATATTTCGTGAGACGTACGCTACTTCAATATGCAGAACCTGCATGCATACGCTGATGTATTAAGGCCAACCTGCGTATATGTTGTTTTGAATTAATAAACCTGCGTGTATACGCACCTCTGCTGTGCAGAACCTGCATACAGATCTATAAAAGATAATTTACCTTTTTCACTTATTCAGACATCAGTTAAACCCAGATTATCAGATTTATAGATCAAGTCATGCGCCAAATATAACATATCAAAATAACACAAAGATACTACTATTCAAGCCTTAAGATCTTGACCCATCAATAGAACTTATCCTTCTTCTAGCGCTCAGGTTCCTTCTTGATTCAGATCCAGCTATGCACCATTACCCAATGACCAGTATTCTAGATCTTGCTCTTCATCAAATATTCAATGCTTGAGTCAATACCTTTGCCCAATGATCTCCTTCCCCTTGTATAGTCTTAGGCCTTACTCAGTACCATGGTCCAAAACCATTTAGAACCAATACTAGGGACCCAATACCTGCGTTCAATACTTCAGACACAATACCATGGTCCAAATACCACAGACCCAAAACTTAGTTTTCCGACATGTACGCGCCTTTCCTTGCGTGGAAGTGCGTGTGTACGATATATGCGCCTTTGTATATAGTGAAACTACGTGTATACACTACTTGGTATATAGCGAACCTGCGTATATACGCGGCTTGGTATATAGTGAACCTGCGTATATACTTTTCTTTCTTCATTCTTTGTAGTCTGATCATCAACTCTTTGTTACTGACTTGCTGCACTATGATCTGTCATCTGTGTGAGTTGCCATCAAGGACAACACTTGTATCAAAATGCCAACAATCTCCCCCTTTGGACTTGATGGCAACCCCAAGTCACTCAAAGTCATTCTCCCCCTTTGTCATCAAGGGCAAAGGGTTATGCTCCCCTGAATACATGCTGAATTCTCTGCTGTGCTGTGCTATCCATGCTCCCCCTGACTGTAGGCAAGGTCTGCAAAAAGGTGATCTACAAGAAAGAACATAACTTTATACATCATGAATGACCTTCCTATCACCAAACACTCATACATACATCCATCTCCCAACCAAGTGGGGATACTTCAAAGGTTTACACATGATAAAATCAGAACATTACATCATCTATCCCAAGCATAGTGGGGAAACCAAAGTAGGCCATTACATGACCTTGATAAAAAAAAGGAATACATGACATAGAGACGAAATATCTACAACAAGACTATGATAGTCATCAACAACTATCATTAGCAGCATTTGTCAATCATCATTCAGACCAGCAACCATGATCTCCCTCTGCACCTGTTTCACCTGAAACCAGAAACAACTGTGAACTTAATCCAAGATCTTCTAAGATAATGCCAACAATGCATTATTAGAAGTGTATATGCTCCCCCTGAACTTGTGCCAGATGTTCTCTGTCAGACCCATATCAGACTCTTTTCATCCTGAGTTTGGCCCACTGATTTCTTTCAAACCAACATATACGCGATTGTATCCACAGAAACCGGCGTATATACGTGAATGCTCCGCATGAAACTCACGTACAACCACTTTTCTCTGAAATAGATAAGTTTCAACGACAAGATGATGCATCAACTACTCCCAGCTTCTGTCTGAGGTATTCAAATGTCTCCCTGGGCAGTGGTTTGGTGAGTATATCAGCAACCTGTTCCTTGGAGGGAACATACTCCAATTTTACCTTTTGTTCAAGCACTTGTTCCCGGAGAAAATGGTACTTGATATGTATGTGCTTGGTCTTTGAATACATGACATGATTCTTTGAAATACTGATTGCACTTGTATTATCGCATAAAACGGAGATAGGTGGATTACAAGTGATTTGAAAATCTTGCAAAGTTTGCATCATCCAAAGGAGTTGTGTGTAGCAAGATGCAACAGTCACATATTCTGCTTCAGCTGTAGATAAAGCAATTGAACTTTGTTTCTTGCTGTACCAAGATACTAGTTTGGAACCCATAAAGAATGCACCACCACTAGTGCTTTTTCTGTCATCCACGCTTCCTGCCCAATTTGCATCTGTATATGCATGAAGTGTGAGGTCTTTATCTCTAGGATACCATAAGCCATAGTTTTGTGTTCCTTGAAGATATTTGAAAATCCTCTTAACTGCCTGAAGGTGTGCTTCCTTTAGATTTCCCTGGAATTTTCCAACTATTCCCACTGCATGCATGATGTCTGGTTCGGTACCTGTCAGATAGAGTAGACTACCAATTATGGATCTATAGGTTGGTTGATGTAATGCTGCTGATTCATCATTTGCGCTGAGGTTGCATCTTGTTACCATAGGGGTGCATACTGGTTTTGAATCTTCCATGCCATATTTCTTTAAGATCTGCTTGAGGTACTTGGTTTGTGATAAAAAGATACCGTCTTTATTTTGTTGGACTTGTAAACCAAGAAAGTATGTCAGCTCACCAAGCAAGGACATTTCGAATTCTTTTTGCATCACCAAGGCAAAGTTTTGACTCATGGCTTCTTCATTGCTACCAAAGATGATATCATCAATATACACAACAAGTATTAGCAATTTATCCTTATCAATTTTTATATAAAGTTTGCTATCCGCTGATCCTTTTGAAAAACCTTGTTGATGGAGGTATTTGTGTAGACGATAATACCAAACCCTTGGAGTCTGTTTAAGACGATAGAGTGCCTTCTTAAGTCTGCATACAAGTTTTGGATCATTTCCAAGGATGAATCCATTTGGTTGCTCAATATACACTTCTTCTTCTAAGTCTTCATTTAAAAAGGCAGATTTCACATTCATTTGAAATACTTTGAACTTCTAAAAGCTGGAAAGAGCGAGGAACATTTTTATGGCCTCAAGTCTAGCAACCGGTGCAAAATTTTCTTCAAAGTCTATGCCTTCTTGTTTAGCATACCCTTTACAAACAAGTCTGGCCTTATCTCTAATAACATCTCCATTTTCATTCAGCGTGTTTTTGAATATCCATTTTGTCCCTATGACATTCTTATCATTTGGTCTAGGAACCAACTCCCAAGTATTATTCTTTTCAATCTGCTCAAGTTCTTCATTCATGGCCTTGACCCAGCATTCATCTTTGCATGCTTCACTTACATTTTATGGTTCAGTGGAGGAGAGTAATGCTAGATAGCTTGAAGCATCTGAAATAGTTCTTCTTGTTTGTACACCTGCCTCTTTCTGTCCCAAAATTTGAGTCTATGGGTGATTCTTCTGGACGTACCTGGATGGAGTCTTTTCTTTTACCCTTATCTGTTCTTCTGGTTCCTCATAGGTTTCTTCTTCATCATTAGTCTGGTTTGATGTTGAAAGATAGTCCTCATCATCTTCGAAATCTTCAGATTTTACTTGCCTTGGAATGTTTCCTTCTTATCAACCACTACATCAATACTTTCAACAATTTTTCTAAGTCTTTTATTGTAACACTTATATCCTTTGCTTTGGGGAGAGTAACCAAGGAGAATGCCTTCATCTGCTCTAGGTTCAAACTTGCCAAGGTTTTCATCAGTCCTTTTGATGTAACATTTGCTTCCAAAAATTTTGAAGTATTTTACCGTAGGAGTCTTACCATACCAGAGTTCATGAGGAGTTTGAGTGCTATTCACCCAAACGTTTGTCTTGTTGAGAATAGTAACGACAGCAAATGCGGCTTCACCCTAGAAGGTTGCAGGAGTTCCAGACTCATCAAGCATAGCAGTAGCCATTTGTTGAACCGTTCTGTTCATCCTTTTGACTACTCCATTTTGCTGAGGAGTCCTTGGAGTAGAGAATTCCCTTCTTATTCCATGTTCTTCACAAAAATCAAAAAATTCATCCGAGGTAAATTCCCCTCCTCGATCAGACCTAAGGCATTTGATTTTGCTATCTGATTCATTTTCAACCAAGGCTTTGAATGCTTTGAACTTTTTGAAAGCTTCGTCTTTATGCTTCAGAAGTCCTAGAAAAGTCATCAATGAACAATATGAAGTATTCTTCTCCTTGAGGTGACCTTTTCCCGGATGGACCACATACATCTGTATGGACAAGTTCAAGTGGCTTACTTGCTGATCCTTCCTTCTCAGGGAAATTAGTTTTGGTTTGCTTACCAAACTGACATGATTTGCATATTGTATTGTCTGGAATTTTGATGTCAGGGAGATCACAAACTGCCTGATATTTGCATGCTTTCCTTATTTGAGAGAAGCTTAGATGCCCCAATCTTTTGTGCCATAGCCAGTGTTCATCATTTTTGCTTAGATAGCATTGTTGTTGTCCTCCCTTGAGTATGTATAAATTATTTGGAGTTCTTATGCCTTTGATCACTGTTTCTCCTGTATCAAGCTCTCGAACAATACATCCATTTGATCGAAATATTACCTCATTTCCTTGATCACACATTTGACTGACACTCAATAGATTATGTTTTAAGCCATCAACATACATAACATTTCCAGCCTTGACTTTTTCTTTCAAAATAATAGAACCTTTACCTTTTATGAATGTAGGGGTGTCATTTCCAAATGAGACCTTCCTTTCCTTTTCGAAGGCACTATATGACTGAAGTTTTTCTTTATCACCTGTCATATGTTTCAAGCATCCACTGTCGATGTATCACTGATTTTCATGTCCTTCCGCATATAAGGCTATACCACATCTTTCTGGTTGTGGTTCTTTCTTTTTCCATGTTTTGGGACTCAATGAAGCTTGCTCCTTCTGAGTTGTTTGCCGAAACCTACTCCTGCATTCAAAATCTTCATGATCGAAGTTGTTACAAATAGAACATTCTATTTCATTTTCAAGAGCAGAAAATTTATTGTAGGTTCTTTTCATGATTCCATTCACACTCCTTTGATTTCGTGCTTCTCTGGTCATGATGGTCTTGTAGGCAACACATTGAGATGCTTTGTGTCCAAAATTATGACAAGAGAAACATTGGCCATTGAAGAAATTTCTGTGATTATCAAACCTTCCGTCCAGGTGATTGTAGTTTCCATAGACATTCATTCTTGAGGCAAATTGAGAATGATTTACCTGCGGTTGATTGTAGCTTCTGTTCATCCTTGAAGTAGATTGTCCCTGATGTACTTGGTGATCTCTGTTCATCCTTGAGGTAAATTGACCCTGATTTACCTGGTGATCTGCTTTATGCGGTTGTTGCGATTATCAACCTGTTCACTTCTCCTTGTTGCATCAAGATAACTTTTGGAGGTGGATGGCTTCTGTGCTTGAGATGCTTTTTCAGTATATTCAAGACCTGTCTTGATTAGTGGGGAACACTGTACTTTGATAATCTCATCTAAAGTTTCAGATCCTTTAGAAAATCTAAGATTAAGAGCTTTTGTTTTCTCAATATTTTTTCTAAGTCCCACAATTTCACATTCTAACTTTTCATTGTGTTTTTCCCTTTCAACAAGTTGGAATGTCAGAGTATCTATGATCATACTCTTTTCTTCTAAACATATTTTAAGTTTAGAAATTTCTTCATAGAGATCATTTTCATCTATAGCATCCAAGAAATCATCATCTTCAAAAGCCATCAAAAGTCTATAATGTTCATCTTCATCACTAATTGAAAATCCATCACTGTCTTCATGTGTATAATAGCTCTTCTTACTTACATTCTGTTTTCTGTTCCATCTAACTGGTTCCTTACCTTTATCAAGCTTATCTTTATGAGGACACTTGGCTGCATAGTGACCGACTCTTCCACAAGCAAAGCATTTGAAAGGTAGCTTACCTCTGAATCTTCCAGAACCTCGTTGAAGGTTATTGACAAAGTTTGATTCTTCCTCTTCTTCTGACATATGTCTTGACTCATTGTAATCTCCTTTTCCTGAAGCTTTGAATGCGGCTTCTCTCCTGTCTGATGGTCCCCCTTTTCTCATTTCGAAAGCAATTAGGATTCGTGTAGCTGTGACATGGTAATACTCTGTAGATCCTGTTTTCCTTCTATGGCAGAGACTTTTGATTCAAACTTAGAAGACAAGGATCTTAGAACCTTTTCAACCAAAGTAACTTCTTTTATCTCTTCACCCAAGTTTTTCATACGATTAACAATCTCATCTATACGTAAGAAATAATTAGCCACACTTTCATCATTATACATTCCGAGATTTTCATATTGAATTCTGAGAGTTTGTAGTTTTGCACGTTTTACCTGATCGTCTCCTTCATAGCTCCGAACGATCTTGTCCCATATTTCTTTTGCAGTTTTGAGCTGCATAACCTTGAGAAATTCTGATTGAGATAAACTCCCTAATAGAGTATTGACAACCTTTGCATTTGTTTCATACTGCTTCTTACCAGCCGTATCTGTAGGAGTTGTTGATGGAAATGTGTATCCTGCTTCCACGATATCCCATACTTCTATACCAAGAGATTGAAGATAGGCTGTGATTCCTACCTTTCAATAGACGAAGTTGCTTCCATCAAAAATTGGTGGCCTGATCGATGCCTCTTTTTCGTTGTTGCTCATGATGATAGATCTTCCTTTAAGCGATCAAGTTTCTTCTAGAGGACCTGCTCTGATTCCAATTGTTGGAAATAATAATGAGAGGGGGGGTGAATCAGTATTATCAAGTCAATTATTTTTCATTTCATAATCAGATTTGCATATGCTACTTCAGTTAGTGAAAACGGCGTATATACGCAACTATAGTTAAGGAAACTCGTGTATAACTTGCAGACTTGTAATTTAATTTATTCTTCAGATGTTGATCATTAATTTGTGTCACAACCATATAAATAGTAACCAAGAACAGTAAAACAGATCATACAGTCACACACAAGAACACAAGATATAAGGTGGAAACCCAATGTGGGTGAAAACCACCTGCTGCAATTCGTCTCTATCTTCTTTCAATTAGAAACTTCTTTTTACAATGTTTCTGTACTGGTGCAGTCTTATACCAGTACGTAGGCTACTACCTGCAGAAGGCTACAACCTTCTCTCGTTCTCCAACATCTCCTGGAAGGGAGCTACAACCCCCTTAGCTCTTGTACTAGCTGAGATACTAGTATGTAGGTGCTGACCTACAGAAGGCTACAACCTTCTCTTTTCTTCCAAGGACCACGTTTCATAAATTTTCAGACTGGATCCATGAATAACATAAATCAAACATCAAGTATATCTGCATCAACCAATCTTCTTTGTACAAACCAGTACTGAATCAACCAATCACTTCTCAGAAAGCTGTAACCAGAATACAGTAACAGTAACCAGAACCAATCCTGAACCCAGAACACTGCAACAATGAACAGAAGTAGCTAAAACATATTTCATGAGACGTACGCTACTTCAATATGCAGAACCTGCATGCATACGCTGATGTATTAAGGCCAACCTGCGTATACGCTGTTTTGAATTAATGAACCTGCGTGTATACATGCCTCTGTTGTGCCAAACCTGCATACAGATCTATAAAAGATAATTTACCTTTTTCACTTATTCAGACATCAGTTAAACCCAGATTATCAGATTTATAGATCAAGTCATGCGCCAAATATAACAGATCAAAATAACACAAAGATACTACTATTCAAGCCTTAAGATCTTGACCCATCAATAGAACTTATCCTTCTTCTAGCGCTCAGGTTCCTCCTTGATTCAAATCTAGCTATGCACCATTACCCAATGACCAGTATTCTAGATCTTGCTTTTCATCAGATATTCAATGCTTGAGTCAATACCTTTGCCCAATGATCTCCTTCCCCTTTTATAGTCTTAGGCCTTACTCAATACCATGGTCCAAAACCATTTAGAACCAATACTAGGGACCTAATACCTGGGTTCAATACTTCAGATGCAATACCAAGGTCCAAAACCATAGGTTCAAATAACACGGACCCAAAACTTAGTTTTTCGACATGTACGCGCCTTTCCTTGCGTGAAAGTGCGTGTGTACGATATACGCGCCTTTGTATATAGTGAAACTGCGTGTATACACTACTTGGTATATAACGAACTTGCGTATATACGCGGCTTGGTATATAGTGAACCTGCGTATATACTTTTCTTTCTTCATTCTTTGTAGTCTGATCATCAATTCTTTGCTACTGATCTGCTGCACTATGATCTGTCATCTGTGTGAGTTGCCATCAAGGACAACACTTGTATCATAACACCAACATGAAGATCCAGTGTTTCATGGAAAGAAAAAGCATATAAAGAACAAGTATCACTATATTCGAGAGCTAGTACAAAATGGTGTGTTGCAACTACAATATATCTCCACTGATGAGCAGGTAGCTGACATATTGATGAAATCACTTCCGAACAAGAAGCTTGCATACTTGAGAGACAAGCCTGGTTTGGTTGTCATATCCTCACTAAGTGAGAGGGAGAGATAGACACTACATTCTTGTTTGCTCTTGGGAAGAAAGAATGGGGGATGGGGTAACCATTTGGCATTTGATACTCTTTGAGAATGTGGTAGGGCATTCAAGACAAGCTTAGTCATGGACCGATATCCTTTGAGAATTAGCTACCCAAGATAAGAATAGTCCAATGGATGGTGATACTCTGTGAACACTTGGGTGGAGTATGTACCTTGAGAGACAATGCTTTTGGTGTCTATGAATCATTGGTCTCGCTAGCATTATGCTCTGATCGTGTGGATAGCCCTGTTAATCAAGACCTTGCTATGTAACAATGTTGATGGATATGATGCTAGACAAATGGGTTACCAATCTTACTCTTTTTATGAGATCTCTTCAGATTGAGAATGACCATGTACCTCTTATGGATACCTCCCTAGTTAAGAGGGAGTATTGAGAAATGTGTAACTAGGTTCAATTTTCATAAGTATGAAATGTACTCTTGTAAATAATAAAATGAAAAAAATTATTATTGTTATTACTGGAGCATGGGTTTCATGCTGAAGTTCTTTTATTTTTTAGGTCAAGCACCCATTGATTGCTTCTAGTGTTTGCCCTAGGTTTAACATTCATTGTTATATATTGAAGACCCTATGGGCACATTGTATCATGTAAAGAAAAAATTATTTTGTCTTTAAAGTGTTGAAATATCTCCAAGATCAAGTTGGCCTAAGGAGCTGTCAAGTCAGCCTACATGAAGAGCCATACCCATCCTTAGAAGAGCCTATATATAGAGAGGAACTTGTCCTTCATTAGAGACATTCACTCATCTCTTTCTGTATGTGAAGAAGAGGAAGAAAGAAGTCGAAGAAGAGGGTACGAAGAAGAGGAAGTTGAAGATGTTGAAGTGGTTGGGCTAGATCTACCTCCCTTGTGAAAGTCGAAGCTAGGGTTTCTGCGTTGGGTCTATCACTAGTTTGATCTTGAAGGAAAGAAAGAAGGACAAGCAAGCATAGGTCACTTAGGGCATCTCATTAGCCCTAAGTCTCAAGGGAAGGCTAGCGAAGAGGAAGAGAAGGCTATTCGAGGGAGATCAAAGTCTCTAGGAGAAGCAGCAGCAGTCGCTGTGAGCCAGAATTTCGGATCTACAGTGAGAGGTCAAAGTCACTACAACAGGAGGTCGAGTTGATCTTGATCTTGGAGGGTATTTGTCTGAGTGACTAAGTCATGGTATTCGTTAATTGAAGAATCTATAAGAAGAGAAGAGACTTACAGGTTTTCCCCTCAAGAGGAGGGGTTTTGGCCCTGGTTTGCAACCTATATACTGTGTCACTATTCGTATTGTTTTGGTAGCTATTTGATTGATCACACACTATAATAATAAGGAACAAAGCTATTAAGTAAAAAGGTAACACAAACAGTTATCAAGTTAAGAGAATTAACATACTTATTGCTCTATTGAATTCTCAATAGTAGATGGATGGAGGAGTCTTCACAAATTGACTTTAACAAATAACCTAAAGCCTACAATGGAGGCTTGACTTGAGTAAGACAAATGACCCAAGCATGACACCCATGCTTTAATAAGTCAATTTCAATAATAATATTTTTTTGTTGCTTTTCTTTTGACAAATATATTACACTTTGACTTCAAGTACAATTATGAAGACCAAACATAGTTATGTTTTTCAACAGCTAGATGATGGTATGATGCATGTATCCCCATTAATGCTACTTGCTCAACTTATTAACAGGTTACGTGGGACTCTGTTGTATCTGTAGGAAAGGGGTTCAAAGGCCCGAGTATGCATGAGTTGAGGGTAAGCTTTTTGCAAAAATAATTCTTTTGCATTGAAGAATGTTTGGGTGAGCATAGATAGTCACGGGCCAAAATAAGTTGTTCTATCATGTCAGATAGATGGAGCGATGGAAAGAATTGGATTATCATTAATTTCCTTTCTTTTTGCCCACAAGGAATCATGTTTTTGAAATCAGTTGATGCATTTGATGGGGTGAAGGATGCAAACCTTCTATTTGAGCTTTTGGATGAGATGATTAAGATAGTGGGAGAGAAGCATGTTGTGCAGGTCATCATAAATAATACCTCAAACTATGTTTTTGCTGAAAAGATGCTAGAGTCCAAATATAGGACCCGATTTTGGACTCCATGTGCTACACATTACATAGACCTCATGCTTGAGGACATAGGCGAAATGGAGTGGGTAAAGAAGACTATAGAGCACGCCAAGTGTATCACAAAATACATCCACAACCACTCGTGGCTATTGAGCCTAATGAGAAAAAACACTGGGGGCAAGGAGCTTGTTAGGCTTCCAATTATGAGATTTGCAACTCACTTCTTTACATTGTAGTCTCTCAATTCTCAACAACAAAACTTGCATAAATTGTTTTCTTGTAATGAATGGAATTCATCTTGGTGGGATCGCAAACAAGATGGCAAAGACACCAAAAAGAAAGTTTTTGACAACTATTTTTGGAAATAGTCCGCAGAGGTTGTGAGAATTGGTGAGCCCCTTGTTAAGGTGTTATGACTAGTGGATGGGGAAAAATAGCCATGGGCTACATCTATGAGGCAATGGATCAGGAAAAGGAGTAGATATGAGCAACCTACAAGAATAAAGTAGGAGAAGATGACATTGGGGAGGTCAGATATGGGTTGTACGATTGCTTGGAGCGCATTGCCCTTAAGCAATCCAACCAGTTGGAAATACATAAACAAATTCGTCTTCTCAGTAAGGCCTTAGGTAGCTTTGGCAAAAACTTGGCTAAGATGGCAAGAGATGTGGATCAACTAGGTAAGCAATTCCAATTTGTTTATTTTTTTAATGTTCAGTGGTTTACAATTCAAACTGTAAATACTTTCTCTTTTATCCAAACTTAGAATCTAAATTGTTATACAATGAACTAACTAATATATTTGTCTTCGCAGCAGATCGATGGGAGTTATTTGGCAGGCAATGTTCTCACTTGCAAAAGTTTGCATTAGATTCCTCAGCCAAACTTGCAGTGCTATTGGTTGTGAGCGCAATTGGTTTGGTTTTAAGTGGATACATGAAGAAGAGAAAATGTTTGGAACAAATCTAGATAAGTGATCTCATCTTCAATTAAGGTGCAACCAGTGGATGAACAAAAGACTTGATCTAGATCGCATTGTGTGGGACGATATTGATCCAACATCAGAATGGGTGGAGGGGACTCAACCAACTAAGTTTGATGCTGAATTTGATATTGATGCGATGGAGTTGGGGGGGGAGAGTGCTCCCAATGTAGATTTGGTAGAGCCAATGGAACCAAAACTAGTAGTTGAATTAAGCAAAGGAAAACAACCAATGGAAGGCACCAGTCATGCAACTCGACCAAACTTGAGATGAATAAATCTTATTCATCTCTTAGAAGTTTTTTTTTAATCCTTATCTATAAATTTATAATGGTATGTTTATATGATTATAATATGTAATCATATGTCCATTAGGTCTAGTTTTGTTGCTACTACTACTAATACTACTGAGGTTGCAGAGGAGTCTGAGGAGTCCTCAGACTCCGAGCCAAATGATGTTTATGTAGCTCTTGTTGATGATCCCACGTATAGTAGTCGTGATGAGTTTGATCATGATGAGTGATCGTGTCGATCATTGATATGTAGACTTGTAGTAGGCCAGTGGCCCCATGACTTGTAACATTGTTTTTGGACTCTAGCGGCCATTTAGTGCCTGATTGATTATGTATTTCGTTGTTGATATGTATTGCGCTTGGTGCCATTTTGGTATAATCACCCTTAAATGTATATAGATTAACAAACTTTTCATATTTTGTCTCTAATGGTTTGGACCCATGGTTTTAAATCTTATTTTTTCTTTCATTAAAATTAAATTATTTCATGTATTTTTTTAAAGACTAGTTCATTGAGATCTGACTGGTTCAATTTTTTCGGTTCTGGTTCAAAAATCGGTTTTATAGGTGGATTGGGTTGGTCACCGATTCCAGTTTTTAAAACTATGCTCCAGACAAGCATGATTGTTTTCCTTAGTGTATGCAAACCCTAACCATGTTGGATCATAGAAGTACATGGAAAGACAACTCTAGTGCTAGTCTCCAAATCTACATTTCCGTCCAAGGGTTTGAATCCTAAAACCCTAGGTCTTCCAATTTTGCATCAACACAAGTGCCAAGACCTCCATGGATCATCAAAATATAAAATTCCATGATCTTTCCCTATGCTTATATCCTAAAAGATCAAGGCTCCAAAATCATGCAAGGCATTAGTTGTAATGTCCTAGGGTAATTATTTTGCCCGTGGGGTTTCAAACATGAAATTTTATTGTGCTAATAACATAATACTACTTGAAATCTTCCCAAATGGCAACATTGGACAAATAGCAATATCAATAAGGAACGTAGACGAGATGAGAATTTGAGTAACTCAGTACCACTTTAATTACCATTTACGAGCACTATCACACCCAACAATGTCAATATTGAAAAATATAGTCTTAATTAATCCAACAGTTGTTATGCGTATAGTATTGTAAATGCCGACCTCAAACAACGACTAATCTCGTAACTCAAATCTTGTTCAAAATAATAACCTATGAATTCTCTTATATTGATGAGGTCATAACTGAGCTTACTGTCGCTTGCTATTTGATCAAATTGCTTGATTTTGATTATTTTGCTATTCTCAATCTGTGGTGGAAATGAGATTGAACCCTTGTCATTGTTATAAAGAACCTTGACCAATTGCAGGTAGATTTTTGTGGTTGCTGTACCTTAATAGCCTATTGTAGGATGACTTTATCATATATTCTAATTCCACCTTAGAGAAAATCATTTTATGTGTAGGTTGTCACAGGGTTGTCGAAAGATGCTTCAATCTCAAGCGTGGAGCTCCTAACACTGACATGAAGTGTGGGTGATTGGTTGCAGTATGGTTCAATAACTATTCCAATAGATGACTGCAACCTTTAGAAGGCTTGGCCGCCGACTGCTCTTTTCCATTGCTGCAGAGATCCCTCTTGTGTAGTGCATACCCTAGATGCGTGTTGATTTCGCGGAGCAATATGCTATGCCTAATAAGTTTTTTGATGTTAGCTCTAAGGTGAATAAGAATGGCTGCCCCATAGACCAAGAATCGATATATTATCTTAGGACCCTTTGGAGAATCTTCGTCGCCTAACCAAAAATTTGGTGGCTGGAAATTTGTCCTTTCGTCTGGTTTATGGCATTCACTAGCCCCTGTTATGCATCTGGTCTGAGGAGTCACATAGGATTTGTTTCAATTGAATTCTCAAGGGAAACTATCGCGACTAGGGTATGTGAGCTAATTAAACATCCACCGAAACCCCTCTTCCTGCAAGCCCAAGCAGATCCGATCTTTTTCCCAAGAGAAGACTGCTTTTATAGAGCCGATCTGATTCACTCCAAGATAATAACTAGTGCTTGACAAGAGAAAGGGGTGACTAGGTAGGGTGGGATCACCTCGATTGAAACTAGTCAAAGAAGAGAAAGGGGTCCTAAAACCCTCAAAGCCTTAGGCTCAAAGAAAAACAAAGACAAATCAATCCAATTCAATGATGATCAAAATGATTCTACTCTCTTGCATCTAAGACATTTCACTCTACGATTATCTTCCGTTAGGATTTCCTCATAAAACCTAAGATCTAGCTTCTAGTATTTCCTCATCAACCCTAATGTCTCCAAGATAAGTACAAATAAAAGCACAATGATGATAATGGATATAAGAGCTTTGTCCCCCCTTGTTTATACAAGTAGGTGAGGGAGGATAACATAAAATAAGGATGTGTCAATACAAGTAACCAACAAGGAAACCTCACATGGAGCACTCTATAGTGCAAGGATGTACGTGTGTCAAACTATAGTTTATCGAACTCCCAAAGTAAAATGCCCTCCAAGTGATCTTGGTCCTAAGACCACCATTCCATGCCAAAGATGGTGTGCTCTCCAATAAGATGTTAATCTAATGCTTCCTCTTCGACAATGGTCTACTATTTAGTTATCTTCATCCAAGGGGCTTCTTCTATATTTGTGTGCTGCATGTCCTCTCATGTGATCAATCCTACTCTCATGTTTGCCAATGTGGTCACAAAGCTTTGATGCTTCTCCTCATCATATGTGTTTGGGTCCATCACAAACTTACAAGAAGTATGCTCTTCAACGAAAGTGTCCTCAAGTCAAGTGTCCAACCTCCAAGGTATATATCACATGCTCTCTAGCTATAAGGTGTAATCATATAGTCCCATTCTCCAGGGGCTAAGTGTTGTGCATCAAGTGTTCAATGCTCATCCTTTTGGGTAAAGTGCCTCCCATGATTGAGCAATTTACTTCACCATTGTGTGCGCTAAATGGGTTAATCAACATGCTGTTTGGGGTAACAACTTCTAGGTAAGGATGCCATGCAAACACTCTAGCCAAGGTCAAGTGTTGACCGAAATTGAGCCATCCTTATTTCCATGAAGCATTGCTAAGGGGCTATAAGACCTAGTTCTCTCCTTGCAAGATAAAAACACTTTTGGGCTAACCCTTGAAGCTAACAAAAAGTGGTATTAGAGTTCTTTCTAAGGACAAAGTGGAATTAATCTTTGTCTCTTTTCGTAGATATTATTTCTTCATGGAAAATCCAAATTTATAAAATAATCGTACAAAATTGAGTTTGGAAAGTGAAGATATTGCTTATTTAAATTAAACTATTCTATGATTTTTTTATTTTTTTAGGTTTGGAAAGTCAATGTTGGTCAAATCAACACCAAAACATCCTCCAAGCAACTCGGTCAACAACAGTGCAATTTGGCCTTCAAGGAGAGTCAAAGTCAACCCAAAACAGTTCGGTCAATGGAGAGAGAAACACTATTGTAATTCTTGTGGTCAAATTTGAAGTCAACGCTGGTCAACTTGCCCAAAACACCTCGATTTCTGTGCCCAACAACTTGGCCTAGGAAAATTGGAATTTTGCCTTGAAAACCAATGTCAAAGTTGGTCAAATTAGCCTTGGTCAACGTTGGTCTGTTTTCCTGAAATTTTCGGCCTGCACTTAACCCTGAAATTTTCGGCCTCCTGCCACACGTGCGAAGAAGAGAGAGAGGCTGCCCAAGCTGTACGAACCAATCAAGTGGAGAGGGAGATGATTGATGTGATGTGTGATGTCCAAATGAGGAGAGAGGTCACTCCTATTTATAAAATTCGTTGAGGGTGAGGTGACACATCCATTGGGCTTCTTGAGCCTACCTTTGACTGAGGCCAACTTTGACAATTTGTGCATGAGAGAGAATAAATTAAAATTCCACTTTTGCTTGTCAGAATGAGATGATCTTTATATCAAAATTGGATCTCTCGAAAAGAGGAATCCAATGCAATAATCATCTCCATCATATGAGTGTCCCAAGGTGGAATTTGGCCCTAGTTGCCAATTTTAACAAAGGGCTAACAATTTTGCCTCCATTTTGCCCCAAATTTGGCTTTAATCACAAGTTTTCCCCCAATTACCCCAAGCTATTCAATGTTATCCAAATAACATCAAATAATAGGTTTCTCCTTTACAAATGACTAAAGCTTACCGGGTTGGATAGGCGACTTCGTCCTCCCTTGGGCAAATTAATTAGAAGGGGACATTACAAACTAGACCTTAGGGCAACAAGAGATTGGTTGCCACTATCACCTCAACAACCTTTCTCTTGCTATTTAGTGTTGTTTGACCACAAGGGAGGCTTCCCTAAATGTCACTTAAAAGATATTCAATTATTATGGCTGAAGGTGATTGATATGAGGTCTACTAAGTGGGATATAGTGTCCGCGGAGCCTAAAATGCCCAAGTACTCTATGCCAAATTTCAGGTACTCTATTCCTAGATAGATCAGGGGACTATTATAAGTTAGGGATTTGCATTTTTCCAATTATAAGGCAAGTGATGTCATATAACAACCAAAGGAAAAAGTCTTTCAATAACTAATCAATAAAGGGACAAAGGCCTTCAAATAGATACCAAGGATTTAGGGTTTATAATGGAGTTTTATGGCTGAAATTATGTATAAACAACAAGGGAATGATGATGTTAGTCTTAAAAGATAGGGTTTAACATGAAATAATGCTAGATTTTGCTTTTATATATTATTAATGCATTCCCTATTTTAATATCAATGAAATATCAAACAAAAATTACTAAGCCCTAGCCTTAACCCTAGGTTCTAGGAATTAGATAAATTAAGGAGGAAATTATTAACTAAAGAGGATTCATCAAGACTTCTTTGTCTAGTGCCTTGTCCTAAATGGGAAAATGGAGTCTTCTAGGGCTTAATCTATGAGAACAACCTTGTTGGAGTAAGGAAGATGACTAGGGCATCCACTTTAAACCATATAAATTTTCTTTTGAGGGGAGATTTTAAATTTAAGGAATGCCTGCCTAGAGTTTCCTTAAAGGTTTCTAGGAAAACAATTATACATATCATAGAGTAACAAGATTTTAGGATAATTTTAGTAGTTTGCATGGCACAAATAGAAACCCTACTACACAAATACAAAACACAAAATATAGAAGATAGGCAATAAACTTACAAAATTTTCCAAGAGAAACACTTCAACCAATCTCGTAAAATCATCTCCAACCAAAAAGCATCTCCAAGAGAAACTCACACTGTAAAAGATACATTTTGGCCCAAGTAGAAACAAGAGGACTAATTCACACTCTTTTGGAAGAGAATCATAATGCATGAATGATGATGAAAAATGAAATAAGGCTTTGTCTATTTATATGATGTCAAACAAGCCTTATTTTCATAATTTTACAAGCAAATTCCCAAAACAAGTTTGCATAAGTGTTCAACAGGTGTGAGGTCACAAGCAGACCTTCGTATAGCTTAAAAACATAACAATAAATGCCAAAATAGTCTACATGTGGGAAATAATGTCCTCTACTATGATATCATCCTCCATAAATGGTCGATATGCCACAAGCTAGTGAAAAAATGGATCATGAGTGCTCCATACTCAAGGAAATCTCAAAGTACATGGGTATGCTTCCAAAACCATGACATCATCACAATTGTGCCCTATGTCACACTTATAGGGGCAAAAGGAATGACGTGGTTTCTGGCATCATCATGCCCAAGCATTTGGGTCCAAAGGTGATGTGCAAGCCCTTTGATGTCATCTCAAGGATACCTAACCATCATTTGGGATCCAAATGAGCATACTCATTAAGCACTGTCAAGGGTGACCTTGAGGTGTCTTGGGTTAGTCTAGACACATCATCTATAATTTCATCGTCGAACCTCATAGGTTCAATGTTTGAACATCTGGGGTTATTGATGAGAGTCAAGTAGCACGTGGAATCATCTCATAGCCCAATGCTCATCTCTGGAGGGGTAACACTGCATCATCAAGGTCAAAATTGCTCTTTGGATGGGGTACAACAACCTCTTGAGTGCTACAAAAAGGGAGCAAGCTCATTTGTCAAGGGGTTCTTGCTATTGTGCTAATACCACCTGACAAAAACCTCTCAACATCAAGTGAAATCAATAGTCATTAGGGACAATAACCATTAGAGCATTATAGTGGACTATAAGAACTGTGAATAATTTAAACAAATATTCCCTATGAACAGAATATGAAATAACAAAATATTACAGCCATTGCAGAGACAGTAAAGGCTTTTAAAATTACACATCATAATCCTATGATAAAAATTATTGAATTTTATAAATTTAATTGACAGAACCAATGAAAGTACTTACCTACAATCCTACGGTCGATGATGCCTCAAACTACTCCTGCTTCGGTTACCAAAAGACTGAAACCACCTAGCTAAACTGAGCAGAACCTCACTACTCAGTACAGTAAACCTCTCAGTTGAAACAGACTGTTCCCCCGTGCCCAGAAACCTCAGAACAAGCAAGGCCCAACGGTTCCTGATGATAAACAAACTGTGTATAAGCTTTTCTCTTGTTTTTCTCCCCCTGCCTCCAACCGTCCTTTCCTTCTTATAAGTTTTCATTTACCGACATCCTCCGTCACTGTGTCCAAAGTATGATACGTGTTGATTTTTATAAACAAAATCTGTTTTGATTTTATTTGAATATTTTAATTTGAAATAAATTTTATTGATTTATTTTAATGATTTAATTTTAATGATTTAATTTTAATTTATTTAATTTATAATTTATAATTTAATTAATTTTATTTGATTTCATAAACTTTAATTTACTATAAGTGGGTCATTACATGGACCATATTTAATGTTAGGGGCATAATATCACTTCAAACAAAACTCATCTTCAAATGTCTAAGTAGATCGAGGCATGCAAACAAGTTACCTCACTTATATTTGGGATGATTATGTAAATTTTTGCTCTTGCTCTTTCCATTTTTGATCAACTTCTGCTTCTAGCTTCTCATAATCCTCAAACTTTTCCTTCAGCTGACTTGGCAACATTTCTTCTGTCTTTTCTATTTCCTTTGCTTGACATCTCAGAGGGACAACTTTTGTTTCATCAATGTTATGACACCTCTTCGAGGATTTGCAAACACTCTTTAAGCCTTTTATTTTCTTTTCTTAGCCCGACTATTTGTTCTTGAGCAACCACAATTTATGCTTCAAAATCAATGGTGTAAACTTCTTCTAGATCTAACTAACTCTTTTAATTTTCTTTAGCTTCCTTAAATGGTTTTACAATCATGGCTATAGAGGATACTTCTTTTGTGGGTTTGGAGTCACACCTTCTTGACTTTGCCATCTGTGTTTCTGAGGTTTACCTTTCAGCTGTTAGGTTGTGTCTGAAGGTACTGGCTCTGCTACCAATTGTTGGAAATACTGAGGGGGTAGGGTTGAATCAGTGTTTCATTATTTTTAACTACTTTTATCTTTGAAAACTTGTGATGCACATAAATCATGAAACACAAATCTTTACATAAGAAACATTTATACAATTTTTCTTTGTAAATATTTTGTAAACTTCCTTGTACAAAGTAAGCACTGACATACATCATTCGTAGGCACCAACCTATAGGAGATTTCATTCACCTAGCTAAGCACCAACTCAACAAATGTAGGCACCAACCTACATGCATAGTAACCTGGTTCGTGTTCGTGTTCGAATTCAACAACAATAAAATTCGTTAAAATTTCGTATAAGAAAAAAACTTCGATAAATTTTGACATTAAGTTAGAGAATATATATATAATTTTATAAATATAACTTTTATAAATAACAAATTTTATTATACTTTATATACTATATAAACAAAAATATAAGTATTATTATATAATTTTAAATTAATTTATAACTTTTAAGAATTACAGCCTAGGTCACTAACATAAATAGTTTATTTCATATAAAAAATAGAAGATATAAATCTTCCTATTTCGTTGCCGTCCCTGAACTCGAAAGGATGTTCTATTGCTGTCTATGCTTTCTAATGATGTGCTATGGCTAGCCATAAATTGGGAAGCTCCTCCATTTTTTAATCAGGATGGCTCACATCACTACATTACAATCTAGCAAAAATTGAAACTCCAGAAATTTACAGTAGAGAGAATGTACTCCTTGATTAATTTCGGCTCGTAAATAATACATACCTTGTGCTCGATCCCGATATTTTGAGTTGAATGAAATAACATAATTTATTTTGAAATATACTTTAATTTTAACAATTTTTTTCTTTAGAAGAATGAATTCACATGTAAATTTAAATCTGATAATAACCGGAAATGATTTGCTTATTATTTAGCCAAATTTGATGTGCAAATTTAATCGATTATGTTCGTGGTTCCTTAAAATTTGGTGATTTTGAACTTCATAAGGAAAAGTAGTTGAACCCGGTGACTAAGCCTAAAAGAGACACCAATCCCCTTAGTAGAGCACCAACTTAGCAAACTGTAGGGACCAACCTACGTCTTCAATTTGTTCCTTGGATCTGTCATCAATAACTTTAGGTCCTCAACAAATTCTTCAGTGAGCTATCATTTAACCATGTAACCCTCAGGTTTGCCCCTTCAAGATTGATCACAACCACTTGACTTGTACACTTTAACTTTTTGCCCTTTAACTAGGCTTCTTGATTTGGCTCTTTAGACTTGATCTCCTACACGTTAATTCTCTGTATTTGATCAAAAAGAGGTCTTCCCATCTGACACTTCAACTTCTTCAACTCTTGCTGTTCACTGTTCAGTTATCACTACTTAGGGTTATTATATGTTCAAAGAAAAGGTCTGCCCACCTGGCAACTTGTACTCAACACTGTAGATTTATTTTTGCTACATAGGTATTTTCAACACACTTGGAACCAAACATGCCTTTACAACCTTGAAGGTCTGCTTCTTGCGGCTTATCAACCTTTGCACTAAACAATCACCTTATGCAACCTGCAGGCCTATCACCCCATGATAGCCCAGTTCTTAATGCAACTCTGTCCACAACGGGGCTCAACCCTATCATCACCTTAACATCACAACTACAACTAACAACTCCCTCAACAGTGCAACACTGCCTTAGCTAACTAGACTCGGCCTCCAGAGATCCTTGCGATAGTTTTCCAATAGAGCTTAGGCACATAAAAAATCAGACTACAACTTGGTCTATAATAGGACTGCAAATTTGGCCACAAACTAGACTTGAACACGACCTTCAAAACACCAGAAACCAGCCTTGAAACCAGACCTAAATTCAGCCTTCAATGCACCAAAACTTGGCCCTCAAACTAGACCTGCATTTGGCCTTCAAAACTTTAGGACCCAACCTTCAAACTAGGCCTGAACTCGGCTTTCAAAATGCATTTTTTTTTTGGAAAAAAGAACAAAAGCCTAATTTCTAAACCCTACCAAAAAGCTATCAAGAGATTCCCCCCTCTCTCGCCCCTCTATCTACCTCATACATTTCTCGTTGAGCATTTGTGAGCATTTGGAGTTTTAGAGCAGCTTTGAAGAGCAATGGTTTGTCCCATCCATGTATGTTAACAATTAATCTGTCTCTATTTTTTCTCTCATTAGAGTGCATAACTGAAATTTGTCTTTAAAGTTTTGTACTTTCATCCTTATAGTAGTTTGAAGTTTGAGCATGAACTTTTTATATTAAGAATTTAGGATAGGGTTTGCAATGTTCCATATTTGTATTTGTAGATTGGAATTTTACCATGCTCCTAGGAGTCAATGACCTTGCATGTATCCATGGTAGTATTGTTAATGAGAATATTTGATGCAAATATTGCAAGAAATGCATAAAAGGTGAGGGCGGTGGGGGATGGAGGGGGATTTGTAGGTTGAAGGAACATGTGGCTGGTATAAGAGGAAAGGTTGTCCCATGCATGGCCCCATTAGAAGATATTTGACAAATTAGATTGGAATTGAAAAACCAGCTTGTGAAATTTGAAGAAGATAGGAATAGGGAAAAGTAGATGCTTTTAGCATGTTTTTCAGACTATTAGAGTCTAAAGGGCATTTAGAGCCTCATTGATTATGTATTTTGTTGCTGCTATATATTGCACTAGGTACCATTCTGATTTTTTTTTTTTTTTTGTTTCTTTCCCTTAAATGGTATATGCATGATATGCATGATCAGACCTTGTGTAATTTGTCTCTAATGATTTGGAATCTTTAAAATATATATATATTTTTATTAAAAATTAAATATTTTATGTATTTTTTTAGTAAAACAAGTCATTAAAATCAGATCTGGAGTCATTCCAAATCTGAGTTCGAGCCCGAGTTGACCCTCAACGAATTCCAAGTCCTAGTCCATGTTTTAAAAGATCGGGTGAATGGGACTGGAAATTACATCTAGTTAAGTTGCATAGTAGGGGTGCAAAAACAATTTCTAAAGCGATGCTAACAAAGATAGAAATCTAAGAAGCTAGCTAAAAGAATATGTGTAAGGTACATGAGAATGAGAATAAAGAATGCTAAAACCAAATGAGTCTATGCTCAACACAAAATAGCAGATCTCAAGGCTGGCTAGTTCTAGATGCTAAAGATGAGTTTGGTGGCTGAAAAGCAAACTCCTCATTGGAGTCATCAATCACTATCAAGGGGTTGATGCATTGTCAGATGAGCTCATTTAGAGAGTATCTAGGATCGATGGGGCTTGACTTCGTAATCTTGGTGGGGTGTAACAATGAGGAAGCCCATCTCTCCTAACCAGTGTTATCGGATCTGGACCATAACCAGTGGAACCGGCCGGTCTGACTAGTTTGGGGGTCAAACTGGTTCGGTTTGAGCTCTGGCACTGGAAATGGCTAGTTCGGTACCAAACCAGCTGGTTTTGTGCTGAACCGATTGGTTCTATACAATGTGACCAAGGATGTTCCAAACACAATTTAAAAAGAAACAAGAATTTTTGAGTGGGGAAGCCTAATATTCGATCTTGTAGCCCTACTATTTCTATGCACTTAATGGTAATGTTAAATTGTTAAAGTAAAAGTGACATTCTCTTTTTACTGAAATATTTAACATTACCGTTAATTGATTTAGGATGCTTGAGAATGGTTCTGACTTCATTGGCTTTCACATGGAGAAAATAGAATTTTAGATCTCATTCAAAATTCAGTAGACTTGACAGTTTCCAGGATTTCAGGATTGGGGGAATTGCAACGTTTCCATTGAAGTCTGTTGCATACGAGGGTATTGAACTAGCATTTAATCAAGAGCACCAAGCCCTCCATGTTCCTTGGTGCTAGTGGCATTGGCTGTTGAACTCATCTATCATGACCCTAGTAAAAATGTACCCATCACTCAAACAAATTATTGATTTGACATGTGAATATTTTTCTATCTTATTTTAATGCTAAAAGGGTGATATTGATGATGAGGATCTCAATATAGGAAATGATTTTGACGATATGTAAGTATATGTTGTAGCATGATATTTTTTTTGACACTAAAGTCCATGTGGAGCCTCTTCGTTGATGTATTTTTGCCTCAAAAATGTATTGCACTAAGTGAGTTTTTGGTTATATGCTCTCTGGTTTGCTATAAAAATGAGAATTTTTGCATAATTGTATATAAATGGTTTGGATTCATATGGATGCACATGAATATATATGTTTTTCTCTAAAATTTGAATATTTTGTGTTTTTGGCTGACCAGTTTTTGGTCTAGTTTTCCTACCGGTTTCGGTCTGGTTCTGACTGGTTTCTGGTTCAGAGGGTTTTCCGGTTCTATCTCCACTTTGGTTCTGATAACATTGCTCCTAACATCCAAAGCTGCGAGGAAGAAACTCTTAATAGAGGTTGGCTATTCAATGTAATTTCACTACTAGAACTTCATGCAAGGTGGAACCTGACTTGAGGATCTCCTAGAACTATAATCTGTTTGTGAGATTGGTGGTGGCTGTCCATAGGCTCTGGAGTGGCAGCTTGGAAGGGGTCTTGTGGAGGTTGGTTCACCCAACAAGGGGGGGTCCAGAGACATTCAGATTGGTTGTCTATTGCGTAGAAGGAATTTGTTGTGCGTCATTAGGATGCATAAATTAGATAAATCTATTCAAAATGTTATCTAAACTGTAGGAATTTAGTTTACCCTTTATTCCTCTTGGATTTTTTCTTTTCCCTTCTTGTTAAATTCCAGTTGTAAACATTAATGTAAGATAACTTTTTCAGTTATATATAAACTACTGTGGACCATCTATCTTAAGCCCAGATCTATTAAACACCAAGAGGGATCAAATGAAATCCTAGTGCAAGTGTTGTGGTGCTTAAACTATTCAGGCTAATAGGAATATGTGCTAGTTTATTTTATTTTATTTATTTATTTTATGTTGTCTTTTTTTTTTTTTCCATATTATTTTATTAGATTTACCTGCATCTCATGCATACAAAAACTTCTCCCTCTCTTGGCTGTATGAGCACCTTGTTGTTCTTGAAGTAAAAAACCAAAAAGGTAAGGCAGCATTCTTGATCACCCGCTTTAAATATTGAGGACGAGTCATTCTACAAGAAAAACAATATTGAGAACGAGTCATTCTGCAAGAAAAACAATCTAATATTATTGCATATCATTGTCATTATGCAACATGGTTTTTGAATCAGAAGATGAATACGATAAATTATAATATGAGGTTTGATATCCTAAGGATTTGAAGCATAGAGGAACACAACACTAGATTAGTACATGCATGGAAATGATCTGAAGAAGCGATATTAGATTAGAGGTTGTGACAGAAATTCTTTTCTAATTGGCAGCTCTCTTAATTATATAATCATCCAACCTCAAAAGTTATTTTTTTCCCTTGGAAAAAGGCCGTGACTTCTTATTAGTGTAAAGGATTACATCCTGTATATGCCTGTTGACTGCATTCCTTTAGCATGTCAAAGATAAAAATGCCCTTCCTATCTACCTCAATAAGAAGCCCAGAGGCATGTAAGCACTCTTCACAGCTTCTGTCAAAGCTTTCCTAGATGAAAATCTATGATTACTGGAATGAAGTACTGTATAACCCACATAAACCAGGATTTCACCTTATAACTCAAAAAATCTTCTTATTGTAAGGAAGTCTAAAATGACAATTACCTCAAAACTTCTTCTTATTGTACTGAAGTCTGGAATGAGAAGTATTTTTTCTTCTATGCTTTCTTTTATAAATTTTTTAAGTGTTCCTTTGTATAATATTTCAATCTAGCATATATAGTGGAAATGCATGTAAATCTAGGTTCTGATACCGTTAAATTTAATAGACCTCATCTTATTTTTCAATTGCAGTTATGTTCATGGTTGTCCCTTGCTGCAAAGTCCCCGTGCTTTTGATTCTCAGGAGGCAGCACAAAGGACTGCAGTGGCACTTGGCAGGATTTTGATTCTAGATCTAGTCCTCAGAAATGAAGATCGCCTCCCATGCCGCCAGCTTGGATGGCGCGGGAATCCGGCAAATCTTTTATTCACTGAAAAGCTGGAATTTGGGAACAGAGTAGCCTCAGTACCAGGAAATGTCAAGTCTCCACCTCGAAAAAACAAAGGAAGTTCATTTTCTCGTAGAAGGAAAAGTTTTGACTTGGGGAACATGTCTAATTCTGACATGATAACATTCATTCCTCAAATTTTAGATTACACTGCTAATGAGACTACTTCTGAAGGAATTTTCCTTCCCATTGAAGATCGAAGTAAACATGCTAGTGATTTTCATATTGTGGCAATCGATTCAGGGGTTCCAAGACGTCCTCCTGCTGGCAAAAGGTTGTCTGATATTTCACAGTATCCGAGACTAGTCGAGCTTTTGCTAAATAGTCCACAATTTGCTTCAGATTTGTTACATGAGATATCATGGGAAAAGCTTGGCTGTCACATTTCAGAAACAGCGGTTGGATCTATGGATCAGTTTTTCTCTGGAGATATTGACCAAGACAATGTTGTGCACGAGTTTCAAGCTAGCTTCCGTGGTGGATTAAGAGAAATGCAGAGGTTGCAACCATTCATATTCAAGCTTCACCATAAATTGGATGTTTTGTTAAAGACATTTCTGTCATTAATAAGCAAATATCTTCCAGGGGATGACGAGAAAGAGGATTCTGGGGCCTCTGAATCATGCCACTTGTACTCACCATTTCACAGTCTTTCTTGTCAGTCACCTGTTGCAGGTAAAGAATGCTTGAAAAATGGGCAAAACACAGAGCCTCAAGATCTTGCATATACCAGTGGCACAGATTCACAGGACCTCCTTGGTAATCCATTCTCAAAATCACCTTATAGGGACAACTTAGAAACGTCACCATTTTTTCAAGAGAACTATCATGGAAAATATTCAAAAGGAAATAGTGATTCATCTCACAGTATGCGCCTGACAGTTAAATTGAAGGATTTGAACAAGATTGCAAAGGCAAGTCTTCTATTTTCCTTTTTCTTGGCATGTTAATATACAACGAATGTTTCATTTGAAGTTCTTTTTTGATCTGTTGAAAGATGAATGCTGTCATGATAAATGTATAACATTGCAGTTTGATAGTGAGCTGAGCAAGGAACTGGAACATTGGAATGAAATGCTTGGAATGGAAGTGATTAAACTTTGCCATGAAATGAATTTCAACACCGGTTTTTTTGAAGGAGGTGATTCACAAAATGTCATAGACAGTTATGAATTAAAGGTAAGTGGTCAAGAATTCCTTGAATTGACTAGCAAGTTGATCTATGTTAAATCTGTGAAGAACCTTATTCCAGTATTGCATTTAGTAGAAGGAAACTTGCTATTCTGAAGAAACTTTGCCCTTTGTATAGGTGAGGTTGGAACACCTTCTGGAAAGGATGGCTTTGGTCTCTCAAGCTGCCGACTCAGAGCGGCCATCACATGTCACAGATTCTTTGTTTATTGGTGGAGCTTTGGCTGCAAGGTCTATAAATACACTGCAGCTTTTGGGTGTCACTCATGTTCTATGCCTCTGTGCTAATGAGCTTGGTCAATCAGAAGCACAATATCCAGACCTTTTTGAGTATAAAAATTTTGAGGTGTTTTTAGTTTTCTTTTTCTTTGTGCTGCTTTTTGTTAAGTAACTATATGGTGCCAAATTCTTTCTGTTACTCTGACCTGTATTAGTATTCTTTCAAAATGCATTATTTTACAGAAACATCTAAAATGTTTGAGATATGTTATCATTTTATTTGTTGCATGATACTCTGCAACAGGTATCTGATCTTGATGATGCAAATATTAGCTATATTTTTGAAGATGCATCTGATTTCATAGAGAAGGTCGAAAGAAATGGGGGAAAGGTTCTTGTGCACTGCTTTGAAGGCAAAAGCCGTAGCACAACAGTTGTTCTTGCATATTTGATGCTACGCAAGTAAGGTTATTGTGGGTTTTAGTAGATTTATGTTACTGTTTCCTTGTGCATTTTGTGCCATGTTTTTGCTGCATAGTTCTGTTGTATTCCATCATACATTTCTTTATATGAGGCCTCATTTGCAGGCATGAGACACTTCTTGAAGCATGGACCAGACTTAAAGGAGTTCACTGTCGTGCACAGCCAAATGATGGTTTCATGAGAATTCTTATGGATCTGGATAAGAAATTGTATGGAAAGCCTTCCATGGATTGGCAACGAAGGAAGCCTATCATGAGGAGTTGCCCAATTTGTGGCAAGATTGTAGGTGTAAGTAGCAGTTCCCTGAAACTTCATTTGCAAAAGTCACATCGGCGGCTGTCGTCGGGAAGTGTGGATAGCGTAGAAGTAAAGGAATTACAACGGATTCTTGATTCTGTTATAATTGGCTGCTAAGAAGAAGTTTTCCAAGTAATTAGTCTTAAAGAAGTTTTGGCTTTATGTTATCTTTGACCAGGAAATGCTTTTAGTGTACATGGACATGCCTTGGAGATCAACAAGAAATTGTTGTTGTCAGAATGTAGCCACATGTTACTGTTTACGACCTAAAATCATAGCCAATGTACCTCATATGTCCCTCATTTTAATGGTCTGAGATTGTCGACTGTCTGACATGCCTTAAATTTTAATCTGCCAGTAACTAAGCAAGTAATAGAAGAAAGGACAATCGAATTGTCTGAAGCTATAAGTATTAACCATGCAAACTATGATGGCATCCCCATTAGCGAAATTTCTGAGACAAAACATAGATTTGTATACACTGTATGGTACTGGTTGGCTATGAATTAGCCCAGCTGAATTATGTTACATGATGAACCTGCTTTAGTACTCTGCCTTACATTGTTTCTTATGAGATGAGATCCTTTACCATTTCATGAAATAATTTGTGGCAGGAGCTGCCAGTAACTGATTGGACTTCGGAATTCTCTCCATGGTGTTTGCCTAGACACAATGGAAAACTAGACATCTATAGAAAACATGTGCATGAGTTTAACATGGACATTGCCTAGATTTTTCAACCCAAACATGTTTCATCAGTTATTTTAACCTAATAGCCTTGGTTCCATTGGTCAAATCCTGAGGGACTTTGGGGTCTTTGATTTTGGTCAAAGCATGGCGACTGTTACAGAAGGGTATGGTTTAGTGCTAATTGTGAATTCTATAAGCTGGCTGTGTACTTATTTCACTAGGGTAAACAGAAATCTAATTTACGCACTGTTATGAATACTAGTAAGGCAATTTTGAAGTTGTGTAAATGTTTTTCTCAAGAAGCTATCATATTACTTATTGGAAGCCTGGGATTGTATCCAGAAAACTGGTTTTGACCCCTGGACAAATTTAGCGTATTTGGTCATTGTAATGTAAGCATGCCAGTTTGTTTTTCTTGAAATCCTTGACTAAGTTCAATTAGAAGGAATATTTATTGGTTCCAGTGTAAGCAGGAATCGAGAGCCTTTTTCTGGCTGCAGGATTGATATGACCCTGGAATGATAAGGACTAGTCCATCCAGATCCTGACATGATCATTCTTGGAAATACAATAGTGTCTAGAAATCCACTGGCTATTGATCATGAAAAATAAATATTAGCATGAAATAGTCACAAAATTTCTAGGGAAAAACAAAAGGAAGATCTACTAAAACTCATTTGGAATTATCTATAGGGATCTCGGTGGAATTCTGACTTAGGAGGACTGCATCTATTGATCTTCCTATTTTTTTGATAGAGAATTTTTCTTCTTCGGGGAGGGAAGAATATTTATAGCAGATTCAAGCTCTCTTTGAAAGCATGGATGGTGGAGTCGGGGAGGGGGGGGGGGTGTTGCGGGGGTTTCATGGTTGTAGGAGTTCAAAGAGGTCTGCAGTAAAACATGCAACAAAATCGAAATATAAACTATATTTGAAGGGTAGAACTTAACAAGGAGTTGATTATGTGTCTCTGATCATGTGGAGTTGATAGAAAATAACAGGCATTCTCCTAGCACTGGGGATTGCAAGGATGTTGGAGGGAAGAAGGAATAGCTATTCATGCATGTACATATTTATTGATAGTAGTGCAAAATGATTGTTTGGCTGAGGTGGTCTTTTATGCATGTTATAGTGGAGGTTGAAAACCTTCCCATATTATTAATTCTTAAAATACATATACAACTCATATCACTAGTTATATGCTTGGCATTGTTGATGTACTTGCTTTAGTACCACAAGAAAAAGTGGTGAATTCTTGAAAAATTCATTCTGTTTGAGTGTGATTACAAGGCACATGGCAAGGACGGGAGTAGATGTGATTGAATGATTCAAGTTGACTAACTGAGAAGGTGGAAGATTGACAAGTGGGGGTGGGCGGAGTTGGTTTGGTGGTTTATGGTTCAGAGAAGTAGGCATGGTTGAAATGCAAGGTGAATCTTCAAGTCTTTGATCCTGATTTGGGGAAAAAGGCTTGGATTATGAAGGATGGTTCACCTGGTCTAATTTTAGCGCAGGTATCAAGGGAGACTGGATCCAATTTATGGTCGGCAAGATGACATTTACTTTTTTGGGAGCATACCACTAGTGGATGCATTGATTGCTACTATAGGGTTTGTTACCCCTCATTTTGACAAGGGTACCCCTTGTGAATTTCTTCACTGGCCCTTGTATCTTGAGCTTTGATAGCTTGGATATTCACTTGTATATTGATGAGTAGGAGGGTTTTGATGTCATGGCATTCACTTCTTGAGCAGTCAGCCTCATTTTGATTTTCAGGTATTTTCACATTTTTCAAGGCAGTTCACACTTACTGAAGCAACTCACATGTCCCAAGGCATTGGTCACAACCACCAAGGCATTTTTGGGCTATTTGTGCATGCATGGACAACCTCATCACATGCCATGTGGAGGATCCTTGAGCACTCCCTTTTCATCACTTTTGGAGCTGATTTTCACTTGTTTGGAGGGCTGATCCACACTTATTAGCCTTATGACAGCTTGTGGGGTGTATTGTGAACATAATATGACTTGGAAGGGTCATTGGCATTGCTTATGGGGGTTCTTTTTTTCATAACAATGATGTGGACATAACATAAAGATACAACATGAAGACCAATGAACTGAATGTGAGGGCTGACCCCATGTAGTTGGATGTCAACATGACTTTGTGTTTTATGACTAGTTTTTGACTTTGAAAGTCATTCCCATGCTTTAGGGAAGTTGCTTGACTTGAGGTATGGACATGCGCACTTGATTGAAATTTATTTTGGAGGTTATGCAACATATATTACACTTTTATGGAGTTGTTTTAGAGTTGCCCACTTTGGAGGGTTTAATGTCACCATTATGGGGATGTTTTTGACCTTGGAGGCCTATTCAACCATATTGGAGGGATTCTAGGAAGGAAGATTTGCACTTTGGATGAGGTTGCTTGCGGATCTACTTATCTTAGGGGCCTTTCGAGGTCAACAAGGTAGATTGGAGACTTTCTTCAAAGGATTCCCCTCTCTTGGGGCTTTGCTTCATCTTGTCCATTATACATGTGGCTTCATCTCTCTTATTTTATTTTTGTGTTAGATTAATTAGCTATAATTTTGTTTTTCTTAGGTTAGATCTAAGGAATCAAATGAGATATTATTATTCTATTCTAAGAGGAAGTTAGGCCCCACTATGTAAATAGAGGAGCTCGTCCTCATTTGTATTGATGATTCGATAGTTGGGAGCTCTTTCATTGGAGCCTCATTGGCATATCTTTCTTTGATCATTTATGGTGTAAAGATTTCTTTTTATGTGGATGAATGTTCTCAACTCTTGAAGCTTCTCTTTCTTGGTTTGATTTTGGTCCGCGAGGATAAAAAATGAAAATTTCAAGTCTTCTACAAGCCTTTTAGGATCAATCTGTTGAACGATAACTTGAGTCACTTGGAGGAAAGAAGTCTAGGTTTTGTCCTCTTTCCTTTGTTGATTTGGTGATTATTTGATACCATGCTTTGTCTTTATTTATGGTTCCTTGTCTAAAATATTAAGTAATCTCATCAAGTCATAGTAGACCTTGATTTCATCGCTGATTTTAGTTGGGTGAGTGGCTATTCTTCCCTTGGTTCTAGTCTTAGACCCAACCTCTTGAAGAAAGTAAGCCAATATTTGGAGAGCTATTTCTTGACCTCATTTTCATTTGATTCAACATGACTCCATTGCCCTAGTTGGATTTGATACTTATCTCTGTCCCTCCATCACTTATTATAAAAATCCTAAAAACTTGAAAACCTCATTTTACCAAGGTTGTTCTCAACTTCTTGCGCCTTATTGCTTGGTCTTGGTAATCCTTGTATGGACTATTACTGCAAAATCTAGCAGGCCCAGTGCAAAGCCAACCTCGGTCTATGACAATAAAGAGTTTAGCCACCATTGTCACCTCAATGACCTCTCTTCAGAGATTTCATGGTGGATGTTATCTTTGTTACCCACCATAGTGGGTAACCCCATAGGAGAAAACTTTTCTCCTATCTTGGACAACCAACCAACTAGCAACCCTACACATTGTTTCATTGTGATGATATGACACATTCCTTTTCCATTTGCAGGGGTCATACACCTCTCACCATTCAACATTCTTCTTGAATGTAGGTGGGCTACAACTCGAGAAGTACTTTAACCAGGAGCTTTTACTTGATGTTTTGGGAATTCTCATATGGATAAAGGGATGATCTAGATGATTGATCGATGTTGATTGAAAATTTGTTCTCTCACCCTACCAAGGGGTTTAACCTTTAGCCATAGTCTAGTGGGACTTCCTCTAAGGCCTTAGGGTTATATAGGAGGAGCACTACCTCAGAAAATTGGATTCAAGTAGCATGTCCATAACCATCCCATACATAACACCTTTCATCATTCCCTTAATATCACATCTATCCTTCAGATTTGCTATTACTGGTTCACTACGATTTGGGACCCATACATCCACATCCTTGAGTTAGGGTTGGAAAAATTTGCTCTAGAGGTTGATGCAACTAAAAGAAAGATTAAAGAATAAGATGACCACAACAAAAGAAAAAGAAAAAATAAAATGTAAAAGATGGTTGGGACATAATTAGCGTGTGGGCAAAAGCCTAGTGTGAGCTCTACTCCCCTCATTAGCCACTCATTAGCCATCACTTGGTTCTTGAGCATTAGTTGCTCCATCATATCATAAGGAACTCTTGCATGTCACAACCCTGATGAGTGAGATACCAACTCATCCTTTAAGGGGTAAATAAATGTGATATCATTAAAATCAAGCTTGGACAACTGAACTATGCTCCATATCAAAGCATTATAAAAAAGAAGTTAAAGGTGCACAAGAGGGGTGGAAAAAGCAAGTTGAGGAAAGGGTTAACTCATGTCTCCGTGGTTTCTCCCTCCATACATCTATACCAATGTTATCGGAACCAAACTGGAATCGACGAAATTGGCTGGTATGACCAACATTGTTTTAAAAAACGGTAGACTCGAAACTGAAACGATTGAAACAGAGCTTGGTCGGGTTGGCTCGATGGCTGAATCGGTTTGGTTGGTCGGGTTGTTACCGAGCCGGTGACCGACTCGGCCTACTCGGTAAGAACTTGGCCAACTCAGCCAGCTCGGTGGTCGCGGTCGAAAAGCAGTTACGATTTTTTTTTTGGGGGGGAATTAAGGACCCCACGACCCATTCTATTTTTCCTTAGGGTTATTTGGGGTCCCTTTACCTCTCCCAAACCCTATAAAAGCTACCCAACCCCTCTCATTTCCTCATAGCTATCTCATTGTATTTGAGTGAGAATTTGTGAGGAGTTTGTGAAGAGTTGTGGAGTTTGTCTTTGAAGTAGCAGTGAGGAGTCTTGGGCAAGCATTGGAGCAAGGGTCCCATTCTATTTTTCCTTAGGGTTATTTGGGGTCCCTTTACCTCTCCCAAACCCTATAAAAGCTACCCAACCCCTCTCATTTCCTCATAGCTATCTCATTGTATTTGAGTGAGAATTTGTGAGGAGTTTGTGAAGAGTTGTGGAGTTTGTCTTTGAAGTAGCAGTGAGGAGTCTTGGGCAAGCATTGGAGCAAGGGTGAGGAGCTTCTTGGGCAACCATTGGAGCAACATTGAGTTGGTTTGTTGGAGCAACATTGAGGAGGCAGTTTGTGCCTAGAGGTATTTTTTTTCACTTCTAAAATCTGTTTTTGCTTATTTATTTTTTGTGCAAATCTGGAAATTGAAAAGTGTGTTTTTTGTAAAAGAAATGAGCATTAAAGCAATGCTATTTTTTTTTGTTTTCATTTTCATAAATTTTCCTTTAATTTCCAAGTCAAAAAATGGCTCTTAGAGTGAAAGATGTTGCTTGGGCATAGGCTGAAATGGTTGATAGTCAGCATTGCAAATTTTTCCATAGAAAAATTAGGGAGGGTCCTAGGGGCATTCATAGGCTGAAACAACACTTGGCATGTATTAGAGGCCAAATTACTCCATGTGAATCACCACAAATTAAGGACATTAGGAAGTAGTTGTTAAATAAATTTGAGAAGTTTCAGGAAGAAAAAACTAGGCAAAAAGAAATAGAGGTTGAAATTGGGAGGAAGAGGAGTATACAAAAAATGATGGCTACCAACCCCCATTTTGATTTTGAAGGCTCTTCTTCTATCCCTTGTACTGATGCATCCAACCCCTTTCGCTATGTTCCTCCCTCTTTGGAGTCTATTCATGAAAATGGTAAGGGTAAAATGAAAAAGAAGGGTGATATGAATATCAAAAGTTATTTCACTGTCACACCCTCCTCTCCATCAGATGCACATGGTCCTGAAGCTAGTAGAACTTTCCAACCCCCTTTAGATAACCATTGGAAGAAAGAATTGAGGGAGATTGCTTGTGATTACATATCTAGATGGTGGGTATGATGTTGATATCCCCTTCAATGATTCCCGTTCACCATATTATGAGCCTATGTTTGATGCCATATTTGCTACTGGAAAGGGCTTCAGAGGCCCTACTATGCATGAGTTAAGGGGGTATCGTTTGCAGAAAGAAATTTCCTCCATTAATGAGTATTTGAAAGATTTCAAAAAATCATGGGTAAAAACAAGATGTACCATCATGTCAAATGGATGGACTGATCAAAGGGACCGTACCATCATCAAATTTCTTATATATTTGCCCACAAGGAACCATGTTTCTAAAATCAGTTGATGCATTTGCTAGGGTGAAAGATGGACAATTGTTGTTTCAATTGTTGGATGAGGTTGTTGATGAGGTGGGGGTGGCTAATGTTGTTCAAGTCATCACAGATAATGCCTCTAACTATGTTATTGCTGGTAAACTGTTAGAGGAAAAACACAACCATCTTTTGGACCCCATGTGCTGCACATTGCATAGACCTCATGCTTGAGGATATTGGCAAATTAGATTGGGTCAAGAACATTGTAGATCATGCCAAAAGCATAACAAAATTTATCTATAATCATTCATGGATTTTGAGCTTGATGAGGAGACAAACAGGGGGCAAAGATATTATTATGCCTATCATCACTAGATTTGCAACTCATTTTTTGACATTGCAATCTATGCTTTGAGAACATAGAAATTTGCAAAAGATGTTTTCCAGTGATGACTGGAATCAAAACCAGTGGTCTCTCAAACATGAAGGCAATGATTTGAAAAAGAAAGTGAATGAAGAAATATTTTGGAAAAGGCAACATAGATTGTGAAGGTTGCTGAGCTACTGGTTAAGGTGTTGCGGTTGGTGGATGGGGTAAGATTGGCTATGGGCTTCATTTATGAGGCTATGGATCAAGCAAAAGAGCAAATAAAGAGGGCATACAAGGATAGAGTGGCTAAGTATGGGCCCATTTGGGCAATCATTGATGAAAGATGGAACAATCAACTCCATCGCCCTATACATGTAGCTGAGTATTTTTTGAACCCATGGTATCATTATAAAGCTTTGGAGGCAGGAGCTTTGGGTGGGGAGATTAGACATGGATTGATTGACCTCATTGATCGCACGATCCCATTAGAGTGTGATCAGCTGGAGATACACCGACATGTCACAACATTCAGTGAGCAAGAACCTAACAAAGATTGCAAGGGACGCAGATGAGCCAGGTAAACAAAAATTTCAATTTTCAAATTCTTAATACTTATTTTGTTAAATTGTTTATAATTTAAAAGTTGGATATAATTTGTTGAACTAACTGATTACACTACTATGCTTTTTGCAACAAAATGGTGGGAGGCTTTTGGTAGCCATTGTCCTCAATTGCAGAAGTTTGCAATTCGTATTTTGAGTCAAACTTGCAGTACCACTAGGTGTGAGCGCAAATGGTCTGTCTTTGAGAGGATTCACATGAAGAAGAGAAATCGTTCGGATAAAAAACGATTAAATGATCTGGTCTCTGTCCAATACAACCTCCGACTAAGATGTAACCAATTGCTGAACAAAAGACCTGATTCAAATCCCATTGTGTTGGAAGATATTGATCCAACATCAAATTGGGTAGTGGAGAGTCATCCAACAGAGTTTGATGTGAAAATTCTATCACTGCAGCCACTGATTTATTTTACCTACTTAGCTACAAAATCCTTTCAGTAAATATTAAAATAAATTCTACTGCAGATATCACACCATTATACAAAAACAAATATATGCACAAGAATCAAACACATCAACATAGTTATTTTTGGACAATTGTCCCCAGAAAAACCCAATGCGAGAAAACTAGTGCAACAGAGGAGGATTTTATTAATCAGCTTTTCTTGAGTACAACTAGGGTTCCAATTTGGCTCACCCAACAGAGATAACCACACGACAATAACACTACAAAATCCTCTGGCGCTTCCCCTATCCGACACTACTTGGATTGGATTGGGCTTTCGATAATTTGGCGATAATCAATTTTAAGAAGAGACAAATGGTGTTCGAAAAAGACGATATGAGGGTCATTGTCCCTCTAGAACCCTTAGACGGAGTGCTGCAAGGCATCACTGAGTTAAAGATACCCGTGGAGACAACCAGACAACCTGCATAGATAGGTCAGCTACTATAGTGAGAGCGACGTATAGAGATGACAATTGGATTGAGGATTTTGCAGATACTAGGTGGAGTGTTATGGTTTGAATCCGCCAAGGACAAAGAGTGAGCAAGAGGGTGGGACCGCGTTAATGTGAACATCGCTGTACTGCCAAATCAAGTATTACATGGGTTCCATCAAAGTATTACAGATGAATTGAAGGAGCCAGAACAATGCACTTCGCTGTTAAGCATTCAGGTGGAAAAGGACAGAGCTTCGCTGAAGAAGGAGCTCGATCAATTGATCAAATAAAGGGACTGTTGTCGCGCAGATTGACACGACAACGCTCAGACCGGGGGCTGTCACTCTGATCCCCGATCCCTCCGTTTAAGCCTGTCTCCCGCGGCTAAGGGGGGTAGACCCTGTGAGGTGATGAGGCCAACTGTCGATCAGTTGGTTGGGAAACACGAGATACGATATAAAAGGGCTCGATGGATTTGGTTAATTTAGCAGACCAGTGCCTTGTGGAGTCAATGTTTAGATGATTACTTTTTAAATGATAAAGAAAACATGGACCATGAACAACAACCATCTATCATCAGCTAAATCATGATGCTCTAGGAATGACCAAAACGATATCCAGCAACTGAAAATTTTAACAGATAAATGCCTTAAAATACCACGAGAATTACAAACCATTAACCAGATATCAATTTCGCATCTCGGCTTGAAAAAAACTTAAATCCCAGCATGAAAGATATACATAAAAAAAACACTGAGACTGGCAAAAAAGATTTTCCACAATTTTTTTTTTTTTTTTTGTATTTTGTATTTTTTTTTTTTTTTTGTATTTTTTTTTTTTATTAAAAAATGAAAATTTAAAAAAATAAAAAAAATTAAAATCTAAAATCTATTCTAAAGACAAAACTATAAAAAATTAAAATAAACCCAAATTTTTTTTTTTTTTTTTTTTTTAATATCTAAATCTAAAACATTAAAATAAAATCTACATAATGAAAACTATACAAAGAAAATAAATCTAAGTCTAAAAAAAGAAACTAAATAAAATCTTTTACAAAATTAATCTAAAAAAAACATAGAATAAAATAAAACTATACAAAACTAAAACTAAAAACCAAAATATTTTTTACGATTTTTTATTTGGACGAATCTATGAAATTAAAAATACGTGACCAAACTTCTAAAACAAAAAGAATTAAAATTTATTTACAATCTACACTAACCTAACCCGAATTACCATTTGCAAAGCCTAACCTAAACGAAAGCGTAAGTTAAAAATGGGCTCTCCACGCATAGGAATATCGCAGTCAAGCAATCGGGTTTAGAAGAGACCAAGCTCAAGGAGTAACCACGTGAAGAAAACTCGAACAGCGAAGGGTTTGCATGACAGGACGGGGCTGAACGAAGTAGGAACAACCAGATGCGTGAAGGAGTCAGCTGAATGCTGGGTTTTGAAAGGGAAATGCGTGTTCCCTTCACGCTGACAGCCAAACAAAAACACAAGGAAACGGAACTCAGGGATGCGGAAACGATGCTTGGTGACAGGGCGAACTGATATCTCATGCAATCGGCTTTCACATGAATAAAACGCCCAAACTGCTGGACGCAGATGGACTCACACACGGTGCTGTCAAAACGAAGATTTCTTACCTTATAGTCCTCGCTATACTGGATCGTTGATTGCCCCTACTGCCGGCGTGCACAGTTTTTTGACCATGTCCCATTTTGCATATGGTAGGACTCCTTCCTATCCGAAAATCAAGCTGCTCACGGCCGTCTGATGCGTCAAATCTTCTTCTCATTTTCTTTCTCTTGCGCTTTTTCTTTCTAGCTGGTTTAATTACTGATGACCAGGAACTCTCTGTTTCAAAACTATCAGATGAAGTGTGCATGATATGTCTTTCTTTAGCCCGCATCTGATCTTTATCATTCTTAAGTCTGTCCGGATCACCTTCAATTAACCATCTTTCAATCGAATCAATAACCTCCTCATAATAAGATGGAGCTTGTTGCAACACATGAGAAGGATCCTGATCTATTGATGTCACCTGATTTCTTTCATCTTCCAATTGCTGAAACCTTTGAATCTGTATTCTAATGGCGTCCATCTGTCTAGAGTGTTCAACCTTTATAGCACTGATTTGTCTGGCATGGTGTTCTTGCATATCTTTTATTACTTTAACATTTTCTTCCTTTATGTCCATCAAGCAATGCTGCATAAAATTTATTTCTTCTCTGTGATTCGCTTGCATGTCAGCCAACTGATTATTATGATTGAATGTCATGATAGTCATTTCCTCATCCATAGTGAATAACTTGTTTTGCATAGAGTCAATTTCCCTATCATGATCAGTTTTAATGGTCACCATATTTTCCTCTAAGACTGACATCTTGCTTTGCATGATTCTAATTTCTGTTTCATATTTAGTTTTCATGGCCTCAATTTCCTTAGCATGCTGATTTTGCGTGACTTCAATCTCCCTATTACGTTTTTCCAGGTGGGTGCATAAAGTTTTCACATCATTGACATAATTAGTTTGATTGATTTCCATATTTCTCACCAGCATCATTAAATCTTGTATTATTTGCTTTTGCTCCTCCTTTTCATTGTTATGAACTTGATCTGCAATATTTTCGGTGGATGACACATTCTGACATGAAGAATCGTCTTCAACAGCTGAACCTTTAATATGATTACTTTTATTCTGTTGCACAATTTTAGAGGCAGAAGGCAAGCTGCTTGGATAACCATATCTATCTTCAAAAGCATTTATAATGTCTTTTAAAGAAGTAAAAGAATCGTTAGGAAAACTGTTAAACCAATTCAAAGCATCATCTTCTAAAGAAAGGACAAATAGACGCATTTTGATATCACCATGACTAAACTGAGGGGGTCTGCAATATATGATCATGAAGCGGATAAACAAGTCAAGATGCCTTTTAGCAGCGATTGGATCACCATCTGAAAAAATAGGTAATTCAGGAATGGCCTCTTCCGGAAGATCATGGAGACGGTGAGTAAAACGACATGGTTTAAACGAATAATCCATGATGAACAATAAGGGATGATAGAACTAGATCTTTGCTCAAGAAAATCAAAAGATGAAAAAAGTGGAGTCGCCACTTGAACAACAAATTTGATTCTAAGATCCGAGAAGCAATCAACAAACAGATATGCGGTAGGCTTCTTGTCTGGGAAAAATGAGAAAAGTGGAGTCGCCACCCAAACAAGAAACAAAACCGAAGAGATGCTGCTGATATATGATGAAAAGATGCCAGAATATTTGAATCTGCCAGCTCAACCGAGAGATGAGAAAGATGAGAAGATGAATGATTGTCGTTTGAAACACCGAGAACAAAGTGTCCCCGGCAACGGCGCCAAAAAATGTTGTCGTTGCCGGCTCAAACGAATGATAGAAAGATGAGCGATGAATGATGAAGAGATGATGAAACGCCGAGAAAACAATTTCCCCGGCAACGACGCCAAAAATGTTGTCGCGCAGATTGACACGACAACGCTCAGACCGGGGGCTGTCACTCTGATCCCCGATCCCTCCGTTTAAGCCTGTCTCCCGCGGCTAAGGGGGGTAGACCCTTTGAGGTGATGAGGCCAACTGTCGACCAGTTGGTTGGGAAACACGAGATACGATATAAAAGGGCTCGATGGATTTGGTTAATTTAGCAGACCAGTGCCTTGTGGAGTCAATGTTTAGATGATTACTTTTTAAATGATAAAGAAAACATGGACCATGAACAACAACCATCTATCATCAGCTAAATCATGATGCTCTAGGAATGACCAAAACGATATCCAGCAACTGAAAATTTTAACAGATAAATGCCTTAAAATACCACGAGAATTACAAACCATTAACCAGATATCAATTTCGCATCTCGGCTTGAAAAAAACTTAAATCCCAGCATGAAAGATATACATAAAAAAAACACTGAGACTGGCAAAAAAGATTTTCCACAATTTTTTTTTTTTTTTTTTTTTTTTCTATTTTTTTAATTTTTTTTTTTTTTTTTTTTTTTTTTTTTATTAAAAAATGAAAATTTAAAAAAATAAAAAAAATTAAAATCTAAAATCTATTCTAAAGACAAAACTATAAAAAATTAAAATAAACCCAAAAATCTTTTTTTTTTTTTTTTTTTTAATATCTAAATCTAAAACATTAAAATAAAATCTACATAATGAAAACTATACAAAGAAAATAAATCTAAGTCTAAAAAAAGAAACTAAATAAAATCTTTTACAAAATTAATCTAAAAAAAACATAGAATAAAATAAAACTGTACAAAACTAAAACTAAAAACCAAAATATTTTTTACGATTTTTTATTTGGACGAATCTATGAAATTAAAAATACGTGACCAAACTTCTAAAACAAAAAGAATTAAAATTTATTTACAATCTACACTAACCTAACCCGAATTACCATTTGCAAAGCCTAACCTAAACGAAAGCGTAAGTTAAAAATGGGCTCTCCACGCATAGGAATATCGCAGTCAAGCAATCGGGTTTAGAAGAGACCAAGCTCAAGGAGTAACCACGTGAAGAAAACTCGAACAGCGAAGGGTTTGCATGACAGGACGGGGCTGAACGAAGTAGGAACAACCAGATGCGTGAAGGAGTCAGCTGAATGCTGGGTTTTGAAAGGGAAATGCGTGTTCCCTTCACGCTGACAGCCAAACAAAAACACAAGGAAACGGAACTCAGGGATGCGGAAACGATGCTTGGTGACAGGGCGAACTGATATCTCATGCAATCGGCTTTCACATGAATAAAACGCCCAAACTGCTGGACGCAGATGGACTCACACACGGTGCTGTCAAAACGAAGATTTCTTACCTTATAGTCCTCGCTATACTGGATCGTTGATTGCCCCTACTGCCGGCGTGCACAGTTTTTTGACACCCACGCAAATGTTTTTTAGGAGGATAGGAATTGCGTTTAAAGATGCCACCTGCCCGGACGCTGGGGATCGATGCAGCGATTTTTTGCCTTTATCAAAGTGGAAAATTTCTTGCAGATCGGTCAAATGCGTGTATATAAGATTCAGCCAGACTGCGTCCTCACTGTTTTGCACAAGTTTTATTAGCGGAACGCTGTATTTTGCAGATTTAATAACCAATATATTTCCCCAGAAAAGTGTGTTTCCTTGTGGTGGCAGACAGAAAACAGATGCATGCATTTGAAAACTACAAACCCCTGCCACTGAGAAGATAACCCTGTATCTGCAATGGACAAAATCACCCAGGAAATGATATACGCCTTAAACAAAAACTGAAAACCCTAGAACAGCTAATTAATGTACAGATTTTGGCCCCTACACAGCCAGATTTAACAATAATTGCGGTAATGCTTTCAGAATATCAGAAAATTTGAACTTCACTGTGAATCATAAAGAAAATCTCTCCATGTAAAACAGAAAATAAACCCTTAATGATTAACCCGGGGAACAATCAGCTGGGCTCTGCACAGAAAGTGCTTGCGGGGGTTGGCTGGTTCAGCCGAGAACTTCCCCGAACGCCCACAAAATTTCCCTCAAAAATGCTTTCCTGCACATCTCAAGCAACCATCAGCAAAGAGAGAGAGAAAGCTGCTAGGTCTCAGGAAATAATGGAGATACCTGCCATTATTTCAGAAACCCTAGCAGCCCTCAAACCCTAGCAGGTGAACAAGATACCTGTGCTCACACTACTCCAAAAAAAACAAGCTATGATTAATGGCTGAAAACTGAATATGCAGAAAATTAAAGATCTCACAGCAATCCCAGAGAGTAACACCAGCCAGTTTGAACCCCAAAGTCTTCTTTATTAATCAGAAATCAGACTACAAGAGAGCTTTCAGTACAGACTCACAGATCAGATGATCTCAAATGACTCCCTAAGACCCTATATAAAGGAAATGATCCTAACGGCTAGTTCGAGTGATCCATGTAGAAATGATCTCGACCGTTGATGAGGATCAAGACATCTCTTGATCTCATCCGTCGATTTATTAACTTAAAATATTATTATTTTATTAGTTAGGGTTTTTGCTTCATTTTTAATTTTTTATTATTTTAATATTTTTATTCATTTTTTAATTTTTTAAATCATTTTAAAATGGATCACTGAACTAAGCCTTTCGGAAACATCACCTAGGACCTAGGACTTAGGACTCATGAGGGGATTTAAAACATTTCTCGACCCTCAGGACACATTACATCATGACTTTTACAAAATTACATCTTAAGGGACAAACCCATTTAATACAGACCCTCATAAAACACCCAGCTCTGCGACACAACGATAATCTAGCAGATCAACACACTAGGATTCTCCTAAAGTTCTAATGACAAAATCAATCCCGGCTTTGGGGTCAGGTTTGAAGGAAAACTCTGCCGATATGTGGATCGGTGAGACAAAAAACCTTCCGGGACGTAGATTATCATCAGAAAGTTAGGTCCACCTAGGCAAATTACATACATGACTTCATGTCTGCTAAGATTATTTACAATTAATACATGCAGACTGGGTTTACAATCAGAAAGATCAAACTGCTGATGATGGCAGGATGGCACGGACATGCTGATCAGGTGCTGCTTCTTCTTGTCAAGAAAAGACGGGGTGCACTGCATGGGTAGTTGACCAGTAGGGGTCAACAGGGACAAAGCATGCCAACAACAGTAGCAACTAGAGGAAGCCATTGCAAAAAATTGTAGTGAAGTTCCAGATGCAAAGGTCTGCGAAGAAGAACCGCCAGCAAAGAAGGTCGCGAAGCTCGGCCTCGCAATAAAGGAGTCAAAGAATAAGCTTGCAAAAATAAAGTTTGAATATGAAGTGAATATTTCTAAGCTGCAAATAAGGCTACAACTATTCACGCCACCGGAAGTACGTGAGAAAAGGGAGATGGATCTAAAAATTGCAGTGAAAGGCATCTCTGACACAATGGCGATTGTGGAAAGTTACTAGATGACACTATGCAGATTTGGACCTCACTACAGGAGGATCCAAACATTCAGAGTATTGAAGATGAGCTCTAGGTAAAGCAAAAGCGACAGGAAGAGATCTTGGAAATTGCGAAGACCCTACCAGTTTCGTAGAGGCTCACCAACATCCCTAAAGGGAAGATTGAAGATCTTCGAAGGAAAGAACAGATTTTGACAAAGAGGACTCAACCTTGGTAGGATGAGGTCCTCCAACTTTCGCAAGCAGTAGATGAAAGGCTCAAGGAGCTATGATAGAGGGAGAAAGAAGTGCTGTAGAAGGCTGCCGTACCAACCACAGAGGCATTGCTGGAAGAAGTGCGCCGAGAGGAAAAGCAGGTAGTAGAAATAATCCAGCAATACAATGCCATCTACAATAGCATTGCAGTAAAGGTTAAGGGCACTGTAACTTAGTGACTCAGGACGAGTCACATGTGAGTGTTTGGGGCCTGTTAGGTTTGGCCCAACTTGGTTCAATTTTGGTCAAAGACTATGCATTTTGAGGAGTGGAGTGCATAGAGTTTGTGAAGTTCTATTTATTGCGTAGTGTCTAAGGGCTTCGGGGTGAGTCGAAGCCCCTCATTTTGTAACAGGTATCGAGGTTTTAGTTCTTTGTTTTGTTGAGTCCATGGTATGTGGACTTGATGGTTTTTGTAGAAATGTAATTTATTTAAGGACATGTAATGCTTTGTCGAAGATCATCATTAGATCGCATCATAGAGAGAGCACAAGTGATCAAAGATTTTGCTCCGTGTTTTGGGTCTTAAGGAAAGGCTCTGCAACTGAGTGCGCGAAAGCCTTGGAAGAGTCTATAGCTGAGTGCGCGGAAGCCTTGGAAGAGTCTATAGCTGAGTGCGCGAACCACTTGCAACTTGTTGCGCAGGTCGAGAAATTGTATGTACTGAAAGATCTATCTTAATAAAGAAGAAGTATTGGCGAAGTCTTTTGTAATTGTATCTGTTATTTGTGTTCTATCTGTTTATGCGAAGTAATTGCAAATAATTGGTATGTTATCACAACTGTTATTGTTCTGTAATATTGATGCAGGAGCACAAGGCTTGAAGACAAATTCCAAGAATTATTCCAAAAATACAAAAAAATATTACAAGCAAAGGAGTGGGATCCTTTAGCCATCAATTTCCATGTTTTTCTAGTTAAGCATAGAGCTAGAATATAGGATTTGATCATGATGTAATAAATTTTAGTTAGTTAGCTGTAGTGAAGATTCTCAAGGAAAATGTCTTGCAGGACAGATAGGGTCAATAAATTTTAGCCTTTGAATTAGGATTTGGTTGTTAGGATGAACTAGTGCTTATGTAATCTTCACACTATTGTAAGAGGATTTTGACTGTTGAAGAAATTTGGCTTTCCTGGAGTGAATCTAGTAAATTGGGAAAATTTAGTTTCTGTGTATGTGGATGAGAAATTCCCTATCAAATCCCAAAGGATAATCTCCTTTGAAATCTCCGTGTTATTGTGAAATTCGAAGTTTAATTGGTGTTCTGTGAGATTGAATGAAATTGTGTTGACTGTGTTAAATTCCGTGTTTTTCTTTTTAACTGAGTTTCTCGTGAATTCTGGGTGTGTGGAGTAGACGGTCGAGATCAGCGGAGGAAGACCAAGGATGCAGTGGTGTGAAGATTTAATTTGGACTATTAGATCTTGGTCGAGACAGATCAATGGTGTTCAGGCGAGGAAGATACTCGACAGTTAATGAGGAGTGGTTGGAGAAACCCATGAGTGGATTTCGGGCAGAGGAAAGGTTGTAAATGGTAATTCCTCCGTTGGCTCCGATTCAATACACTCAGTGACACGTAGCTGCGAGGAGAGAGAGGGAAATCGCTTTTCGGGCAAATTTGGAGTGCACAAGTTAACGGGCCGATATGCATGCGAGCCGTTAAATCTGGTGGAGCGAGATCGACGGTTGACAGATGTGGAGCAAGTTTCTAGGTTGGGGAGCACTCTGATTGTTGGATCTTGAATAGATCAACGGTGAAGAAGTGCCGATGAGTTTTTAGAAGGCGAATTTCAAATTTTATTAAACTATGGTTTGTGTTACCATCGGGTCCAGACTAGTGGAAGTTTAGCAGAACTCTGCGACTTTTGGAGGGGTCTGCTAACTTAGCGGAAGCTCTAAAGTTGTCAGTGGATGACAGAGAGCCCATTGAACCAACAATTACACCTGCAAATAGAAGTAGAAGATATAATCTCACAATTTGGGAGATTAACACTCCTTCTTGCACCCAGACCACCATCATTAGTGGTATCAGAGCAACTTGTTGACACTGAATTGAATCTCAGAAGCAAGAGAAGGAAATCCAATATGGCTTTCAGAGTTGGAAGAGGACGAGGACGTGGTAGAAGAGGAAGACTAGTTGCAAATGCTGAGGTGATGGAAGCTATGCAACAGATGCAGGCTAGATTAGAAGCATTAATAGCAGGGAGAAATATAGATGATGGGGATGTTAGTGAGCCTGAGGTTGAAACTGAAGAAGAGGAGGAAATTATAGCAGTTACTCCTGAGATGAGATTCTTCCAATCAGTGTTGAGATCCACAGCTAGGCCAAAAACTGAGGTTTCAATATATGCAGGAGGATTAAATCCAGAAGAATTGATAGACTGGATTAATGGCATGGAGAAATTCTTTGATTATGAAGAAACAGAAGATGAGAAGAAAGTAAAGTTTGCTGTCACCAAGCTAAAAGGACATGCAACACTTTGGTGGGATGGAGTGCAGGCAGAAAGAAAGAGTCTTGGCAAGCAACCAATCAGAAATTGGAATAGGATGGTAGCAAAGCTAAGAGGTAAGTTTTTACCAAGTAATTATCAGCAAACCTTGTTCAGATAGATGCAGAATCTTAGACAGAGGTCTATGATAGTGAGAGAATATACAGAGGAATTCTATAAGGTAAGTATAAGAGCTGGACAAACTCAAGATATAGATGAGAAGGTGGCTAGATATGTGAATGGTCTTAGGATGGACATTCAAGATGAGATAAGTATACTGTCTCCTAAAACAATAGAAGAAACTTATCAGGTGGTACTGAAAGCTGAAGAAAAATTCATGAGGAAGTAATGTGCCAGAGGAAGAGGTACTTTCCGAGGAAAAGGAAGTCAAGGTGGTAGAGGAAGATCTACATCACCTAGAGATGGAGCCACCAACAACTCAAACCAGCATGCAACCACAAGAGGTGATGCAGGTGGCAGAGGGAGTTTTTCTAGAGGAAGAGGAGATAGAGGAAGAGGAAGAGAATTTAGATGTTACAGGTGTAACAAGCTAGGACACAGAACTTTTGAGTGCCTAGAGAATGTAGGAACAAGTCAGAGGAATGCAATTGTTGCTCAAGTTGAGGAAGAAGCAGCAACAGTGACAGAAGAAGAAGATGTACCAGAGAGAGGAGAATCTTTTAGTTAATAAAGTTTTGCTCAAGCCAGCAAAGGAGATAGTTGAACCATCACAAAGGAAGACTTTGTTTAGAATAGTGTGTAAGATTCAAGGGAAATACTATCAGTTGATCATTGATAGTGGCAGCACTGATAATTTGGTCTCTACAGAGGTAGAGAAATTGAAGTTGAAGACAATGCGACATCCAACATCTTACAAGGTGTTATGGTTACAAAAAGGACATCAATGGTTAGTGAATGAACAGTGTGGAGTGGAGTTGCAGTTCGGAAAATATAAGGACAAAATTGTATGTGATGTGATGCCTATGGATGTGTGTCACATATTGCTTGGGAGACCTTTGCAATATGATAGAGGAGCTATGCATGATGGGAAAAGAAACACCTACAAGTTTGGTAAAGATGGTGTCAATCATACATTGTTGCCTATGAAAGAAGAGGATGCATCAGGAAAGAACACTGATCTAAAAACTCTATTACAAGGAGGAAAGGAATACTTACAGCAGATTGAAGAAATTGAGGTAAATTTTGCTGTAATTTGCAAGCCTAAGGTAATAATGGCTTCTACTAAAGTTTCTGATTTACCCTTTGAAATTCAAGAAATGTTGGACAACGATTGTGATATCATTGTTGATGATTTGCCTAATGAGTTACCACCCATTAGATGGATTAGTCATCATATAGATTTGATTCTAGGAGCAAATCTACCAAAGAAAGAAGCTTACAGAATGACTCCCATAGAAAATGAAGAGGTTAGAAAGCAGGTTCATGAACTGCTTGACAAAAGACTGATCATAGAAAGTTTGAGTCCTTGTGCAGTACCAATAGTGTTGAGTCCAAAGAAAGATGGAGTCTGGAGAATGTGTACTAATTCAAGAGCCATCAATAAAATCACAATCAGGTACAAATTCCTTTACCTAGAATTGAAGATTTGATGGATTGTTTGAGTGGAGCAAAGTATTTTACAAAACTAGATCTGAAGAGTGGGTATCATCAGATAAGGATAAGAGAAGGGGATGAGTGGAAAACTGTTTTTAAGACAAATGAAGGATCGTATGAATGGAGAGTAATGCCTTTTGGGTTGTCAAATGCACCAAGTATGTTTATGAGACTCATGAATGAAGTTCTTAAGGAGTTTATTGATAAATTTGTAATAGTATATTTGGACGATATATTAGTTTACAACAGGTCTAAGGAGGAGCACATGAGACATCTGAATTATGTCTTACAAAGGTTACAACAAGAGAAATTATTGCTGAATTCGAAGAAATGTTCGTTCATGAAAGAGGAATTAGTGTATTTGAGTTTTGTTATTTACGCTGAAGAATTGAAGATGGATCCAGAGAACATCAAGGCAATCATGGAGTGGCCTTCACCTAAAAGTATTTTTGAGGTAAGAAGTTTTCATGGTCTTGCTAGTTTTATAGGAAACTCATAAAGAATTTTAGTAAGATCAATGCTCCTATTGTTGATCCTGTAAAGAAGGATAAATAACCATTTAGATGGACTGCTGAAGAAGAAAATAATTTCAGCTGTTGAAGAAGAAATCACTGAAAAATCTATTTTGGTTCTACCTGATTTTAGTAAACCTTTCTAAGTGAAGTGTGATGCCAGTGGAGAAGCTATTGGAGGTGTTTTAAGTCAGGAAGACAGACCTATAGCTTTTAGTGAAAAGCTGAATGATTTAAAGAAGTATTCTTCTTATGATAAAGAGTTTTATGCAGTTGTACAACCATTGAAGAAGTGGAGACATTATCTAATGTCAAAAGAGTTCATACTTTATTCAGATAACCATGCATTGCAGTATGTTATGCAACAAGCAAAGCTTAACCAAAAACATGCCAAATGGGTAGAGTATCTTCAGGGTTTCCATTTTGTCTTGAAGCATATAAATGACCAATCAAACAAAGCTGCAGATGCTTTAAGTAGGAGAAATACATTATTTCAAGAGAGTCAAATTCAAGTGTTGGGTTTTGATTTTCTTAAAGAATTGTATGAGACAGATTTAGATTTTAAAGAGGCATTTGAAGCTTGTAAGAATCCTGTTTTGATGGATAGGAATAAATGGTTGGATTATTTCTTACAAGATGGATTGTTGTTTAAGAGAAATCGGCCGTGCATACCAAATTTTTCTGAGGGAGAACTTAATCAAAGAGAAACATAGTGGTGGACTTGCAGGACATTTTGGTATAGATAAGACTTATGAGCAGTTGAACATATTTTATTTCTGGCCGAAAATGAGATCTGAAGTGGAAAAGTATGTGAAAACTTGCAAAGTCTGTCAATATGCAAAGGGAAGAAGCCAAAACACAGGTTTGTATGTTCCATTACCAATTCCAGATAGGCCTTGGGATATGGTAAGTATGGATTTTGTTTTGGGCTTACCAAAGATTCAAAGAGGAAATGATTCAATTTTTGTTGTAGTGGACATATTTTAAAAAATGGCACATTTTATTCCATGTTATAAAACTAGTGATGCTACTCACATTGCTAATTTGCTTTTCAAGGAGATTGTAAGATTGCATGGGTTGCCTAAGAGTATTGTCTCAGACAGGGATTCCAAATTTGTTGGACATTTTTGGAGGACACTATGGAAAAAGCTGGGAACTAAACTGAGTTTCAGTTCTGCCTATCATCCACAGACTGATGGACAGATTGAAGTTGTGAACAGGAGTTTGGGTAATCTTTTAAGGAGTCTTACTGGAGAAAATCCAAAGCAGTGGGATCAAGTATTGGCACAGACTGAATATGCATATAATGAATAACCTAACAAGAGTACATGGCAGAGTCCATTCCATATAGTTTATGGAACGCATCCAAGAGGAGTATTTGAGTTAAGAAACTTGGGAAAATATGAGATGAGAAGTGCAGAGGGAGAAGATTTTGCTTCAAAAATACAAGCAATACATGAACAGGTGAAACAACAGCTACATGATAGCAACATCAAGTACAAAAACATAATAGACATGAGAATAAGAGAAGTGAACTTTGAAGTTGGGGATTTGGTTTTAGCACACCTAAGGAAAGAAAGATTTCCAAAGAGAGAGTATAACAAATTGAAGTTCAAGAAAATTGGACCATGCAAAGTATTAAGGAAATTTTCTGCAAATGCATATGAAATTGAATTACCCCCTGATGTTGGAATATCTCTAATTTTCAATGTGGCTGATTTGTACAAGTATGAAGGTGAAATTGCAAATGATACAGAAGAAGACGAAAAGACACAGGAAATTGACTGGGTAAAACAATTACCTACAACAAAGGAATTATAGCCAGAAAAGATTTTAGACAAGGAAGTGTTCAAGAAAACTAGAGGACAAGAGTACTTTCAGTATTTGGTCAAATGGAAGGATCAATGAATCGCTGAAGCTACTTGGGTAAGAGAAAACATGCTACAGAAATTGGGCAGTTCTATAGAAGAGCTCATGGACAGGAGCCCATTTTTGTCCTCAGTAGTCTGATGCAGGAGCATAAGGCTTGAAGACAAATTCGAAGAATTATTCCAAAAATACAAAAAAATATTACAAGCAAAAGAGTGGGATCCTTTAGCCATCAATTTCCATGTTTTTCTAGTTAAGCATAGAGCTAGAATATAGGATTTGATCATAATGTAATAAATTTTAGTTAGTTAGTTGTACTGGAGATTCTCGAGTAAAATGTCTCGGAGGATACATATGGTCAATAAATTTTAGCCTTTGAATTAGGATCTAGTTGTTAGGATGAACCAGTATTTATGTAATTTTCACACTATTGTAAGAGGATTTTGACTGTTGAAGAAATTTGGCTTTCCTGGAGCGAATCCAGTAAATTGGGAAAATTTAGTTTATGTGTATCTGCATGAGAAATTCCCTGTCAAACCCCGAAGGATAATCTCCTTCGAAATCTCCGCGTTATTGTGAAATTCAAAGTTTAATTGGGGTTCTGTGAGATTGAATGAAATTGTGTTAACTGTGTTAAATTCCGTGTTTTTCCTGTAACTGAGTTTCTCGCGAATTTTGGGTGTGTGGAGCGAATTGTTGAGATCAGCGGAGGAAGACCAAGGACGCAGTGGCGTGAATATTTAATTTGGACTGTTAGATCTTGGTTGAGACAGATCAATGGTGTTCAGGCGAGGAAGTTACCCGAGAGTTAACGAGTAGGAGCAGTTGGAGAAACCCATTAGTGGATTTCGCATGGAGGAAAGGCTGTAAATGGTAATTCCTCCGCTGGCTCTGATTCCATACATTCAGTGAAACATAGCTGCGAGGAGAGAGAGGGAAATCGCTTTTCGGGCGGATTTGGAATGTGCAAGTTAACGGGCCGATATGCGTGTGAGCCATTAGATCTAGTGGAGTGAGATTGACGGTTGACAGACGTGGAGCAAGTTTCGAGGTCGGGGAGTGTTGTGACTGTTGGATCTTGAATAGATCAATGGTGAAGAAGTGCTGACGAGTTTTTAGAAGGCAGATTTCAAATTTTATTAAACTATGGTTTGTGTTACCGTCGAGTCCAGACTAGTGGAAGTTTAGCGGAACTCTACGACTTTTGGAGGGGTTTGCTAAGTTGTCAGTGGATGACAGAGAGCCCATTGAACCAACAATTATACCTGCAAACAGAAGTAGAAGATATAATCTCACAATTTGGGAGATTAACACTCCTTTCTGCACCCAGACCGCCATCAAATATGTTTATATTAAAATGAATGTGACAGAGGCTGCAGTTAGAATACTGTGTGCAGTAATGTTATGAATGTTAGAAGGATGTTTAAAGTACAAAAAAATGATGTTAAGAGCCACTCCACACAGTCCCTCAAGGTTGCAAAAACTTCTGCAATCACCCATAGCCACCTCGGGTGAGACCTTGAGTTGCTTGTGGGTTGTTGTCGAAAGGGTTGGTGTTTGAGGGTTTTGTTAGTGCGAAGTACAAGCTGAACCTGGGTCAGGCCCAACCGAGCCAACATTAATGCTTGTCTGGAGTTCACAACAAAGGACCTACAGTGATTGGAAGCTTGAACATATAACCCTTTTTGACAGGGACAAAATGGATTTGGTGAGTATTTAGGCTGTTCCTGATGAGTTCCAAGGCAAAAATCCTCATGGGCATAAACACAGGCAGCTGGTAAGGAGGCAATTTAGACCCATACACCTTGATTTCAATGTAGCCTTCAAACAAGTACAATCACCTATCCTAACATCATTTCTAAGTTGAAGAATTTGTCGCTGTTCAGGCAATACTCTAGGAGGGGATACTCTATTGATAATTTTATAAGTAGTGGCCATGAAGGTGGAAATAAACTGTGAAAACCCCTCATTCTTGGGTTTCCTCTTTAGAGAGCTATCCCAGTCAACCACGTATTTATTTTCATATTGGAGTCTACAACACTGAGGCCTAAGTAGTCATATTATTCCATATGAGTGTATAGGAACATGTAAACCAATATAGAGTAGTAGCTGAAGTAGGAGGCAAGGTAAAATTGGTTGCAATGGAATTTGATAGCCTCAACCAAGAAAGAGGGAATGTTAAGGAAAATATTTGGTTTCATCATTGTGTATAAGAATCCTAAGGCTGCTTTGGAAACATTCGCTCTCTCATCCTCACAAAACAATAGTGGGATAACAACCAAAATAGGCTGCACAGTTTCTGAAAACAAGGAAATGGGAAAAGTTTTTGAACTTAGAGGAAATTTGGTGTTTGGAGCTAGAACTAGCTAGAGAAAGACATGTTTCCCTCCAGTTGAGAGTCCATTGTAATTGTAGAAGAGGGTGGTCTCGGTGAATCTCTCAAATTCAGGGATTTTGGGTAAACAAAGGCATTTTGTATCAATTTTGGGGTAACTTCCATAATTTTCTCCCTAGTGGATGAAATACGACAACTCTTCTCCTTGACATAGGTGGCCATAAGCCATGACACGAACTCCGGGAAAGGGTATATAGTTGAGGTAACTAGGTGGTGCAATCGCGACTCAACGACTCGAAAGGGATCTTCTTTGTTCAAGTAGTGGCCATAGAAGTCAAAATGAAGGTTTGACAGGTCCAGAGGGAAATCGGAGTTGTGAATTTCTGCTTCTGCGTCCATGTGGCTAGAGGGTTTTGAATGGTGTGTCTTTGGGGTTTTTGGTGCAATTTTCGTGAATTTAAGCATGGTGAAAATGACGCAAGGACAAGGAACTGTGGATTACCTAGTAAGCAGAGGGAATTGGACGTTGTGGGTGCAAGGAACTCCTATGATGGTTGACAGTCGGGCAAAGGGTTTTGCAAATGAGCAGAGCATCATGAAGCAAATCAGTTTGAAATAGATAATTTTGAATCACAACAGTGAATTTACAGAGATTTATAGGCGGGAAAACAATGTGGTGATGTGGAGGAGACACGTGGGAGAGTCGGATTGGGTGAAAGGTAAGAGGAAAGAGTGATATATTACAAAGTTTCAGGCTTGCTTTCCATGCTTGTTTGGCGGTGTTATCGACTGCTGACATGGTCGCCACGCTAGTCTAACAAGCATCAGGCCCACTATCCTCCTCCTTGCCTAGTCGAGCTTGGAGACGAGGCTTGACCCTCCGGAATCCATCATCGCTGTTGATCTGCAAAGCACACTTTATTGACTTTGAATTGTTGGGGGAAGCGATGGATTAACTGCCGTGCTTGTTACCCTGCTAGAGATTCTCTGAGGTGAGTTTGCTATGGGATGGACGAGGATCCGCCTGATAGGTAGCCACTTATTAACACCTCTTATGCTTTTTATTCTTTTTCTTTCTCCTCCAGTTTATCTAGAGTTCCAAATACTCTTTGAGCTCATGAACCAAAATACTTTGCAATATAACGATTTAAGGAAAAACATAGGGGTTACAACACAATGGTTGATTGCCACCTCAAAAAACCCGTAGATGTTGAAACACTGAGCTCAATTTTTATTAGTGTCGGAGATTCTTGATGATGCACCAAGTGGACCCAACATGCCCCAATGTTGGCCTTGACACTGTTTGATGGGCATGCCTTGATCTAGATGTTGGATTTTTGTGGCTATGGTCGGTCTTCATATTGTATAATTTAGCCCTTCAAATATATGTATTGATAAAATTTTCAAGGCAATTCATGTCTTTTTCAAAAAGAAAGAATTTGAATTTTTAATTTCAAATATTTTGGCATTAAAGAAGTCAAGTCGGACCAACCCTATTGTTGCAACCTTTCAGTCTCCTAAGAAAGATATATATATATATATATATATATATGTAATTCAACCTCCTCTCCTTACCACCATTGGACCTCAAGCAATAACATCTTTTGATCCAAGTAAAGGAGAAACATACAAGAAGGACAAAGACAAGAAGAAGAATTTCTCTCTCCAAGTTTGACCTCACATGTGTGACATTCTCTCTTTGCTGACTTCGCATGTGATAAATTTCTGGGCATATCTGGAAACCAGTTCGAGTTTTATGAGTTTAGGAGGAGGCCGAAATTCAGCCTTAGTAGAGCAGAGCAAGTTGAGACTTTCGGGAGCATCTTGAAATGATTTGAAGACACTTTGACCAGGTTTGACAAAGGATCTCTTGCTAGTCTGTTTGACTTAATTTTGACTAGGAAAGATCAGAGGTATGAATAATTTCTCTAAGGAAAAGGTTGCTAGGTTTCCCCCATATGGGTTTTCCCGTGGCAAAATTCTTGTTTCTTGTTTGGTGTCCCTTTATGACCTTACTGGCATTTTGTTTTCATTGTTGAGATCTTTTGTGTAATTTCTTTATGATGAATTTGAATGCAAGAAAAGATTAACTTAAGAAATCATAAGAAGTAATTATCATTTAGAATATCCTATGGAAGTTCAACACTAGAGTCGAGATGATGGTGATCATCCCTAGGATGATTAGGAAGGGCTTGTACCACCTCATGGAGCCCCAATGTTTGAGAGAGATTGCACCATGTTGTCTTGATGACCCCCATGGAGATGGCACAAGACACCCAAAGCTGCCTTTTGACACATGAAAATGTTATGAGGCTTGATTTGAGTGCTTACCCTTAGTCCATGGTTGAATATGAAGTTTGGAGATACAACTAGCCCCTATCTTACATATTTTGAGTTTTATTAGCTCGAAAAGTGCATGATGTCGTGCTTGGGAGGAGTTTCGATCCACACAAGTAGGATATTAGTGGCTTAGTTTGTTGTATTGAGTTATTGAGTTGGATTGTAAATTGTTTTCTTCATGTACACTCAAAATTAAACTTTTTATAGGGATTTTAGGCAAAATTAATGGAAATGATTATCCTCATATAAATAGAGGATCACTCCATTGTATTTTATCATCATAACTTATGGTTTTCAACCTCCTTTAGAGAGCTGTAGTTAGCCTTGTGGATAAGTGAAAATTTTGAAGCTATTGCTATTGGAGATTGATTTGTGTCTTGGAGATGTCCCTTTGGGATTGAAAGAAGGTTATTTCTTGGAAGAATTGTAAGTGCAAATGCATAATTCTAATATTTTTCATGTGATCAATTTATGCTAGGTTTTTCTTATTCAATGTTTATGTTGGAAAATGTAAATATGTTCGGTCTTCAATAATGTACTTGAGTTATCATGTAATGTACTTGTCAAAAGAATAAAGAAAATAATTTATTATTATTATTGTTGTGACTTATTAAAACATGGGTTTCATGTGTGGGTCTCCATGTTTTAGGTCAAAGTCCCCATTGAAGACTTCTAGGATTTATTTTGAGTCTATAGAGTTATTGTACATTTAAAGAGACCCTTCTTGGGATTTTGAATCATGTAAAAATGATAAGTATTGAGTCAAACATGAATTATGTAACCTCCACACCATGTTGGCCTGGAAGAAGATCAAGTCAGCCTAAGGACCCTATTCGACCCCACAAGAAGTGTATAAAATGAAGCTCATCGAATTCATTTGGAGCATCATTCTCACCTAAGTTCGAATTTTCTTGTAGCTGGGAAGAAGTGCAAAAATATCTTGCAGCTGGGGAGAAGTGTGAATTTCTCTTGTAGCTGGGAGAAGTGTGAATTTCTCTTGTAGCTGGGAAAAGGTGCGAAGTCTGTCGCCGGGAAGCCGAAGTGAATGCGAGTTTGGGGAAGTCTAAGGAGACAAGAAAAATAGAAATTTTGGTCTCTCTCTCTCTCTCTCTTTCTCTGTTTCGTGTCTTGGATTGGGAGATCGAAGTCTTCCAAATTTCACTGTTGCTAGAAGTTGCCAATTGTCGTAAGTTGTTGCACAGTCGAAGTTGCTGGGAAGAGGTCAAAATTCCGGGAGGCTGACTTGGTGTGGAGGGAATGTTTGGTCTTGGTCTAGGGTGAAGAGTCTCAAAGAATACTATTGAAAGGAAGAATTATCTTGACTGGGTTTTCCCCTCGAGGGGGGATTTCCTGGCATGTGCCTACATCTGGTGTCTATTGTTTTATGTGTTGCTTCTTTTGGTAATTGTTTGATGAACTAAAGAAAGAAGATATAAAGGATCCTAATGATAAGAAACATCACAAGTAATTATCAAGAACAAGAAAATCTTTAATGCCTTTATGATTTTCTGGCATGGTTTCAGTGCTCTGGTGAAGAAGGAATAAAAAGGCAGTCTCAAGCACTTGATCAAGGAACCATTCAAAGGAACTATCTCCGGAAATGAATCTATTATATTCAAGGAATATGTCTAACTCAATCAAGGGTGCGAACAAACTTGAAGGAGCCTCCAACTTCAGGTCTTGGAAGAAGAGGATTGACGTAATCCTTGAAAATAACAAAGCACTGGACTTGGTAAAAGGAAATGTAAAGAAGTCTACAGAAGAAGGTAGTGATGCTGATAAAGCAAAATACAGGGAATTAGAATTGGTGGTCATGACTTTGATGGTAGAAGGGATAAATGACAATCTTGTCCCATTAATAGCTAACATTGATCATGCTCAAGAAATGTATGAAGCCTTGTTAAAGCTATTTACTATTAAGAACATTGGACAAGTAGCAAGTTTGAAGAATGAGCTAAGGACTATGAAGATGACTAAAGAAGATACTATGGCAACCTTATTTGTGAAGATAACTAGACTCATGGATTATCTCTTAGTTATTGATGAGATTGTTCTGGACAAAGAACTTGTGATCACTTCTCTATTAGGATTGCCACCCTCTTGGGGCGCATTTGCTGCAGGTCTCAAGAGCTAGAAGGTAGCTCCCACCTTTGAAGAATTATGGAACACCTGCAGTCAAGAAGAACTAAGGATCTCCATGGTTACCAATTCTGAAGGAGTATCAAATGCATACATTTCTCATCATAAAGGAAAGAGATCGAAGGGACAAAGTAAGAAAGTTGACATGTCCAAGATAGAGTGCTATCAATATCATAATAAGGGTCACTACAGGAGTGACTGTCTCGAGAATTCAAAGAATAAGAAGAAAGGAAGGGATCAAGCCAAAATTGTTGTGGAAGGAGACTCAAAGAAAGTCAAGACCAAAGAACCCGACATTAGGGACCTACACTATCAAGTCCTTTGCCTGTAGTTTTATATATCTTGTTTTATATGTTTTAGAATTTATAGGTTTTTAACATATTTTGGAAAAGACATTTTTTGTATTGTTTTTATAAGTTTGTAGGTATCCCTCAAGATTTGGAGGGAGCCCCCAACAACACCCAAAGATAAGTATCTTATGTCTTTTTAGTTTTGGGTTCGTGTATTCATTAGTTCTGATTATATTAAATACTAATCACCTTTCTCACTCTATTGTCTTGATTAGGAAAAACATCTGCAAAAAGGAGGATCTCTCAAGACAAGGTTAGTCAAGAAACAAAGGTATGTTTTAAATACAGTGATTGAAAGGATTATTCATTTGATGATCTATTACTAACTTTGATATGAATAACTGTATTGAACCTTAGTGATTCTTGTTTGGGTGATTCATCTCTTGATAAATCTACCCACCCCAGTCATATTCTTGATTGACTATGTAGAATCCAGTGTGGAAAAAGTCTGCCAAAAATCGGGATTAAATCCTAAAATTGCAATTTTTTCAACAAAACGATTTAATCCTCTGATTTTTTGTAGACTTTTTTAGAAACGAAAAAATTGCGTTTTATTCGTTATATGCCCGATTTTATTGGAAGTCGACCCAAAAAGTTGGCTGTCTTGAGAGTTGAGACTCAGACAAGACTCAAGATTCAGGAGTTGATTCACTATTTTGATATGTGATGTAGCACTAGACTTCATATACATATTATATATTAGCTTTCTTTACATGTTTATGTGGAAATGCATTTATTTGATGTTGGGGATACTCTAGATGTTAAAAAATAAAATAAAAATGAATATTTTTGTGTTTTTTTTAATTTTGCTGACTTTTTACCAACTTTTTCAAAAAACTCCCGACTTTAACGAGTTTTTCAACTTTTGGACCCTTGTCGAATTAATCTCGACTTTGACTTTTTCCACATTGGTAGAATCCTAGACAGGTTCAAAACCCTAACCAAAGGGTATGTTTATGTGAATGTATGAAAGCCTAGGCTGCTTAGGGATATTGTGAAATGATGTTTGAATTTTTTGTTGATAAAGTCATGTTTGGGATTTTGGTATGGCTAAGAAGTCGTAACTTGTTAGGATTGAATGATAAGATCTAAAATCCCTAACCCTTGAAGTTTTGGTAATGTTGGGTTTGCTATGTTTCTACATTGGAACCTTAGCTCATTAGGGTTTGGTGGAATGTGTAAACAAGACCCTTATATTGTCTTAGAAATGTTTTCCTTGGTATGGGTGTGTTTGTATGATCAAACCCTAGTGTACTCTAGATGGTTGTGTGTTTAACTCTTATTGATATTTGTAAAGTTGGGTTTGACTAACACATGATATGAAATGTATTTGCGTGATGAAGTCTAGGTATATATAGATTTTTCCTTTTGGTCGAAAGCCTAGTTTAGTCTAGGTCAGAGGTATTAATGTTCTTGGACATATGATATGATTATGATCTCCTAGATATGTGTGTTGACCTGGTCATTGATGGTTATAAGTTTTAGGATTTAATGGAAGTCCTTGTTTGAGATTCTAGGATGACGATATTTGGAAATCTGGGGTTTTATAGCTAAAATCTAGTGAAGTTAAATTGTCTAGTACGTGTGAAATCTATTTAAATTATTGTTGGAAAATAAAAATATAGGGGTTTGTAGTTAAATCCTAGTAATAACACTATCTAATGTGAAATGTAAAAATATGAGATCTATGTATTTAATGATTGTTGAGATTGTGTAAATGGAATTCTAGGGTTTTGGAGTTGAACCTTAGTCAAAGTAAAATCTATGAAATATGATAATTTGAGATTTATGTAAGATTGCTGAGATTGGAATTCTAGGGTTTTGGAGTTAAACCTTAGTCGAAGTAGAAATATTTGATATATGTTGATTATATGATAATTTGAGATTTGTGAAAGATTATTGAAATTTGAATTTTTAGTTGAGATTGATGATTGATGAAAAATCTAGGGTTTGCAACTAACCCTAGTGGTAGCTGGTCATGTTAGTGATGGATGGTTGATTGGAAATATAGGGGTTGGAACTAACCCTAGTAGAAGTTGGTCAGGTTAATGACTAAGCTGTGATTGACCTTGATTGATTCTTTTGGAAATCTAGGATTTGTATGAATCTCTAGTGAGAAGTCTAACATATGTATTTTGAAAAGTTGTTAGATACTTTGTAGATCTATATTTGTGTGAATTTCTTTTAGGGTTTGCTATATGTTGAAGGAAGATATGTCATACCTTTGGAAGAAACATTGAAACCCTAGATAGAATGAAAAGTATTATGAAATAGACTAGGGTTTATGATAAAGTCCCTAGCAAGATGTTGAAGAGTATATGTCTCTTGTTTATAATTAAGTTTGGGTATTTAATATGTATAAAGTTGAAATGATTTCGTGATTCTGATATGGCTAACATCATGCTTCTATATATTTGGTTGTACTTTGTATTTAAGTTGTGCAGGTACACAATCTTCAATATGGCGAAGATGCTCATTAATGTGATAAGCATGATGGGGATGATGATAACTTTGAAATTGTTGGAAGCCACAAAGGATTCTTCGATGTCAAGAATAAGAAGATGATCCCCCTGTGGAAGCATGAATAGAAGAGAAATTCTTAAGAATAAGAGGGAGTTCAGATAATAAGATGCTTTCTGGTTGAGAGGGAGGGAATAACTTGGTTTTGATTGAAAGAATGTATTTTAGAGGATATGTTGGTGGATGAGGAGTATGGAAGGAAAGCATATGATTGAGGAATATTATGTCAAAGATTCGGTTGATAGTCCTACTATGGAAAGTTGAGAAGCAACATCAAGTTGTCTGGAAGACTCCCAAGGTTTGTATTTGATTGTGTACATGTGAAAGTATATTATTGATTGGGGTTGTGTTTGTATAGGTGAATCTATCGAAGGATTTGATAACATGTTGGTTATCAATCAGTTTGATTGGGAGAGATTGGTCATTCTTGATCTGCTGGATCAAGGGGTGTTGAGGCTTTGTGAGTGAAGCATTGCCTCAGAGGACATTTGGTCGGCATATTGTGTTGATGTCTAGAAGTTGGAAAGGTGGTGTTGGTTATTGAGCTCTGTTTTGGATACACACCTGGATTTTTGGGTTGATGGTTAGAAAGTAAGCCTAAGGGTACCTAAAGGGGCTGAAATCTTGAGTCCATCTTAGTCCCACCTGGATAGATTGCCTTGGTTAGGACTCTAGTCCATGGCATTGCGGTGCCTAAACTGTTGAGTGACTGTGTGGATAAATTTCCCTGGTCAGGACTCTAGTCCATGGCATTGTGGTGCCTAAAGTTCTTCATGGTTCATATAATTTGAGAACTTCCATTGTATTTGTACATTATGAATACCTCCCTAATTAAGAGGGAGTGTTGGAAAATGTAACTATGTACGGTCTTCAATAATGTACTGGAGTCATCATTTAATGTACTTATCAAAAGAATAAAGAATATAATAATAATAATAATTATTATTATTGTGACTTATTAAAGCATGGGTTTCATGCTTGGGTCACCATGTTTTAGGTCAAAGTCCCCATAGAGGACTTCTAGGATTTATTATGAGTCTATAGAGTTATTGTACATTTAAAGAGACCCTTCTTGGGCTTTTGAATCATGTAAAAATGATAAGTATTGAGTCAAATATGAATTATGTAACCTCCACGCCATGTTGGCCTAGAATAAGATCAAGTCGACCTAAGGACCCTATTCCTCTCCACAAGAAGCCTATAAAAGGAAGCTCATCGAATTCATTTGGAGCATCATTCTCACACAAGTTCGAATTGTCTTGTAGCTGGGAATAAGTGCGAAAATCTCTTGTAGCTAGACAAAAGTGTGAAGTTCTCTTGTAGCTTGGAAAAGGTGCGAAGTCTGTTGCCGGGAAGCCGAAGTGAATTCGAGTTTGGGGAAGTCTAAGGACACAAGCAAAATCAAAATTTTAGTGTCTCTCTCTCTCTCTCTGTTTCGTGTCTTGTATTGGGAGATCGAAGTCTTCCAAATTTCATTGTTGCTGGTAGCTGCTAGTTGTCGTAAGTTGTTGCATAGTTGAAGTTGTTGGGAAGGGTTCGAAATTCTGGGAGGTTGACTTGGTGTGGAGGGAGGGTTTGGTCTTGGTTTAGGGTGAAGAGTCTCAAAGAATACTATTTAAAGGAAGAATGATCTTGACTGAGTTTTTCCCTGGCATGTGCCTACATTTGGTGTCTATTGTTTTATGTGCTGCTGCTTTTGGTAATTGCTTGATGAACTAAAGAAAGAAGAAATAAAGAATCATAATGATAAGAAACATCACAAGAAATTATCAAGAATAAGAAAATATTTATTGCTCTTCTCATTTTATAATAGTTTAAATGGCCATCTTTTTTGGAAAATGTTGCTTGATTATTGCATTTTAAATTTGTCTTCCTTCAATACCATAGGGGACCTCCTAGAGAGCTTCCCTTATTTAATTTCTCCCCTCACTAAAAAGATAGTTACGATTTATCAAGTGAAAGCTAGGGTTTTCCACATTACTCCAAGTGTAAATTCAATTTCTTTTCAATTTACCCCTAAAGACTCCACTACCCAAGTAGGAATAGGCATTGAGAATCTTTGTGGTGGTTAAAAATTATAAAAACCTTTATATTTTCTTCTTCTCTATTTTTTTAAGTCCTTTAAGGCAAGTTGCTAGGGCTAGGGCATAGTATTGAATTGAATTAAGGCACTTATTGGATGGATGTTGGAGCTTAAGTAGCTTGGATTCATCTTTGTTGATCCTTGGCACTCAAAATCTAACATTTTTCATGGCTGAATTTTCCTTAATAGGGCTGACATCATCTTCCCTAAGCAATTTGTGCCCTAGAAAAACCATAACCTTAGCTAGAGCTTCAACTTAGGGTTATTTTGAAGCTCTGACTTCTCGTTTTATTGATTACATCATTTGCAAACCTTTTCTTGGTGCTTGGATAATTAGGCATCACCTTGTTGATCTATATCTTGAAACCTTTGGTCACACGAGCCTCTTCTAGGGCTTTGTATATGTTACGCTACTCTTGCACATAAAGAATTGTGACCTTGTGTGTTGAAGAAGTACCTTTGCTTAGCCTTTCATTTAAATCAATTTGAGCTATCTAGCTTAGAATATACTTTAGGAGAAAACTAGGCAACCTCTTGTGTGGTGTAATTCCACTAAAGAGTAGGAGGAGGATTGTTGAGGTGATAGTGACAATCCACCTTATTTTTCTAATAAGGTCTGGCATTTTCCTTATGAGGCTTCTCAAAAATCTTGTTAGATTTTGGGGCAACATTTCAGGTGTTGTTGTTAGGGAGGATTCGATTCAACCTCCTTATTATCTGAAGAATAAACTTCATTAAATTTTGGAGAGAATAACTTATACACGACAACATAGTTTCTCTCACAGCGAATCCAAAAGATGACCCTCATATTTCCATTAGTAGTTTGTTTGATGATACCGTAGCTCCAAGAAGGAAAACCACCTGCAAGACAATTACTGATACTTCCACATCTCCCCTAGTCCAAAAACTCTTGTGGTTTGGCATCAATTTGGTAACACATCTACCTTTGACACCATGGTGAAACCTTGGCTCTTTTTCGCATTCAAGCCATTGGATGTGAGTGGCTTTCTTGACGCTCCTCACCAATTGGTTTATAAATGTGAAGAGAGTTTGTCCAAATTCAATGGGATTGATGTGGTCACAACTGAAAATCACATGCATGATTTCTATTGGGCTGTGAGTGTAAGGTTGATTCAAGAAGAGGATGTGGTTATGATGTTGTTTTCCTTTAACTTAGAAGGGAGTGCTAAGGATTGGTACCTAGATTTACCCCAAGGTAGTCTTAGAATTGGGATCTATTCCACCAGGCATTTAACAAGAGATGGGACACAATGTAAGAAGGCATACAACAACTAGATAAATTCCAAGGATCCAAGAAAACCGAAAGTGAAAATGTTAAGTAATTTATACAATGATTTAATAAGTTGCTCGAGGAAGTTTGTACACTATATAATTCCACTGGACAAGCTATCCTTGAGATATATGTAGAAGCCTTCCCTGGATGTTTTTCGTATCCTTTAAAAGACAAGGGACCTAAGTCTCACGACGGGGCCACGAGACTAGCTATACAAATAGAGCATAGTCTAGCTACATCTACAATTGATTTTCTTGCCTGCCCAAGGGCTAGAATTTAACCCAAAGCTAAGCCGCGCAAATTTACCTTGTTTTGCAAACATTTGCGCAAAAAATTGACAAAGTTACAATTGAGCTAATGTAAGGACATATGACTATGATGAACAAGCTATCAATTTTGGAAAGGGAAAGGGGAGCTCGCTAGAATTTCCCTCGTAAACAACAATTCAACAAAGAAAGGCCTCTTGAAAATAATCCTTTCAATGGAACCAATGTTACACAATGCAATATGGTTGGCCAAGAAGGGACCTCTTGGTGTCAATCATGCAATGAATCTCACATCCAAGAGGAGTGTCCTTACAATTTAGTGGAAGACGAGGAAACACTGGAGCATCTTAACATTGTGAATGCCAATGATCCTTTTAACACATTGCTTGGAGAATCCTACTTCTCTCAACAACATGAGGAAAACAATTAATAATTTACTAGTTCTCTCAACAACATGAGGAAAACAATGAATATTTTACCAGTGATCGGGATAATCCAATCATAGTTGTTGAGGGGCGAGGAAGGTTCAAAAGTTCACATTATTCTAGAAGAAACAATGACCAAAACCAACCCTCGACAATTATTGTTAGCAATAGTGGTATTCAAAAGAGTGTTAGGACACCCCCACCACCTAAAAGCATCCCAAATCCCAATGTGCATGGTCCTAATATGTCCTTGGATGTTGATCTAGGAAATCTTTTAGAAAATATGAATGTGTAGGTCCCTCATTTGTAGTTGGCCTTACTTGAACCCAAAAGAGGGAAAGTAAAAAAAACATTCAACCTTGAAAGGGAATTTGAGGACCCTCTTATGATCCTTCAGAACAAGTATAATGACTGAAGAAATGGAGGGAATGCACCCTTCTTATTGTCCTTAGTGATAAAATAAATTGATCTTGGACAATTATATGCTTGACTCTGGTGCCTCTGCAAATGTCATGCCTTTAAGAGTCATGAATCAATTGGAGATGAAAATCACTAGGCCATATAAGAATTTGGGTGGTTTTGACTCAAAGTCTATTCCAATATATGGCTTGATAAAAGATATCAAGGTATTGCTAGCTGTTAACAAGGTAATTTCAATATTAATGGATATTGTAGTCATTGATATACCAAATGTTTGGGGCATGCTCTTGTCTAGGAAATGATGTGCCTCTATTGGTGGGAAATTGAAATGGGATCTATCATACGCTACTATACCTTTGTGGATGGGAAACAATTCATCTCATATAGAGAACCACACATGCCTAAACATGTGGAAGACATAGAATCATTTATCTTCCCTCAACCCATTGGAAAAGCCAAGATTAGCATGCCTTCAAAGGACTTATGCTTGAAACAAAGGCACTTTGAACCAAAGGTTCATGAAAGACAGAAAGAGGTTGAATCATCATCAAGGAATGTTGCCAAGTCAAGAACACTACTGAAAGTAAGAATAAAAAATCAAAATTCCCCAAAAAAAAAGAAGCAATGGGTTCAGAGATAAGGTAAAGACTTTCACGTTGGTGACTTAGTCATTGTTGACAATATCCCTCTCCCATTTAAGATCCATGGAAAAGTAGGGATCAAATACTTCTATATTTCTTAACTTGATGGCGAAATCCTAGCATCCATGATGGGAGGAAATCACCTTACTTTGTTTAATGGAACCTGATGCATGTTTAGTTAAGTATTTACATTGCATTTTTGTGTTGCGTTATTGTGAATGCATCTTGCTTATTCATTTCCTATGTTGTTGTGTTGTGTTCTAGAGTAGGTCAGATTTAGCTAAAATTTTCTTTTTGAGCATGGTTTTATGTATCATATAAATGCAAAGGTGATTATGAGCACCTCGTACACATGCTAGCAAACAAGTTGATATGAGTGTGTAGGTAATAGGTCTGCAAACCGAGGAATTTCTAAGATTCAAGTGTATGGATCATGCACTCTATAACGATCACATATCCTCGAGTTAGTGCCAAATGTTACCCACCAAAGAAGGTAACCCCATAGGAGAAAAAAAATCCTATATTTGAAAACTAACTAGCAAACAACTCTATACATTGATCAACTATGATGATATTCCATGCTTCTATGCAATTTTCATGGGTCACCATACCTCTCACCATTCGACATCCCTCTTGAATGAAGGTGGGATACCACTAAGTAGGTAATTTAACCATTTTTCAATCAAGTGCTTTTACTTAACGTTTTGGGAATTCAAACATGGAGAAAGGGGTGATTTGGATGATTGACTAATATTGATTTTAAGCTTGTTCTCTCACCTTACCATGGGGGTTGTTATTTAGCTCTAATCCAGTGGGACCTCCTCTAAGTTGTTAGACTTATATGAGCGACACTACTTGGGAAACCTGGATTGAAGTAGCATGCCCATAACCAACCCATACTTAACACCTTTCACCATTCCCTTGATATCACATCTATCCTTTGGGTTTGTTGTCACTGGTTCATTGGCATTTGGCACCCACACATCCACATCCTTGAGTCAGGGTTGGGAAACTTTGCTTTAGAGGTTGACGCTGTTGGACACCTAATTCATTAAGGGTTATGGTGTGGAAGTTGAACAATCATTGGAGTCTAAGAGACCTTGGAAGATGAGTCCAACGATGATGTTAAATGTATAAATGTATATCATTGTAAATAATAAATGTAATTAATGCTTAGTCTTTCATATCTTGTCTCCATTGTGTGTGTGTTGCACTCAATATCACAGAACCGACAACTCTGAACGTCGTCCTCTCTACATTCACAACAATGTCGGTTTTGTGATATTGAGTGCAATACACATTTCAACAATATGAAAATAAAGGGTTTGGTACTTCATATTTGTTAATATTAGATAAGAATGGTATGTTCTATGCTTAGCACAATTTACTTCAATGATCTTTAGTAGCCCAATAACAATATCCAATTATTTCCACTAGCAATCACATCAACCATTAATCACATTGACAATAAATGCATATAGAACATAAAAACAAACGTAGAAGACAAGCCAAGATAAGAGGACCCCAGATTTGGCGGATGCCAGGGAAAAACCCCAATGTGGAGAAAACCCTTTGATCAAATCTTCTTATTATTATAATAGTTCAGTAGAGAGAGAGAGTACAAAAGTCAAATAAAGTAGCCTAATACAAAGTCAAATCAACCTTGTCAAATTCTGCAGTCAACTGCAGTCAAACTTCAGCCCTAACCAGAAAGTCAACTTTAGTAAAAAACAGTTAAAAACTTCCTTTGAAGCTTGGTTAAAGGCAGTGCAATTCGGCCTCCATCAGTGGTTAAAGTCAACCCAAAATAGTCACAAAAATCTGGTCAAACTCAGTCAACTTGTGGTCAGCTTTGCGGTCAAACAGGACTACGGTTAACGCAAGTCAAACAACTCCAAAATCCTTGATTTATGTTCCAGTCAATGCGGCTTAGAGAAATCAAAATTCGCCCTCAAAACCGCAGTCAAATTCGGTCAAAACAACCTCGATCAACACTGGTCAAACAATTTGAAATTCTACAATTTCGATTATGTGATTTGGCCCAGAAATTCGTCCTCCTAGCCACACGTGTGAGAGAGAGAAGAGAGAGAAGAAATGTGTGAGTAAATGATATCCAAATGAGGTGTGAGGTCTCTTCTATTTATACACTTCGTTGTGGGTGAAGAGACACATCCATTGGGCTTCTTGATTCTACATTAAGCTTACGCTGACCTGAACAATTTGTACATGTGTGGTCATAAATTCAAAATCACACTTTTGCTTGTCCGAATGAGATGATTTTTATATCAATCTTGGACCTCTCGAAAAGAGGATCCAATACAATCATCATCTCCATCAAATGAGCTGTCCCAAGGTGGAATTTGGTTGTAGTTGCCGATTTTAACACTCCCTCTCAACTAGGGAGAATTCCACCTGCCAATCCATATGTCATCATCATGCCATTCTGTCGTCATGTACCATCTCTGTAATCTTTGCTTTGCTCTGCTGAACCATGAAGTAATAATGAAGAAGAAGTGATTGAGAGTGAGTCATAAGACCTTACCACTCCCCACTAACAAAAGTCAGTCTAGAGGTAGAACTTTAAATGACCCCAGATCAAGTTGTTGAACACCATGCATGCTAGTCATAGGGAGTACGACAATACACGATGCATCCATCGGTAGTGCTATGGTCCTTAACCACTTTTCCCAACTCATTGGCCATATGAGATGTAGCTTCCATGGGTCCCAAATTCCATGGGTAGGATGTATGCTAAGGCATCGACATGAGAAGGTGAACCACTCATCCTGCTCATATGCCATAGGAGAAGGTGAACCACTCATCCTGCTCATATGCCATAAGAGAATGTGAACCACTCATCCTATGCATATGTCAATTGTAGGGGAATATGAACCAGTCACCCTACATACACATGTCCGTAATCGTAGGGGAAGATGAACCACTCACTCTACACACATATCAACCATCATGGGGAACCACAGGGGAAGGTGAACCACTCACCCTATGGTCACTCATAGCTCCAAGAAGTACCGCAAGCCACCAGGAGCTCTTAGAGCTTAGTGTCCAACTCATGCGGGACACTCATAGGAGGGTATTTCAACGAATCCAAGTCTCTCATGGAAGGCTAAGAATTTGACCTTCCTTAAGGGTTTCATGAGAATGTATGTGATCTGCTCATCTGTCTTGATGTGTTGGAGCCTTATTACTCCTAGTTGTACCATATCCTAGATAAAGTGGTACCTGATATCAATGTGGTTGGAGCGGTCGTGGAACACAAGATTCTATGAAAGGAGAATCCCACTTTAGTTGTCACAAAAGATCACGATGGTATACAACACGTGCTCAAATATCTCACTGAAGAGCTTCCTCAAGCAAACAACTTCACAACAAGCCATACTAGCAGCAATGTATTCGGCCTCGGCGGTGCTTAAAGTAACTAATTTCTTCTTCCCGCTCATCCAAAATATTTAAGAAGACACCAAAGATAAGCAACACCCGGATGTGCTCTTATGATTCACCACACTGCCAACCCATTTAGCATCAATATATCCATGTAGCCTCAAATTCTCGACAGTGTATCTCAAACTATAGTTGATTGTGCCACGAAGATATCTCAAGGATTCTTGGTAACAATCCAATGTATGTGATGAGGCTTGACCATAAATTGACTCAATGTATTCACAACGAAGCATATGTCCGGACGTGAGTTTACCAAGAGCATCAGGGCCCCCACAATTTGTCGATACTTGGAAGGATTTTCCAATGTGAGCCCATCGGCACTTCCACATAGCTTCTTGAAGTTGAGTTCCATTGGAGTAGACACAAACTTGCATTCCACCATCCCACATCTCTCGAGTAGCTTCATAATGTATTTTCCTTGAGAAAGGAAAATCTCACCTCGCTTTTACCAGACCTCCAAGCCTAGGAAGTAGTGCATCAAACCTAGGTCCTCATCTCAAATTCGGAAGCCAACTACCTCTTGCATTGATAAATGAGAGGGTCCGCACTTGTCAGAAAAACATCATCCACATAAGGAATAGCATGAGAGGCCTATCCTTTTCAACCTTGAAGTATAGGTTCAGGTAAGCTTCACTCCTTGTAAAACCCAACTTCATAAGATAACTATCAATGCTCTCATACCAAGCCCTGGGGGCTTTCTTCAACCCATAAAGGGATTTCTTCAACCTACTTACGTGTCTTTTGATCTTGAACTTTGAACCCCTTAGGTTGATCTACATAGACTTCCTCCTTAAGCGAGCCATGGAAGAAAGCAGTTTTGACATCTATTTGGTGTAGGCTCCATCCTTGAAAGGCAACAAGAGAAATGATGGATTAGATAGTGGTGTATCAACAACCAGTGCAAATATCTCGTCATAGTCCACTCCTTCCCTTTGAGAGAAGCCTCGAGCAACGAACCTGACCTTAAACTTTGTAGTAGTCCCATCAGGTCCATGTTTGATATTGTATAGTGATTTTGAAGTGACCACTGACTTGTCCTTGGGTCTAGGAACCACATCCCAAACATCATTCGTCATGGTTGATTCATATTCCTTATTCATCACATCCTTCCAAACTTGGTGCTTCACGACTTCTTTGAACATACATGGCTCATATTGAACAATGGTACTCATAGAAGCTAAGTACCCTTGGTATTTGTTCGGCTCATTACTTTCACGAAATGTCCCCCTTGGTGCAACATGTCTTTCAACACTTTCGATAGTATCTTTGAGCCACAAAGGTCTTTTCCTTGAGGTAGAGGGCTCACCAAGAAGTGGATCAATGGGATCCATCGGGCTTTCAACATCAGGTATTAGATCATCTGCCGGAGATTCATCCTTCTTTCTTACATCATCATCATTGTCCTTCTTAGGGATAGGAATATCTCTGATTTTCCCAAGGGAAACATCTTTATTGAAGGTGACATCATGACTTATTTCCACTTCTCTTTGACCAGGAATATAGATTCTATATGCCTTTGAAGTTTCACTGTAGCCCACAAAAGTTCCTTTCTTCCCAGATGCATCTAGGTTGTTTCTTTTCTCTTTCGGCAACAAAAAATATACAGGACAACCAAAAATTCTAAAATGAGAAACATCATGTTTCTTACTGGTGAAAACTTATTCGAGTGTTTTGAAGTCCAATGCTTGATGCAGACACCTATTTTGAATTTATACAATGGGGTTGGAAACTTCTTCCCATAAGAACTTCGGTAGTCTTTGGTCATGAAGCATAGCACCGATAACTTCTATGATTGTTCGATTCTTCCATTCAGCAACTCCATTTTTATTAGGAGTATATGGAGTAGTGGTCTCTCTCTTAATGCCAACTTCTCTACAATAGTCATTGAATTCATTTGACTCATATTCAGTTCCACTATAGGTCCTCAATATTTTGATCTTCTTCCCTGTTTGATTCTCGACCAAGACTTTGAAAGAGTGGAACCATTTGAACACTTCATCCTTCTTTTTCAAGAAATAGGTCCATGTTTTGCGGGAGAAGTCAACCACAAAAATTGCATAGTACACCTATCCTCCTAAATATGTTACAGGTAACATACGTGATAGATCAGAATGGAATAATTGAAGAATATCGGTAGTTTGAATTTCACTTGAAGGGTATGGTCGCCTTGTATGTTTTCCAGCTGCACAACCATGACAAACTTCTTCATGATCTATGTTGAATTCAGTGCCATAATTCATGATCTATACTTGTGACCATCTTCCTTACATCAGGGAAGGATTTGTAATGAAGGTGAGCAAATCTTCGGTGCCAGAATTCGGATTGAAGAGAAGTATCGCAAGTCATAGCTCCCAAAGGAATTACTCCAACGTGATAGAGACCTTCAACCCTAAATCTAAGTGTGACTGGATCTTTCGGGTTCCTTTGCCAAACACGAACCTTCCCATCAACGAATGTCACCTTGAAACCTTTATCTTCCATCGCAGAAATATATACCAGGTTCCTTTTCAAATCAGGTACATACAAACCTTGATTTAGGTGAAAAGTGACAATCCCTATCCCTCTCACAGGGTAGGTGGAATTGTCTCCAAGTATGATCTCCAAATTTGTCTTATTTTCAACCAAGTTTGAGAGGGCCTCCTTGTTGGAAAATCAGAAAGGCAACAAATATTTTCTTGTTCTTGATAATTATTTATGATATTTCTCATTATTACGATTCTTAATATCTTCTTTCTTTTGTTCATCAAGAAATTACCAAAAGAAGCAGCACATAAAACAATAGACATAAGATGTAGTCACATGCTAGGGAAAACCCCCCTTGAGGGGAAAACCCAGTCAAGATAATTCTTCCTTTCAATAGTATTCTTTGAGACTCTTCACCCTAAACCAAGACAAGACCTTCCCTCCACACCAAGTTAGCCTCCCATAATTTCAACCTCTTTCTAGCAACTTTGACTAGGGCAACAAATTACGGCAACTGGAAGCTTCCGACAACAACAGAACTTAGGGGACTTCGTTCTCCCAATCCTAGACACAAAACACAGAGAGAGAGGCACCAAAATTTCTATTTTTCCTTTCTCCTTAGACTTCTCAAAACTTACATTCACTTTGGCTTCCCGACAACAGACTTCGCACCTTTTCCTAGCTACAAGAGAAATTAGCACTTCTGCCCATAAACAAGAGAATTCGAACTTGATGAGAGAATGATGCTTCAAATGAATTCGATGATCTTCCTTTTATAGGCTCCTTGTGGGGTCAAATAGGATCCTTAGGTCGACTTGATCTTCTCTTAGGCAGACATGGTGTGGAGGTTACATAATTCATATTTGACTCAATACTTAACCTTTTTACATGATTCAAACGCCCAAGAAGGGTCTCTTTAAATGCACAATAACTTTATAGATTCAGAATAAATCCTAGAAGTCCTCAATGGGGACTTTTACCTAAAACATGGTGACCCAAGTATGAAACCCATGCTTTAATAAGTCACAATAGTAATAACAAAAATTCTTTTCTTTATTTTTTTGACAAGAAAATTACTTAATGACACAAGTACATTATTGAAGACTGACCATAGTTACACTTTCCAACACTCGTACCTAGTGAAGTGCCTTGAGGCACCACTATCAATCAATCAATGATCCAATGTATCTGGAGGAGAGGTAGTGGTGAGAGCAGAAATAAGATAAAATTCTTTTTGCTTATCTACAACATTAGTTTCCTCATACCTGGAGTTTCTTGACCTTTTGGGAGGACGACCATTTCCATATTGAGCAGTGGGAGCATTCTTTTTTCCTTTGTTGTTGAACTTGTTGGTCCTTTGATTGCCATTTCCTTTGTAATTGTTGTGGTTTTTGTTTTTATCATCCCTTGGAGTATCCTTCTTGTGAGGACACTCTCCAGAAAAGTGGCCAAACCTGTTGCAATTGAAGCATCTTCCTTTTCTTCCTTCTTTGATTCCCGACTTAAACCCTTGACCTTGTCTTCTTGGACCAACATTGTTCTTTATTTTAGCATGAGCGAAGAAAGAGGTAGGATTATTTCCATTTGAAGGCTTATCTCTTTCCATCATCCTTATTTCTTCTTGAGTGCATCTAGCTAATAATTCATAAAATCCAGAATCCTGTCATTTTTGAGGATGGTGGTGTTAAACACATCCCATTCTTGTGTAAGCCCTTCAAGTGAAAAAAGAGTGAGCCCCCTATCACCAACAACTTATCCAATAGATAGGAGATCATTCTTGATTTCGGTAATCCTCATGAAGTAGGATTGAATGGAATCTCCTCTATCCATCTTGGTGTCTTTCAACTTATTCTTGAGAAAGAGAACTTGATTTTCATTATTTAGTTTGAACATCCCAGCCAACTTGTCATATATCTCATTAGATGTTTCCAAATCAGAAATATAAACAACCAAAGGCTTGTGAATATAATCAACAATAATTTTCTTAGCTTTGACCTCACATTAATTGTATTTTGTTTTTGCAGCAGTGACTGCATTTGAAGGAGGCTCCACCACTCTTCCTTTGACATAGTCGATAACATCGTTTTCTTCCAATGTCAAATCTAGAAACATCTTCCATGCATGATAAATAGATTTTTCCTTAGGATTGTCCTCCAATTTGAAGTATGATGTAGTCGTCATTGAAGCTTGCTCCAAGTTCTTGTCCAACAACTTCCCTTAGTGATTGTTTTTTCTTACTCTTGCTTGGGCTTTGTCTTCACCCGTGCTTTGATACCATGTTAATTTTAGATAACAATGGTATGTTTTATGCTTAGGCACAATTTACTTCAATGTTCTTTAGTAGACCAATAATAATATCCAATTATGTCCAGTAACAATCACATCAACCATTAATCACATTGACAGTGAATGTAGATATAGCATAAAAACAAATGCATAAGAAAATCCAAGACAAGAGGACACCAGATTTGGTGGATGCCAGGGAAAAAAATCCAATGTGGGGATAACCCTTTGATCAAATCTTCTTATTATTATTCAATAGTTCATTAGAGAGAGAGAGAGAGAGAGAGTACAAATTTCAAATAGAGTAGCCCAATACAAAGTCAAATCAACCCTGTCAAATTATGCAGTCAACTATAGTCAAACTTCAACCCTAACTAGAAAGTCAACTTTAGTCAAAACAATAGTAAAACATCTCCTTTGAAGCTCAGTCAAAGGTAGTCCAATTCAGCCTCCAGTAATGGTCAAAGTCAACCCAAAAAAATTCAAAAAACTCTGGTCAAACTCGGTCAACCGGTGGTCAACTTTGCGATCGAACATGCCTACGGTTAATGCAGGTCAAACAACTCCAAAATCCTTGATTTTTGTGCCAGTCAATGCGGCCTAGATAAATCGAAATTTTGCCCTCAAAACCACAATCAAATTCAGTGAAAACAAATAGTTTGAAATTCTGCGATTTCGGTTCTATGGTTTGGCCCAGAAATTCGTCCTCCTAGTTGCACATGTGAGAGAGAGAGTGGCTTCCCAAGCTCTATGAACCAATTTGATGAAGAGAGAGAAGAAATATGTGAGTGAATGATTTCCAAATGAGGTGTGAGGTCTCTTCTATTTATACACTTTGTTGTGGGTGAAGAGACATATCCATTGGGCTTCTTGAGCCTACATTAAGTTGAGGTCAACCTGAACAATTTTCATGTGTGGTCATAAATTCAAAATCACACTTTTGCTTGTCCGAATGAGATGATCTTTATATCAACCTTGGACCTCTTGAAAAAATGAATCTAATGCAATCATCATCTCCATCAAATGAGCTGTCCCAAGGTGGAATTTGGCCCTAGTTGCCAATTTTAACAATATTGACTGTCTATAGACATGGCTCTTTGAGGTTGTTATCTATTTCCACACAAACAAATCAACGCCTCCACCACTCTGAGTTACGCTACTAAAAAATTCTCAAAAACATCATTACCAACCTGAGTTCTGCTATTCATCCCTACTCTGTGTCTTTTATACCCATGTGGCTTATTGCTGTTGTGGTTAGAATTACTCACAATTCGATTAGAAGTGCACTATAACTACCTCTCTTGTTGCTTTACGTACTCAGCTTCTATGTTCCTATTCATAGCATGGTCATGGAATGTTGAGGCTTTAGATAGAAATACACACCCCGTGCTAAGAGGCTAACTTTTCCAGTGAGGTCGTGCCCCTAATATCCTCTGACGTAGTGAATGAGTTTTCTATCTGCTTAATGGACTTGTTTCAAACTTGTAACTTGAATGAAGCCTTTTGGTAGATTGAAACAATGATTTGAACTATCTCTCATGGTTAGCTTCTTCTTCTGTGTTGAGCCTTTATTTTTTGCTAAGAAAATGGCCAAAATTGATGATACATTAGAGTTGCTAAATGCTTTGATACTCTCCATTGTTGATGGGATGATAAACATCAATAAAGACACTATTTTCGACATTAAAGTTTGTATGAAAAATGCACATGACAAGATTGATTTTTTGCAACTAGAATCTAGTTCCAACAATATGAGTTACAAGAGAAGTCATCATTCTAAACTTGTTTTTGTTTAGAAAAATCCTCTATTTGAGGTTGAAACAAACACCCAGTAGCTGCAAGAAAGTAATCAAATCAATGAGATTGTGGTTGATTCAAATGCAATACCCATTTTAGGAGTAGATGTGCATAAATATGTAGAAGTTCAGTCTTCACTTCTTAAGCCCATCATCAGACATTGAGAAGGGCTTGTCAACAATAGGAACAAAACCAATCTTGGATATGAAAAGGAGACGTCTGTTCATACTCCAGACTACTCTAAGCCTATTCAGTTTAGTAATGATGGATTTCTTCAAAACAACTCATCATCACCTGTTCCTACTCCTCATTTGCAACCACAGATTGTTAGATGCCAACATCGTGACAAAGTTGGCCATGTGAAAGATCATTGTTTTGATCTTCATCCATGTGAGCATTGTGGTCAGCACACTCATCATTCAAACAGATGCTTCAAAAACAAGCCTCTTGCAGGAACAAAGATTCACCTTGGATGGATTGATTCTTGGCAATTGGATTCAACAACAAAAACATATTTCGCTCCTATCACATAATTTGTTCTCAAGTATTCAAAAATCTTGCAGTTGAGTTCTCTTCATATTCTCACCTTGTATCTGACAAAGGGGGAATTGATGATCGTCTACAAGTTTCAAATATAAATGAAGTGAGCCTGAGCCCCAACCTGAACCTGCTGCTAGAGACAACCATACCCAGATTGAGAGTTGTAGCTAGGGACACAGAAGCCCCTGAGAATGGATGTGGTTGGTGGGCTTCCTTAAACCACCACAGGTTGAGACCTTCCTTTTTTAGGTTTAGGTTCTCCCTTTTTTCCGCAGGTTGAATATCTCCCCTCCCTTTCCAGGTTGGTCTCCCACTTCAAAGCATTAAGTAGCTCTTCCTCTAGCAGAAGACTTTAACTTCTTTCCAGATTTGGACGAGTTTCGGGAATCACACTGTGTTCTAGGTTGAGACACAAAGGTATCCCTTTTCACAAAAAAATGGGAGCACTTCCTCTAGCAGAAGACTTCAACTTCTAGCTAGATTTGAAACAGTTCCGGAAACTACGCTAAGTGTTCTAGTGTTGGTGGTCATCCTTAAACCACCACCGGTTGAGACCTCGAGTTCTCCCACCTTATACCTTCATTTCGGAGATCTCATTCAACCTATTGTTTTTATACATTGTTGTATTTTTGTATTATAACTCTCTTCTTGGAATCATATATATCTGTTTAGATTGGGGGGGGGGAGATGTTGGACACCTAATTTGCTAAAGGTTATGGTGTGGAAGTTGAACAATCATTGGAGTCCAAGAGACCTTGGAAGGTGAATCCAACAATCATGTAAAATGTACACATGTATATCATTGTGAATAATAAATGCAATTAATGCTTATTCTTTCATATCTTGTCTCCATTTGTGTGTGTTTAACATATGCAACTAAAATAAATATAAAATCATAAGATGGCCACAACAAAATAAAATAAAAATATGAAATGCAAAAGATGTCTAGGGCATATTTAGTGTGTGGGAATAAGCTTAGTATGGTTTCTACCCGCACCAATTAACATCACATGGTTCCTGAACACTGTGTGCTCCATCACACGACAAGGAATTGTTACATGTCCCAACCATGATGAGAGAGAAACCGAGTCATCCTTAAGGGGAAAATAAATGCTATATCATTAAAAGAAAGTTTGGACACTCGAGCTATGCTTCATATCAAAGCATTATAAAAAGTAAGTAAAAGAGGCACTATATATTTGGAAAAGGCAATCAAAGGAAAGGGGTAACTCATGCCTTGATGATTACTCCCTCCATACATCTATACACTTAGGGGAATGGACCTCCATTAGCTGGTCCCAGGCCATGGCACCTAAACATGAAGTCTTTCCCCTCCATTGGCACAACTATCACAAACACTTATGAATTGAAGAGTTGAACAAGGCCGGGAACACTTTTACAGTACTTGTTCTAGATAGATATTTCAAAGTGATCCCCGTTTGAAGTCTTACTACTCCCTTAACAATTAAGTCTGGTCCAGTATTGTTAAGTTTATGTATGTTCTATGCTTAAAGCAATTTAATTCAATTTTCACAGTTAGCTCAATATCTTTTCCAGATTAGCAATCACATCAACATTAAAGTAAACTGCAGATAGAACATAAACATAAATCGCAGAAGACAAGCCAAGACAAGAGGACACAAGATGTGGCGCTAACCAGGGACAAACCCCAATGTGGGGAAACCCTTGATCAATTCTTCTTATATGTTCTTCAATAGTTCAACAGAGAGAGAAAGAGAGAGATAGTACATTTACAACAGAAGTCAACACTTTGACTTATCTAGATAAGAGCATAGATCATCTCTAAGAAAATGATACATGAGATCAGTTGAAGACATGTTGCTTCAACTGATTCTCCAAGGTGACTCCTTCACCTATCATTGTGTTGCATCTCATCATCATGCTGCACCTCACCGTGCTGCACCATGCTGCACTACTGTCCCAGTGTTTGGCACTGTTGTACCTTGTGCCACTGCTGCACCATGTTGTCACCCATGTGCTTGCTGCACCATTGTTGCTTTGTGTACTTGCTGCACCAAGTACTATACTGCTGTCCCAATGTACTTGCATCACTATGCTTGCTGCTGTCCATGCTTTGCCATGCTGCTGCTGTCCATGCTTCATCATGCTGTTATTGTCCATGCTTCACCATGCTGTTGTTGTCCATGCTTCACCATGCTTGCAGCTGTCCCATGTGTCATCATGCTTATAACTATCGTATTTGCTTGCTCCACCAAGCTTCATTGCTGTCCCATGTGTCATCATGCTTGCAACTGTCCTATTTTCTTGCTCCACCAAGCTTCATTGTTGTCCCATTGTCATCATGCTTGCAACTGTCCTATTTAGACATGCTGTACCTTGCTGTCCATGTATTGATCATGTACAACTATACTGCTGTCCCACTGTAACACCTACAACACACATTTCCATGCTGTCACCTACAACACACTTAGATTTCTGTTGCAGATCTTGGCTATGCTTGACGGTAGATTAGGACTTCCCTTTGATAACGTATAGGAGCTCCTCTTGACTGTAGATTAGGCCTCCTCTCCTAGCTGCGTATAGGTCTCCTCATTTGCTGTGGATCTGGCCTCTCTTTGCTGCAGATTTAGGCCTCCTTTAACTGCGGCTAGACCTCTCCCTTAACGGCTGCTAGAGCTCTCCTTCATCTGCAGCTAAGTCTCCACTTAGATCTGCAGCTAGGGCACATTTAACTTAGTTGTAACCCTACCTTGGATTTGCGGCTAGGGCATACTTAAGGCCTCCTTATGACAGTGGATCAGGGCAACGTATAAGGGCTCCTTTGGACAACGTATGATGGCAGGTTAGGGCAATGAATGGGAGCCTCCTTATTGCTGTTAGGCTATCCCTTTTACTGCATCTAAGGGCTGTCTCAAACCCTTCCAGAACAGTGTATAGATTAGGGCATGATAGGACTGTGTTAGGGTCTACTGTTAGGCCTCCTTCACCGTGCTAGATCTCCCTTTCCTCTTGCGTCTAGGGCTTCTTCATTAGGGCAACGTAGAGCCTAGGGCACTCCCTCTAGATAACGTAGAACCTTTCTCCATTAGGGCAACTTTATCCCTTAGGATCTCCCCTCTCACCAAAACCCGAAGAAAAGTAGAGAGGAAGAGATCCCAAGTGAGTGTGTCCACATGACTTTCAAGGCACCTCTATTTATACTAAAATGTTGAGCACATGTGGGGTTTATTTGGTTGTTGGCCGACCTTGACGAATTGTCCCATAACACAAATAAATTCATATCTCCATGAATACTTATCAGAATTGGATGATCTTTAGATCAATCCTACACCTCTTGATGCGAGGAATCCAAGAAAAATATCAGCTGTCATTAATAAGATGACCCACATGGAGTTTGGCCCTAGTTTCCAATTTTAACAACTATGTTACATTTATGGTCATTTGTAACATACCCACCTATCTTGACCTTCTCATTTTTTTTCCACTAGTGCACCTTCCTATGCTTCCTGTGCCTTTTTATTTTTAATTATTTATATTATAATCTCCCCCTCTCGTTGAATCAATGGCCGCCTGTCCCCCTGCCACACGACAATCTCCCATAGGCTCGCCAATAGTCGGTTAAGCGGAAGAGTCGGGGTGTGTACACTTCTTCACACTCACCAACATTGCCGACGTCCTAACCTCTCGACCTCTAATTAAGTCAGGGTCGATCCATTTTTGAGCACAAGGCATACCTCTTGAATTTTGACCTAGTTGGGTCGGTCCACTGTGCCTTACTACCCTGCCTCCTTCTGGCGATATACCACCCGACCTTCGATTAGTCGAGGTCGGTCCCATTCTTGAGCATAGGTCTTACTTTCTTCTGACGACCCAACCTCCTACCTCTGTTATATATTGGGGCTTTAAATGTTCCTCGAGAACCCATGTACAGGCCCACATGATCTTACCCGCGAATCCACGGTTGACGCATGTAGGGTTTGTTACACAATATTTTGTCACGCCTCCTGCACTTCCTTGTGACATGCCCTGAAGTGCCTGAAACATGATCATTATACAGTATACTCATTAATGTATGCAGATTAGATCTTTCCTTTAACTTTGCCTGGAAAATATCTAGAGCTTTCCCTAAAGAAATAGCTCATGAAACCCTAAAATGAGAATAATCGCCCTTATGAAGCTCAAAACCACGATGATCGCCTGTTGCACCTTGTTAAGCCAGTGATGGCATCGCTCTATTCTCTATCATACTCATGATGGTCTCAAAGAGGAATTTTTCCCAAAGAGGATGAGAAGCTTCGTTTTCTATAAGCTTCCAGAGTTGCAAGATGGAGGTGGTTTCACATAGATGACGTTGAATCCTCCTAATTTGACCTCTTGGTCTCATCCCTATGAGCTACCTCCTTAATATGTGGGCCTAATCCTATCTTTGGAGGAGGCCTAACTCCCTCTCGCAACGTATAAATTCTCCCTCTACCATTCCCAAATGGTTGATCTATGTCCATTTGCACCCCTATGCTGAGCTTGTGCTTAGAGGTTATTCATTAGAGTTGGAGAAGGAGTGTTGGAGAGTTTCTTGGCATGGAATTGGATTAACACTCAAGGAGAGCCTTTCAACATCCAGGCTATGGTTGTAAGCTTCCCCTTTAAATAATAATACATCTGTTGGTTCATCTTCCCAATATATATGTTCATGTATGTAGTTGTTTGGCATTCTTTGATCAACTAAATAGATTATTATTGGACTTGGTATTGGTTTTGGTATGCTTTGTTGTCTCTTGGTTGTTTGTGCATGTACGTAAGCGCTGGAAGAAGCAGGAACAAGACCTTGACACCAAAAACTCGAGGACTGCAACAAAGGAAATTAGATTAGCATCAGAACTAGGTAAGCCTTCTCTCTTGTTCTATTTTTCAATCATAATCTAGGAATATGTCTAGTTGATTGTCCTCTCAAGTTGCTAGACCCACTCATTGGGCTAAAGGGATTCTCTTTGTCCGCAAAGAGGATTAACCTTGTCAACAAGGTTTATCTTCCATTCTGGATAGGGTTGGGGCGATAAATATTTATTAGGTAAGGAGTTCCCTTCTTCCTTCTTCCAAGGCAAGTTGAAATGTCGTCGATACATTCCCTCCTGTCACGGGTCGTTTAGATCTAGTTTCTTCAACCAAGACTCTATTTCAGATGTTCTTCTAGCTTTTGAAACAATTACAGAGCTTGACTATCGTTCTTGTTTGCAATTATTCCATGGCTTGGTCAAGGACTTTTGATTCCTCCCCATTAAATTCTTTAGATAGGGATCTCTACAATCTCCCCGCGGACAAGTTCTACCACCACGCTGGCTTCCTTGAACTGATATCCTTCAATGCGGCCCCGTCTCGAAGGTTTGGTATACCTCCAGATCCTCTTCACAATTCCACCACTATACCAAGTTTATTCTAAAGCTCTTCACAACGTTACCCCTCCCGAGCTTGGGTGATAGCTACATTTTTGGGTTTTATAGCCCGCGGTCCTTCCCTGCCCTCAGCAGGGAATTCCTCGCATAACGACATTTATGAATATTTTGCCTGCTTGAAATATGAGGCTGTAGGGCATATAGATAAAGTGACATGACACTTAGAGAAAGCTGCAGGGTTCAACTGGCCCCGGGAAATCTCTCCTCGACATTCCACCATTGCTTTCCTGGTGGCACAACAACATGTAACTGAATGCATAGCTTGTAAATAGATACCGACTTTGTCCCACAGGGGACTTCTATGTAAACTGCACATAATGAAAGGGTCTCAGAACCCACTATCTTCAAGGATCAATTCAAGCTCTCAAGGCTTTGGCTATGGCCTCTAATTTATCATACAATTATTCTACTATTAATCATGTATTATTCTTATCATAGTTAAGCATTCCATTTAGATTCAGGTTCAGTTTAATTCTCTAGCTTAGACATCATTATTATGTGGTTTTATTGCACCTCTTTTGCATCAGGTACTCTGTGGTTTCCCCCAATAAGTGATTAAACACCTTTACTTTCAAATTCATCACAAGCAGATATACATCTCTCTCTCTCTCTCTCTCTCTCTCTCTCTCTCTATATATATATATATATATATATATTCACTATGAAAATTAGGGGGATATCCCCTCAGGGCTAAACCACATACACATACATTAACAACAAAAATGCAATCCTTGATTTCAAAACAATACAACATGGCCCATTCAAGTAATAACTAAGGTTACACACGTACTTATTTATGAGTTTGCAGGGAAACCGAGTTTGGGACAAGGAATCTCCACGCAACCATACAAAACTATAACCACTTTCACTTGCAACTGTCACCCTCGAGCCAAATTCCAATGTCTCAGGGGAAGAATTCTTGCTTCTAGGACTACGTGCCAACTTCCAACTGAACCAGGAACTCCATAGGACCTGTTCCTCAATCCCACAATTTGATGGTTTCTTTCTTTGTTAGCACAAGGAGTCTAGAGGTGCTCCACCTCAGTCCCAAGTGTACACACATTGATTCACCCCCTTCTAGGGAAGTCAAAATCCACTATACCAACAAAGCAATTTTCAAAGACTTTAAAGTATTCCTCTGCTTCTGATTCAGGATGGTATCCTCCCAAGCTATTACAGGGCCCTAGAGTAGCTATCTAAACCCACTGCCTCCAGGGGACCCAAGCTGTTACAGGGATTTGAAGACCTCTTTTCTCAACCCATGACCTCTAGGGGCCCAAGCTATTGTAGGGTTCCAGGAATCCTATCTCAACCCACAACATCCAGGGAACCCAAGTTGTTGTAGGGCTCGAGATCCTAACACTCAACCCAGAGACCTCCAGTGACAGAGAATCAATTTCGTTCTCTTCTCTTCTCTTCTCTTCATCGTTGTTCGCTGAAAATTTTTGTTGGAGGTTCGTTTCTCATCCTCCCCCCAGTCTGCTTCTGGAACGAAATAAAAGCCTTTTCCTCCCCTGGTGAAATAAAGGTCTCTACTTCCCTTCTTGTGTGTTGTTCGACTTGTTTTGTCTCTCCCATTCGAATGCTTCCCCTATAGGAGTTTGAGTCCCTCTCTCCTCTTTTCCTTCTCCCTTTTGGTCAACATTTAAGCCCCTTTCTTTATTGCTGCATCCTTGTTGTTTGTAGGCCTTCGTAAATTCTGTCCTCTTGCTTGTTGTGTTTTTCTCAAGTAAGCACCAAAATGTGTACTTTTCTCCACCCATTTAATTTTAGCAGCCAGTCCCTTTACTTCATGCACCAACTAACCTTTAATTGTTGTCCTGAAGTTGAGGTTCTTCTTTGCACAAAAATGATAACATCCCAAGCAAGAATTCTCCATCCCCTACTCTGGAATTCGTGTCCCTTGAATCAATCCCCTTTTCTTTTATTTCAAACATTGCAAAATATTTACATCGTTTTTACAATTATGGCTCATACAAGAACCTTGGGTGGCCTGTCATAGTCCCCTCCCCCTTGAGGGAACACCACCCTTAGTTCTCATTTACACCTATACAATGGCAAAACTAAAATGGTACACATACTGTTCTATGGAGCTTTATACACATAGCTCTCTACAATATTTACAATTATACACACTTATTTTAATCATTAGACAAGAAAGGATAATTAGCTTTCACGACCTCGACCATTTCCCACATGGCATCCTTTGGCCCAAACTTCTTCCATTGCACCATGAATTGCATCTATGACTCGATTCTGGAGCATGAGACTCCTTTGGTCCAGAATACACAGTGGTTCTGGTTGAAACACTCCCTCTGGTTCCACCTGTAGCACAAACCAATCAATCACATGATTATAATCCTACACATATCTTTTAAGTAGAGAAACATGAAAAACATCATGAAATATAACTGATGGAGGTAAATGCAGTCTATATGGTATTGGGCTAGTCCTCTCAAGAATTTCAAATGGCCCAAAATATCATGGTGCCAACGTGGCATATGTCCCCATTTTTAGGGAACTTGTCTTAGGTTTAGTTATCAGGTAGACATGTTCCCCCACTTGGCACTCTTTGTGCACCTTGTGCTTATCTGTATAGCTTTTCTGTTTGTCCCATGCCACTTTGAAATTTTGCTTTATGATCGGAACTTGTTTGTTCCATATCCTTAAGCATATCAAGTCCTGCGTGCACTCTGTTAACTGGGTTGCTCTAGCTAATAGGAGTATTACATTTCCTGCCATACAATGCTTCAAAGGGGCTCATCCTTATGAACTCTTGGTGTCCATTATTGTATGAAAATTCCACAAGTGGAAGATATTCTTCCCATTTCTTGGGATGATGCATCACATACATCCTTAACACGTGCTCAAGGATCCGATTAATCCTCTTTGTTTTCCTATCTGTTTGCGGATGATAAGCTGTACTAAATGCTAATTCTATTCCCAATCTTGCAAACAATTCCTTCAAAAACCTAGAAGTAAATTTAGCATCTCTATCTCACACAATCTTGTTGGGAATGCTATGTAGCCCCACAATCTCTTTTATGAACATTTGTGCTATATCACTAGTGGAATTGGTTGATTTGACTGCCACAAAATGAGCTACCTTGCTAAGTTTGTCCACCACAACCATGATTGCATCATGTTGCTTAGTTGTTTTGGGAAATCTTGTGATGAAATCCATAAACACCACCTCCCACTTCCATTAATCCTGCCATCTTTCTACGAAATATGCCACTTCTTTCTTTGGATTCGACCATTGTTCGTACCTTTTGACGACTGTGAGGGTATTTTGATACCTTGGGTGGCATGAGTAAGGCTTAACATGAAATTATTTCATTATGATCCTTTTTATTTCATTGTTTTTAGGCACATAAAATTATGCCTTTAAACCTGACTAAGATGTGCTCAATGAGATGAGATCCTTCATCCTCACCTCTTTGCTACAACTTTTCTTTCAGTTCCCGGTACTTATCATCCATTTGTCCAACGCTTTTGATTCTTTCTTCTAGATCTATTGCATACCAACTTACTGCTTCCAAGTGATTTACTTGGATTGTTCTGCTTAAGGCATCAACAACCATTTTTTCCTTTCCTTTTATGTGTTTAATCTCGAAGTCAAACTCGCCGAGCATGGGAAACCATCTTGATTGCCTAGCATTCAACTTCGACTTTCCAAACAAATACTTGAGTCCACTATGGTCTGACATGAGCGTGAAATTCCTGCCAAGGAGGTAGTGCCTCCACATTTTCAAAGCATGAACTATAAAGGCCAATTCTAAATCATGTGTCACATATATTTCCTCATGTTTATTCAACTTTCTAGTTTCATAACACACTACTTGACCTTCTTGCATTAAGACTCCAATGAGTCCCTCTATGCATGCATCTGTACACACCACGAAATCCTTATCTAGATTTGCGATTCTTAGCACTCGCGCACTGGTGAGAAATTATTTCAACTACTTGAAGCTCTCCTCACATTGTGCATTCCATTCAAATATTTTCCCTTTCCATTGCAAAGTTGTAATGGGATGACCGGTTTGGAGAAATTTCAAATATATCTCCTAAAGTATCCCACCAATCCCATGAATGATCTTTAAATCTCATCCATGTTCTTTGGAGTTGTCCACTCCCTTATGGCTTTGATCTTTTCAGGTTCAACCAATACGCCTTACTAGGAGACAATGTGCCTTATATAGTGTATTTGTGATTAGAAGAAGTCACACTTGTTGAGCTTATGTTCTCTCAACAGTTGTAACACCGCTGCCAAATTATTTTCATGTTTTTCTTTTGTTTTTGAATAGATTAAAATGCCGACAACGAATACTATGAAAAACTTATCCAAGTATGGATGCAATACTTCGTTCATCAGGCACATGAACGCGGCTGAGGCGTTAGTGAGTCCAAAGGGTACCATTACGAATTCATAGTGCCCATATCTTGTTCTGAAGGTAGTTTTATGGATATCATCTTCCTTAATTCTCACTTGATGGTAGCCTGACCTTAAGTCAATTTTGGAGAAAACTGCTGCTCCTCTTAACTGGTCAAAGAGATAATCAATCCTTGGTAACATGTACCTATTCTTAACGGTTACTTTATTTAGCTACTTGTAGTCAATGCACAATCGAAGGGTTTCATCCTTCTTCTTTACAAATAATATTGGTGTGCCCCAAGGGGACACACTTGGCGTTATGTAACCCTTCTCAAGCATCTCCTTTAGCTGTAATTTGAGCTCAACCAATTTTGACCTGCTCATTCTATATGGAATCTTGGATCCTGGTGCTGCTCCTAGCTCCTTCGATAGAGAAATATATCTCCCTGTGAGGAGGTGATCCAGGAACTTCCACTAGAAAGTCATCTACATACTGTTGCGAAACATGGTACTTTTGAAGTAATTCTGCCTCCTTGTCATTTGATATTCTACCAACTTCCTCGCTCTGGAAAACTTGCAATGCAAACAACACACATATTTTCTGGTTGCTGCGTTTGGCTTACGTAACAATGATCAACCTCACTAATATGGGTTTCCTCTTGCCTTGAACACTCTTTTTGTTCCTTTCTCATCCAAGCATTCTATTGCTTTCTCATAGTAATATACCTTGGTATGATGTAGGTACAACCAATCCATACCTAATAAAAAGTCATCCCCCCCAATGGTAACACATTCAAGTGGGCTATCGTGGCCATGCCACTGAGCTCAATTGCACATGACCTTACCCAATGATTGATTCTTCTCCTTGTTCCTATTTCCAATTGAACCAACTAAGGTTCTTGATACAACTCCTTGGCCAATCCACACTTCTCCACAAGTTCTAGACTAATATAACTATAATTGGAGCCTGGATCAATCAAAATGGAAATGACTTGCTGTTGTAGCTTACCTCCATTTGAATGATGGATGCTTGGTGATTTGCTTTGAGATTTTCCACTACTGCATAAAATCTAGGCATACTCCGAGCTAATTCACCCGTTGTGCTTGCCTTTTGAGTGTTGTAGATTTTGGTCCAACATTGTGTTGGTGTGGGCAATCTCTTTTTCTGTGGGCCCCACCACAAGTCCAACACTTGAGTGGTTCTCAACCTTCAAACCAAGGTTGTGCTATCGTTTGTTGTTGCAAAATTTTCTTGTTAGCAACAATGGGCCTTTGTTGAAATTGTCGTGCCTGAGATGGGTGCTTTACTTCCCTCTTGTATGGGTTCTTCTTGGGCCAAATCTTGTTATGTCCAACATTGCTCTTGCCCTGCCAGTTTCTCATAATCTCAAGTCTGTGTTTTTCTTGTTCATAACAGTGTCCTAATTTCTTGATAGCATCCTTCAGGGTTTAGGCCTACAACAATTCAATTCTATCTCTGAATGCCATCAATAGTCCACTGATAAACCTCTGAATCTTGGCCTTCTCATCCTTGATATATGGTACATACCTCAACAGTTCTAGAAATTTGGTGGCATACTTATCACTGGTTAACTGACCCATTTGGAGTTCATAAGACTCCTTTGTTTTTCTATCATAATACCACTCAGACAGGTATTTCTCTCTGAATATATCCTCAAACTCCTCCCAAGTCAGCCCCTTCTTAGTAACGACTCTAACATTCTTCAAGTTTTACCACCATATGGAAAATTTCCCTTTCAAACTGTACACGACAATCCTAGCCTTCATATTTTCGGAATAGTCATTTATTCTGAAAAATTTCTTCATTCCCAGCAACCATGCTTATGCATCTTATGCCTTCTTCATATCCCCATCAAATGTAAGTGGATTTTCCTTCTTAAACTCTTTAGGCATATGATCCTTTTCCTTTTCCTTGCTTACGAAGTGATGGTGATGCCTTTGGGAAACTGATTTGGATGGTATGCTGGAGTACTCCACCTGTGTGCTGGTCCCTCCTCTTGGAGTGCTCAAACATTATCCTCTTGGCACAATGTCCTCACTTCCCTGCTTGTGCCTTTTCCCGGACCTACCACCATCTTCTTTGTTGGTGTTTTCTTCTTCTTCTTGAAGGTTATTTCTATCTCTATGATTCACCCTCCTCTCAGATTTCCTTTGCCTTTGACAATTTGAGAGACTTTGCAGGATGATTGCATTGATCTCTTCTTGCCTATCTTGGGTTCTTACCAGCGTTTCATTATCAGCCTTAAATATTCTCACATATTGTTCCATGGAGCTTTATACACATAGCTCTATACGATATTTACAATTATAGACACTTGTTTTAATCATCAAACAAGAAAGGATAATTAGCTTTCACGACCTCGACCATTTCCCACATGGCCTCCTTTGGCCCAAACTGCTTCCATTGCACCTTGACTTGCATCTATGACTCGATTCTGGAGCATGAGACTCCTCCGGTCTAGAATACACAGTGGTTCTGGTTGGAACTCTCCCTCTGGTTCCACTTGTAGCACAAACCAATCAATCACATGATTATAATCCTACACATATCTTCTAAGTAAAGAAACATGAAAAACATCATGAACTCTAACTGATGGAGGTAAACCCAGTCTATATGCTATTGGTCTAGTCCTCTCAGGAATTTCAAATGGCCCAAAATATCATGGAGCCAACTTGGAACATGTCCCCATTTTTAGGGAACTTGTCTTGGGTTTAATTCTTTGGTAGACATGTTCCCCCACTTGGAACTCTTTGTGCACCCTATGCTTATCCCCATAGATTTTCTTTTTGTCCCGTGCCACTTTGAATTTTTTCTTTATGATCGGAACTTGTTGTTCCATATCCTTAAGCATATCAAGTCCTGCATGCACTCTGTTAATTGGGTCGCTCCATCTAATAGGATTATTACATTTCCTACCATAAAATGCTTCGAAGGGGCTCATCCTTATGAGATCTTGGTGTCCATTATTGTATGCAAATTCCACAAGTGGAAGATATTCTTGCCATTTCTTGGGATGATGCATCACATACATCCTTAACACGAGCTCAAGGATCCGATTAATCCTCTTTGTTTTCCTATCTGTTTGCAGATGATAGGCTGTACTAAATGCTAATTCTATTCCTAATCTTGCAAACAATTCCTTCAAAAACCTAGAAGTAAATTTAGCATCTCTATCTCACACAATCTTGTTGGGAATGCTATGTAGCCCCACAATCTCTTTTATGAACATTTGTGCTATATCACTAGTGGAATTGGTTGATTTGACTGCCACAAAATGAGCTACCTTGCTAAGTTTGTCCACCACAACGATGATTGCATCATGTTGCTTAGCTGTTTTGGGAAATCTTGTGATGAAATCCATAAAGACCACCTCCCACTTCCATTCTAGAATAGGGATAGGCTGCAACAACCCTTCCAGGTGTTTGCATTAAGCCTTTTCCTGTTAGCATTCCATGCATATTTCTACGAAATCTGCCAATTCTTTCTTCAGATTCGACCAGTGATAATACCTTTTGACGACTGTGAGGGTATTTTGATACCTTGGGTGTTATGACTAAGGCTTAACATGGAATTATTTGATTATTAGCCTTTTTATTTCATCATTGTTAGGCACATAAATTATGCCTTTAAACTTGACTAAGCCGTGCTCAATGAGATGAGATCATTCTTCCTCCCCTCTTTGCTGTAACTTTTCTTTTAGTTGCGGGTACTTTTCGTCCATTTGTCCAATGACTTTGATTCTTTCTTCTAGATTTGTTGCATATCAACTTATCGCTTCCAAGTGATTTACTTGGATTGTTCTGCTTAAGGCATCAACAACCTTTTTTTCCTTTCCTTTTATGTGCTTAATCTCAAAGTTAAACTTGCTGAGCATGGGAAATCATCTTGCTTGCCTAGCATTCGACTTCGGTTATCCAAACAAATACTTGAGTCCACTATGGTCTGACATGAGCGTGAACTTCTTGCCAAGGAGGTAGTGCCTCCACATTTTCAAAGCATGAACTATAGCGGCCAATTCTAAATCATGTGTCACATAATTTTCCTCATGTTTATTCAACTTTCTAGATTCATAACATGCTACTTGCCCTTCTTGCATTAAGACTCCAATGAGTCCCTCTGATTACTGATATTTTTTTTCTTATATCTAAAGCGTGTATCCTATGGGTGATGCATTTGCATGTATCTGTACACACCACTAAATCCTTATCCAAATCTGCGATTCTCAACACTAGCGCACTGGTGAGCAATTATTTCAACTGCTTGAAGATCTCCACACATTGTGTAGTCTATTCCAATATGTTCCCTTTCCTCTGCAAAGTTGTAATGGGATGACCAATTTTGGAGAAATTCCGAATATATCTCCTATAGTATCTTGCCAATCCCATGAATGATCTAATCTCATCCACGTTCTTTGGAGTTGGCCACTCCCTTATGGCTTTGATATTTTCAGGGTCAACCAATACGCCTTCCTCAGAGACAGTGTGCCCTATATAGTGTCTTTGTGATTGGAAGAAGTCACACTTGTTGAGCTTTTCATAGAGCTTGTGTTCTCTCTCAATAGTTGTAACACCGCCGCCAAATTATTTTCATGTTCTTATTTTGTTATCCAAGTATGGATGCAATATTTCGTTCATCAGGCACATGAACACGGCCAATGCATTAGTGAGTCCAAAGGGTACCATTCCGAATTCATAGTGCCCATATCTTGTTCTGAAGGCAATTTTATGGATATCATCTTCCGTAATTCTCACTTGATGGTAGTCTGACCTTAAGTCAATTTTGGAGAAAACTGTTGCTCCTCTTAATTGGTCAAAGAGATCATAAATCCTTGGTAACATGTACCTATTCTTAATGGTTACTTTATTCAGCTGTCTGTAATCAATGCACAATCAAAGGGTTCTGTCCTTCTTCTTTACAAATAATATTGGTGTGTCCCAAGGGGACACACTTGGCGTTATGTAACCCTTGTCGAGCATCTCCTTTAGCTGTAATTTGAGCTTAACCAATTTTGACATGCTCATTCTATATGGAATATTGGATGTTGGTGCTGCTTCTGGCACCAGTTCAATAGAGAAATATATCTCCCTGTGAGGAGGTAATCTAGGAACTTCCACTAGAAAAGCATCTACATACTGTTTCGAAACAAGGTACTTTTGAATTAATTCTGCCTCCTTGTCATTTGATACTCTACCAACTTCCTCAGTCTGGAAAACTTGCAATGCAAACAACATGCATATTTTCCTACTGCTGTGTTTGGCTTGCATAGAAGTGATCAACCTCACTGATATGGATTTCCTCTTGCCTTGCAACACTCTTTTTGTTCCTTGCTCATCCAAGCATTCTATTTCTTTCTCATAGAAATATACTTTGGTCTGATGTAGGTACAACCAATCCATGCCCAATAATGAGTCATACCCACCCAATGGTAACACATTCAAGTGGGCTATAGTGGCCATTCCACTTAGCTTAATTTCACACGACCTTACCCAATGGATGATTCTTCTCCTTGTGCCTGTTACCAATTGAACCAACCAAGGTTCTTAATACAACTCCTTAGCTAATCCACACTTCTCCACAAGTTCTAGATTGATATAACTATAATTAGAACCTCGATCAGTCAAAATGGAAATGACTTGCTGTTGTAGCTTACCTTCCATCTAAATGATGGATGCCTAGTGATCTGCTTTGAGATTTTCCACTGCTACAGAAACTCTAGGCATACTCCAAGCTAATTCGCCCGCTGTGATTTCTTTTGAGTGTTGTAGATTTTGGTCCAACATTGTGTTGGTGTGGGTAATCTCTTTTTCTGTGGGCCCCACCATTGGTCCAAAAATTGAGTTGTTCTTAACCTTCAAACCTGGGTTGTGCCGTCGTTAGTTGCTGCAAAATTTTCTTGTTAGCAACAATGGGTCTTTTTTGAAACTGTCGTGCCTGATATGGGTGCTTTACTTCCCTCCTGTATGGGTTCTTCTTGGGCCAAATCTTGTTACGTCCAACATTGCTCTTGGCCTGCCAGTTGCTCATAATCTCAAGTCTGTGTTTTTCTCGTTCATAATAGTGTCCTAATTTCTTGATAGCATCCTTCAAGGTTTAGGCTTACAACAATTCAATTCTATCTCTGAATGCCATCAACAGTCCACTGATAAACCTCTGAATCTTGGCCTTCTCATCCTTGATATATGGTACATACCTCAACAGTTCTAGAAATTTGGTGGCATACTTATCACTGGTTAACTGACCCATTTGGAGTTCATAAAACTCTTTTGTTTTGCTATCATAATACCGCTCAGACATGTATTTATCTATGAAGATATCCTCAAACTCCTCCTAAGTCAACCCCTTCTCAATAACGACTCTAACATTCTTCAAGTTTTCCCACCATATGGAAACTTTCCCTTTCAAACTGTACGCGACAATCCTAGCCTTAAAATTTTCGGAATAGTCATGTATTCTCAAAAATTTCTTCATTCCTAGCAACCATGCTTATACATCCTATGCCTTCTTCATATCCCCATCAAATGTAGGTGGATTTTCCTTCTTAAACTCTTCAGGCATATGCTCCTTTTCCTTTTCTTTGCTTACTGAGTGATGGTGATGACTTTGGGAAATTGATTTAGATGGTATGCTGGAGTACTCCACCTGCGTGCTGGTCCCTCCTCTTGGAGTGCTCAAACATTCTCCTCCTGGCACAATGTCCTCACTTCCATGCCTGTGCCTTTTCCTGGACCTACTGCCATCTTCTTCGTTGGTGTTTTCTTTGGTTTCTTGAAGGCTTTTTCTATCTCTATGACTCGCCCTCCTCTCAAATTTCCTTTTGCCTTTTCCAATCTAAGAGACTTTCCAGGATGATTGTGTTGATCTCTGCTTTCCTTTCTTGGGTTCTTACCAGCCTCTCATTATCAGCCTTAAATATTCTCACCTCATCCCTTAGAATTCTCAAGGTGTTCACCCATTATGGGAAATGTCTCCCTCCCCCTTGGCCAATTGATCTCTCTACTTCGTTAGCTCTAACCCTATCACTTCAATGTTGTGATTGATTGGAACTATATTCAACCATTATTGTCCTCATCAATGTGCCTTATTTTGTTTAATGTTTCTTGTGATGTGCTTTCAATCACACACATTGTAGATATTACAAAAAATAGATGACACAAACTCAGGGTCATGACTTACCATGGAGAGTTCAGTTGCGACAAAATAGTCATGTTAGTGTGCCAACACACTTATAAATCATATGAATCAAGCATTCAATCTCTTTATCATGATAATAATAAAAAAACATATCTATAACCCATGACCATCAAAATAGACAACATGACCACCGTCTTATTCTCAAACAACTTTCATTAATGCCAAATTACCACAAAGCAGGGATCAATAGGTTAATTCGAGTTTTAACATTAAACAGTTAAGTATTAGGGGTTTTACGCAGTGCATTATATTAGATATTATTTTGGGATTCAACTGCGTTAAGTAAGTCATTCATGACCATTTCCATGAGAGGTATTTGTAACTGACTAATTTCTCATGATTTTTGAATAGTTCACTTAACACTCATTGCATTGGGTGATGCTCACAGGGGTGAAGACGTGGGATTGAAACTAGTGAAATGAATCACATAGCATCAATTATCACTTCTGGGGCTTGCACTCGGTAACCAGTACTTCCTGGGAGGTCGCCCATCCCAGATCGCCTCTGGCTCAAGCACGCTTAACTGTGGAGTTTCCCCACAATCAAGCCCACTTAGCTTGCTACCCCATTTGCAAAACCTTAGCATGTATTGTGCCTCATGAACCATTCAAGTAGAGATCCGTTCAGTCTTTTTGAATTTAAGTATTAGGGGGTTTACACAATGCATTATATTAGATATTATTTTGGGATTCAACGGTGTTAAGTAAGTCATTCCTGTATGACCATTTCCATGAGAGGTAGTCGTAACTGACTAATTTCTCATGATTTTTGAATAGTTCACTTAGCACTCATTATAGCGGATGATGCTCACAGGGGTGAAGAAGTGGGATTGAAACTAGTGAAATGAATCACATAGCGTCGATCATCACTTCCACAGTTAAGTGCGCTTGAGCCAGAGGCGATCTGGGATGGGTGACCTCCCAGGAAGTCCTGGTTACCGGGTGCAAGCCCCGAAAGTGATGATTGGCGCTATGTGATTCATTTCACTAGTTTCAATCCCACTTCTTCACCACTATGAGCATCACCCGATGCAATGAGTGCTAAGTGAACTATTCAAAAATCATGAGAAATTAGTCAGTTATGACTACATCTCATGGAAATGGTCATACGTGAATGACTTACTTAATGCAATTGAATCCCAAAATAATATCTAATATAATGCACTGCGTAAATCCCCTAATACTTAAATTCAAAAAGAGTGAAGGGATCTCTACTTGAATGGTTCATGAGGCACAATACTTGCTAAGGTTTTGCAAATGGGGTAGCAAGCTAAGTGGACTTGATTGTGGGGAAAACTCCATAGTTAAGCGCGCTTGAGCCAGAGGTGATCTGGGATGGGTGACCTCCCGAGAAGTCCTGGTTACTGGGTGCAAGCCCCGCAAGTGATGATTGACGCTATGTGATTCATTCACTAGTTTCAATCCCACTTCTTCACCCCGGTGAGCATCACCCGATGCAATGAGTGCTAAGTGAACTATTCAAAAATCATGAGAAATTAGTCAGTTGCGACTACCTCTCATGGAAATGGTCATATGTGAATGAATTACTTAACACAGTTGAATCCCAAAATAATATCTAATTAAATAGTTACTTAGTCAAATCCTTTTCTCCCTTTTTTTCTACTTGCACATGACGAAGCCCATCTAGTCAAACTTTGAACTTGAGCTCTGATACCAGTCTGTAATGTACCCACCTACCTTGAACTTCTCCTTTTTTGTTTTTCCACTAGCTCTCTTTCCATTCCTTCTTGTGCCTTTTTTTAAAATTATTTATATCACAATCTCCCCTTCACTGAATCAATGGTCGTTTGTCCCCTGATGTCATGCGACTATCTTCCATAGGCCCATCAATAGTTGGTTAAGCGGAAGGGTCGGGGTGTGTATGCTTCTTCACACTCACCAACACTGTCGACATCCTGACCCCTCGACCTCTGACTAAGTCGGGTAGCCTATTTTTGAGAATAGGGTGTACCTCCTTCCTGATGGCTCGACCCCATAACTTCTGCCCAAGTCAGGTTGGTACACCGTGCCTTACTACTGTGCTTCCTTCTACTGATACGCCACACGACCTTTGACTAGTCAAGGTTGGCCCATTCTTGGGCATAGGGCTTACTTCCTTCCTTCGGACCCAACCTTCTACCTCTGTTACATCCAGAGGCATTAAATGGTCCTCGGTACCGGTGTACTAGCCTGCGTGATCCTAACTGTGAATCCACGGTTGACGCGTGTAGAGTTTAACTCCCATTCTGGATAGGGTTGGGGCGATAAATATTTATAAGGTAAGGAGTGTCCTTCTTCCTTCTTCCAAGGCAATTTGAAATCTCCTCGATACATCCCCTCTTGTAACGAGTCGTTCATATCTAGTTTCTTCAACCAAGACTTTGGCTTAAGTGTCCTTCGGGCTCTTGAAACAATTACAGAGCTTGAATATCGTTCTTCCTTGTAATTATGTGATGGCTTGGTCAAGGAATTTCGGTTCCTCCCTTGATAATGCCTTAGACATGGATCTCTACAATCTCCCTGTGGACAAGTTCTGCCACCGTGTTGGCCTCCTCGAACTGGTATCCTTGACTATGGCCCTGTCTCCTAGCCTGGTAGACTTCCAGATCCTCTTTAGGGTTCTGCCACTCTACCAATGTCAATCTAAATATCTTCACAACGTTACCCCTCTCGAGCATATGTGATAGCTACATTGAGGGTTTTCTAGATCGTGGGCCTTCCCTTCCCTTGGGTAGGGAATTCCTCGCATGGCGACATTTACGAATATATGTCCTACTTGAAATACGATGCTACAGGGAATATAGATAAAGCGATAAGACACTTAGGGAATGCTACAGGGCTTGATTGGCCCTGGGGAAGCTCTCCTCTACATTCCTCCATTGCTTTCCTGACGACACATCAACATGTAACTGAATACATGGTTTGTAAACAGACACCGACTCTGCCCCACAAGAGACTTCTATGTAAATTGCACATAATGAAAGGGTCTTAGAACCCACTATCTTCAAGGATGAGTTCGGGATCTCAAGACTTTCGCTGTGACCTCTAATTTATCATATAAGTATTCTATTGTTAATCGTGTATTATTTTTATCACAGTTAAGCATGCCATTCAGATTCAAGTTCAGTTCAACTCTATAGCTTAAACATCATTGTTATGTGGTGTTATTACACCTCTTTTGCATCAGGTACTCTGTGATTTCCACCGATAAATTATTAAACACCTTTACTTTCAGATTCAACACAAGCATATATATATATATCTATATATATATATATATATATATATATATATCAATATGCAGATTAGGGTGATATCCCTTTAGGACTACACCACATACACATACGTTAACAACACAAATACAATCCTTGATTTCACAACAATACAACATGACTCATTCAAGTAATAAGCAAGCTTACACAAGTACTTATCTCTAAGTTTGCAGGGAAATTGACTCTGGGACAAGGACTCTCCACTCAACCGTAGACAACTACAACCACTTGCACTTGCAGTTGTCACCCCCAAGCCAAATTCCAGAGTCTCATGGGAATAATTCTTACTTCTAGGACTACATTCCAATTGCCAGTTGAGATAGGGACTCCAAAGGACCTCTTCATCTATCCCACCAGTTGATGGCTTCTTTCTTTGTTAACATAGGGAGTGCAAAGGTGCTCCACTTCACCCCCAAGTGCACACATAGTGATTCATCCCCTTATAGGGAGTCCAAAATCCACTGTACCAATAGGGAAATGTTCAAAGTATTTAGTAAAGTCTTCCTTTGCTTCAGCTTTAGGATTGTCTCCTCCCAAGATGTTACAGGGATCCATAGTAGCTATCTCAACCCACAACCTCCAACCTTCAAGCTCCAGGGGACCCAAGCTATTATAGGGCTCCAAAGATTTCATTCCACCCACAACCTCCAGGGATCTAAGCTTTTACAAGGCTCCAGAGATTTCATTCCACCCACAACCTCCAGGGACCCAAGCTTTTATAGGGCTCCAAAGACCTCTTGTCTCAACCCACAACCTCTAAGGACCCAAGTTGTTAGAGGGTTCCAAAAAATCCTATCTCAACCCATAACCTCTAGGCAATCCAAGCTGTTATAGGGCTCTAGATATTAGCACTCAACCCATAGTCTCGAGGGAAAGAGAACCAACCCCATTCTCTTATCTTATCTTCTCTTCTCTTCATCGTTGCTCACTGAAAAATTCTCCTGGAGGTTCGCTTCTCGTCCTCCCCTCGGTCTGCTTCCTGAACGAAAGAAAAGCCTCTACCTCCCCAAGCAAAAGAAAGGTCTCTGCTTCCCTTCCGGTTTATTGTTTGACTCATTCTCTCACTCCTCTTCGAATGCTTCCCCTCTAGGGGTTTGAGTCCCACTCTCCTCTTTTCCTTCTCCCTTTTCGTCAACATTTCGGCCCCCTTCCTTTACTACCGTGTCAATGCTGTTTGAAGCCCTTTATAAATTTTGTCCTCTTGCTTATGTTTTTCTCAAGTAAACACGAGCCTGGGTGCTTTTCCTCATTCCGTTCACGAGCCAATCCCTTTACTCCATGCACCAGCTAGCCTTTAACGGATGTCTTGAAGTAAAGGTTTCTTCTTTAGAGCACAAGAAAACATAACATCCCAAGCAACAATTCTCCATCCCCAACTTTGGAATCTGTGTCCCTTGATTCAATCCCCTTTTCTTTTATTTCAAACATTGCAAAACATTTACATCATTTTACAATTGTGGCTCATAGGAGAACCTTGGGTGGGATGTCACATCATATTATATAATGAGTGGTTGCTTTCACTTGATTTTGAGATGGTTTTTCCAACTGTTCTTTCACAAAGCAACAAAGGCCTTGTGGGCATACTCACTCCATGCTTACTCCACATGATGCACAGGTTGTACTACACTTTTGAAGAACAACGATGACATTGCATATGAAGTGTTTCCCCTCCACGACATAGAATTGGGAACTTTGATGATTCCAACAATTTATTGACACCTTAGAATACCTTAGATGGTGAAACATTGAGCTCATTTTGCTTAGTGTTGGAGATTCTTGATGATGTATTAGGTGGACTCAACATGCCACCAGGCTGGCCTTAACATTGTTTTATGGGCATGCCTTGATCTAGAGTTTAGATGATGATGATCATCCTTAGGATGTTTAGGAAGCAATGCTATCATAACCGAACCAGTGATCGAACCATAGAACCCTTTCTACTGAGAGTCGGTCGAAACTGGTAAAATAACCAAAGCAAAAAGCCAGTTGACCAAAAACACATAAAATATTCAAATTTTAAGGGGAGACATATATATTCATGTGAACCTATATGTATCCAAACCATTTATCCACAAATATACAAAAGTTCTCATTTATATAACAATTAAGAGTGCATATAACCAAAATAACACTTAGTGCAAAACATCATTGGACTAAAATACATTAAGAAGCAGGCTCTAAATGACCTCTATAGTTTAAAATATGGATGATACTACAATAGTATAGGTACAAGTGATAATTACCATCATCAAAATCATCCTTCTCCTCATTCTCATGTGCATAATGAGTAGCCTCTAAGTTTTTAAGTGTATTACAACTTGATTCCCTTGGCCCTGAAGGTGGTACTTGTGATAACTCTCCCTATAGAGCCTATCGAGGTGGGTCAATGTCCAACCAAGAAATGTCTCAATATACAAATTGATTTTTTTTTGCAATCCAGGGCATTCATTGGTGAATTGTTGCCACCAATAGGCTGCAAAATGGAAGGAAAATAAGTATTAGCAAATGACTTTGAAACTTGGACTCAACAATTGTAATGAGTGATATAGTTTTCAAATTTTGACATTTCTTACTTGGTGCATCCCTTGCTCTATTTCCTATAGCCATAGACATGCGAAAATCACTGTAGTCATTGAAATTCAAGAGCTTAGTATGAATTTGATCTTGAACATTGGGATCCAGGGCCATGTGCTCAATGCATCTATATAATCCCTCTATTACTTCCCCATTTTCCTCAAAATATATAGTGTAATGGTACCTTCAAAGTTCAAAAAACAAAAAAATATTCATCAATTGATTTCAAATGTTTGGTAAATATTTTTTAATTAATGAAAAAACTTGTAAGCATTGAAATCCAAATTTACATACCTTGGATTTAAATAGTAGCTAGTTGCATGTAAACGTCCATGGAGTTGTTTGTTCCATCTTTTTATCAATGCTTCTCCATAGAGGAATGTACTTTTTCCTTCTATCCCCATATGTTAAATTTATTTGTTCTTTGGACTGATCCATGGCCTCATAAACAAAACCCATGGCAGGTTTATAACCATCCACCATCAAAAATACTATCACAAGAGGCTCATTAAATAACACAAACTCGTCTGCTTTTGAGAAAAATAAAATTTCAAGCACTTGGTCAAACATATGTTTCCCTTGAACTTTTCTTCTCCACTGAGATTCATTCCATTCATCACAAGGAAATATCTTCCTGAAGTTGGCCTTTTTATAAACAAGGGATTACAATGATGGAAAGTTTGTCCTAAATCGTGTAATGGTTGATCAAACAATATCTTTACCCCTAATGAGATTTCTCTTAAGGTTCAAAACCCATAAGTGGTTGTTGATGTACCTAGGTATGTATTTTTCTTCTTCCACACACTTCTTCACCAACTCAAACTTTCCAATATCCTCAAGCATGAGGTCCAAATAATTCACTGCACAAGGAGTCCACCAAATGGTGGGGTGCTTTTCACCCAACATCCTTCTAGCTGCAACATAGTTGGAGGAATTATCTGTGATCACCTATGCAACAATATCTACCCCTACCTACACAACCAACTCATCCAGAGGATGAAATAATAATTGTGCATATTTCACTTCATCAGATGCATCGATAGATTTAAGAATCATAGTAACTTTTTAAAAAATTTAAAATGGTGCAAGGTATATCATTAGTCCATCCATTAGACATAATTATGCACACTATTTTGGCTCATGATTGCTTGAACTCTATCAAGTACTCATCTATTCTTTGGAACTCAATTTGTGGAAGTGTCGCACTAATATCATGAAAGCTAGGGCCTTCGAAGCTTAGTCCACACGGAATTGTAGCATCAATCATATTATGATCACATGTGAATTAGTGGCATTAAAATGTATGTCTCCATTATACCACCATTTGGAAATGCATGCACATGCAACTTATTTCTCTCTCTTATTCCATTTATCATCAGTGTTGGGTTGAGAACCAAGGGTGGTGCGAGGTACAGAGAAATATTCAATCCCTTTATGTGCCCTCTTCAAACTAGTTGAACTAGGGCTATAAGTATTTTAATCTCCAAATCTAATAGGAAAATTGGAGGAACCTTCAAAACTTGGCATACATTCTTCAAATCAGGGTCATTAAGAGAAACATCACCTTTTTGACTTTTTCCTATTTCTATTCTAAATCCCTTGTTTTTCCTCTTTTTTGTTTTGTAGGATTCAGATAGGCTTAACATCTCCTCTTTGAGATTACAAAAAACTTTCTTACAAGGTTTTACTTGCCCTTGGGAATGTGGTAGGTGTTTTTTAATATTATGGCTTCCCCCAACCTGAAATTTTTTCCCACAATAGTTGCATATTTTATCCCATGTTCATCTAAATGGAAATGAACTCATGCTGGATCATTCTTATATTTGGGTGCCATGGAAACTTTTACAACAACAAATAAAAATCTGAATAGAAAACTCTAGCATTTTCAATTTTCTAGGGCAAAAAGAAACATTTTTTTAGAGAAAAATAGAAGAGGTATAGAATCCACGAAATACCTTGAGAAGATCTCCAAATGTTGAGAAGAAAAGAAGCTTGAAACGATAAAAAAAAGATTTGTAGCATCTCGAAAAAATATGACAATTTCCCCTTCAATCAAATGCAAAGTCTCTTTTAGAAATTTGTCCAAGAACTCCTCCATAATACCTTTGCAAAATAATAATTTCTTAGAGAGAAATATAAGAAGATAGGGGTCATGTCAATGTTTACAACAAAAAATATAACTCTTCATATAAAACCTTAGGTTTTTTAATTTTCTAGGGAAAAGAAACAACAATTGTTTAGAGAAAATAGAACAAGAATGGATGCCATGAAATACATTGAGCTTCCCTCCAAATGTTTAGAAGAAAATCAACTCCAAACAACAGAGAAATCACCTCTATAGTAGCCCCCACAAAATCTGAAAATTTTCCCATTCAATCAGTTTCAAAAACCACTCAACAACACCCAAAACTATTTGGGAAAAAAAACCCCTTGAAGTAGCGCGAAAATCTCACTTAGAAATCAGTGCAACTACTTTCCAACTAATTCTTGAAATTTGCTCAAAATTTCCCTTAGAATAACACTACAAAATATCTCCAATTCTCTTCAAGAACTCAACTCAAGAATTTCAATAAGCTTAAATGAATAGTGTGATTGAAAGAGAGGGGGCGGGTGTGCTTAAATAGATTTAAGGGGGACTAGGGTTCCATTAGATGTGGGCTAGCTCATAGAAAAAAATAAAAGAAAAGAAAAAATTCGCATGTTGGGCTGCACGCAGGAATTTGTGTGGAACCTGTCAGTTCGGTGAAATAAACTGGTTAGGTACTGAACTATCCTATTCTAGTTTCAACACCCAAACTAGACCGGTTTGGATACCAAACTAGTTGGCTTGGACGGTTTTATGAGTTTGAGTCTGATTATAAAATTTTTATGTAGGGCTTGTACCGCCTCATGGAGCTTCAATGCTTGAGAGGGATTGCACCATGTTGTTTTGATGGCCTCCATGGTGATAACATAGGATACCTAGAGTTGAATTTTGACACATGGAGATATTATGAGGCTTGTCTTAAGCACTTATTTGTAGGAATTTACAGGGTAAGTTCCTTAGATAGAACACCAAACGACCTCGCTCACAAGCATATCACAAATCAATACACCAATATTATTGACGTGGTTAAAACCCTCAAAGAGGGAAACAATCCACAACCTGAGCCAAAGCGACCAATTCAGGAAATTTATTAATGTAAAAGAAAGAAAATTTACATAAGCTTCTCTCATGAACAGTCACCTTACAAATGACCCTCCATGCTCTTTAGAATAGAGATCATGGACCAATTGGGTGTTAAGCGACGAATCAATTGTCAGTAATACCGAGGAGAGAATGAAACCTCAGATCACTTCATGTCTAAAACATATCGTGACCGTCAGATTGTAAGTTACAAAAAGTACATAGTAAAGAAACACATTTTACCTAACTATACACTAGACCAAGTTATACTTAACTATTTCCTATGTGTCAGAATATCCTAACATCCCTTGTTAAGATTAGGTATGTTCTATGCTAGAGAAATTTATTTAATTTCTTTTCCATATTAGCAATCACATCAACATAAAGTAAATTGCAGATAGAACATAAATATAAATCGCAGAAGAAAAACCAAGACAAGAGGACACAAGATGTGGCGCGAGCCAGGGACAAACCCCACAATGTGTGGGGAAACCCTTGATCAATTCTTCTTTTATTTTCTTCAAAGTTCAGCAGAGAAAGAGAGAGAGAGATAGTACATTTACAATAGATGTCAACACTTTGACTTATCTAGATCTAGCATAGATCATTTTGTATAACGATGAGATCAGTTGAAGACATTCTGCTTCAATTGATTCTCCAAGGTGACAGCTTCACCTATCATAGTACTAAATCCAGGTTCACTTGCTGCATCACTGCATATGATGTCATGCTGCAATAGTTGTGATTATCATCGTGCTGCCCATGTCCATGATCTTATCATGCTGCTGCCCTTCATGTTCATGATCTTATAATGCTGCCTATTCATCATCATCATGTTGTCCTATATGTCCATGATCTCATGCTGCCCTTTATGTCCATGATCTCATTTATCATCAAGTTGTCCATGCTTATGATTACATTCATCATGATGCTGTCCATGAGCATGATCTGGTTCATCATCATGCTGCCCTTGATCATTATGCACATGATCTCATTCATCATGTTGTAGGATACTGAGATATTCTTTTCAACATTTCATAACACATCAAGACACATTGTCCAAATATCACTAAAGTCGCTGCCCAAACATTATTGTCATAGGAACAAATATCTCTTCCCTATATTATCTCCATTCATCACTTGTCAAGAGAACAATATCACTGCTATGCATAACTGTCATAAGAGTAAGTGACACTACAATAAGCGCAGAAGATCACTGTTAGAAAACTCTGTCTTATTGTCATATTTCACTGTCTTACGTACAGAAGATGGGGTCTACCCTTAAGCTCTTCCATATATCCATTTTTATGATTCCAAATCATCTGCCTTCTAACAACCCTTATTGTCCCTTTCAAGGGACTACACTTGAAGCTTTACCAAGCATCTTCATACAACCCATTATACAAGAATTGAAAACAGTTTAATCTGGACCATAATATCCGGACAATTCATCATTAGAAAAGACAAGCACATACCTGTGATAGATGTCATATTTCTGTCCACAAATACATTTCGGCCAGTGCACAGGATCTTGAAATATCGGCTCTATTATATGACAGTGGTCGAGTGTGCTTTTATGCTTGTGTGCTTCAGCGGGTTCCACTATGTTAATTCACTGCGGCTCCCATCATGTTAATATGAACCTTCATATAGTACGGATCTGCTAATATCCACACGAAAGAATTTGAGTTGTTGTTTGCGGATACGCTAGCTCATAGTAATGCGTATTTTCCATTCCTTCATCCAAGAGCGTATAAGAACTGTGTTTAAGTGTCTTCACGGGTAAGGAGTCTTCAAGAACTGCGTGTAAGGAGTCTTCAAGAACTGCGAGGTCTTGGATAGCTCCATTGACTATGTTGCATCTTCCAGAACAACGTTACATATATCTTCTGCGTAAGGTCTCATTGTCATGACCTGTGTATAGATGAGGAGTATTTATGCCTTGCATATAACTATGGTAGGGTTCCTTCCATATGTGGCTTCACCATGAATAGCGTATAAGCTTATGACTGTGTTGGATTTAGGGCATCATCAAACTAGGTCAACGAATTCCTTTTTGTGACTCTCCTTCTCCAAAAACCCAAGACGTGGAGAGGAGATCACATCAAGAATGTGTGCTGAAAATGACTTCAAGTCCTCTATATATATACTAAAACATATATGATGAATAGTCATGACGTTTGGGCTTCCTGAGCCTACGTAAGGGTTGGTTGGCTAGATAATAAAACCATAATCTAAATAAATTCATATCTCCATAAATACATATCGGAATCGGATGATCTTTGGATCAATCCTACACCTCTCGACGAGAGTGATCTAATAAAAATATCAGTTGCCATAAATAAGCTGACCCACATGGAGTTTGGCCCTAGTTGCCAATTTAACACTCCCTCTCAACTAGGGAGAACTCCATCTGCTAATCCATATGCCCGGTTGTACTATCTCTGCCATCAATGCCCTGCATTGCTCTGCTCAGCTCTGCTGGCTATGATCTGCTTTGCTCAGCTCCGCTGGCTCTGCTCTACTTAACTTAGCTCTATTGAACTAAGAAGAAGAAGAATTGATCGAGAATGTCTCATACCATTCTCCACTGACCTGAAGTCAGTCTCAGAGTGCGTACCATTAGTCCCAGACCAGTCTCACCAACCCGAAGTCAGCTTCAAAGTAAGTACCACTCCTACCACTTGTCCCAGACCAGTATCGCAGTCTCAGAGAGTGTACCACCGGTCCGAGACCAGTCTCAACCGACCCAAAGTCAGCGTCATAGTATGTACCACTTTCACTGATCCCAGACCAGTACTACACTGACACAAAGTTAGTCTCAGAGTATGTACTACTGGTCCTAGACCAGGCTCAACCGACACGAAGTCAGCGTCATAGGGGGTACAACTCCTACCACTGGTTCCAGACCAGTATCGTAGTCTCAGAGAGTGTACCACTGGTCCCAGACCAGTCTCAACCGACCCGAAGTCAGCGTCATAGGGTGTGCCACTCTCACTGGTCCCAGACCAATACTACAATGACACGAAGTCAGTCTCAGAGTATGTACCGCTGGTCCCAGACCAGTCTCAACCGACCCGAAGTCAGTGTCATAGTAGGGTACAACTCCTACCACTGGTCCCAGACCAGTATCATTGATCCCAAATCAATGGTGGTCATCCTAGCGTAGGGAGTACGGTAGATACAACGATGCGTCCATCGGTACTACTATGGTCGCTAACTTCATTTCCCTGCTCATTGATTAGATGAGAGATACTTCCCATGAGTCCCAGACTGCATGGGTAGGATGCCACGACAAGAGAACTAATCAATCCTTTCCTCACAGGAGAACACATCAATCCTGCTACAATCGCTATGGAGAACACATCAATCCAGGCCTCACAGGAGAACACATCAATCCTGCTACAGTCGCCATGGAGAACACATCAATCCAGGCCTCACAGGAGAACTAATCATCTTGCTACACAGGAGAGCGAATCATCCTGTTCCACAAGAGAGCGAATCATCTTGTCCCACAAGAGAGCGAATCATCTTGTTCCAGGGCGCACGACCAGGGGAGGGTGAGTCACCCTGTGGTCTTATGTTGCTCCAGTAAGAACCGCAAGCCCCCAAGAGCTCCCAGAGCTTAATGTATGCAACATGCAGGACCCTTTTACAAAGGTCTCTCGACGACTCCAAGTCGTTCGGGAAAATCACAAATTTGATCTTTCCCCAGGGCTCTAACCTGTACATCATCTTAGTGCGATGGAGCCTCCTTGCTCATTGACTTACCATATCCAGAAAAGGCAGTATTTGATGTCTGTCTGTTGGAGCAATTGTTGAATACGGGATTCCTCAATAATCGAATCCCACCTCTGGTTGTCATAGAGAAAAACAACTCACTTAAGAGCTTCCGCAACCATGCAGCTTCATACGAGATCATACTCGTAGCCATATATTTGGTCTTGGCGATGCTTATATCCACTGAATTCTGCTTCCTGCATCGAAGTAGAATCCAAAGAGAACCAGCACTGAAAAGTGCTCTAGTGATCCTCCACACTGCCTGCCCATTCAACATTCGAATAATAATGCAATTTCATCTTTATGGCAGTGTATCTCAATCCATGAGAGATTTTGCCTTGAAGATATCTCAGAAGATTCTTGGCACCAATCCAGTGAGGCTCAACCAAATATGAGCTCACCATGCTAATTGCAAAACATATGTTCGGACGGAGGTTCACCAAGAACATCAATGTGAATAAGTTTATGAGACTCAGAGGCATTCCCAAATATGGTCCGACATCACTACCATATAACTTACGATCCTCGAGGTAGTCACAGGGTTACAGTTTATCATTCCACATTTGGAATCCAACTCCCCCTGTCTTCTACAAATGAGAGGGTCTGCACATAGGTGCCGGTATGAGAGGTCTATCATCCTTAACCTTCGGGTAAAGGTTTGGATCGGTTTCACTCTTAGTGAATCTCAGCTTCATCTGACAGCTATCAATCTTCTCATATTACGCCTGGGGTGCTTTGCTTCAAGCCATAGAGGGCTTTCTTCCACCAGCACATGTGAGATTCCGATCATCAATCTTAAACCCCTCGGGTTGTTCCAAACCTGTGGACCTGCTACTTGAGGGGGAATGGTCCCCTTGTAAGATTATCCTTCGGTACATCTCAGACATGTACCTTCATGTTCTTTTTGAATTTAGGCATCTCTGTCACCATCTGACTCATAGACCTCCAGTGATGTGTCAATGGACATGGTCCCCAGTGGATTTCCTGCAACTTGATACAACCCTGAACTCAAAAACATCTTTAAAAATTTAATTTTCAAACACATACCTTTCCATCCACCCTTAGATCCGAACTTCCTAATGAAGTGATCTTAAGGTATGCCATCAGAAACTTCCACTGCGTCATTCTGATAACATTCTTTGCTTGAAATTCACTCTAGGTGAATTATAAGGAACCCATTGATCCTTTTGTCTTGTCCCAACTTTCTTCGGTGATTGCTCTTTCCCTCTTTCTTGGGCATTGTCTTCACCTCAGCTCTGATACCATGTTAAGATTAGGTATGTTCTATGCTAGAGCAATTTATTTAATTTCTTTTCCATATTAGCAATCACATCAGCATAAAGTAAACTACAGATAGAACATAAATATAAATCGCAGAAGACAAGCCAAGACAAGAGGACACAAGATGTGGCGCAAGCCAGGGACAAACCCCACAATGTGTGGGGAAACCCTTGATCAATTCTTCTTTTATTTTCTTCAAAGTTCAGCATAGAGAGAGAGAGAGAGAGATAGTACATTTACAATAGACGTCAACACTTTGACTTATCTAGATCTAGCATAGATCATTTCATATAACGATGAGATCAGTTGAAGACATTCTGCTTCAATTGATTCTCCAAGGTGATAGCTTCACCTATCATAGTACTAAATCTAGGTCCACTTTCTGCATCACTGCATATGATGTCATGCTGCAATAGTTGTGATTATCATCATGCTGCCCATGTCCATGATCTTATCATGCTGCTGCCCTTCATGTTCATGATCTTATAATGCTGCCTATTCATCATCATCATGCTGTCCTATATGTCCATGATCTCATGCTGCCCTTTATGTCCATGATCTCATTTATCATCAAGCTGCCCATGCTTATGATTACATTCATCATGATGCTGTCCATGACCATGATCTGGTTCATCATCATGCTGCCCTTGATCATTATGCACATGATCTCATTCATCATGTTGTAGGATACTGAGATATTCTTTTCAACATTTCATAGCACATCAAGACACATTGTCCAAATATCACTAAAGTTGCTGCCCAAACATTATTGTCATAGGAACAAATATCTCTTCCATATATTATCTCCATTCATCACTTGTCAAGAGAACAATATCACTGCTATGCATAACTGTCATAAGAGTAAGTGACACTACAATAAGTGCAAAAGATCATTGTTAGAAAACTCTATCTTATTGTCATATTTCACTGTCATACGTACAGAAGATGGGGTCTACCCTTAAGCTCTTCCATATATCCATTTTTATGATTCCAAATCTTCTGCCTTCTAACAGCCCTTGTTTTCCCTCTCAAGGGACTATACTTGGAGCTTTACCAAGTATCTTCATACAACCCATTATACAAGAATTGCAAACAGTTTAATCTGGACCATAATATCTGGCAAATTCATCATTAGAAAAGACAAGCACATACTTGTGATAGACGTCATATTTCTGTCCACAAATACATTTCGGCCAGTGCACAGAATCCTGAAATATCGGCTCTATTATATGACAACAGTCGAGTGTGATTTTATGCCTGCGTGCTTCAACGGGTTCCACTATGTTAATTCATTGCGGCTCCCATCATGTTAATATGAACCTTCATATAGTGCGGATCTGCTAATATCCACACGAAAGAATTTGAGTCGCTGTTTGCGGATACCCTAGCTCACAGTAATGCGTATGTTCTGTTCCTTCATCTGAGAGCGTATAAGAACTGCGTGTAAGTGTCTTCACGGGTAAGGAGTCTTCAAGAACTGCGAGGTCTTGAATAGCTCCATTGACTTTGTTGTATCTTCCAGAAAAACGTTACGTATATATTCTGCGTAAGGTCTCATCCTGATGACCTGTGTATAGATGAGGAGTTTTTATGCCTTGCATATAGCTATGGTAGGGTTCCTTCCATTTGCGGCTTCACCATGAATAGCGTATAAGCTTATGACTGTGTTGGATTTAGGGCATCATCAAACTAGGTCAACGAATTCCTTTTTGTGACTCTCCTTCTCCAAAAACCCAAGACGTGGAGAGGAGATCACATCAAGAATGTGTGTTGAAAATGACTTCAAGTCCTCTATGTTTATACTAAAACATATATGATGAATAGTCATGACATTTGGGCTTCCTGAGCCTATGTAAAGGTTGGTCGGATAGATAATAAAACCATAATCTAAATAAATTCATATTGAAATCGGATGATCTTTGGATCAATCCTACACCTCTTGACGAGAGGGATCTAATAAAGATATCAACTACCATAAATAAGCTGACCCACATGGAGTTTGGCCCTAGTTGCCAATTTAACATCCCCACTTAAGAACAACTTGGGATAGGATTAAAGGATGTACAAAGATGACACAATAGGATAAGGAAAGGAGGCATTAGAGCCTATCCCCCTTAGTGACAACTTCCTAAACACCAACCATAAATTGAAGTTTAGTAAACTTCGACTCTGTGAGAGCCTTTGTAAAGATGTCTACAACTTCATCATCGATTGAACAATATTGCACTTCAAGGACATGGTCATGAATGATATTTTTGATTAAGTGCATGTGTGGTTCAATGTGTTTGCTACGCTGATGTTGGACAGGGTCTTTGCATACTTGAATGTTACTTTGATTATCACACCAAAGTGTAGTCGGATGCTATTGTTGAAAACCAAACTCTGACAGGATCCGACGAAGCCATAGGGCTTCCTTACTAGCTTCTATGGTGCCACGATACTCTGCTTTTGCTGAAGAAATAGAAATGGCACTTTGTTTCTTGCAAGCCCATGTAATAGGTCCAGAACCAAGAGTGAAGACATAACCTGCAGTAGACTTTTGATCATTGGGGTCACCAGCGCAATCAGAATTAGTGAAACCGACTAATAGAGGAGATGCTTCTGCATTGTAATGAATCCCAAGCTGAACTGTACCTTGAACATAACGAAGTATTCTTTTAGTTGCTTTCCAATGACTTTCATGTGGGTTTTGCATAAACCGAGCAATAAGGCCAACTTCAAAGGAAAGGTCAAGACGGGTATGGGTCAGATACAAAAGTTTTCCAACAAGCTGACGGTATAAGATAGCATCAACTTCAGGGGAAGTACAAGTCACTGAAAGTTTGGCTCCAGGCTGAAAGGGAGAAGGGGCTGGTTTACAATCTTCCATGTGAAAGTGGCGTAGAAGATCACATGCATACTTGGACTGGGAAAGGGAAATACCTTCTTTGGATTGCAAGACTTGAAGACCAAGAAAATAATGCAAGTGTCCTAAGTTTGTCATTTCAAACTGCTTTTTAAGCATAGACTTCACATGGTTTATAAGGTTGGGATCACTACTAGTAAGGATAGGATCATCAACATAAAGAACAAGAATGATAAGGGACTTACCCACTTTCTTGGTGTAGACAGTATTGTGAGAATGACACCTAGAAAAGCCAGTATCTAAAAGAAAGCTATCCATTTTGGCATACCAAGCCCGAGGGGCTTGCTTGAAACCATAAAGGGATTTCTTAAGCCAATATACAAGGAGCTTGTTTGTACTAGGAGGTTGTTCCATAGAGATTTCTTCATGCAAGTCCCCATGCAAGAAGGTAGATTTAACATCCATCTGATGGGCTTCCCATTTGAAAGAGGCAACAAGGGAAAGAACAAGGCAGATAGAGTTGATTTTGGCAACATGGGAGAAGGTTTTAGTATAGTGAATGCCTTCAACTTGTGAAAAACCCTTAGCAACAAGATGAGCATCATGGACCAGTTGGGTGTTAAGCCACGGATCAAGTGTCAGTAATACCGAGGAGAGAATGAACCGTCAGATCACTTCATGTCTAGAACATATCGTGATCGTCGAATTGTAAGTTACAAAAAGTACATAGTAAAGAAACACACTTTACCTAACTATACACTAGACCAAGTTATACTTAACTATTTCCTATGTGTCGGAATATCCTAACATACCCTTAATCAATGGTTGATTATGATGGTTGGAGATGCATCTAACCCTTATCTTGCATTTTTGGAGCTTTATTATCCATAAAAGGACATGATGTCCTGCTTGGATGTTTCAACACACCCGTGTGGGCTATTATTGTCATTTTATTTATTTATTTTAATAATCAGCTATTGGGTTGGCTTGTAACCCATTTTCTTCATGTTCACTCAAAATTAAACTTGTTATAGGGCTTGTAGAGAAAATTAATGGAAGTGATTGACCTCATATAAATTGAAGATCACTCCATTGTATTTTCTCATCATCACTTATGGATTTAGTCCTTCGTAAGAGAGCTCAATTTAGCATTGATGTAACTTTATACTTATGGAGATGTGATCGTTTTGGAGCTATTTCTATTTAAGAATGATTTGTGTCTTGGAGATGTCCTTTTGGGATTGAAATAAGACTATTTCTTGGAAGAATTGTAAGTGTAATTGCATGTTTTTAATGTTTTTCAAGTGATAATTTATGCCAAGATTTTTATTATTCCATGTCTAAATGCATATCTTTTATGGAAAATCTTGCTTTATTATTGCATTTTAAATTTGTCTTCCTTTAATACCATAGAATACCTCCTAGAATACTTCCCCTATTTATTTTTTCCTCACACAAAAAATAGTTAGGGTTTATCAAGTGAAAATTAGTTCTTTCCCCCTTACTCCAAACATAAATTCAATTTCTCTTAAATCTATCCCTAAAGACTCCATCACCCAAGTAGTAATAGACACTAGGAATCCTTGTGGTAGTAAAAAATTTCAAAAAGATTTGTCCTTTTACTTATCTATTTTTCTAAGTCCTTTAAGGCAAGTCGCTAGGGCTAGGGCATATTACTGAATTCAATTAGGGAACTTATTGGATGGACGCCATTGCTTAAGTAGCTTGGATTCATATTTGTTGATCCTTAACACTCAAAATATAGCAAATTTGATGGTTTAATTTTCCCTAATAGGGTTGATGTCATCTTCCCTAAGTAAATTTTTCCCTAGAGAAGCCCAAACCTTTGCTAGGGCTTCAACTTTGGGCTTAATTTGAAAGCTTTCGTTATCCTTTTGTTGATTATATTATTGGAAAACCTTTTATTGGTGCTTGTATACCCAAGCATCCCCTTGTTGATATATATGTTAAATTCCTAGGTCAAACGTGCCTATTTTAGGGTTTTGTATATTGTACATTTCTTATGACTCATAAAGAATTGAGCGCTTGTCCATGAAGAAGTACCTTTTCTTATCCTTTTATTCACTTCACCTTAAGAAATGTAATTTAGAATATCATTTAGGTGAGAGTTAGGAATCCTATAGTGTGGTGAAATTCCACTAAAGAGTAAGAGGAGGATTGGTAAGGTGACGGTGGCAATCCACATTATTTTTGCAACAAGGTTTAGCCTTTTCCTTGTGAGGCCTCTCGCAAGGCCTACTGTATTTTGAGGCAACATTTCTAGCATCACTGCTAAGGAGGATTTTATTCAACCTCCTTGTTATTTAAAGAATAAGATTCATTAAATTATGGAGAGAATAACTTATAAATGACAACATAGATTCTCTCTTGGAAACTCCAAATGCTGACCCTTGTATTTCTCCTTGTATTTCTTCTTAGGATACCATAACTCCAAGAGAGAAAACTACACATAAAACAACTACTAATACTTCATCTCCTCTAGTCCCAAAAACTCCCGTGGTTATGAGTCTCTTTGTTAATACATCTACCTCTGACACCATGGCCAAACCATGGATCAATAATGCATTCAAGCCATTGGATGTGACTGGCGTGCTTGATGCTCCTCACTAATTGCCTAATAAATCTGAAGTTTGGTTGTGCAAATTCAATGACACTGATGCAGTCTCAGCGAAAGCTTGAAAAACACATGAATGAGTTCGATTTTGTTTTGGGTGCAAGATTGATTCAAGAGGAGGATATGGTTATGATATTGCTTACCTTTACCTTAGAAGGGAGTACTAAGGATTGGTACCTATATTTACCCCAAGGCATGTTGAAATATGTAACTAGGTTTGGTCTTCATAATGAAATATGTAATCATGATTTTGTTTATTTAATGAAATGAGAAAAATAAATATATTATTGTTAATCTTGAGGCATACATTTCATGCTTAAGGGAATCTATATTTAGGTAAAATATCCCATTGCGAGCTCCTAGGGCTTATCATTGAGTCTACAAGTCAAGAAATTCATTATCATGTATGAATGACCCATTTGGGAATGTTACATATTGTAAGAATATTATTTGAGTCAAAGAAAGAGTCAAAATAACCCTACAAGATCAAGACAAGGGCTATCAAACAAGTTGGCCTAAAAAAGTGATAAGTTGACCTAATTTCAAGTGACTGGAAGCCTATATATAGAGCACTCGGCCTCACTCAAAAAACACTCATTAATGCATCAAGAAGAGTTCGATCAAGGAGAATAAGGAAGCCTAATACCTAGCGAAGGAAGAGAAAATAGGAGAGAAACATTTCTGATATGTTCTGGGCCAAAATTCCTCCACACATGTGAAGATTAGGGCATCATTCTGAAGTAGAAAAAATTGAAAATTGCAGCACTCAAGGGAGCCAAAGTTGGGTCAAAGAAGATCGATTTAGCAAGCCAAATTGACAAGGAAAGGAAATCAAGTCAAGCGAAGTCAAAAGGAATACAATCTATCCATTTTACTGCCAACGTGTGACCTAGGGTTTCTGTAGAAGAGGTTGAAATTGTAGGTCTACAACAGCTAGCCGAAATTTTTGAGTTAGGGACGAAATCTGAAGCTGTGGTACAAGTTTGAACAATATTGACTTGGAGTAGGATAATTTCATCTAGAGGAAGCATTATATTGGTCTTGGAATGGTTATTAGACAAGGGTCTAGGTCTTGGAATTCGTCAATTGAAGATTCTATAAGAAGAAAAATCTTGTGGGTTTTCCTCTCAAGATTGGAGTGGTTTTCACCTTGGATGATCACCTATATCGTGTGTCATTTGTATCATTGTTCTTTATGATTTGGTAGTTGTTTGATGAAGAAAACACTAATAATAATCAAGTGAAAAGAAGAAGCTAATCTAAAGAAGTAAAATCACATCACAAACATTTATCAATCAAGAGAAATCACCCAATCACTCTGCCCTAGATTTCTCAACATGGTTTCAAAGCTAAGGTGACAAGGAAATGAAGGGAATATCAATAAAAGGATTGAAGAACTAGAAGTTCATCAAAGGCATCAATCATAAAAAAAGACCACTCACCTCAAGAGCACCTCAAGGACAAGGATCACATCATCATCTTGAAGGAATTAAAAATCCTAGTTTGTTCAAAGAAGGCATCTACTCTTGAATCATTCTTGGGATCCTCACTTAATCATCACCTCAAAGGAGACCTCAAAGACCCTATATCTACTCAAGAAAGGAAGGACTATAAATTGAAGCATCTTGTGTAGGAATTTACAGGGTAAGTTCCTCAGAAAGAATACCAAAAGGACACCGCTCACAACCAGATCTCAAATCAATACACCAGTATTTTTGACGTGGTTAAAACCCTCAGAGTGCAAGGAGGGAAACAGTCCACGGCCTGTCCCAACGTGGGTACAGACAATTTATTAATCAAAGAATGAAAATTTACATAAGCTTCTCTCATGCACGGATTACCCGAACAATGACCCTCCATGCGCTTTAAATAGAACTCATGGACCAATCGGGTGTCAAGCCACGGATCAAGTGTCGATAATACCGAGGTGAGAGTGAACCGTCGGATCACTACATATCGTGACCGTCGGATTGTAAGTTACAATATGTACAACGGTAAAGAAAGACACTTTACCTAACTCTATACCTAACTCTAAACTAGACCAAGTTGATCTTAACTATATCCTATGTGTCGGAATATCCTAACATCCCCCCTTAAGAACAACTTGGGATAGGATTGAAGGATTTACAAATATGACACAATAGGAGAAGGAAGGAGGCACTAGAGCCTATCCCCCCTTAGTGACAACTTCCTGAACTCTAAGCATATATCGAAGTTTAGTGAACTTCGCCTCTGTGAGAGCCTTTGTGAAGATGTCTGCAATCTGATCATCTGTTGGACAATATTGTACTTCAAGAGCATGGTCATGAATGAGTTTTCTGATGAAGTGCATGTGTAGTTCGATGTGTTTGCTGCGCTGATGCTGGACTGGATCTTTGCATAGCTGAATGGCACTTTGATTATCACACCAAAGGGAGGTTGGATGCTGCTGCTCAAAGCCAAACTCTGATAGGATCTGACGAAGCCACAAGGCTTCCTTACTAGCTTCCACGGCACCACGATACTCTGCTTCTGCTGACGAAAGAGAAATGGCAGCCTGTTTCTTACAAGCCCATGTAATAGGTCCTGAACCAAGAGTGAAGACATAACCGGCAGTAGACTTCCGATCATCAGGGTCACCAGCCCAATCAGAATCAGTGAAACCAACTAACAGAGGAGCTGCTTTGGCACTGTAATGAATCCCAAACTGTACTGTACCTCGAACATAACGAAGTATTCTTTTGGCTGCTTTCCAGTGACTTTCACGGGGGTTTTGCATAAAACGAGCAACAAGGCCAACAGCAAAGGAAAGATCAGGACGAGTATGGGTTAAGTACAAGAGTTTTCCTACAAGTTGACGGTATAAGGTAGCATCAACTTCAGGAGAAGAACAAGAGACTGAAAGTTTGACTCCAGACTGAAAGGGAGAAGGGGCTGGCTTACAGTCTTCCATGTGAAAATGACGAAGAATATCACAAGCATACTTGGACTGGGAAAGGGAAATACCCTCCTTGGATTGCAAGACTTGAAGACCGAGAAAATAGTGTAAGTGTCCTAAGTCTGTCATTTCAAATTTCTTTTTAAGGATAGACTTCACATGGTTTATAAGGTTGGGATCACTACCAGTAAGGATAAGATCATCAACATAAAGAACAAGGATGATAAGAGAGTCACCCACTTTCTTGGTGTAGACAGTATTGTCAGAATGACACCTAGAAAAGCCAGATTCTAAAAGAAAGCTATCCATTTTGGCATACCAAGCCCGAGGAGCCTGCTTGAGACCATAAAGGGATTTCTTAAGTCGACACACAAGGCTTGAGTCTGTTTGTATGAAGCCAATGGGTTGTTCCATATAGATTTCTTCCTGCAAGTCCCCATGCAAGAAGGCAGATTTAACATCCATTTGATGGACTTCCCATTTTAAAGAGGCAGCAAGGGAAAGAACAAGGCGGATAGAGTTCATTTTGGCAACAGGGGCGAAGGTTTCAGTGTAGTCAATTCCTTCAACCTGTGAAAAGCCCTTAGCAACAAGACGAGCTTTATGTTTATCAATTTTGCCATCTGGTCCATACTTGGTTCTGTAAACCCATTTACATCTTACAAGTTTTCGTCCCGTTGGTAGAGGAACAAGATCCCATGTATCATTTGTCATCAATGACTGATATTCTTCATTCATAGCTGCTTCCCAATGTGGATGGCCTGAAGCTTCTGCAAAAGTGTCAGGATCATGATTTACTGGAGCTTGAGCCAGTAAAGAAGAGGCTCTTTCAAACTGAGAACGTGTACGTCGCTGATCTGTAGGATCACCGGCAAGATCACCTGCTGCATCTCGAGTAGCACGGACCCATCTTGGAAGTTGAGGATCCTGAGAAGGTGGGGGAGGATTGTCATCCTCACTTTCATCATCTGAAGAAGAAATGTTTTCAAAAGTAGAAGAGATAGGAAGAGGTGGCACATCCGCCGGACTAGGCTCGCAGGCCGATTTATTTTCATCAAATTTTACATCTCTTCTAATGATAACATTTTTGGACTTAAATGGAATAAGTCTGTAACCTTTTACATCTTCAGAATATCCAACAAAAGTGCATTTCTCACTCTTAGGTTCTAAAGCTTTATGCTTTTCATCTGGAATATGGGCCCATGCTTCACTTCCAAACACACGAAAGTGACTTACATCTGGTTTAATGGAACTCCAAGCTTCTTCTGGAGTGATATTCTCTAGAACCTTAGTAGGAGTGCGATTGATTATATAATTTGCACAATTAATTGCTTCGGCCCAAAAACTAAGACTGAGTCCTTTAGATTGCAGCATACAATTAGCCATTTCCTTTAAGGTGCGATTTTTCCTTTCAGCTACACCATTTTGTTGTGGAGTGTATGGAACAGTATGTTGCATTTGAATTCCATTTTCAGTGCAAAAGTTGATGAATGTGTTTTTAACATATTCTCCACCATTATCAGTTCGTAGCTTAAGAATTTGATGTCCAGATTGTTTTTCAACAAAGGCTTTGAAGGCCAAAAAAGTGTTAAATACTTCGCTCTTGAGTTTTAAGAAGTATACCCAAGTGCGTCTGGAGAAATCATCAATGAAGGTTAAGAAGTACTTGCAACCAGAGAATGAAGCAACAGGAAGAGGACCACATAAATCACTGTGCACAAGCTGTAAAGGGGCTGAGGCGTGCCAAGAGGCACGTTTGTCAAAACTGTCCCGATGATGTTTTCCGAGTACACATCCGGAACAAACACCATCTCTGCAAGATATCATAGGAAGACCTGTCACCATATTTTCTTTACATAGATGCTGAAGGGAGCGATAGTTTAAGTGACCAAATCGCTCATGCCAAAGTTTGCTCACTTCATCATTATGAGCAACAAATGCTGAGGGAAGATTTGATGACCCAAAGTTGTGAAACTTATACAACCTTGTGGAATCATCAGCAAGACCAGTAGCTAGAATCTGTTTAGGATCTTTTAGATCCTTGATTACAACATCATGAGGTGAAAATTCAACAATTTTGCCTTCACCTGAATGAGTTATCTGATAGACAGATAGAAGGTTGGAGGATAAGGTTGGAACACATAATACATCATTAAACTGACCATTGTCTAGATGAACAGTTCCAGTCCCTACAACACTAAGAGATCTATCATCACCAACATATATATATTTGGTGTTACAATCTTTTAAAGAAGAAAACATGGCTTGGTTTTTGGCCATGTGATAAGAGGCTCCAGAATCAATGAGCCACTCATGAGAATGAGAAGAAGAAGAAGATACATTTAAAGCATAACCAGACTGAGATGATTGACAACGACATGCAGAAAGTGCCATTCCGGAAGTTGAAGTTGAAGTAGGCTCCACATGGATGTTATGTTTCTTCATTGCGGCTTCCAAGGCTTCCATCTTCTTAAAGCATTTAGATTCTAAGTGGCCATCTCGATTACAAAAGTTACAATGTCTGTCAGTCTCTTCCATTTGTTTTTATTGGTCTTGTCATTTTGCTGAAATGATCTTTCATCTTGAGGCTGAGTTGGTTTAGGACCATTCCGTTGAGGATAAGACTTCTTAGGATTCTTTGAATTTGGTTGCTGCTGGGCGGCTAACGCTTTCGAGGAAGAGTTTCCAAGATTAAGAAGACCAAGGTGTAAGAGTTTTTCTTGTTCTCTTATTAAGGAATCACAAAAGGAGTCAAAGGAAGGGGGTTTGTAGTCTTTGCCTTGACAAATGAAAGCTTCCCTTGTAGAATGGAAAGTGGAAACAAATACAGAGTAGGCTGGTCCCAACTTAGTAAGGATGGAATAAATAAGGTTACCATCTTCTTTCTTAACTTTAACACCTTCCAAGAGATATCTAAGGGTCTTGAATTTGGACAAGAAATCTTCAATGCAAGAAAAATTATTAGGATCCAAAGTAAGCAACTCATTCTCAAGTTGATGGGCTCTAATTTCATTTTTAATCCCAAAAACTTTAGCAAGTTTTTCTAATGCTTCATGAGGAGTTTCAATTTCTGCAATGTGGAATCTAAGATCAGGAGAAACAGACATTCCTATCAAACCACGTGCTTGATCTTGTCTATTTTCCCATTTTTCGGCCTTGTCTTCATCTTTGGGTTTCTTCTCTTGGTCTGTGGCTATTCTGAAGAGACCTTTACTTCTAAGTAAATCTCCCATGTAGGCTACCCATTGGAAGTAGTTAGTGCTGTCAAGAATAACTTGGCATGGACTTTCCATTTTTTTTTGAAAAACACCTGAAGCTGAAGATGCTGAAAGTAAGTGGTCCAATGGATAGATCTCGAAAAAATAGGCGGTTTTAAAAAAAACGGCTCTGAAAAAGGCTTCCGGATGAAGAAGTTATGGCTTTTTGAAAAAAAAATTGTTGACGTTGCCGGCAAAGTGCGCGAATGTGCGGGAATGAAAAAATCCGCCCCCACAAAATGGAGACTTGAACCCAAGACCTCTACTCTCTTAAAAAGTCTTTGAACCAATTGATCTATACAAAATATTTGAGAGAGAGAGAGAGAGAGAGAGAGAGAGAGGGGGGGGGGGGCCTCGATTTGCGTGCTTGCCTTGGGAAGGCTCTTTTCCCCTACAAAACACAAAACACAAAACCCAACACGAATATGCAAAGAAAAACGAACCTTACGGCTCGAAGTTAGCTTTAGCCAAAAAACTAGAATTTTAAAAAAAATCTCAAAGTTAGCTTTTAACCGAAAAACTAAATATTTTTCTCAATGTTTCTGATTTTCCAAGATCACACTAAGGTGCAGGGAAAAGAGCATACGCATGAGAAAAATCCTTTCTTTCTGTTTCTGATTTGCCCAGATCGCACAGAGTCGCAGGGCAAAGAGCATACGCAGAAATGAAAGGTATAGATCCGGGAAAAAAAAGGCTAAATAAACCGAAACCGAAATAAGCAGAGAGAAAATGACAGTAAACTGCAAAAAACACTGTATACCTCCCGATCTGAAAAATGACGCAGCTAGGGCTACCGGAAACCTTTTCGCGTGAAACGAAAGGGGTTCCTCACTGAAACAGATGCTCCGAACGCAACAGAGCAGTCCTCTCGGCCCGAAATCAGTCAGAAACAGCAGATCTAGGAAACGACAGCCGCATGCAGTTCTACCGGCTTCAGATTTGGATCACCAACGGACGCGGCCCTCAAATAGCTCTGATACCATGTAGGAATTTACAGGGTAAGTTCCTCAGAAAGAATACCAAAAGGACACCGCTCACAACCAGATCTCAAATCAATACACCAGTATTTTTGACGTGGTTAAAACCCTCAGAGTGCAAGGAGGGAAACAGTCCACGGCCTGTCCCAACGTGGGTACAGACAATTTATTAATCAAAGAATGAAAATTTACATAAGCTTCTCTCATGCACGGATTACCCGAACAATGACCCTCCATGCGCTTTAAATAGAACTCATGGACCAATCGGGTGTCAAGCCACGGATCAAGTGTCGATAATACCGAGGTGAGAGTGAACCGTCGGATCACTACATATCGTGACCGTCGGATTGTAAGTTACAATATGTACAACGGTAAAGAAAGACACTTTACCTAACTCTAAACTAGACCAAGTTGATCTTAACTATATCCTATGTGTCGGAATATCCTAACATCTTGAAGTCTACTCATCCAAGGAAAGCAAGATGAAAGGCATTGCCATCATCATCAAGGATTCAAGGTGACCTCCCTCTCCTTGGCACAAAATATCACTTTTGAAGAAATATATCTTCATCAAGAAGAAGTAATCTATTGCCAATATCATAATCAAAATCAAGAAGGAAGAAGGTTGAAGAGGAGTATCTTCACAAGTAAGTACATTTATGTCTACATTTGAATCTATCAAAATGTATTTTTGCAAGGAAAGCAACAAGTTGGTTGAGGCTTCAAACTTTCTTGCATGGAAGAAAAGGACAAACTTGAACCTCATAGAAAATGAAGTTATGGAACATGTTAAGGTCTCAATCTCTAAAGCTCCAAAGGAAAAAGCTCAAGCTCATGCAAAATTCATGAAAGGGGAAGTAAGGGCTCAAAGGATTCTCATAGAATCTATCATGGACCCCCTTGTTCCCTATGCATCAAAATTAGAAACATCAAAATAAATATATGACAAACTTGTAGAATTGTTTTCCATAAGCACTATAGGAGAAGTGATCTCATTAAGACAAGAATTATACAAGATGAAGATATCAAAAGAAGAAGGAATAGCCTCATACTTTATGAGGGTGTTTGAAATAAGGGACCAACTACAAGAGTTGGGAGAGATAATGTATGAAAATGAAATGACTAGTATCAAGATCACGAGGACCCTCCAATGGTCTTTTAAAACATGTATAATGGTCGAAGAAATGGAGGGAATGCACCCATCTTATTGTTTTTAATGATAAATAAATTGATCGTGCACAATTGTATGCTTGACTCTGATGCCTATGCAAATGTAATGCCTTTAAGAGTCATGAATCAATTGGAGATACAAATCACTAGGCCATATAAGAATGTGTGTGGTTTTGACTTGAAGTTGTTCCTATGTATGGCTTGATAAAGTATGTCAAAATATCCATAATTGTTAATAAAGACATTTAAGTGTTAATGGATATTGTAGTCATTGATGTGTCACATATTTGGGGCATGCTCTTGTCTAAGAAATGGTGTGCCTTTATCGGTGGGAAATTACAAATGGATCTACCATATGCTACTATACCTACTGTGGATGATAAACCATATGCCTTATGTAGATATCCACACATGCTTGAGCATGTGGAAGACATAGAACTATTTCACTTCCCTCAATCCATTGGAAAAACCAAGATTAGTGTCCCTCCAAAAGACTTACATTTGAAACAAAGGAACTTTGAGCCAAAGGTTCATAAAGGACCCAAAGTGGTTGAATCATCTTTAGGGAATGCCTTCCAAGTCAAGAATGCGCCTAGAAGTAAGAATAAGAAACTGGAATTCCAAAACAAAATGAAGCAATGGATACAAAGACTAGGTAAATACTTTTAGGTTGGTGACTTAGTCCTTGTTGTTAAAATAACCGTCTCCCATTTAGGATACATGACAAAGTAGGGATCAAACTTCTATACTGCTAAACTTGATGGATAACTCCTACCTTCCTCGATGGGAGGAAAACACCTTACTTAGTGTGTATCCAACTTATTCATTTCCCATGTTGATGTGTCACATTCTAGAGTAGATTACATTTAGCTAAGCTTTTCTCTTTTAGTATGGGTTTATGTGTCATATAAATGCAAGGGTGACGATAAAAAACCCGTACACATGCTAACAAACAAATTGATTTGAGTGTGCAAGTAACAGGTTTGCGAGCCCAGGAATTGATGGGGTTTTCATGAACTTCATGCTCGAACATAGGGATCATGCGCTCTACTGTGAGATGATGTCTCCGAGTTGGAGCCATATGTGATGTCTCCGAGTTGGAGCCATATGTTACCCACCAAAGTGGGTAACCCCATAGGAGAAATTTTTTGTTTTCTCTTAGACACCTAGCCAACCAATAGCCCTATGCATTGCTAAGTTATGATGATATGCCACGTTGCTTTTCCATTTGTGTGCGTCGTATGTTGATTTTTGTAGCATCGGATGTGTTCTAGCCACAAAATTTGGTGGAGTTGCTAGAATACATGTATTCTCCAAAACCCAGAAATCATTTATGGAAATTTCACCTAGAGACGACTTAATTAAAATAATTAATCTTTTTTTAATGGTGCCTAAGTCTAAACTTAGGAAAACTGCTTAATTAAAGGGTACTAATTAAGTCACGGTGATAATCTTCTAGAAGAAGACATGGATTGATTTCTATTTAATATTAGCCATCGATTATGTTTTAATCTTGGCCGTTGAAGCCTCAATGAGAGATTATAAGAAGAAATTTGACAGGGGGTGGAAAACACACTTGGAGCTACCAAAAATTCAATATTATTTGGAAATCAAACTCCAGAGTAACAATTGTGTGTCGTCGAAGGTGATTCAGTAGTTTCAAAGTAGTGAGAGAGGGGTAGAGATAGTAAGTCCGGAAGGAAGTTTTTCCAGTCTGGTGAGTTCATAACAGAGAGACAACGTACTCCATAGAGAGGTTGATGCAGTGTAGAGAGCCAACGTAGAAATTCAGAGGGAGATTCATATTTGCTGAGGAGAAGTTGAGTTTTAGAGGCAGGAGTTGGAGTGGGAGTCCAGAGAGCCAAAAGATCGAGTTTCCAAAGAAACAATTGATCAACAGAGTGAGAGAGATGCTGGTCCGAGTAGACTGACACAATTTTGTGTAGGTTGACGCAGAGGCAGTGCAAAGGCATCAATGGGGAACTTATCTTGAGCTAAGGTCAACGTCAGATCACCAATGGAAGTGAGATTTTTCTCACTAGACGTTTGTGAGTTATTTTCTTTGCATGGATTGCTACATTTGAGCATCCATAGCCTTGTACTCAGATTCACTACTACATGATAATAAAACCCTTAGCTGTTGCACCGATTTTCCCAAGTTGGGTTTTTCTAGGGACATTGGTCCAAAAATAACTTTGTATATGTATGTGCATCTATTCTTCATCGTTATTTTTCTTTCGCAATATTTTTTGTTTGTGAAGGCTGCAGTGTATATATTTCGATATTTGCCGTAGAAAACTGCAAATAATTTGTTTGATTAATTCAACAAATAGGAGAAATATTATCAGTTCCTGTAGTAGGATTCAGGGTCACCGAATTTTCACATCATACACCTCTCACCATCCGACATTCCTCTTGAATGAAGGTGAACTACCACTTGCTAGGTACTTTAACCATTTCAAAATCAAGTGCTTTTACTTAATCTTTTGCCTCCATTCTAATATGGATAAAGGGGTGACATGGATGATTGACCAATCTTGACTGTAAAATTGTTCTCTCAACTTACGAGGGGGTTTGCCTTTAGCCCTAGTCTAGTGGGACCTCCTCTAAAGCATTAGGTTTATAAGACAGGCACTAGTTGTGAAACTTGGATCGAATTAATGTGTCCATAGCCATCCCATACTTAACACCCTTCATCATTTCCTTGATATCACATTCATCCTTTGGGTTTCTTGTCCTTGGTTCATTGTAATTTAGCACCCAAACATTCACATCTTTGAGTAAGGCCCAAAAAGTGTTTCGCTAGAGGTTGATAAAGGTAAAATAAAGATAAAAATTTAAGATGGTCGGGACATGATTAGTGCATGGGTAGAAGTCTAGCATTAACTCTACTCTCCTCATTAGCCATCACTTGGTTCCTGAGCATTAGATGCTCCATTACATCATAAGGAACCTTACTTATCCCAATCCCGATGAACGAGAAACTGACTCATCCTTAAGGGGTAAATAAATGTTATATCATTAAAAGCAAGCTTGGACACTTGAGCTATGCTCCATATCAAATCATTATTGAAAATAATTTAAAGGTGCACCAGAGGGGTGGAAAAAATAGGCTGAGGAAAGGGTTAATTCATGCCTCCATGATTGATCCCCCTATACATCTATACACTATGGACCTCCATCAATTGGGCCCATGACCATGTCACCCAACCAGAAAGTCTTTCTCCTCTGTTCCCACCACTATCACAAACTCCTTTTAATTTAAGGGTAGACCTTGGAACTGCTACCTACCTTTAGGGGCTACCAACACCTAATACTTTTGATTGCCTAGCCACCTTTAACAAAGTAGGGAACACTTCTACAGGACTTGTTATAGTTGGATATTTGAAGGTGATCCTGGTTTGAAGTCCTATTATGCCCTTAACAATTATGGTTCACTATGATGCATCTATGGCCACTTCCTCTATTGAGTGGTTTATTTAACTTGAGTTTGAAATGATTTTTCTAGGTGGCCTTTACAAAGTAGTAGAGGCCTTGTGTGAACACTCACTCCATGCTTACTCTACATGATTCCCAAGTTTCCCTACACTTCAGAAAAATAGTGATGACTTTGCAGATGCACCAATGAACCTCCACAGTAGAGCATTGGGCACTTTGATGATTCTAGTAGCTCATTGACACCTAAGAATACCCCCAAAATTTTGAGATCACATTCTCATATTTCTTAGTGTTGGAGATGCTTGATGATGTACTAGGTGGAATTAGCATGCCTCCAGGCTAGCCTTGACACTGTTTGATAGGCATGCCTTGATCTAGAGTTGAGATGATGGTGATCATCTCCAGGATGATTATGTAGGGGTTGTACCACCTCATGAAGCCTTAATTCTTGTGAGACATTTCACCATGTTGTCTTGATGGCCCTCATGGTGATAATACAAGACACCCAAGTTGGATTTTGACACCAATGTTTTAAGACTCCGACTCCGACTCCGACTCGGCCGAGGATCGACTCCGACTCCAACTCCGAAACGGTAATGACTCGGCCGGCTCGATTTCAATGACTCGGTCGTTGTAAAAAATACATTAAATATTTATTTTTTATTATTAAAAAACATAATTTTAAATATTTTAAACATAATTTTAAAGATTTTCATTCATGTTTCCAAACACACAGCATTATAATATAGATGGAAGACAACATATGATCAAAGTAGGCTCTTTGCTTCTGTTCAATTTGTACATTAAACCTTGACTGTCAATCTTGACATTGTCACTATACAACAACCACTGTTTCCCTCGACACAAACACTGCAATGCTCATGAATGAATATGAAATAGGGAGCTCATGGCGCAGTTGCTAAATCAACTATGCCAAGCTGCTTTCAATCTTACACTGCTACACTGGTGCCAAAAGGATGTATCAACAAATATGCTGCGAGCAGTGAGGCTCAGAGCTAGATGTCTTAGGTCAGCTCTATGACCTTGAAAATATCTCAACCTCTACCCAAGGAGGCTTACTGGCATGCGTCTTATAGCTGCTCAGATATAGCAATGAAGCACCTTCCAGAGTGCTACAACAATGATGAAACATAAACCTTTACTGCCCCCTATCTTAGAATGAAGGACTGTTGATGAAGTAAGCCAGAATATGTAAATGAACTCCTGATCATGAGACCAATTCCAATTTCCGATGATGATAACCTTACTATAGACAAAGACATATTCTTCTACAAATCTTCAACTTCAGTCAATAAGAGGAATGCTACTACATACAGTGCCTCTGTCTTTTCACTTAGAATCATCAAGACTCACAATTGCAATGTGAATACCCTTACTGCAAACCAATGAAACATGAACCTCTCACTGCTGCAATATAAGCCACTGAACCTTACACTGTCAGAAGGTGCCTACCATTAATTTCTAACTGCTACTATTGGAGGCACTGGCACTGCTGAAGTAATGATTGATGATGTAGTCCTACTCAATCTGCTTGTCAAGTCACCTTGGAAATTCAATTGTGAATAGAAGACCATGTTTGAAGTTTGAACTTTGTAGATGATGATGTATATAAAGGATCAATATTTCAGTGCAATAAGTAGGTAATAAATGCGAAACGGATCTCATTGACTAAGCCAATCACAGAGCTAAATGATTCAGAGTTTTAAGCCTCATACAGTTGTGCAAGTCTGCAAGAACAGTCCTTATTAAATCGGATCCGTCGGGTTGACCGAGTCACACATGACTCGATCAACCTGACCGGTTACTTGGCCGGGTCACTCCTCCAGCAATCGACTCGGTTCGACTCGGCCGTTTCGGTTTCGAAACGGCCGGTTTGTAAAACACTGTTTGACACATGGAGATGTTATGAGGCTTGATTTGAGGGATTACCCTCAATCCATGGTTAACTATGATGGTTGGAGATGTGCCTATCCCTTATCTTCAAAGCTTTGTTATCCCTGAAAGGGAATGGCGTCATGCTTGGGAGGAGTTTCGACCCACACATGTGGGTTATTAGTGGCTTATTTTATTGTATTTATCTATTGGGTTGGATTGTGGCCAATTTTATTCATGTTCACTCAAAATTAAATTTTCCATAGGGATTTTAGGAAAAAGTAATGGAAGCGATTAACCTTATATAAATTGAGGATCCCACCGTTGTATTTTCTCATTATCACTTGTATATTTCCATGTCCTTTAAACAACTCAACTTAGCCTAGATGTAACTCATACTTGTGGAGATGTGATCTTCTTGGAGATATTTATATTGGAGAATGATTTATGTGTTGGATATGTCTTTTTGGAATTGAAATAAGGCTATTTATTGGAAGAAGTGTAAGTGTAATTGCATATTTCTAATATTTACCATGTGATAAATTTATGCTAGGTCTTTTCTTATTCCATGTATAAATTCCTATCATTTATAGAAGCTAGTGCTTGATTATTGCATGTTAAATTTGTGTTCCTTGAATGCCATACAAAACCTCCTAGAGATCCCCCCTATTTGATTTTTCCCCTCATAAAAAATATCATAAGGTGTATCAAGCGAAAAATAGGATTATTCAAGCATAAATTCAACTTATTTTAAATTTAACTCTAAATAATCGACCACCCAAGTAGGAATAGATAATGAGAATCCTCGTGGTGGTTAAAAATTACAAAAACATTTTTCTTCTTCTCTATTTTTCTAAGTCCTTTAAGGCAAGCCACTATGGCTAGGGCATAGGGTCGAATTTAATTAGGGAACTTGGATGGATGTTGGAGCTTAATTAGCTTGGATTAATCTTTGTTGATCATTGTCACTAAAAATCTAACACTTTCATGGTTGACTTTTCCCTAATAGGGTTGATGTCATCTTCCCTAAACAATTTGTACCTTAGAGAAACCCCAACCTTAGCTAGGGATTCAACTTAGGGTTTAATTGAAGGTTTTACTTCCCCTTTTGTTGATTATATTATTTGAAAACCTTTTCTTGGTGCTTGTCTACCTAGGCATATCCTTGTTGATTTATATCTGGAAAGCCTAGGTCACACGTGCCTCTTCGAGGGATTTGTATATGGTACACTGTTCTTGGACATAAAGAATTGTGACCTTTTCCAATGAAGAAGTACCTTTGCTTAGTCTTTCACTCACATCACTGTGAAAATTTCGCCACTAAAATTATATTGCAACAACTGGAATTGATTCTTCTAACTGTTAGTTATTTTAACAATTATTTGCTATGAAAAATATCAAATAAATCACGCTGCAACCTTCACGAATAGAACTGCAGAAAATAAAACACTAGAAACTGAGAAATAATCTAGCACACACACAAATATTGACACAATTATTTTTGGAGTGCCCAGAAAAACCAAACTTGGGAAAATTGGTGTAGCGAATGAGGGTTTTATATTGTTAAGCAACAGGGAAATCTAAGTACAATAATCTGGATGCTAAATTTGGCAATCCTACAAAGAAAAATAATCGCAAAAGTATAGTGAGGAATTTTCCTCACCCCACATGAAAATCTGGCTCTAAAGAATAATCTCTAAAACCCTCTACGAATTGTCCTGCATCACCCTTTGCGTGGGCTCTGAGCAAGCTCTAATCCATACTAATTGGATCTCGATTTAAGCTGCTCCTTCTGTTTGCTAATGACTCTGGAAATTCTTCTCTCCGCCACTGTAACATTGAAACGACTTCGTGAATATGCAAATTTAGCTGCCTTTAGAGGCTACTGCACAATCATTGCATCAACCTCACTGTGGCTCTTCTGACTCTCTGCAAACACACTTACTGGATCTAGAAATATTCCTCTAGCTTCACTGTCTCTACCTCTCATTGTCTTTGCTTCCTCACTGAAGCTTGGAATCTCCGACCACTGACTGTTGCTACTCTGGAAAATCGAATTCTCCAAGTGGCTCTTGTGTGTTCTCCATCACTGCATCGATCCCTTCTTATATCTTCCAGTTAGGACTCCAACGATAAGATAAAATCTTAATCGATGGCTCAGATCATTTCTGTATCGATTCGTGTGAGTTTCTAGACTATTCCCACCTTGACTTAATTAATTATGATTAATTAACCAATTTTCCTATGTTTAGACTTAGGAAACTGAAGCAACAAAAGTGTAGCTTGTTGACTTTAATGTAAAAATACACGAGGTATTTGTAATAATAATTTATTATATATATAAAATGTACAAGTGATGTTGAATGTTATAATGAAGACCCGCATATATACTAGATAGGTGTCCTTTCATGATTGGACATGTCTTTTTAGACATGCCTTTTCACTTAACTAATGACTATTTAACATAATCATTACTTGATTATTTATTTTTACATTTATCGTTATGTTATATAATTTATATTCGTATCATTTCCCTTTCTTTCAAAAGCTTTGTTCTCAAAGCTTGATTGCTGAAAATTTCTTCACTTTTCTCATGTCAGTTCTGGTAGGTGTTAATTCATCAATCATCTTAGCACGTATGACTTGTCAGTAATATTTCCTTGGAATTGGGTATATCTATATATATATATATATATATATATATAGTTTTATTTATTTATTCATTTATTTATTAAGTTAATTAAATAATTAAATTAATTAAATAACTTTAATTAATCAAATCACTTAAATTATGTTAATTCGATTTTATGATTGTCTTTATAATGTGTATCAACGTAACCTGTTATCTGACCAACCTGCAACCCGTATTATACACCCCATGTATCGAACCACGTCTATCAACCCTTATGAATCGATGCCTGTTCGCACCTTTGACAGTTGACCAAGTCAAAAAATTTGACGATGGAAGGGGACGACGATATTTTCAGCGGTCTGTGGCACAGTGTGGCTGGCGATTTTTTTCTCGTCAGTTCTTTTTTGGAATAACGGCCTGGTCTGCAGCCAACATTGTATGTGGGGGGGTATGGTAGTTGAGCACGTTTAGTCACCACGGCGGGGGGTATGGCAGTTGAGCACGTTTAGTCACCACGACGAGACCAACATCACTGCCACACCTCATGTATTAAGCATGTGCTCGACCTCTGAGGCGAGTAGTGTGGGCACCAGGGTTCGATTGAACGACCCCAAGAATACCAAGTCGAATGAATCATGATCGAAGGGAAGATAGTTAATATCGCTCTTTCTCATCAGCGACACAAACAACTTGCGATTGATTCCTATTGTGTCTGGCAGGCTGTCTTTCCATAGAGCCAACGTTTGTTGCTCCAAGCTAGCCCCGACGCAGAGCACTTTGAATCCGGGATGAAGGAAACCTTGCTTGCTAAACTTCTAAAAGAATGCGGAGTGAAAGTCCACCTCCTATCTCCATGCCTTGCTCGCCCAGGTCTGCTTTGGGGTGTGGGATTCGATCCCTAGACACACAAAGGGTTTGTGTTTGTAGAGGGAATCAACGTTGTTGGAGAAGGAAAGAAATGAGATTCCCCGAAATGACAATTTTGGGTTGCTCCTGAAATTAACAATATAGTCATCCGGATAGTCCGAGAGATCACATGGCGAGGGATCTTGGACAACGTAAAGAACTAACATTGCAGTTAGGGCCATTGCAACTGTGCAAGTATAATAATATATAAATCCATTTTCTACTCGGAGACTTGGCTCTGCAAACTTTTGTGCAATCACATCAGTTGTCCCGCGAGCTTCCTTGTGATAAGATAAACCAATGGGAAATAATGTCTTTGAAATTTTGTATCCATTATTCCACTATTCCCGTTCCTCGTCAAGCAATCACTATGGCATGTCGTCCCAGTCTTTCTATCTGAATTGGATATGTGCAAACAACAATAAAACCGATCCAAACAACTATGTCTTTTGAGTTGTCGCCAAAATCTCTATAAACTCGAAGGGGAGTCATAACCCATCACATGCTAGTTGGATGCACAACTTTATCCAAAAGATATGAGATTAACTTGGAGGAAACTATCTTATGCCATTGTTCAAGCCATTCATCAGAGTTTATGGTCATTTGCAAATCAATAAGCATCTCAAGCAACATAATTCGTACAATCACATTCTTTCCCATGATCTCTCAGGAAACTCTACCACGTGAACTTATTTCAGTCCTATCTAAGACACTAGGATATTCAGGAAGATCATCCAAATATTGAGCCTTCTGATAAGGAAACTTTTCTTCCATGAAGGATGGAAATTTACTAGAGTTGTAAAAAAATTTAAACCCATTACCATTATTGATCCAGGTGGATATTGGTGGCCCCCTGCCAAGTCCACCTGGACCCCCACCATTGTCTTTCTCAACATTTTCAGTTTCCTTAATTGTAGCACAACTTAATATTTTTAGCAGTTTTTCGGGTCCTGAACTTCCGGAGCCGTTTTGAGGCCCTAAACGACGTTTTTTTGGGGAATCCGGGGGCAACATGGGTCCATGGAATGGACCGATGTTGCCCGTTCCAACAATGATAGTGCTCGGATAGATCTTTCTAATGAGCTATTGTACGCGTCAAACGGAGATCATATGCCAAAGTTACGACCCCGGGAAGTTGATGTACCAATTTACCCCAAACAGGGCCCACAGTTTGGCGTTTCATCTCCTAGGGTTAGGTTTTGGAATGTTAAGGGTTTTTCCATTGTTTCTCAACAATAAATAGGCCTTCGAGCCTCATTGTAACACAGTTCAGAGGCATGTAGCCATCACATCTCTTCTCAGAGATAAGCTACCATCGCCCTAGCTGGTTTATTTCCATTTCTGGTTGTAAGCATATTTCAGTATTTTCCATTAATGAAATGAAGTATTATTTCCGCTGCATCTTTGTGTATATGGTTATCTCTGTAATCTGTTGCGTTCGTGTTTAAATCCAGATCAGTGGTATCAGAGCGGTGTGCTTTTTCTCTGTTTTTCTTTGCATGTCCCCAACAAGGTCGGGATATAAGGAGTTAGGGCTTGAACTGGTTGAACCTTTGCAAGACCAGCCTCGCAAAACCCGACGGCCTCCCATGGCGGACGAGAAGAAAGACGAGGGGGCAGGAGATCCCATCAAAATCTTGCTCGAAGAAGCCCTTGAGCGACAACAGAACGCGATGATGGACAGCTTTGCCCAGATCCTTCAGCGGCTACCCAGAAGCGGCGCATCGGCTTCCAGCAGCTCCTCTGGAAACGCCACACCCTTTAAGGTACAAGTTAATTTTGAAATCCCCATATTCGAGGGTCAGATAGATGCCGATGCCGTAGATAAATGGTTAAATCTGCTAGAGGGTTATTTTTCTGTTCATGAATTTTCGAGTCAGGAAAAGATTGTTTTTTCTCTTCTCAAAGCAGGCCCCCACGTCAAGGACTGGTGGGAAACCTACTGCGAGCAGAAGGATGAAAGTACTGGCTCACTATTTTCAGCCGCACCCACCTGGGATTCGTTCCGGGATGCCATCAAGGAGAAGTACTACCCTGTCGGAAGCTATGAGGATGAATACATAAAGTGGACCACGCTGCGACAGGGAAGGGACCAAGACGTGCCGGAGTTCACCAATCTTTTCCATACCCTTCGCACAAAGTTGGGTATCAAGGATTCAGAGCAACATTTGATACTCAAATACCGTGGCTGCCTGCACAAGTACATCCAGGAAGAAATACAATTCCTAAACATCCCCTCGCTCGGCGCAGCATACCGATATGCCGTCAAGGTCGAGCAAAAGTTTAAACAAAAGAAGCGAGACTTTGGATCTGCGAATCCAAAGCAGGGGAAAGGTGCCCCTAAACCACAGAACAAAGGACACAGCCAAGGCGGGACAACCCAAGACAACCAGCCGAAGCTGCCAGCAAAGAACAACGCCGCGAAGCCGAGAAAGGACACTGGAAAATGGTGTGAGTTCCATAAGAGCTCCACTCACAACACAAGTGAGTGTCGGGCCAAGCAGTCACTGGTGGCTGAGCTAAAGGTTTCAGAATCAGATGCATGTTCCGACTCTGAGTCAGAACCCGATAAGGGGTATGAAAAAGGGAAGCAGATCATTGATGCGGATCCCAGCACCACTATTGCTACCGCAAAGATCCAGAAAAATGATCCCGAAGATCCAGAGGAGGAGGAGCGTCTCTTCCACTCCCAGATGTGGGTAAAGGGCTCCCCGATACAGTTCATTGTTGATAGCGGGAGTCAAAAGAACCTCATTTCGGCAGAGGTCGTGAAGCGGTTGGGCTTACCGACCACAGCACATCCACAACCATACACCATTGGGTGGCTTCACCAAGGGCGAGATCTTCGTGTGAGCCAGCAGTGTCGCCTTCCATACAACATCAAGCCCTTCATGGATGAGGTATTGTGTGACATTGCTCCCCTTGAAGTTTGTGATGTATTACTAGGACAACCATACTTGTGGAAGCGACATGCTATGTATGAATCAAGGCCCCGTGCTGTTATTATTACATTGGGAAATAAGTTGTTCAGGATACCAGAGGTAGCACCACCTGCCGCCATCTCTTTGATTACTGCAAAACAATGCAGTAAGATCATTTCCAAAACCAGGAAATTTGTTTTCCTGATGATACGCCCTCAAGGGAAGAAGAAGACAGTGGCCGCGGCCTCCAAACGGGGTCCCTCTGCACGACAGCTACAGATGGACAAGATTGTGGAGGAGTACGAAGACATCTTCACCTCCCCAACAAGGGTTCCTCTGCACTGTCAAGTCAAGCACTCCATCGATCTGACCCCAGGTGCGCCGCTACCCAATGGACCAATTTATCGGCGCTCCGTTCTGGAGAACAATGAAATCAAGAGGCAGATTCAGGAGCTCCTGCAGAAAGGTCACATCCGTCCGAGTTCATCGCCCTGTGGGAGCCCGATCGTGTTGGTACAGAAGAAGGATGGGACGTGGAGACTCTGTATTGACTATCGGGCGCTGAACAAGATCACTGTCCGTAATAGGTACCCGATCCCGCGGATTGATGACCTCCTAGACCAACTAAAGGGGGCGAAATATTTCAGCAAGATCGATATGAAGTCAGGATATCACCAGGTACCAATCGAACCCTCAGATGTGTGGAAGACTGCCTTCAAATCCAAGGAGGGCCTCTTCGAATGGTTGGTCATGCCTTTCGGATTGACGAATGCTCCTGCAACCTTTATGAGGCTAATGGATGACATCTTGCGGCCATTCACCAACTCCTTTGTAGTAGTATATTTGGATGACATTCTGATCTTCAGCCAGAGTTGGAAAGAGCACCTCCACCACATCCGACAGGTTCTCCAAACACTGCGACAACACAAGCTATGTGCCAATTTGGAGAAATGCACTTTTGGCATGACCCAGGTTCAGTATCTGGGATACATCATTGATGAACAGGGGGTGCATGTCGATCCAGCCAAGGTCCAAGTCATTCGGGATTGGCCCTCTCCAACCACTCTAACAGAGCTCCGCAACTTTCTAGGTCTTGCCAACTTCTACCGCAGGTTTGTGCTGGGGTTTTCTCATATTTCTTGGCCCTTGAGTCAAGTCACCAAGGTAGGGGCGAAAGCAAAATTCTTTTGGTCTGAATCTCAACAGAAGGCATTGAGGGAGTTGAAGCTCTGCACGGCACCAGTGCTCGCGTTACCAGATTTACAACAACCATTTGAGGTCGAGACAGATGCCTCTGACTATGCTATTGGGGCAGTCCTTACTCAACATGGACATCCAGTGGCATATCACAGTGAAACGCTTTCAGACACAGTCTGGAAGTACCCCACTTATGATAAAGAGATGTATTCCATTGTACAGGCCTGCCGACAATGGAAGCATTACATTTTGGGGAAGGAAACGGTCATCCACACAGACCACCGACCCCTGCAGTTCATACAGACCCAAGGGAAATTGCAGAATGATCGTCATTAGAAGTGGTCTACATACCTGCAACAGTTTCACTTGAATATCAAGTATAAAAAGGGCAGCACCAATAATGTTGCAAATTGCCTCAGTCGACCATCGATCATGGCGCTGACCACCGTGCTCAACTCTTGTGGGCACGAGACTTTTGATTGGCCACTCCTCTACAAAAGCGACCCAGAATTCGGCCACACATACCAGACACTCTTGGAGGGTCGGCATGTTGCAGATTTTCACCTCCAGGATGCCCTATTATGCCACCTCGGTCACCTTTGTGTTCCTTCAAGCGAGCGTGCCAAGATGATTTGGGAAGCACACTACAATCGGGCTGCTGGGCATTTCGGGGTCGAGAAAATAGTGGCAGTACTGCAAAATTATTTCTATTGGCCGAATCTTCGACAGGATGTTGGGAAGTACATCCGATCATGCACTGCCTGTGCCATTGCCAAACCGACCATTAAGAAGCACGGCCTCTATACCCCGTTGCCTACCCCTAGTCGACCTTGGGAATCCATCTCCATGGATTACATGTCAGGCCTTCCTTCCACTAAGCATGGAAATGACTGTGTTTTTGTGGTCATCGACAGGTTCTCGAAGATGGCCATTATGGTGGCCTGCAAGAAGAATATCACAGCAGAAGCCACTGCTAAACTCTTCTTTGAACGAGTGTGGGTGCACTTTGGGATCCCACAGTCTATCATCTCAGATCGGGACAGTCGGTTTCTCAGCACATTTTGGTCCAGTCTCTGGTCAATGCTGGACACCAAACTCATGAAGTCCACAGCCTTCCATCCTCAAACTGATGGCCAGACAGAGGTTGTCAATAGGATGATTGTGCACATTCTGCGCATGTATAACTCAAAGCATCCACGCACATGGGACGAGAGCCTCCCCTATGTTCAACACAACTACAACCGAGCTCTTCACAACTCCACTGGCCATAGCCCTTTTCAGGTGGGTTTGGGATTCCAGCCACTATGCCCCATTGATGTGGCCATGCCACTTGCAGCTACTCACATGAATTCAGCTCATGTCCAGTCCGAAACAGATAAGGCCACCAGCTTCATTGAGCGCATCCAACATATTCGCCAGCAGGTCCATGACATTCTTGAGAAATCAAATGCCAAGTACAAGCAGCGACATGATCAACATCGGGTGCCACACAAGTTTCAGGTGGGCGACAAAGTCTGGTTGCATTTGCAAAAGGAACGCCTTACTGGAGCCTATCGAAAATTGAGACCACTCTGATATGGTCCTTACACCATTAATAAGGCTATGGGAGACAATGCATTTGAGCTCAGCATTCCCCCATTCCTTGGCCTGCACCCAGTGTTCAATGTGGACCGCCTTCGGCCATACTTTCCACCATTGCTAGACACATCCGACATTGCAGAACAACTCAAACCCACAGAATTAAATCCAGATTGCATGGAACAAGCTGCAACTGATCGAATCATGGACACACAGATCAAGAACACTCGCCAACAGAATATCCAACTATATCAAGTTGTCAAAGCAGGCCAACTCCTTCAGCAGGGCAAGTGGCTCACCAGGGAACAAGTTCAGCAGAAGTTTCCTCATCTCATGGAGGAGCTCAACGCAATGGGGACCATTGCTTCCTAAGGGGGGAGGAATGATCCAGGTGGATATTGGTGGCCACCTGCCAAGTCCACCTGGACCCCCACCATTGTCTTTCTCAGCATTTTCAGTTTCCTTAATTGTAGCACAACTTACTATTTTTAGCAGTTTTTCGGGTCCTGAACTTCCGGAGCCGTTTTGAAGCCCTAAACGACGTTTTTTGGGGAATCCAGGGGCAACATGGGTCCATGGAATGGACCGATGTTGCCCGTTCCAACAATGATAGTGCTCGGATAGATCTTTCTAATGAGCTATTGTACGCATCAAACGGAGATCATATGCCAAAGTTACGACCCCGGGAAGTTGATGTACCAATTTACCCCAAACGGGGCCCACAGTTTGGCGTTTCATCTCCTAGGGTTAGGTTTTGGAATGTTAAGGGTTTTTCCATTGTTTCTCAACAATAAATAGGCCTTCGAGCCTCATTGTAACACAGTTCAGAGGCATGTAGCAATCACATCTCTTCTCAGAGATAAGCTACCATCGCCCTAGCTGGTTTATTTCCATTTCTGGTTGTAAGCATATTTCAGTATTTTCCATTAATGAAATGAAATATTATTTCCACTACATCTTTGTGTATATGGTTATCTCTGTAATCTGTTGCGTTCCTGTTTAAATCCGGATCAATTATTAAATGTAATGTTTTGTGCATTATTCTCATCATTTTGATCATGGTTTTCTTCCTACTCTTTCCCATAATCCACTTTTTCTTTTTCAAATATGTCATATTCATAATTATATTCTTATTTTTTTCTCCCACATTTTCCTCTTTTTTATCATCAATGTCTTCTTCTGCATCTTCCTCATTGTTATGATATTTAGCATTTTCTTGTTCCTCAAGATAGCCCTCATCCACATCATCTTCATCTGGATCATCATCTTGATCTACATAATCCTCATCTACATCATCTTCATTTGGATCATCATCTTGATCTATATCATTCTTATCCACATCAAGATCAACTTCATCTGGATCCTCATCTTGATCTATATCAACTTCATATTCATCATTATCTATTACATCTTCACTTTCATTATCAATTTCCTTTAGACATGCTTTAACTTCGACATATTATTTTTCCAATTTCTGAAGCTTTTATTGAATTTTACTTAACTTCTCAACGTATTCAGGGCGAAAACTTAACGACATATTGTACAGTGAACAACGTTTAAGGACTCACATGGATATATTGTGCGACATGACTCTGATACCACTGAAGCAACAAAACTGTAGCTTGTTGACTTTAATGTAAAAATACACAAGAGGTATTTGTAATAATAATTTATTATATATATAAAATGTACAAGTGATGTTGAACATTACAATGAGGACCCACATATATACTAGGCAGGTGCCCTTTCACGATTGGGCATGTCTTTTTAGACATGGATTTTCACTTAACTAATGACTATTTAACATAATCATTACTTGATTATTTATTTTTACAATTATTTATATTTATTGTTACTTTATATAATTTATATTCGCAACAGAAACATTAAAAATTTGGTTAATAATCTAATTAACTCATCTCTAGGTGGAATTTCTAGAAACGATTTACGGGTTTTGAAGATCTCATGTATTCTAGCTTCTCCACCAAATTTCATGGCTAGAAAACCAACACTCCCTCTTAGCTAGGATTGTGTTCTCTCTAGTGCTACACACCCTGTCTATGTATCACCTCTTCTCACGCTGTTGATGTCTGGCTGCTGCTGCCCATCAAACACTGCGCAACTCTGATGCTACTGATACTTCCACACTACTTCCAACTCTGCATCTGCACTGCAACTCCCTCTCATTTATTGTTGTTGCAACTGCAACTATTGCAACTGAGAAGCATCCAAAATACTAAATCAATTATGTGCAACATGATGCATTTGTCTCCTAAGCATCTGACTGCTACTAGCATCTGCACTGCCACTGAAGAATCTGCATTGCTGCCAACTTTGCATTGAGCCACCTGCTCTGCTATCAACACTGCACTGCGCTCCTCAGTGTTTGACTGCTACTAGTTTGTAACTTTCACTCGGATACTGACTACATAAAATTCCATTGATCCGTCCTACTATTGAATATTGTGGGCCCTTGTAGCCAGGTAATGATCAATGAGGCAGACTCCTCAAGGACCCTACCCAATCATTGTATCTCTTTGGGCCTACAACTCAAATTCACCCCACCTCACTCCTATAGGTATGGCTCCCATCATTGCGAAGTCTTCCTCCAACCTGGAGGACAACTTGTCGATCTTGCTTGATGCTGCCTGTTGGTCCTGCTTCTCCTGCTTGTCCTTCTTCCTGAGAGGACATTGAGTACTATAGTGGCCAAACTCACCACACCTAAAGCATTTGACCTTTGACAGGTATATCTTCTTCTTCTTCTTTTGCTCTCCCTTCTCTAACTGTGACCCTTCGATGCAAGGGCCGCATTGTCCTCTTCCTTCTCACTTTTCATGGTCTTTCTACTGCTGCCATTGATGGTGATCTTTGCTAGAGCTCGCCTCAACTCCTCCTGCTTCAAATCGACCCACATCCTGTCCCAACCAGGCAGTGTCTCTACCCAATATGCTTTGGATAAACACTTTCCAGTTATCTAAGACACTATTTAGTTCCATTCATACAAACTATGTAGGTCGGGGCACCTCCCATATAGTTGTTAGCTGATCTCTGACCTCCTCAATTTGAGTGAGGAAGGGACCTATGCCTTCACCCTTCTACATCTTAATGATTCTCAACTTCTCTTAGAGAAACATCTTCCATTTCTTGGAAGAACCTTGAAATAGTTTAGAGAGAGCATCCCACATCTCCTTGGATGTACCCTTGTTTGTCACATTTGAAACTAAATGCTCTCAGACTCCTTCCAAAATCATTTGCTTCGCCTTTGCCATTTCCTATCTGTACTCCTTCAGTCGATCGACATCCTGGGTTACTGCTACCACATTGTCCGCATAGGCTTTCGGGCCATATTCATCCAAAAAGGAGGACATACTAGCCTTCCAGATAACATAGTTGGAAGCTTCCTCAAACCTATCCCGATATCGAAGCCCAACTGTGGCCATATCTAAATCTAGTCGAATATCTCCCTTTTCTTATGCTTGGCTGCAGAATTTTTTATTTGTACTTCCTGTTGGAGTGAGAAAAACTACTCACAATGTCTGCCAATCTGAAACTAGAAAATTAGATCTCTAAAACTAGAGATCCCCTGAGAGAAATTTTCCCTATGCGTGTGCTATTTCTCTTCCTCCAACACTGATTTTGCTATTGCAAACTGCTGCAAAACCCTTTTGCACCCAAACAAGGAATCTTCTCAACAAAAATCTGAGCTACTATTGCTCCCTCTGCCTGCCAGAATCACTCAACTAACGATCCAAATTTTTCTTCCAATTTGCGTTGAAAAATAGAACTTCCCCAAGCAATTCGATTTGCTTGGATTAGGCTTTGGACAACCCCCATAAAAATCGTCCTATTTCTCCTTTTGAACAACGAATAATCTTGTTTCCACTTCTGAGCTTACCCATCTGATCAATCACACTTTGATACCATGTAAAAATTTCACCACTAAAATTCTATTGCAACAACTGGAATTAATTTTTCTAACTGTTAATTAATTTAACAATTTATTTGCTATGACAAATATTGATTAAATCATGCTGCAACTTTCACAAATAGAACTGTGGAAAATAATAACATTGGAAACTAAGAAATAACCTATCACACACACACATAAAATTTGACACACTTATTTTTGAACTAAAGTCCCCAGAAAAACCCAACTTGGGATAACCAATGCAACAACTAAGGGTTTTATATTAATATGGAATAGTGAAATTTCAATAATCTAGATGTTGAATATGACAATTTGTTGTAGTGAAAACACAACACCCCCATTTTATTCTATCATAATAGACATGGGGGTCCTTTTGCATCCATTTAGGTTTTAAGTGTTTATTGCTTCAGTTTAGCTTAGTCATCTTTTTCATTAACACTTGTTTCATCTTCCCTTATGGTTTGTAAACTTAGCCTTAGTTTTACTATTTATACTTTTAAGTTAATTAAAATATTCATTTTTCTAAAGTTAATAAATTTGTAATTATTCTTTTATTTTAATTAGATTAATTAATAAACCATATCCCTCGAGACCAAGATTCATACGTTAACCATATTATAATGAGGTAAGTGGTTGAAGTATTATGGAGGACCCACATACCACGTAACCCTCCTTCGCTCCCTTATATTGGAGAATTCCATATCAGAGTTTTTGTTGTGTCACCTCTTAAAAGTTCCAATATCATATAACCTCCGATATTCAATATGCGATATAACCTCCGACCTCTGATATGTAATCTCTGATATGTTGGACCCGATTTGATTTAAGTTTTGGGTTAATTATATAATTTCATCTGCTTTCATATTAGAACTTTTGAAATGGCACATATCTAAAATCGCCGTTATGACTTAATTTTATGATTGCCGATATGGTTGTGGATTCGATGGGCTTTATCACAACAATTTAATATAATATCACATCCGCTCCTCATCAGAACTTTCCATATACCTCAAGTTTTGCAGAGTGTATTATGTTGAAACCCCAATATTCCAACCTCCGATATCCATCCGCGTTCATCGCTTGTTACACATGGTTTGGTTGTTATTATTAAGTTTTGAATAAGTAACTGTTAGTGGTCTCAGGGTATTTATCATTGGGTTTTCATTGGGATTAGTTTAGATTAAAATTATTTGTAAAATGTTGATTCCTTTGTTGTATTTGGATTGCAGGGCCAATTCTGGAAGAAATTTCTCTTCTGATTTTAATTGAACAGTTGAACCACTGTAGCGCTAAAGAAAGATAGAGGTTGCTGAAAAAGGCTATTTAGAGAATTTATTGGAAACTACCCTTCCGATCATTCAAAGACTGTTCGAATCCGATCCAAATGAAGGTTCTGAGATATTCTAAGTTCAAATTGTGATTCAACAAAATACAAAACCTCCAGATTCATTTACTTTTTATTTCTCATTTGTTGAGAGACCGAAGGGATCACTCTGTATAAATACTTGTATCTTCAATAAGATATGGGAGGTCGCAATCCACCACAGGGGGATTCTATGTAGTTGTTCGATTTGTGCAATAACACTACTGTTATGTACAAAAAGGTCGATTATAGAGAAAACATAGAGCTTCTGGATTTGTTTTCATTGCTTAGCGCTATTGTAGGCAATGTGATTATGGGTATGAGCTACTCCAGGACTGCACATTTGTAATGTAAATTTTGACATGGTTTTAATTAATTCTTAATCTTGTGTACTATTACCAGAATGAAGGATTATTGTCCCACTGTTAAAGTTTCGTTTTTGGTTTTGATATTTGTTCTAAACAATATTATGTCTCTTTGATATTATGCACTATTGCTGTGTCACTGACATTTTGCTGTTGAAACTTTGTTAAAGATCTTTGTAGGGTGGAATGAGATCGAAATCAATCTTAATTCATTGAAGTATTCTTGTGGTAACTGATAACTATTTATTATTCATTTGCAGGGTTATTTTGTTTTCACTTGTATTAGTTAATGTGAACTACTTCCTTTAATCAATACAAATTCATATGATGAATTATATCAGTGTTTCCCCCAGTTTTAGTTAACTTTCTCTTGGATTAGGAGTGGGCTATCCCATTCTAGTTTGAGATAGGTTTTTCATGTTTTAAATTAGTTTTACATATGCATCTTAGTTTTTCTTTAAGTCCTATCGGGGCAAATAAATCATTTAATTGCGGTTTGATCAAATTTTTTAAATTGATCAAACCTTTGTGTCGATTTACTTCTTTAATTTACATCTTTAAAGATCAATGCAAAAGAAATGTAAGATGATGTAATATCGATGTAAATATATTAATTATTAGTTTATGTTATATTTGTTTTAGATTAGATTAGATTTAAGTTTAAGGGTAACTGGACCCATAACCAGTCGGAACCACTATCTTCAGTGAAAAAAAATATGCTTTAAGTTCTCGACTAGGTGGTCTCCCTTAATGTTGACAAAGAACATTTTTGCCAATCAACATTTTTGGCACTAGAAAGAGGGCCAACCTATGATTGGTTTCTTTAGAGATCTTGTTTTTAAAGTTTTATTTGATTTCAATGGTTCCTCTTAAGAGACCACTTTGGAGTTTCTTTATTGGACTTCCACTGACTTCGACTCCAATTCAGGTAGCCAAACTCTTGTCAAAGAAGAAGTTTAACACTGAGAATAATGTTCGTTCTTATGAACATGTTTATCAATTTATTTTAAATTGTAATCATTATGATCTTGATGAAGGTGCCATGTGTAGGTTGTTTACCCTTCCTTTGGCAGGAATAGCGAAAGACTGGTGCAAAGCCCTACCATTTGCTTCCATATGCACTTGGGATGCTTTTGTAATTCTTTTCTTACACACTTTTCAGGATTATGACTTTGAAACGGTGTGTGATCAATTGGAGAATCTTTGTCGTTTTGGAGGTGAATCATTAGATAACTGTTGTATTAGATTCAAATTAATTTAATCTCAATTTCAACATGATAATTTACCTCTAGAATTTCAATTAATAGGATGGTTTGATAAATTAATTTCTTTTCCTTCCATTCCTAATCCATATGAAACAAATTTAAGTTTAAATGAGTCTTCTTCGCCATCCATTAACATGAATGAAAAATATGGCATGGAGAAACATGTTCATTACGATGAAACCACTGCAACTATATATAATATATTTATCCATTTAATTCATACTTCTTACAATGTTAATGATAATTCAGAGTCACTTTCACATGTTAATGAATTGAAACCAACTAACTTGGAACAAATTGATAATTGTTTGCAAGGAGATCACATCAACATATTTCAAGAATCAATGATCTTGAAATTAGAAAATCAGCAGAGAGCTCAAATACCAATCATTGAATCTGAAAATTCTGAATTTTGTCATAATGATCACCTGCAAAATTAATGACAACAGGAAAGTATGATCAGAAAAGAATCTGAAATCAACAACGGAGAATACACAGAGGAATCTTCCCATAGAGAGATTTTTAGGTTCATTATCTCAAACTCTCATTTTCATCTTTACCTTGATAGTTTTAGAAACTCAGTTCCTATTCAGATTAATGATATCTCAGAAATCAAAGAACTTGTTACACATGAATTTCTAGTTGATTATTGTCAGGATAATGAAATACTTAATGATCATTCTTTTAATCTCAGAAAAAATCTGTCTAGTTCTTCTTGTTTTGATGTGTCTCATGGGAATGCTAATTTTTTTAAGGAAAGTTGTGAAGTCATTTACAATGAATACACTGACAATGAGGATCCTGATTCATCTTATTCTTCATTAAATCCTCATGATCCAAGTAATATATTTGAAAACGAAAAAATCTTTAATTTAAAAATTGTTCCAATCATTTCTCATTTTCAAACTTTAATCATTATAATGATTTCACTAATTGAGAACCCATCCCAATCTATGATTCTAATAATGATCACATTACCTTTTCTATTTGTGATCCATTATGTCATGTAGAAGATGATGTCGATAACCATTCCAATTGCATTTTGGCTAATTTTTGTAAGAAAGAAATCTTTTCAAACCTGTCCCAATTGTGGTGTAACAATAATTATAATATAAGTATTGATTGGTTAGATTTTTCTTCTTCCTTTATTTTTCAACTCTTTGATATTCTATGTTGGTATGTTAAACTACTCGATATTGCACACATACGAGATACATTAACAGAAAAGGATAAAGTTGAAATTCAGAGCTTTATTTCTGAACATCAAGAGCCATTACTCTTCCAATTTTGTCTGATGTTCAACTCATATCAATTTTCTTCTCCTTCTCAAAGGCATTGCCAACAAAAAATTGTACTCGAGTGTGTACCTTTACAACATGACCAACCATCTAACACAATTGATGACCTTCCATCATATGTACATAAAATTGACAATTTGATGCAGGTCATTGCATTTAAAAGAATATTTTCACAATCTGACCTATTATCCTCTTCTTCAGATCACTTCCAATCTCTAACTAATATCCATCCATATTTTTATGATCCCATCGAGATCTAGTTGGAAGAAAATCTCCAAGAGAGGGTGAATGTAAATAAGTTACTTCTTGTACATACATTAACAATAGATGTACATAATGTTTTCAGTTTTATTTATTTGGGTTAATTATATTTATGCTTTTATTACTGATGTTTGATGTGTACATTCACGCAGAAAATAAGATGCTTGAATGGCTTAATTGGAAACACGATTTCACTTAATCTACTTTTAGATTAGGATTAAGACTAGTTTAGAAATTAGTTTAAATTGAATAAGAAAATGGTTTTGAACTTTGATTAATACATTGGAGAAAATGAAGATTCATCAAGTGAAATTATGATCAAATTCTTCTAGGTACACATTTATATGTTCATCTTCATCTGGTTTAAGCTTTATTTCAGTTTTTTTCATCATTATTATTTTATTATATTTTGTTGTTCTTCTTACAAGTTCCCATGGATTTGATTTGTAGATTCAACTTTGCTGACAACTAACATTTCAGAAAAACAATCATCATATGACATTAGGGAGTTTTCTCTTTTCTAATTTTGCATACATTTTGAAATCGATTGTCAGTGTTATTCTTAAAATTGAATCTATAAAGACTCAATTTGCAAAAGTAAGAAAACCCCTATTAAAGCATACAACAATAACTCTAAATCAATAATTATATTTTGAAACAAAAGAGCTTGATTAACAAATCATCATACAAGATAAAATCAACATAATCTCATTTTAATGTTAATACTTTATTTATCTTGTAAGATGTATCTCAAGGTTCGTTCCCTTGATTGCGTTCTTTTTAATTTGATAAACATTTTAGTTTTAACTGGATTGTCTTTTCATTTCATTTCACAATAAAATGGATTAATGTTTTCTCTTTCATCTTGGCATAATCATTGGGAGAGTCATTTTTATGTTCTAATTTATTAACGAAACCTAATATCTGAGGATCACTTCAATGAAGATGATTTCGTTTATATTCATTTTGAACTTTCCCAACCAGTAGAGTCCCTGGTTTTTTGTTCTTTGAGTTTAAATCTTTCCGTTATTTGTTAATGAACTATCTTTCACCCCTATCTTTAAAGAAAGTAAAACATATTTAACAACATTTACTTAAGGTAATGAGTTCTTTGGGCGAACAAGTTTAGTCAAGTGGGTAGTAGTCAACTTCAAGCTTTTTACACTATCCCTTGCTCTTAAGGAGAAATATGCCACCCCATTTATTAAGTAATATCTATAAGATTAATAGTAACCATAGTTAAACATAAAAACAAAAATGGTCAATTGAAGGATAAGAGGTCTCATCACGAGCTGACCTACCATGATCATAAGTTCTAACATTGTGACATTATCATTATTGGTCACCAAGCCAAGGTAATGGATTTCGACTGTAAGATTGAAGGACAAAAGCTCTCATCACGAGGCGAATTGTTCACCATTTTAGATATCATGAATGGAATTGTCGTTACCCGGTTACCAAGCTAGGACAATGATCTTCAGTTGACATTCAAATAAGTTTAGGATGCTCTTTTGCAACTATGCATTTATTCCTAATAGATGAGATAATAACACCTAAAAGGGTTAAAAGACATCCCTGTCAAGGCTATAGGCAATGGCCATGTCTGTGGTATGGAATTTAAATTAATACTATGTTTTATTGATTATCTTGTTTACTTGAAAATTGATGCCCAACTAAGCTAACTGATGTACATGTAAATTTACTGAAACTTTGAATTCATGGGGTAAAATTTTACAAGTTCATGAACGATAATTGTATATCTATTTATTTGACAACATATAATAGAGACAAAATGGTTAGGATATTTGAATTTGAGCATTTCAAATTGTCTAATTATAATTCCTTCATTTTTAAATTAGGTTTTGTATATTTACAACAGAGATAACTGCTTCTCCCCAGTGTGTCACCATTATTGTAGTGAAAACACAAGACCCCCATTTTATTCTATCATAATAGACATGGGGACTCCTTTGCATCCATTTAGGCTTTGAGTGTTTATTGCTTTAGCTTAGCCTAGTCATATTTTCCATTAACGCTGATTTCATCTTCCCTTAGATTAATAAATAAAACATAGCCCTTGAGACCAAGTTTCATAGATTAAGCATATTATAATTAGGTATGTGGCTGAAGTATTATGGAGGACCCACATACCATGTAACCCTCCTCTGCTCCCTTATATCAGAGAGTCCCATATCAATTTTTTTGTTATGTGTCACCTCTTAAAAGTTTTGATATCATATAACTTACGATCTCCGATATGCGATATAACCTCCGACCTGTCGGATTTGGTTGGATTTAAGTTTTGGATTAATTATAAAATCGCATCCGCTCTCATATCAGAACTTTTGAAATGACACATATCTAAAATTGCCAATATGATTGCAAATTTGATGGGATTTATCACAACGATTTAATATAATATCACATCCAATCCTCATCGAAACTTTCCATATGTTGCAAGTTTTGCAGAATGTGTTATGTTGAAACTCCGATATCCATCCACGTTCACTGCTTGTCACACTTTGGTTTGGTCATTACTATTTAGTTTTGAATAAGTCACTATTAATAGTCTCAGGCTATTTACCATTGGTTTTTCATTGGGATTAGTTTAGATTAAAATTATTTGTAAAATATTGATTTCTTTGTTGTATTTGGATTGCAGGGCTGATTCTGGGAAAAATTTCTCTTCCGATTTTAATTGAACAGTTGAACCACTATAGCACTAAAGAAAGACAGAGGCCATTGAAAAAGGTTATTCAAAGAATTTGTTGGAAAATACCCTTCTGCTCATTCGAAGACTATTCGAATCCGATCCAAATGAATCTTCCAAGATATTATTAGTTCAACTTGTGATTCAACAAAATACAAAACCTCCAAATTCATTTAATTTTTTTTTTTTTTCTAGTTTGTTGAGAAATCGAAGGGATCTGTTAACTTTGAAACTTTGTATAAATCCCTGTCTCTTCAATAAGATATGGGAGGTCGTGATCCACCACAGGGGGATTCTCTGTAGTTGTTCGATTTGTGCAATAATACCACTGTTTTGTACAGAAAGGCCGATTATAGAGAAAACAAGGGGTTTATGGCTCTATTCTCATTGCTTAGCACTATTGCAGGCAATGTGATTATGGGTTTGAGATACTCTAGGAATGCGCATTTGTAATGTAAAATTTGACATGGTTTTAATTAATTTTTATTCTTGTGTACTATTACCGGAATGCAGGATTATTGTTTCATTGCTAAAGTTTCATTTTTGGTTCTGATCTTTATTCTAAACAATATTATGTTTCTTTGATATTATGAACTATTGTTATGTCATTGACATTTTGCTATTGAAACTTTGTGAAAGTTATTTTCACAGGGTAAAATGAGATCGAAATCAATATTAATTCATTGAATTATTCCTGTGGTGACTGATAAATATTTATTATTCATTTGCAAATTATTTTTATTTCACTTGTATTAGTTAATGTGAACTACTTCCTTTAATTAGTACAAAATCATATGATGAATTATATCAGTATTTCCCTCTGTTTTGGTTAACTTGCTCTCGGATTAAGAGAGGGATATTGATATGAAATTAAACAGGAACACAACAAATTATAGATATAACCATAAATACAAAGATGCAACAAAAATAACACTTCATTTCATTAATATCAAACACTGAAATATGCTTACAAACAGAATGGAAATAAGACTAGCTCGGATGTTGGTGGTTTATTTGTAAGAATAGATGTGGCAGCTACATGTCTCTGAAATGTGTTACAATGAGGCTCAAGGGCCTATTTATTATTGGAAAACATGAGAAAACCCTAAACAACCAAAACCTTAACCCCAAGAGATGTAACACTAAGAGTTTGTGGGCTCCGTTGGGGTTAGTTGGGAAACTAACTTCCCGTGGTCATAACTTGGTCATATTATCTCCATTTGGCATGTCTGATACTTTGTTAGAAAATCCTCTCTAAGTACTACAATATTTACTACAGGCCCTTGCCTTTGGCTATGGTCCTGGAGTGGACCTCAAAAAAACATCGTTTAGGGGGTCACAACTACTCAGGAAGTTCAAGACCCGAAAAACCATGAAAAATAATAAATGCTTAAATAAAAAAGGAAACAAATGAAATTGACTAGAGGTCTAGGTGGGATAGGTGGGTGGCCACTAATATCCACCTGGATCATTCCTCTCCCATTAGGAAGTAATGGTCCCCATTATGTGCAGAGCCTCCATGAGGTGAGGAAATTTCTGTTGAACCTGGTCCCTGGTGAGCCACTTGCCTTGGTACAACAGTTGGCTGACTTTGACAACCTGATATAGTTGGATCTTTTGCCGACGAGTGTTCTTGACCTGTGTGTCCATAATTCAATCAGTTGTGGGTTTTGGTACAACAGTTGGCCGACTTTGACAACCTGATATAGTTGGATCTTTTGCCGACGAGTGTTCTTGACCTGTGTGTCCATAATCTGATTAGTTGTGGGTTGTTCCATGTAGTCTGGGTTTAACTCTATTGGTGTAGTCCAACGAATGGGGGAATGCTCAACTCAAAAGCATTGTCTCCCACAACCTTGGTAATGGTGTAAGGACCATATCAGAGTGGTTTGAGCTTCCAATGGACTCCGGTAAGGCTTTCTTTCTGCAAATTCAACCAGACTTTGTCCCCCACCTGAAACTTGTGTGGCACCCGATGTTGATCATGTTGCTTCTTGTACTTGGCATTTGACTTCTCTAAGATGTTGTGAACTTGCTAGCGGATGTGTTGGATGTGTTCAATAAATCTAGTCACTTTATTAGCCTCAGACAATACATGTGTGGATTATGTCTGCGTTGTCGCATGAGGCATGGCAACGTCAATCAGACACAATGGTTGAAATCCTAGATCCACTTGAAAGAGACTACAACCAGTCGAGCTATGAAGAGTGACATTTCTTAATCTAACACATCAGAAATATCTTACTGTTGTTTCTGGTTTATTATCTCCTACTCATTCTTTACATTAACAAGTTATTTAATCATATAAATATCAAAATAAACACAATAGAAGCCTTCACAAATATAAAGATCAACAACTGAAATAAACAGAGACAACACAAGGGACACCGTTATTTTTGGACAATCGTCCCCGGAAAAACCCAATGCAGGAAAGCTAGTGCAACATATATGAGGGTTTTATTATTATGCAGTTTTCTAAATATAACTAGGGTGTTATAAATGGCTCGCCCAACAGAGAATGCCCTGAGTAGTAGTACCTCTCTTCGAGACAGATATTCCAACTAATCAACAACCGAATGAATAACCCCATAGTGACTTCGACTGCTCCCTTAGCTAGACAACGAAAGCTGCTCCAAGCTATCCTTAGGAACTCTGTCACCCTCTAGGGACAACGTCACTCTCTCTACGACACTGTGGAAGCTAACCAACTCTTAGTCTGCCCCATGAAAATTCCTCAGAGCAGCCTCTTCAGCCTAGCGTCAGCTCTGCAACCCTCTACGCTGCCTGCGCCAGCCTCTACGAATTCTGCGTCAGCCTCTTGGCCCTCTGCATCCTCTACACCAGCCTTCGTAGCCTTTGCACTGTCTCTCTAACACTCTCTCTGCGTCTCTGTTATGTATTCTCGACCTTCTGCCGAATTTCCCCTCGCTGCAACTGATCACTGGTTCGATTTCCTTAGCAAACCTCGCCCCAGAAAATCGAACAGACTGATCTCTCTTGGTGGCTTTGTGTGTCTCCAACTGACCCTCGAGCCTCCTCTTATACTTTTCCTGTTGACGATTCAACGACCGAGATTAATTCCCTAATCAACAACTAAGATTAGATTTGGCTTGATCCTCGTTATTTAGAACTTTCTCACCGATATTATATTAATAGACATTAATATTTTAATTTTCCTAAGTTTAGACTTAGGGTCTCATTAAAAATATTAATTATTTTAATATCTCTCCATCCAGGTGGAATTTCCTCAAACTATTTCTATGTCTTGGAGATCTCATGTGCCTTGGCCTCTCCACCAATTTTCATGGCTAGAGCACATTTGATGCTACCAAAAATAAACACTCCCTCTTAGCGAGGAATGTGTTCTAGTAATGCTTCACCATAGAAACATCACCCTGATTCTCCATATCGGTACATGTGTTGATTCTTGGCCAACTGCCTCACATCCTCTGCACTGCTACTTCCTGTCCTGCTGCCCATGACACTGCCACTGCCACTACTACATCTGTACTGCAACTCCCTCTCAACATGCTACATCATGCTGCCCATAGCACTGCCACTGCTAACTGTTGCACTGTAACTCAGCTATCAAGAAGTAAGTAACTAAATTCTCCCAACCACTGACATCTCAATCATTTTGGAAGCCTCGTGATGCTGAAGCTGCCTTTGCTGCTAACCTGTGCTCCCTCTGCTGCCACTGTGCTGCTGCAACCTCTTCTGTGCCTCTCGCACTGCTGCAACTTCTACTGCAGTGCCACAAAACTATGCACTCTAGCCCTACCTTGCTGCTCCACCACACTTTGCTCCACCCGACACCTGTCATCATGCTACCATCGTTAAGGGCTCCCGTAGCCGGATGTGATCCAAGAGTTTGGGCACCTCAAGGTTCCTGCCCCTAGCATGTAGTCTTCTTGACTACAACTCGATGTCTCCCCACCTCTTCTCTAGAGGTGCATGAGCACTCATGGAAAAATTGTCATCAGTCTCAACATCCTTCTCCACCTTTGTTGGAGCTACCTTCAAATCAAAAACTTCTCCCTTGTCTTTCTTCTTGGGGCACTGAGATGCATAATGTCCCAGCGCCCCACAGTTGAAGCACTTGACCTTGAAGATGTCCTTCTTCTTCCTCTTCCCTTACTGTCCCACAGATGATAGAGCCACATCCTCTCTCCCCTCTTTCTTGACTCGAATTCCCTTACCACTACTCCCCGCTTTGGTCAACCTCCTGATCTCCTCCAGTTGTAGAGTTTCCCACATCTCTTCCCAACTGGGGAGAGTCACTCTGCCCAAGATTCTTTTGACAAATGTCTCCCAGTCCTCGGAGACTGCATTTAGAGCAGTCTTGACCATAAACTCTGGATCCGGTGTAGACCCTACGAAGTGAGTTGGTTGTGAATTCCTTGCAACCAGAGGAGGAAGTGATTTATCTCTTATCCTTTCTACATCTGATATGACCTCAGCTGATTCTCCAATAGCATCTTTCGTTGCATGGAAGAGCCTTGGTATAAGGTGGCTAGGGCCTCCCACATCTCCTTTGATGTGTTCTTCTCAGCAACATGTGGTATGACATGATCATTCACTTCATCTAGGATCATGCATTTTGCCTTCGCCTTGGCCTCCTCATACTTCTCATTAGCATTCGGGTCAACTGGGACAACTACAATTTTCAAGGCATAGTCCTTGATGCGATGTTTATCGAGGATTGCCAAGATCTTGGCCTTCTAGATGACAAAATTGGAAGCCCTCTCCAATTTGTCTTGATCCCTCAATCCATTTACTGTCATCTCTGCTCCTCTTCAGGACTCCCTCTGAGTCCCGATTTCCCTCCTGGAAATCCTTTAGCCAACTGTCGAACCACTCCTCTCCAATCCTCCTTTGAAACTGAAACCATTAGGGGAGTTTTGAGGTCTAAAATGGGCCTCTTAAGGAAATTATAAAATAATAATGGAAATAATAAAATAAAATTAGCTTACATCATCAAATTTTAGAGGGAAGAAATGAAACACTCGTTGGATGAAGAATTTTATTTCTCATCCAAGGAGTACCCATGTACTTTTGATGGAACCTGCTACACGAAAAATGAGAAATACATGAAAAACGTGATTGCAATCACGTTTTTTCATGTATTTCTCATTTTTCGTGTAGTGGGGTTGTTAAGTTTTGGTATGTTCTATGCTTAGAGCAATTTATTTCAATTTTCACAATTAGCTCAATATCTTTTCTAGATTAGCAATCACATCAGCATTAAAGTAAACTGCAGATAGAACATAAACATAAATCACAGATGATAAGCCAAAACAAGAGGACACAAGATGTGGCGCTAGCCAGGGACAAACCCCAATGCGGGGAAACCTTTGATCAATTCTTCTTTTATGTTCTTCAACAGTTCAACAGAGAGAGACAGAGATAGTACATTTATAACAGAAGTCAACATTTTGACTTATCTAGATAAGAGCATAGATCATCTCTAAGAAGATGATACATGAGATCAGTTGAAGACATGTTGTTTCAACTGATTCTCCAAGGTAACTCCACCTATCATTGTGCTACATCTCGTCATCTTGCTGCACCTCATCATGTTGCACCCATCATTACAATGCTGGAACTCATGATTGCTGCACCTTATGTTGCACTGCGGTCCCATGTGCCATTGTTGAACCATGTTATCATATAGCATGTCTCATGTGCTTGCAGCACCATGCTTGCCACTATTATCCATGATGTCCACACTTACCATGCTTGTCATGCTGGTCATGCTTACCATGTTGTCCTTGCTTGCCATGCTATCCATGCTTGCTGCTGTCATGTAATCGTTGTTGTCCCACTTTGCTGCCTTGTCATAGTTGTTGTCCCACTTGTGCCACTGCTGCACAATTGTCATAACTGTCCTATGTCATTGGGCTGTCCCATCAAAGTTGTCGTCCCAACATGTTGTTCTCCCATTGTCCTATTTGTTAGTGACATTGCAATTCCTATGTGGCAGTATCCAACACCTTTATACTGTTGTTCATGGACAAAATTCGGTCACTGGTTAGGGCAACATCCTGTAACCTACAACAGTCCAACAATCAGCCCATAACTCACCTTGAATTATGTGGCCTCCCTTTATTTACAAGGTAGGTGACCTCGCTGGTTGAGGAGACACCAACAGCTCCATGTAGAGGGTTGTTTTGACCATCAAAACAATACTTACAGGCCTACGGCTTGCATACGAACCTTGCTGCATCTTCAAGTGGTCACAAGGGTGACATTAACGTCCCTTCTCGTTCGCTAAATTAGGCCTTGTATTGCTGCCTCTAGCCCAACTCCTAGGCCCTCCTAACAACAACTCAGTCCTCCAAAAGACCCATGACTTTGTTGTGGCTAGGACCTATTAGGGCAACATATATCCTTTTCTTGACTGCGGCTAGGTTACCCTTGAGATAGCGTAGGTTAGGGCTGCCTTTCATCTGCGTCTAGGGCTGCCTTCCATCTACATCTAGGGCTGCCTTCAATTTGTGTCTACGGATGCCTTCTATCTGTGTCTAGGGCTACTTTCTATCCGCGTCTAGGGCAGCCTCTTTTCCTCCAACGTCTAGGACATCCACTCCTAGATTTCTCTTCCACTAAAACCCAAGTCAAGTGGAGAGAAATCAAGATAGAAGTGTGTGTGAGAAATGACTCTTAAGTCATCTCCTTTTATACGAAAACGTTGAGCACAAGTGGGTTTATTTGGTTGTTGGCCGACCTTGACAAATTGTCTTATAACACAAATAAATTCATATCTCCATGAATACTTATCAGAATTGGATGATCTTTAGATCAATCCTACACCTCTCGATGAGAGGGATCTAAGAAAAATATTAGCTGTCATAAATAACATGACCCACATGGAGTTTTGCCCTAGTTGCCAATTTTAACACTCCCTCTCAACTAGGGAGAACTCCATCCACTGATCCATCTATCTGACTGTACTATCTCTGTCACTAGTGCCCTGCACTGCTCTGCTCTGCTCTACTCTACTTTGCTCTATTGAACCATGAAGAAGAAGAATTGATCGAGAATGTCTTATACCATTCTCTACTGACCCGAAGTCAGTTTTATTGATCCTAGATCAATATCACTAGAGTGTCTCAAAACACTCATACTGATCCCAAATCAATGGAGGTCATCCTAGCATAGGGAGTACGGTAGATAAAATAATGTGTCCATTAATAGTAATACTATGGTCCCTAACCCCATTTCCCTACTCATTGACCAAATGAGAGGTACTTCCCATGAGTCCCAGGCTGTATGTGTAGGATGCCTCGACAGGAGAACCACTCATCCTGTCCCTAAGTCGCGACAGGGTATCACAGGGGAAGGCTGAGCCATTCACCCTGTACACAATGCACCATTAGGGGAGGGTGAGTCGCCCTATGGTCACTTGTTGCTCCAAGCAGTACCCCAAGCCCCCCAGAGCTCCCAGAGCTCAATGCATGCATCATGCAATGCTCTCATAAGAAGGTCTCTCAATGACTCCAAGTCGTTTGGAAAGTCATAAATTTGACCTTTCCTCGGGGCTTAGATAGAATGTCTGCGACCTGTACATCAGTCTCAATGCAATGGAGCCTCCTCGCTCATCGACGTACCATATCACAGATAAGGTAGTATTTGATGTCTATATGTTGAATCAATTATAGAATACGAGATTCCTCAACAATCGAATCCCCCCCTGGTTGACACAGAGGATTACGGTGGTATCCATCATGTGTACAAACAACTCGCTGAAGAGCTTCCACAACCAAGAAGCTTCACATGAGATCATAATCGTAGCCATGTATTTGGTCTCAACGGTGTTTATAGCAACCGACATCTGCTTCCTGCTCATCTAAGATATCGAAGCAGAATCTAAAGAGAACCATCATTCATAAGTGCTCATGCGATCCTCCACATTGCCTTCTCATTCAACATTCGAATAATCATGTAGCTTCATATTTCCAACAATGTATCTCAATCCATGAGAGATTGTGCCTCGAAGATATGTCAGCAGATTCTTGGCATCAATCCAGTGTGGCTCAACCATATAGGAGCTCATCATACTAACTGCAAATCATATGTCCGGACAGAAGTTCACCAAGAACATCAACACGAATGAATTTACGAAATTCAGAGGCATTTCCCAAATTTGGTCTCGCATCACTACCATATAACTTCTTAAAGTTAAGATCCTCGAGGTAGTCACGGGCTTGCAGTTTACCATTCCACATCCATAATCCAACTCCCTCTTACTTCTGAAAATGAGAGGGTCTGCACCTATCGGAAATAGGTCGTCCTTAGAAGGTGCCGGTATGAGATGTCTATCATCCACAACCTTCAAGCAATGGTTTGGATCGTCTTCACTCCCAGTGAATCTCAGTTTCATCAGACAACTATCAATCCTCTCATACTACGCCCGGGGTGTTTTTCTTCAAGCCATAGAGGGATTTCTTCCACTTGTATACATGGGATTCTTGATCATGAATCTCAAACCCCTCGAGTTGTTCCAAACATGTGGACCTGCTACATGAGGGGAATGGTCCCCTTGTAAGCTTTTCCTTTGGTACATCTCATACATGTACCTTCATGCTCCTTTTGAATTCAAGCATCCCTGTCACCATTTGACTCACATCGAGTAGGGCCCCATAAGTAGACCTCCGATGTTATAGATGAGATATGTCAATTGACATGATCCCCAATGGACCATCCTGCAACTTGATACACATTGCCAACCCTGAACCCATGAGAAAAAGCATCTTTGAAAATTCTATTTTCAAACACGTACCTTTCCATCGATGAACGCCACCCTAAAACCTTTGAATTCCAATGCCGAAATAGACACCAGGTTCTTCTTGTTATCAGGTACATAAAAGAGATTCTGTAAATGAATCGAGTTACCCTCATTCAATTGAGGGGTAACATTCCCTACACCCTTTCTGGGATAGGTGGCATCAACTCCAAGTATAATCCCACGATTGTTTCCATCTCTACCAAATTAGAGAGAGCACCCTTCTATCCGATGAAGTGCCTTGAAGAACTACAATCAATAAGCCAGATTCCCAAAAAGTCTGAAGGAGAGGGCCAGTACAAGATAACGCTTCTTTATCTTATCAGAAACAACATTTGATTCTTCATACCTGGGGTTCCATGCTTTCTTGAAGAGGGCAGTTTCCTTGATGACCTGCATTACCTGTCATTCCTTTGATCGATGTCCTTGTAATGATTGTTATCATCATCAAGTGATGTGTCCCTACCATTCGGACACTCCTTCGCATAATGGTCGAACTTATTGCAAGCAAGGCATCTGCCTTTCCTTCTGTTAGGGCTTGAAATTTCACCTCAGGCTGAGAAAGGTAAACCTCAAGGCTACATCAAACCATTTAGCCTCGTAGCTAGCCCTACGGGGCAGGAGAAGGCTCTCTCCGGTCAATCTCGGCAGATCTTCAATGGGATGAGATGACCAACAAGGTAACACTGATATTAGGCTAGTAAACTGATTAAAAAGGTTGATTTGGGGTTTTTTGGGTTTTTGGTGGCAAATTGAGGAATCGCAATTTTGGGTGCAGGGATTTGACACAGTTTCTGCAGGGGGTTCTTTGGGGCGAGGTAGGAGACCGTATTGATGCCTTTGATTGAGGTGAGTGGATGGAAAAGACCGGTGAGGAGCTAAGGAGAGCAAATAATACTTTGAATTCTCCTTAAATAGTAGAAAACATAGAAATTAAACAAATTTAAAAGCAGAGCATGGCAAGCATGAATTCTTACTTTAACACTTCATTTGTTTAATATGCAGAAGGAAAGAAAGGAGATGATCACATAAACACACTTACAAGAACATTTAGAAACACACCATCAACACATGAGTCCACAAGAATCCCAAAGATGACTGCAAAACCCTGGTTTTCCTTAGCCAAAAATTGCAGAGATACAGTGAAATAATACAATGATAGCTTCTCCCTCAAGAGTCCAACCATGAAAATGAGCAAGAAAGTACATAATATAGATGATCTAACCTCTTTCCCTGCCTCCATGGGTCGAGCTCACTATCCTAGGAGCTGTTTCAACCACCTCTAAACTAAGCACTACAAAATAGGCAGTCAAAACAACTTGCCTCTATAAACTTGGAAACCAGTTCATACATTCAATTTTTACCCTTTACATGAATAAATCTTCTAGAAGAGTTACAAAAGGGTAAAAGTGTCTAAAAAGTGTCACAATTACATCAAAGAGGACCATCATTAACCTCAAAAAGTCAAACCAAGTCAAACTGTGCTTTTCCGAGCTGTTACAGTGAAATCTGGCAAAGTTTGCCTGACGGGTCGCGCACCTTTGGAGCTCTGTTTGAGGCACTTGCAGGTGTCAGAATTGGGTGCAGGATAGCTCGTTGGAAAGGTCTGTGAGTCTACTTTCCAACCCAACTGGAATTTTTGGATTTGGAGGTCATTTGCCCTGTCAAAAATTAATTCTCCCAAGACTGGTTTCTGCAACTCAAAAAAGGGGCAGAAAGTCAAATTTTGCATGTATTTTGACCTTTTGGAGGCCCAAAACTCCATAAAAACTCAAGTCCATCCATAGGCATATGTAACTTTGCATGACAAATCTAGAAATGTTGAGTTTTTGCAAAAAGGAGTTGCCATGACAAAGGGTCTCACCGGGGGTGAGACCCGTTGAGGAGCCAAAACCTGTAAATTTCCAAAAATTGCCAAAATTACCCAAAACTTTCAGAATTTTTTTGGGATTTGAGCTGTGGCTAGGCTAATGAGTGCCATGATCCTTGAGTGAAGCCTCAACCAAGATACGGAGGGGATTTGGCTTCTTTCTCTGTTTTTGGGCCTCGGTCAACCTCCTTTGAAAAACTTTCATTTTGGCTTTGCATACATGCATCCTTGCCCAATAATGATTTTTCATATTCCTCAGCAGCTTTTTCTCTTGGTTGGCCTTAGCCAACAGCCTCTCTAAGTATGCATTCACTTGGATGAGCATTGACTCTCGGTCTGCAGGCAATGGATCACCGGGTCTTCTTCGGTTCAAGACTCGGTCACTACGAATCCTCCATAGCTCATCAAGTGCTTTCTCCTCCTCCAGCTGTTTGTTCCGCTGCTCCAGGTAAGTGATAGTCCATTGGGCACCCTCAAGTCTCCTCTGCAAAGCATCATTTTCAGCTCTCAGATGCTGAATGATCTCCTTTGCCTCTCGGCTAGGAGAACTGGCCTCAAGATCAATGACCTCGGTGTCTGGGACTCCTGATGGACCCTCATGAATCATAGGCTGTTTGCCCCTCTGTGCTACCTGTGCTAATGAAGAGAGCGAGGCCCCTTCCAACTGATGTGGAGATAACACTCGTTGAGATGATGATGAAGGCGAGACCCCTTCCACCTGCTGTGGAGATAGTACTCGCCTGGCTGCTGCAAATAAGGCCCTTGGGCCTTTCTGATAGGTGACCAGAGGTGTGGAGCTGACATGTCGGGTGACCGGAATATCAGGCTGCTGAGATGGTCCTCCCTCCTCATGAATGACCTCATGATGTGGCTGGGGTGGCACTGTGAAAAACTCATGAGAGATAAACTCCTCCCTGAGATACCCTGCTGTGTCAACTGATGCAAGACTATGAGTTGAATCAAACCATAATGACATAAGCTCCTGTACTGCTGGGCCGGGGTCTTCCTCTGCAACATGGGCACCATCTTCTGAATGTTCTGAAAGAAGAAAACCGGGATGTTCATCATCCTCACTCGGGTGAAGTGCATCAAGAGGCGAATGTGATATGAGTACACCTGTGAAAATCTGCCCTCACAGGTAAAATAGTGCATAATAAGCCTCATGATGGGAGCATACTCGCTCCGGAGAAATCTGAATGGAAAAACACCCGCTAAATGTCTCAAGAATGGTGGCCAGACATAAGGCTCAAAGTGAACAGTATCTAGCAACTTGCGTTTAGGCCACACCTCACCAACATTCGGTATCCCTGTAGCATGTGAGATCACCTCGGGTGTCAATGTAAAATCTACCCCTGCTAGATTGACATGTCCATCATGCAAATGTAAAACAAAGAGGCGAGCCAACTCTCTGTGATGTTGAATCCGGGAGATCCTCTCACAAAACTGATAACAAGACATGTACTGAAAACAAGTGACTGCCATAGGACAAGCCTGTAATTCTGCCAAAGAGGTGGGCTCCTCTCGCTTATGATGTCCACCCTTACCACCCCTGCGAGGCCTCCTCTGTACCTCAACCTCTGTGGATGATGAATGGTCATCACTTTGCTCATAAGTTTCGGTTTCTGACATGGTTTAGGAGCAAAGTGGACAAACTGAACTGCTGTCTCTGCCTGCAAAAAGTGTTGAACTCTATGCTCGAACAATTTGATAGCTTGGAGGGTGTTTGAGGGAATTTGTTTGGAGTTTGCAGCAAAACAGTCCAACGGGTCGCGCACCACGCCCAACGGGTCGCGCCCCTCTGACGGGTCGCACCCGTTGTTTTTCTGAACTGTGGGAGACCCTCTGACGGGTCGCGCGCACCCAACAGGTCGCGCACCTGGCTCGACGGGTCGCGCCCCTCTCTGCTGCCCGAAATCGCTATGTCTTTGCTCCCTTCTCTCAATCACTCTCTCAAACCTCTCTTGCAAGCGTTAGGATACACAATGAGAGTGAAAGGAGGGAATTTGGGATTTTATAAGTTTCATTTAAAAAAAAAATTCATTCATAAACCCACTTTCTAAAGTTTATCTTTGACACTTTTATAACACTGACTTTTGGTTTCCTTTATCCTGAATTTGACTCATTGAGTGCTTTGACTTGATTCTTTTTGCAGGTAGATCATCTGAGGGACCTTGGCAAGGGGACCAGGGTTGCACTTTGTCCGCTGAAGACTTTTGAAATTTCATCACTTATTTACAAAAACTCGGAAAATGACCTTGGCTTTAAAAACAAAGTTTTTAAATCCAAGGTGAAAATTCACTGTACAAGATAAAAATATCGAAGAAACACGTTTGCAAACCTCCCTCTGGCTTGCTGAGTACTCATGGATTTTCAAAGACATGACCTTGCAGAGATAAATGACCAAAACCCTAGACCTAGGACTTTGAACTCAAGACAAATCAAGACAAGCTTGAAGAACTTAATGACTGATATGACCTGATCCAGCAAAGCCAAGAGGGGTATAAATAGACCAGCTCCTCCATCAGGGTTATGGCATGCCTAACAGGATGCAAAATTTGACACTGATGAGACACCTACGAATGCAAATGCAAAGAGCTTTGATCGCTGATGGAGGGCTTTCAAGACCGACACTAACACCTTCCACCCTTAGATCCAGACTTCCCATTGAAGTGATCTTTAGGTAGGCCATCAGAAGCTTCCGCTACACCATTCTGATAATATTCTCTGCTTCGACTTCACCCTTGGTGAGTTTGAAGAGGGATGAGGAATCCATTGATCCTTTTGTCCTTTCCTAACTGTCTTTAGTGATTTCTCTTTCACTCTTGCTTGGGCTTTATCTTCACCTCCTTCTAATACAATGTTAAGTTTTGGTATATCCTATACTTAGAGAAATTTATTTCAATTTTCACAATTAGATCAACATATTTTCCAGATTAGCAACCACATCAACATTAAAGTAAACTACAGATAGAACATAAACATAAATCGCAGAAGACAAGCCAAGACAAGAGGACACAAGATGTGGTGCTAGCGAGGGACAAACCCCAATCTGGGGAAACCCTTGATCAATTATTCTTTTATGTTCTTCAATAGTTCAGCAAAGAGAGAGAGATAGTACATTTACAACAGAAGTCAACACTTTGACTTATATGGATAAGAGCATAGATCATCTCTAAAAAGATGATACATAAGATCAGTGGAAGACATGCTGCTTCAACTGATTCTCCAAGGTGACTCCTTCACCTATCATTGTGCTACATCTCGTCATCATGTTGCACCTCACCGTGTTGCACCACGTTGCACCCATCATTACAATGCTAGACCTCATAACTGCTACACCTTATGCTGCATCGTTGTCCCATGTGCCATTGTTGAACCATGTTATCATACATCATGTATCATGTTCTTGCAGCACCATGCTTGCCACTGTTATCCATGCTGTCCACGCCTTCCATGCTTACCATGCTTGTCATGCTGATCATGCTTGCCACGTTGTCCTTGCTTGCCATGCTATCCATGTTTTCTGTTGTCCATGCTTTCTGTTGTCATGTATAGATGCTGTCCCACTTTGCTGCCTTGTCATAGCTATTGTCCCACTTGTGCCACTGCTGCACAATTGTCATAGCTGTCCTATGTCATTGGGTTGTCCCATCAAAGTTGTCGTCCCAACATGCTGCTATGCCATTGTCCTATTTGTTAGTGACATTGCAGCTCCTATGTGGCAATATCCAACACCTTTGTACTATTGTTCATGGACAAAATTCGGTAAATGGTTAGGGCACCCTCCTGTAACCTACAACAGTCCAACGATCAACCCATAACTCACCTTGAATTATGGGACCTCCCTTTCTTTACAAGGTAGGTGACCTCGCTGGTTGAGGAGACACCTACAGCTCCATGTAGAGGGTTGTTTTGACCATCAAAACAATACTTACAGGCTTGCAACTTTCACATGGACCTTGTTACCTCTTCAAGTGGTCACAAGGGTGACCTTAACGTCCCTTCTCTTTGGCTGAAGTAGGCCTTGTATTGCTGCCTTCTAGCCCAACACCTAGGCCCTCCTAACAGTAGCTCAGTCCTCCAAAAAACCCATGACTTTATTGCGGCTAGGACCTATAAGGGTAGCGTATATCCTTTTCTTGACTACAGCTAGGTTACCCTTGAGATAGCGTAGGTTAGGGCTGCCTTTCATCTGCATCTAGGGCTGCCTTCTATCTACGTCTAGGGCAACCTCTTTTCCTCCAACGTCTAGGGCTTCCACTCCTAGATTTCTCTTCCACTAAAACCCAAGGCAAGTGGAGAGAAATCAAGATAGAGTCGTGTGTGAGAAATGACTCTCAAGTCATCACCTTTTATAATAAAACATTGAGCATATGGGGGGTTTATTTGGTTGTTGGCCGACCTTGACGAATTGTCTTATAACACAAATAAATTCATAACTCCATGAATACTTATCGGAATCGGATGATCTTTAGATCAATCCTACACTTCTTGATGAGAGGGATCCAAGAAAAATATCAGTAGTGATAAATAAGATGACCCACATGGAGTTTGGCCCTAGTTGCCAATTTTAACAAGGGTCCATCAAAAGTATGCAACATGAATACTCCTTCGATGAGGAATTAAATTTTGCATCCATTGAGTACTCCCGATTAAAATTTGAGTAAAACCTTCAAGAGATAAGTTGAAAATACGAGTTAAAAAAGTAGTTTTATTATTTTATTATTTTTTAATATTTTTACTTTTTACTCCAAAAATAGTGAATCATCTCCCATGGTTGACATCATCATCTTGAATCCTATTGGTTCTTAAAAATTTTATTTTAGTTGTACATTTTTCTAAGGAGGCCCATTTTAGACCTCAAAATTCCCCTAATGTCGGATCTGGATTCCTTGGCTAGAAATCTGTCGAGGTAGTGATTCCCTCTACCTTGGTTCCGTCTCCTTAGAAACTGTTCTGTACTGACAGAAACAACGTCCCACCAGCTCCTCAAATCACAATTTGCACAACTCCCTTAGCCCCAACAACTGAAGAATCTGAGCCACTAAGGTTCTGCGCAATCACGATGAAGGCTGAATCTACTCCTCTGGCCAACTACGTCAATCCTACCTAGCTGAGAAGGATGGCGTGGCTCTGCGTGAGCCTCTTCTGCCTCTGCGTTGGCCCTTCCCTTGGTTCGAAATGCTGATGCAGGCTCTGCGTGAGCCTCTGCGTCACCTCTTCTCTTGATGCTTCAGCTGTGGAACAATGTTGTCTCTCAAGATAACTGCGTTTGCAAATTTTTCAGATTTCTTCTACTGGTGCCTTCAGTCCTCCTGTTATCTGTAATTGCTCTGATAACATGTGAAAATTTATGAATCTAACACATCAGAAAACTCTTACTACTATTTTTGGTTTATTATATCCTCCTTGTTCTTTACAATAACAAGTTATTTAATCATACAAACATCGAAATAAACACAATAACAACCTTCACAAATATACAAATCAACAACTGAAATAAACCGAGACAACACAAGGGACACCGTTATTTTTAGACAATCGTCCCTGGAAAAACCCAATGCGGGAAAACTAGTGCAACAGATATGAGAGTTTTATTATTATGCAGTTTTCTGAATACAACTAGGGTGCCAAAAATGGCTCAGCCAACAGAGAATTCCATCAGCAGTAGTACCTATTTTCAGAGACAGATATTCCGGCTAAACAACAACCGGATGAATAGCCCCACAACGACTTCGATTGCTCCCTTAGCTAGGCAGCGAAAGCTGCTCCAAGCTATCCTCAAGAACTGCGTCACCCTCCAGGGACTATGTCACCCTCCCTACGATTATGCGTCAACTAACCAACTCTCAGTCTACCCCACGAAAATTCCTCAGCGCAACCTCTTCAGCCCAACGTCAGCTCTGCAGCCCTCTAAGCTGCCTGTGTTAGCCTCTTGGCCCTCTGTGTCCTCTGCGCAGGCCTCCTCAGTCTCTGCGTCAGCCTTCCTAGCCTCTATGTTGTCTCTCCAGCACTCTTTCTGCCTCTCTGCTATGTATTCTCGGCCTTCTGCCGAACTTCCCCTCATTGCAATTGATCACTAGTTCGATTAGCTCAGAAAACCTCGCCCCAGAAAATCGAACTGATTGATCTCTCTTGGTGTCTTGGTGTGTCTCCAACTGACCCTCAAGCCTCCTCTTATACTTTTCCTGTTGACGATTCAACGACCAAGATTAAGTCCCTAATCAACAACTAAGATTAGATCTGGCTTGATCCTCGTTATTTAGAAATTTCTGACCCATATTATATTAATACACATTAATATTTTAATTTTCCTAAGTTTAGACTTAGGGCCTCATTAAAAATATTAATTATTTTAATATCTCTCCATCCTGGTGGAATTTCCCCATACGATTTCTAGGTCTTGGAGATCTCATGTGCTTTAGCCTCTCCACCAATTTTCATGGATAGAGCACATCCGATGCTACCAAAAATCAACAGAGAGCTCTATTATAATTGTGTTGCACATATGGAAGACTCTCAACCCACATTCGAGGATGCTTGGAGCTATACATGCAGAGTATGTGCACTATCATCCTATTGACGACCTTCATCTAGCCATAAGTCTCGAGATGGAAGACAGTTGATTTGGTGAGCTTGGTGTCCAATAGTGTCTAGAGGCTTGACCAGAATGTGCTCAGGAACCTGCTATCCCAATCTAATATAATGGTGTGTGGGATCCCAAAATGTAGCCATAGTCGTTCAAAGAAGAGTTTGGCAATGTCCTCTAATGTGATACTCTTCTTGCAGACCGCCAATATAGCCATCTTAGAAAATCTGTCCACGACTACAAATACACAGTCATTACCATGCTTGGTAGAAGGGAGGCCAAACATGTGGTCCATGGATATGGATTCCCACGGTTGACTAGGAGTAGACAAAGGAGTGTACAGGCCTTCTTGATGATTGGCTTGATGATGACACAGACAGTGCAGGATATGATATATTTCCTAGCATCCAGTCATAGTTTGGGCCAATAAAAATACTTTTGTAGTACAACCACAATGTTCTCCACATCAAAGTGTCCTGTGACTTGACTGTAGTGTGCCTCCCAAATCATTTTGGCACGCTTGATTGAAGGAACACAAATGTGGCCCAGGTAGCATAATAATGCATCATGGAGGTGGAAATTAGGAACTTGCTTGCCAACTACTAGCATCTGGCATGTCGAGGTGAACTCTGGATCAATTTTGTATAGTTGTGGCCATCTAGAGGTCTCGTGATCACAAGAGTTGAAAATAGTAGTCAGTGATGCAACTAGGGGCCAACTGAGGCAGTCTGCAACATGATTGGTGCTGCCCTTTTTGTATTTATTGTTCAAGTGGAATTGTTGCAGATATGTAGACCACTTCTGATGGCGATCGTTCTGCAACTTCCTTTGAGTCTATATAAACTAAAGAGGTTGGTGATTGGTGTGGATGACCTTCTTCTTCCCCAAAATGTAGTGCTTCCATCGTCGGAAAGTTTGCATGATGGAATTCATCTCTTTATCATAGGTGGGGTACTTACGAATTGTATCAGAAAGTGTCTCACTATGATAGCCCACTGGATGCCCACGCTGGGTGAGGATTGCACCAATAGCATAGTCTGAGGTGTCTGCTTCGATTTCAAATGGCTCTTGCAGGTCTTGCAGTGTGAGTGGCGGTGCTGAGCAGAGGCAGTGCTTCAACTCAACGAAAGCCATCTGTTAGGAATCAGACTAGGAAAACTTTGCTTTCGCCCCACCCTTAGTAATTGACTCAAAGGCCAAGTGATATGTTAGAATCCCAACACAAACCTCCAATAGAAATTTGTAAGGCCAAAAAGTTGCAAAGCTCTGTTAGAGTGATTGGGGCTCGCTAATCCCAAATGACTTGGATATTCGTCGGGTCCACATGCACGCCACTCTCATCTATGATTTAACCCAAGTATTGGACCTGGTTCATACCAAAGGTGCATTTCTCCAAGTTGGCACACAGTTTGTGTTGCCGAAGGGTTTGAAGGACCTGTCAAATGTGTTGCAAGTGCTATTCCCAACTCTTGCTGAAGATGAGGATGTTGTCTAGATAAACCACCACGAACGAGTTGGTGAAGGGCCGCAAGATGTCATCCATTAGCCTCATAAAAGTAGCAACGGCATTTATCAACCCAAAGGGCATAACCAACCATTCAGAAAGGCCTTGGATTTAAAGGTGGTCTTCCATACATATGTGGGCTCTATTAGAACCTGGTGGTAACCAGACTTCATATTGATCTTGCTGAAATACTTGGCCCCCTTGAGTTGGTCCAGCTGGTCATCAATTCGAGGGATTGGATACCTATTCCTGATTGATTTTGTTTAGTGCCCAATAATCAATGTAGAGCCTCCAAGTCCCATCCTTCTTTTGTACAAGTACAATCAAGCTCCCACAAGGCGAGGAACTTGGTCGGATGTGTCCTTTTTGTAGTAACTCCTGGATTTGCTGCTTAATCTCTTCATTTTCTAGAATGGAGCGACGATATATTGGCCCATTGGGTAGAGGTGCTCCCGGAGTTAAAAGGATTGAATTCTTGACCTAACAATGCAAGGGTACCTCTGTGAGTGAGGAGAAGATGTCCTTGTATTCTTCCACGACCGTATCCACCTGCTTCTACTGCTTGGAGGAACCCTTCCTTGGGGCCATGGATGTGGCTATGAACTTCCCCTTACTTTGAGAGTGAATCAGAAAGAAAACAAATTTCCCAGTCTTGGAGATGACTTCAATACATTGCTTAGTAGAGATCAAAGAGATGGCGGTATGTGGGGCTACCTCCGGTATCATGTATAACTTAGTACCCAAAGAAATAATAACAAAGCGAGGTCTAGACTCATATACAACATGTCGCTTCCATAAGTGTGGTTGTCCTAATAATACATCACAAACATCAAGAGGAGCAACATCAAACAATACCTCATTGTGAAGGCCTTGATGTTGTAGGGGAGGCGACACTATTAGCAGACGCGAAGATCTCGTCCTTGGTGAAGCCATCTGATGGTGTATGTTTGTGGATGTGTTGTAGTCGATAAGCCCAGTCGCTTCATGACCTCTGCTGAAATGAGGTTATTTTGGCTCCCGTTTTTGACAATGAACTGCAGCAGAGAACCCTTCACCCACATCTGTGAGTGGAATAGACGCTCCCCCTCTTCTGCATCTTCAGGCTCAATCTTCTGGATCTTGGTGGTGGCCATAGTGACACTAGGCTCCATGTTAATGAGCTACTTCCCTTTGTCATTCCCCTTGTCGGGTTCTGACTCAGAGTTAGAACCTGCGTCAGAATTAGAAGCCTTTAGCTCAGCCACCAGTGACTGCTTGGTCCGACACTCACTTGTGTTGTGAGTGGAGCTCTTGTGGAACTCACACCACTTTCCTGTGCCCTTCTTTGTGTCTGTGGTGTTGTTCTTTTCTTGCGGCTTCGGCGGGTTATCCTGGGTTGCCCCGCCTTGGCTTTGCTCTTAGCTCTACGGTTTGGGGGCGCCTTTCCCTTGCTTCAGATTTTCATATCCAAAGTCTCGCTTTTTCTATTTAAGCTTCTGCTCAATCTTGACTGTGTATCGGTACGTTGTGCTAAGTGAGGAGATGTCCAAGAACTCCATCTCATCCTGGATGTACCTGTGTAGGCAACCATGATACTTGAGTACCAAATGTTTCTCAGAATTCTTGATATCCAACTTCGTGTGAAGGGTATGAAAAAAATTGGTAAATTCTGAAACGTCTTGGTCCCTTCCCTGTCATAGTGTGGTCCACTTTATGTATTTATCCTCATAGCTTCAGACAGGGTAGTATTGCTCCTTGATGGCGTCCCGGAACAAATCCCAAGTGGGTTTCACCGAAAATAGTGAGGGCGTACTTTCATCCTTCTGCTCACAGTAGGTTTCCCACCAGTCCTTGATGTGGGGGTGACTTTGAGAAGAGAGAGTAATATTTTCCCAGCTGGAAAAATCGTGAACAGAAAAATATCCTTATAGTAGATTTAACCACTTATCTACGATGTTCGCATCTATTTGACCCTCAAATATGGGAATGTCAAAGTTAACTTGTACCTTAAAGGGTGTGGCACTTCCAAAGTAGATGCTAGGAGTAGATGCGTCATCTTTGGGTAGCCGCTGAAGGATCTGGGAAAAGTTGTCCATCATCATGTTCCTTTGTTGCTCAAGGGATTCTTGGAACAATATTTTGAAAGAATATCCTGCCCCCTCGTCTTTCTTTTCTTTTGACATGGGAGGCCACCGGGATTAGCGAGGCTAGCCTTGCAAAGGTTCAGCCAGTTCAAGCCCTAATTCCTTATATCCTGACCTCATTGGGGACATGCAAAGAAAAACAAAGAAAGAGCAGACCGCCCTGATACCATTGATCCAAATTTAAACAGGAACACAACAAATTACAAATATAACCATAAATACAAAGAATCAACATAAATAACACTTCATTTCATTAATATCAAATACTGAAATATGCTTACAAACATAATGGAAATAGGACTAACTATCTCTGAGAAGAGATCTGGCGGCTACATGCGTCTAAACTGTGTTATAATGAGGCTCAAGGGCCTATTTCTTATTGAAAAACATGAGAAATCCCTAAACAACCAAAACTCTAACCCGAAGAGATGTAACGCCAAGAGTTTGTGGGTCCCGTTGGGGTTAGTTGGGAAACCAACTTCCCGAGGTCATAACTTGGTCATATTATCTTCGTTTGGAACATCTAATACTTTGTTGGAAAGGTCTCTCCGAGTACTACAAGATTTTCTGCACACCCTTGGCCTTGGTTATGGGCCTGTATCGGACCTAAAAAAACCATTTAAGGGTTCAAAACTGCTCCGGAAGTTCAGGACCCGAAAAACTGCTAAAAATAGTAAACGCTGAAATAAACAAGGAAACAAATGAAACTGACTGGATGTCTAGGTGGGATAGGTGGGTGGCCACTAATATCCACCTGGATTAGCTACCCCATTCTAGTTCGAGATAGGTTTTTCATGTTTTAAATTAGTTTTACATTTGCATCTTAGTTTTTCTTTAAGTCCTCTCTTAAAGGGGAAAATAAATCATTCAATTGCGGTTTGATCAACCTTTTTAAATCGATGAAACCTTTGCGTTGATTTACTTATTTAATTTACATCTTTAAAGATCGGCAAAAGAAATGTAACATGATGTAATGCAAGTGTAAATAGATTAATGATTAGTTTATGTTATATTAGTTTTAGATTAGATTAGATTTAAGTTTAAGGGTAACTGGACCCAAAACCAGTCGGAACCACCATCTTCAATGAAAAGGAGATGCTTTAAGTTCCCGATGGGGTGGTCTCCCCTAATGTTGACGGAGGACATTTTTTCCAATCAACACAATCCTAGAGAGAAAAACACTGGAAAAAACCTAGTGAGGAATTCTCCTCACCTGACAGGCAAATCCAGCTATAAAGATAGACCTATGAAACCCCCTATGAATTGTCTTGTGTCACCCTCTGTGCGGGCTCTGTGCAGAATCTAATCCATATGACTTGGATATATGAGTTGCTTCTTTTGTTTACCACTAACTCTAGAAACACTTCTCCCGTCCTCTTTAAAATTCTTCTGCCACTGGAACACTAAAACGAATTCTTGAATCTGCAAATCAAACTGCCTTTAGAGGATATTGCATAGTCCCTGTGTCAGCCTCATTGTGGCTCTTCTGCCTCTCTTTAAATGCAATCATTGGATATCGAAATCTTCCTCTAGCTTCACTGTCTCCGCCTCATTGTCTCTGCTTCCTAACTGAAGCTCGAAATCTCTGGCAACTGACTACTGCTAATCTGGAAATTCGAATTCTCCAAGTGATTCTTGTGTGTTCTCCATCACCACATCGATCCCTTCTTATACCTTCCTATTGAGACTCCAACAACCAAGATTAAATCTTAATCAATGGCTCACATCATTTTTGGATCGATTCGTCTGAGTTTCTAGACTATTCTCACATTGACTTAATTAATTATGATTAATTAACCAATTTTCCTAAGTTTAGGCTTAGGAAACATTAAAAAATTGTTAATAATCTAATTAAGTCATCTTTAGGTGGAATTTCCATAAAAGATTTCTGGGTTTTGGAGATCTCATGTATTCTATCCTCTCCACAAAATTTCATGGCTAGAACACATCCAATGCTGCAAAAACTAACAATCACGTTGATCCATCTAACTTAATATATCCTTTAGGTGAAAACAAGAAGCATCCTATGTGGTGTAATTCCACTAAAGTGTAAGAAGAGGATCACTGAGGTGACAATGTAAATCCACCTCATTGTTGGAACAAGGTTTAGCCATTTCCTTGTGAGGCCTCTCCCAAGGTCTGCTAGAATTTGAGGTAAGAATCCCCACAAGGATGCTTCCCTAGATAAATCACCTAATAATATCTTTAACCAAAAATGGCTTAAGGGTGATGTAAGGTCTAATGGTTATGGAGGGATGTATTGTCAAGGCTTTGTTGAGCATGATAAGAGATACAAGAAATCGATGTTATGATCCTTGCACTTTAAAAATGATAAAAAATCAATAATTATAGTCCTCTTCAAGGGGGAACCTCCTTTTACAATGAATACAATGTACAAGACAATATTTGATGAACTTAAGACTAGGTCTCATATTAATGTGTGTGTGTGTGTGTAGTGGAGACAAAGGGTACAATTATAATAAAATAATACCATGAGGGGTTCTAGCCTACATAACAATATGACAATATAAATGTAATCACTTAATATACATGGCTTAATAAGGGGTTTTGGGGTTAAATGGGGTTTACCATGCTCCTCTCCCTCAAAGAAGTGTTTTCCTCAACGCTTTACTATTTGTGGGTGTTTCTACATAAATGAATCATTTTCCCATTCTTCCAATGGTAGGTTCTTCCACTTGATGAGGTGCTCAATAATTGTTCGATTTCTCAACTTCTTAGTCTTTGTTTCCAAAATTGTTTCTGGTTCTAGTATTATTTTATCTTCATTAAACTATGGTATAATAGTTTGGATTGAGATCTTATCATCGATTACATTCTTTAAGCAAGAAACATAGAAGACTGGATGTACACGTGAATATGGAGGTAGCTCCAATTTGTAAGCCATATTTCCAATCCTCAGCTACACCTTATAGGGACCATAATTCCTCAAAGCTAATTTATTGTCTTTTTGTTGCTTAAGGGACATATGTTTATATGGTTATAGTCTCACAGATATCCAATCCCCACTTCAAATTCCCTTTCATTGCAATATTGATATGATTGTTTTATCCTATTTTGTGCCATAACCAAGTTGTCCTTCAATAGTTTGAGAACCTCTTGTTGGTGTTGTATGTGGTCCTCTACTATTTTGGCCTTTATATTCTCTTTTAATATTGATGTTATGGATGGAGGATGATATCCATAAAGTACCATAAATGTTGACATTTTGATGAAGTATGGAAGGATGTGTTGTTCCACCATTCTTTCAAGGGCAACCGTTTGACCCATTGTGTTTGTTTATCAGATCCAAAACAATGTAGATATCCTTCTAAAAATTCATTCACAATATCATTTTTCCCATTAGATTGAAGATGGTAAGATGAGCTGTGAGCGAATTGAGTACCAAAACAAGAAAATAATTTCCATTGAAAATTGGATCTCTGTCACTTATAATAATATTTTGTATTCCATGTAGCTTTTGGACTTTTCCATGAATTATTCTACCACAATGCTTGCTTTAAAATGATGAGAAAGATAGAAAAAGTGGGCATGCATTTTCATTTGATCTACCTTGTATAATGACACTCTTTCCTTCATAATTGGGTAAACCTGTAATATAATCCATTGAAATTTCTTCCTAACACTAGCTTTGTATGGCTAATGGCTGAAGGAGCCCTGGGTTTTTGACAATATCTCTTTTATTTTGTTGGCACACCACACATTCTTCAACAAACTTTTGCACATCTACTTTAAGACCTTTCTAAAAAAAATCTTTCTTGATTCCATGATATGTCTTCAAGAACCCTGAATGTTCTCCTAAAGGAGAAGTGTGTAATCCCAAAAGGACCTTATGTTTGAGTTGAAGATTCTTACATAAGTATAAGTGATCTTGATACCATAACAAATCATTTTTATAAATATTTTTTTCTATTGCATCAAGGTCATCCTATAGATGTTGAATGATCTATTAATTTTTAGGGCTAGGTTGTTCTTTGTTGTAAATAATTGCATTTTTTAAAAAAATCAACATTTTCATATTATATTCTTTGTTGTAAATAATTGCATTTTTTTAAAAACTCAACATTTTCATATTATATTCACTCCAAAACATCATATCATCATTAACAATTATGTAGATATAACAACAACATCACTAATGCAATGGAACAGTAAGGAACAATAGAAGAAAAACATACACAATAGATATCCCTGGATTTAGGTTAGAGACTAGGGAAAAACCCCACAAGGGGGAAAACCAAACCAAATTATTCTTCTTAGATATTCATCAAATGTTCAACTAAGATACAAGGTACAATAAGTATGAGACACATATTTCAAAATCCAATACATTAGGTTTCCTAAGCCAAGCCTGACAACAAAAAAGTATAGGGAGGTATTAACCAACCCTCTATGATAGATTTCCAAGTAGAATATTCTGTTGTCAAGCCACTATCATAGATACAAGCCATACATCAAGATTATATCATTGTCATATATCACTGTCATATAGAGACTAGAAACCATGCATCAACATCAATGTTATAAGATCACTATGAAACATCTAGATGATTGCCATATCAAGGTCATAACCATGACATAGCAAAAGTCACTATGCCATATATTATCATAGATATATCACATGTCATTGGCATATCAAAGATCATTGTCATGCTTCCAAGTCACAGTCATATAAATCAATGTCAATGTTTCAAAGTCAATATCACTGTCACATTTATCATTAGGTAATTGTTATATCAAGGTTACTTCCATAAACAAAACCGAGATAGATGCATGCCGCAATTGCAAGCTACATACGCAATGTGAGCTACAAAGATAATGTCAACGAGCCATATAGAATGTAAGCCACCAAGATATGTCACCGAGCCATAATAAATGTAATGAATGCCACAAAGAGTGTGAACCAAGTAGAAAAAATGCGAGCTATTGTTATGAGCCATCAAACCATTGTAATACCATACAATGTGAGCCACTGTAACTAGCCATCGAACCACTGTAATACGACATAATTTGGGCCACTAAAACTAGCAATCAAACCATTATAATATGACATAATGCGGACCACAATGAATATAAGTCAAATCACAGTAATGCAATGCCATAGAGAATAACAAATCAAATCATTCAAAGATAGCCTTGTAATGCGATGTGATAGAATCATTGTAATGTGATGTCATAAAACCACTGTAATATATATTGAGCCTCAAATTTATATGAGCAAGCCACAGTAATGTAATGCCATTGTAATATATATTGAGCCTCAGAGCATGCAAACCATAGAAACAATGCAAATCAATGTAATGTTTGTCTCAGTGGTAGCGAGCCAGAGAGATATGATAATGAGCCTCAGAGATAAGTGTAAGATTCTTTTATTAATATTAAAACATCAAATATACACACAAATTGAATGAATCAAATGGAGGAACATTAACAGGTTTTTTTATTTATCCTTTGAGAAAAGGGGCACATCCCTTAGGGTAGACCTACTTGTAAAATTTGAGGTCGACTTGTAAGTGGAAGGAAAACTTGAATTCAAATTTGCTCACCATAATATTTAAATATATTTTCCCTTAATGATTTCTTGCCCAAATTTTGCCACATTAATAATAATATTTATTTATCCAATTTTAATTTTCCTTTTGGGGAAAGATGGGTTTCTATGGGGAAATTTGTCCCATAACCGCCCCTAATTTTCAACACTCCCTCTCAGTTAGGGAGGAATTTCCATCTTCAACATAAGTCTCATCTCAGATTTATATGTTTGCGATGTCTCATCTAATCTCACCTCGTCTCAAAGAAGAACAATAATCTACAACCAAAGGCAGGGGAGATTGATTTACCACAAGGGTAAAGATCCTCCAAACCCTACTGGTCTCCAGGTCAAACTCCATGTCCTTCACCTCAGCTGCATCAACAAGACATCCATATCATAACATCTCTTCTCAACTTGTATCCTCTGATCATCAGCTAAATAATGATGTCTCCATCTAAAGAAGAAGAATTATCCACTCGGTCAAGCCCTAGACTAGACAGTAGGGGGAGACACCACTTGACACAAGTGACAAGGATCACATATTCCCTATAGTGGGGTGAGATACACTTTTCATAAGTGATAAGGATCACACACACACTCTACAGTGACAATAGGAGAGATACAACTTACCACAAGGGGTAAGGATCACACACAACTATTGTCCGCTAATCTTCCCACCTAAATCAAGTGGTAGAACACCTAAATCCCATCACTTAGGGGAGATGCCATTTATCATAAACTATAATTATCACACACACACCCAAGTCTCGTCACCCATTGGCCAGATGGGTGGAAATCCTAACAAGCCCATCTTGTGGGTAGGATGCATATTAGGGTATACTCTATCAAGTCCTAGACTTTATAGTAGGGGGAGATACCGAACTTTCCATGAATGAAAAGGATCACACACACACCCTATAGTGACAATACGAGAGATAAAAACTTATCACAAGTGGTAAGGATCACACACACACACCTATTTTCCATAGTTCCCTCAACCCCAAGTGCTCTATGGTTCCATTCCCCTCCCATGAGCTCAAAAGGGGGGGAAGAACATAACTCAATGTTCTCGATCAACCATGACCACTTCCCAGAAGGGTCACATCCACCAGTACAAGTTTCTCTCTGCAGAATATGAATGGCTTGGAGAGAATGTCAACAATCTGCTCATTTGTTGAAGCCTCACTTCTTCAATTCCACAATAAATCACTGTCAGAGCCTCATTGCTCCCTCTGTGTTGGAGCCTTATTGATCCATCTGTGTTGGAGCCTCATTGCTCCCTCTGTGTTGGAGCTTCATTTCTCCCTCTTTGCACCATATCCTAGATATAATGTTAGGCAGACAAATCTCGTTCTGTGGACATAATAACATCTCCTTAGAGTTGGAAACCAAACCTAGAAACAAATAGACAAATAAGTGAAAAGATTCCCTAATTTATGACTGAATCACAAATAAGAAGATACAAAGACACATATTATTTCATGAAATGCTCGTTGATGACCCTTCTTGTTGTCTTTAGTAGCTTCCAACCTTTCTCCCTTGAGGCTCCAAGAAGAGACCTGCAAAGACAAAGCCAAACAAGAGGTCAAAGCATAACATATATCACACATTCAAACATAAACAATGTAAGAGATCAAGGAGCATTACAATAAACATTATAACACATGCATATGAGAAAGAAACAAATATTTGTATTAATGATAAAGAGTAGGAGATTTACAACCAAGTGCCTTAATGTTGGAGTCTCCTGGCAACAATCCTCAACCCAAGCATTTGAAATGAAAATAACTCCAATGGAAATTTGAGCAACATTTAGGTAATTTCAAAGGTTTGAAATGGAAACCCAACTCTCTTTGCAAGCATTGTACTTATAAGAAGGAGTGGAAGTTGAGAGATCCATGAAGGGAGGAGAGAGATCCACAATGAGTGGGATGGATCCACTATAGGAGGAAGGAGGCCCAGGATATGGGGAGCTCGAGCTCAATCTCAACCAATTTGGATTAGATACAAATCACGAGGCTTCTAAAAAAGGAAGCTTCACTTTCTTTTGATTTTTTACCTCAATAAGAAGATCATCACAACTTTAACATAGGAAAAAGTGTGATCACGTCACTTTGTATATACTTTGAAATCATGCATTATCGCGACTTGTAAACTAAGTGCCTGCGATGTCCTCCAAAATTAGGGTTTTTTAGATATTTAATCTTGGATTCTTATACGCCATTGAAAGGTATTTCTTCCAACTTTCAATGGGACTTATGATCATATTTCATCGGATCATGTAAGACCCAAAGTTGGTATCATTTGCATAAGAGTGACAAATTGATGTGTAACAATTTCCCCCCTAAAGTTCAAAGTCATAACTGGTATGATGGTTGAAGTGCTTTAACATACAAAGGCAAGGATCAAGGAATCACTGTTCAGAGCCCTGCAAATCAACAATCAAAGGGATTACAATACAATATCATTATCATTACTGAGGTAGGAATTCCTATACTCAGGGTAGAAGTATACATAAATGTACAAATATCCATGTCAAAAACATGTTCAGTATGGATGCAACCATCAAATATGGATCCATTTTTAAATCATAAATATTTAAAACTCCATGCAACTTGGATATGCAGACAAGATCTAGGGTCGTTGTCTTCTCATAATCCATTTTAAGTACGAATCTATCCATGTGAATAAATGTCTTGAATTAGAACATGGTAGAGACCATCTGATTACTGATCGATGATGAAGGCCATTAACAAATGCAAAAGAAACCACCAATAATGACAATGGTTCTAAAGGTAATCAAGTACAATCTACAAGGTGTGAATAAAAGTTTTGAGGTCAAACAATGACAAAATGATCCAATCGAATACCAATGATGAGAACCTGTCATTGGAAGTGAGAAACCTTCCATTGAGGCATGCAAGCTCCAAGGTACCAAGGGAGGTTTTTAGATCAACTTCCTAGATAATGAGCTGAATTTGTTAGGAAGCTACCTATTGTAGGAGGGCCTATGACATGAAACACATGTCAAGTTTTGAAGAACAAGTTTGGAGTAATTCAGGATTGACTCAGGGATAACTGACGCAATTGAAAACAAAGATTGCAAAGTAATTTTGATTGTGGTTGGAATTATCTTGAACAAACTCGCAACACAACATTTTGAACAGGAAGCATTTGACTCAAAATAAGACAAGAGACTAATAAGAAGACTTTCAATGAGGTATGATCAACTGAGAGGCAAATGGATTTCCCAACCCTGACATGAAAAGTGATGGTGTGTCATGTTCAAGAGCGACATGCTTCCTTTACAGAATACAAAAGATAAATGTTCCTTTCCCATTTCTCCCCACCATTACTAACACGTATCTCTTTATTTTTACGCAAGATTGAGGAAGATAACATATGATTGTAGTGTAAGCTTATCCTTCGGATAAGTCCTTTAGAGTATTTTTAATGAACCCTAGGAAGGAGTGGTTCAGTCTCATCATGATTGACGAGTCTTATATTGTTTATGTTTTTACGAGTCCAATACAGGGGTAACTCAATGTCATTTTCATATTTAGAGAGTTTGAAAAGACACAAAAAGGAAACTCCATAAGGTTATTTTTCATAAATTTAGTCCCCTGAGCCCGAAAAAGTGTAAAATAATACAAGGGAGAACTCTTTTGACCATGGTTGGTCAAAGTATACCTTTTTCGTAAATAGTTTATGTAGTCCATAAAAGGGGTAAACTTATACTAGGTAGATGTTTCTTCATATACTTTTATGAGCATGAAAGAAACAAGTATACTTGACAATATTTTTACATTTAGAGAGTCTAAAAAGAGCTTTAAAAAGACTCTAGGGGGTAACTTTTTTGTTCAGTTTGAAGGAGTGGGAAAAAGTGATAAAAGTAAATTCACGCCATTATGTTATATTTTAATATTTTGACCTGTTTACTACACATTGAAACTAAAAAATCATGAAATTTGCTCGAAAAAAAGAGATAAAAGGGTTTAATATTGACTATTTTAGGTAAAAATAGTAATTAAAAATAATTTGATTTTCTATAAAAACCCAAAAAGTCATTTTATTTTAAACATTTCATTTTTACCAATTCCAGAGCTAAAAACTCTTTTTTACTTTCAAACTTCAAACCAGATTGTGATCAATCCTGTCAACGATTTTTGGTGTCGTTTCTTCCAGGTAATAACTCTCTCCTTTCTTTTCACTTTTACGATTCAATTTTTAATTTTAATCATGAAAATCTCAGTTTTCAGCTTATAATAAACAACCTAGGTTGCATTGAGGAATCATGACGGGTTTCCTCTTTAGACATGCGATGAACGCGGGCTAAGAGGTGTGATGAACAGAAAACGCATCAAAAATTTAAAATTTCTCATGGAATAAACTTTAAAATTTGATTTCTTTGTGATATAATGTTTTCCTTTTGGACTTTTAACATGGTTTACATTCACCATGGCCATTGAATGGAGAGAAAGAGAACATGAATCCAATGATCTCATAGCAAAAAACAATCCAAATACAATGTTGGCCCTACGATCATGTGGTTTGGACAAATGTTTCTTAACCCCTAGCATGAGAGCTCAATGAGAGCTCTTATAGTCCTTGGTAAGGGCATGGGATGCCAATGAATAATGCTTTCACATCGGTTCCAATTCCCTTGCAATTGAATTAGAAGACATGTAATTTTTAACTGGATTGTCTAAGAGAGGGGATTAGATTCAGTTAACCGACCATCATGGTGGTGGTGAAACCACCGACTATTATACTTTTGAACATTGCATATGAGGATATCGTAAAGCAAATAGTGGCAAGATTGAGATCAAAGATGTAACAAACCTTGCTTTGAAATCCATCTTGTTTACTATGTCTCAAGTGGCTAGGAGTGCAACTCCTCATGTAGCTTTGAAATCTCAGATGCAATATGCTGTTGAGTGTACGGAGCCAAAAGTATTTAACTGGTGCAAGTCTTTGTTGAAGAATATGAAAGAGTAGCTAACAAAGTGAAATATAGGTATGTTGAAGCAATTTGGGTATGGCTCTATCTTGGTATGTTTCTCTTTAGAACATGTACCACTATTCCAATCACAGACGGTAGATGTAGATCCTCCTCAGCCTAGAGATCCACACATAAGGAGGTGGGTTAACGTAATGGCTCGCCGTAGTGGTGGGACACTAATGTCATTCACTCCTTTCTTCGGGTGGATTCGTCGACATATTATTATGATCGACGACTATCCCTATGTAGGAACCGACTTTAAAGGAGATCTAGATCTCATCCTCCCACTAGGCATGCAGTGGGACGAGTCAAGTAGAAACATTTATTTTGTGTTTTGAATATTTTTTATTTTTTTCTAAGTGTAACAAGACTAACATTAGACTATCATGTAGACATGGGAGTAGTAATACTAGCTGGGATTCCCCCCACCCTGAGGCGGGTCTAGCAAGAGGTAGAAGTTGGAGAACAAAACTTGGAGGTTACTGAGACACTAGCAGAGCTAGAGCGGAACTTGGAGGGACTTACCCAGGGTGTTCCAAACTTTGGGATTGATGATATTTCACTTCGTTACCAAAGGCACACTATAGGAGTTCCTGCACGGTTACGTCGATTATTTGGACGTGTTGTCAGAGTCGTAGTCTGTTATCATGAACACCACTGTGCCTTGGGTTCAAGTAATTTAGGCTATTTTTTTATGTTTTGTTGTCATCAACATAATAAAGGCTTGAGAGCCTCGTGTTTTGAACACAATTTTGATGTATAAACTCTTTTGCAAACTTATCAATCTTTATTTGAACTATTTATAGTGTATGTTTTCTATGGTTTTTATAAATGGTGCAAATGTCTACCTAAAACATGATTTGCTAATGTATTTGTTAGTGTATTTAAATGTCTTGGAATGTGTTGATATTCATTATAATCATAATTTCTTTCCAAGAGACAAACTCTTAAAAACATCCTTAACATTGATGGACTTCTGACAAAATAAACCCTATTTAGTTTTAGAACTATGAGTTGAGAATCAAGTCTAACAACCAACCTACGAATACCAAAAACAATGGTATCAAAAAATAACTCAATTACCGTGCTATATTCTACGATGTTGTTAGTTGTACGCCCCAAACATATCCCACGTAAACTCGGTAATTCATCATTAGACATGAAAATTTCCCAAGCAATAAATGAGAGACTCTGAGTACTATGGCTAACACCATCAGCAAAGTCGATATAAGGTGAAGAATCTAATAACATCTGCAAACTAAGTGCAACACTAGATAAGCAACAAAGATAAAAAATCATTGCAGAAGAACACACAACACACCAAAAACTAAAATACCATATGTACAAAGTACCCATGTAGGAATCTAAGCATAGTACTTTTTTAAGTAAATCCCGTTTCTAGGCTTGGATAAAGGAATCTCGTCATAGTCAACCAGTTCATAGGCACCCTTTCCAAGTGAAAACTTTACAATATAATGACCATGCCACATGGGCTTGAATTTTCTGGTTCCTAGGTTTTCATGATCTTGACCATAAAGTAAGATCAATTCACCTTCTTAAAGCACACAAGGATTAACACTTTTGTCAAATTGTGCTTTAATACATTTCTTATGAGCCTAACTAGCCAAAATGGCATCACAACGAGTCTCATCGAGACATGCCTTCCTCTGCTGAAGTGGCAGGGATAAATTTGATAGCTAGATTAAGTGACGAGATCTCGCATTCAATAGGTAACGCCGCTTCCAAGCCATAAACAAGCTAAAAAGGTGTAAAACTAGTTGCAATTTTTGCTTAGGTATGGTCTGCCCATAATGCCAAGAAGAACACAAGATGCCAATTCCTTTTGTGAATTCCTATCATCCACTGAAGAATAACAGTTAAGACTTTGTTCACGGCTTCTAATTGCCCATTGGACTGCGGATAATAGGGAGTTGAGCTATGGTGATGTCTACCCAACTTGACAGTAAACTCAAATATCATAAAATTTCAAAAATGTGTGCCATGGTTAGCGACAATGGCTTGTGGGGCACCAAACCTAGCAATACATTATTGAATATGAATACGAAAACAATTTCATCATCGTCTTTATATGTAGGCATCGCTTCGACCCATTTTGAAAAATAATCCATCATAAGGATAATATACCCATGCCCCTTGGCTAAGTGAGGGTTACATGTAATGAAATCGATGTCCCATTTGGAAAAGGGACTGCTGAAAACTACTGGATGAATAGGAGCAGGAGGGGCATGTATTTTTCGTTTTTATATTTGACACGCATGACATTTATGGTCCGTAAGAATACAATCTTTAAACATAGAAGGCCAAAAATATCAGCACAAAATATTTTCTAGGCAGTGGCATGCCCTGATATATGTCCACCACATGATCAAATTCAATCAAATATTTTTTGGCTTCCTCCCCCGTTAAACGTCGACACAAAACTGAATATGTTGAAAATGCAACAAGAAAATCCTAATTTAATTTTCCCTTGAATTAAATTAGGAGAAAAATTGTGATTGCACATCATAAGACAACTTGTAAGAGTTAACTAAGTTATTTTAACTTAGTTGACTCATTTAATTTGATTTGAAGGTCAAACTTGAGTCATGTAAAGTGGCTCCTACCTTATAGGAGCCCTAGTTGAGTTTATTTTGAGTTGTAATTAATTAATTCAGTTTAACTGAGTTAAAGTAAGTTAAACTAATTCCAAATGTTGGAGGAACTAGTAGGAGGTCTAGTAGTGGGCTGCAACTTCAATGTTCAACCAATTAACTGATAATTCAACCATAAATAACTCATGCATGTGTGATATATGAGTTACCCAGTTGAGATTGGAGTTCAAGGTTAGTGTACTATCAATTGTATAATCATCTAAATTATATAGGTGTTGCATGCAGTCTGAGGGAGACCTATGATGGATTGCGCAGTTATGGATGGGGAAATTCCCTAATTAATGGGGGCTAATTCCAAAGGAAAAAACACAAGGAAATAGCGACTGGGGCAAGCAAAAAATTACTTAAGTATTGGCCAAGGCTTGTCTAGGAAGCAATGAGACAGATAGAAATAGTGCAAAGGTTGCTTAATCTTGAGCAAAGCATTGTAATCTTATCATATTTTTTGGATTAATACAATATACATATAGCAAGGGTTTTTATCTGTGGTTTTCCCTAGAAAATCATTGTGTAATGTGTTGATTGAATTCTTTCTCTTGTATGCTTTGTGATTTTGCGATGATTAATTGTTTCTACAGTTGTAGAGTAGAATCAAGTCTATTGTTTTAGTAAATTGCAATTAGCAGTTTGAATCTACAAGGAATTTCTACATGGTATCAGAGTTGAAATCACAATAGAAGAGAAGAATACGAGTTTTTCTTTTATGGAGGAACGAGTTTTGCAAATTTATTCTCTAGAGCTATCACCAGGATCAAAATGTCATTCTATGGTCTAAGGCTCGAGTATTCCCTTGAGGGTAGCTCAAATTACATTGCTTGGAAGGACCACATGGAAGCAATCATGGAAGATAATGGATTAAAGGAATACATTGATAACAATGTTCCAAACCAGTAGCTGCAGATGCACAAAATCTGGTAAAGTGGAAGAAGAATGTAGGCAAGGCAACAAGGATCTTACTGGAAGGAGTTCGAGATCATATTGTCTCAAATCTCCAAGGGACGCAGACTCCATATGCAATGTGGAAGGACTTGACAGACTTGTTTCAAAATAATAGTGACCATAGGAAGCTGGCACTGAAGGACAAGCTTCGTAAAATCAAAATGGAGAAGGAAAACACAATACCTTAGTACTTAAGAAAGTTCAACCAATGTCGAGATGAGATTGGGAGGGTTGGTGTTATAGTTACTGAGGATGATTTGGTTAGCCTAGCACTTCTAGGCCTTCCCAAGGGTTGTCACAACTACCAGGATTCAGTAAATGGGAGGGAGAAGCTACTAGAGTGGGAGCATTTGTGGTCTGACCTGGTGCAAGAAGAGATAAGGTGGAACACCAGAAATGGAATCTCATCCAAGCATGATGATGAGGAGAACTGTGCCTTGGATGGAAAGGAAAAGAAAGGGAAAGGAAATAAATTCCAATCCAAAGGATATTCTGGTTAGGAAAGCAAGAAGAAAGACTTGTTGAATATTAAATTTTTTCATTGTCATGAGTCAGGTCACTATGCCACGAAGTGTCCGCACAAGAAGGACGACAAGAATCCCTCGAGAGGAGCGACAGGTGAAGCTCTAGCTTCACAATTCGAGTTGGATTTAACCTTCATTGCATGCATGGTGACATCATTGATGGGTAGTGTGTGGTATCTTGATAGTGGAGCCTCATTCCATATGACAAGAAACAAAGAAATTTTCAGTGGCTTGGAGGAGAAGGACCTCTAGATGCACATCGAGATGGGAGATGATGGAAGGTATAGCGCAACGAGTATCGGTACAGTTAATGTTAAGAGAGATTTTGGTTCTCCTCTCACATTAAAAGATTTCATGTATATTTTGGGTCTGAAGAAGAATTTAGTTTTAGTGGCTATGTTGGAAGACCGTGGCTACGATGTGATATTTAGCAAAGGAAAGGATTTCCTTCATCACATAGCCACGGGGCAAGTGAAGCGGATCGGGGTTCGGGTGAAGAACCTCTACAAATTATATGTAGAAGACCATGCTTCTTTGTGCATGAAAGTAGAGGAGGAGTAGATTCAAGACATTGGTGAATTACGACATAGAATACTTGGCCACTTGCACCATGGAGCTTTGAAGATCACAACAGATTTCTACAGGACTTCCCAAGGGTGCACTAGAGGAGCGAGATACATGCAAAGGGTGTACATTGGGGAAGTACACCAAAACTACCTTTCATGATAAGAACAATTGAGCATAAGTGATCCTTGAAAGAGTTCATTCAGATGTATGTGGACCATTCTCAACAGCCCCCATGGCCAAGCACAAGTATTATGTGATATTTATAGATGATTTTTCACGTAAGTGTTGGATATTCTTCATGTAGAAGAAAAACTAGACATTTTAAAAATTTTGTGAATTTAAAGCACTTGTTGAGAAAGACACAGGCAGGAAAGTGAAGGCTCTCAAGAGCAATAATGGTGGAGAATATGTGTCGAATGAGTTCAAGAACTTTTGTGCATCAGAAGGAATTCGACGAGAGTTAATAGCACCCGACAACCCACAGCAGAATGGGGTTGTTAAAAGGAAGAACAAAAGTATTGTGGGAGTTGTACGAGCAATGTTGCATGATCAGGGCCTACAATTGCACTTGTGGGCTGAAACATGAAACACAATGGTATATGTGCATAATAGGAGTCCTCATCGGATTCTTGGGATGAGTACACCAGAAGAAGCTTTTTCAAGTAAGAAACCAGATGTGGCACACTTCAAGATCTTTGGTTCATTAGTTTACTGTCATGTTTCCAAGGATGTAAGGAAAAAGCTAGAACAAACATCAGAGTTGGGCATATTTGTGGGGTACACTGATACACCTCAGAACTATCGGGTGTACCTGCCATCTCATAGGATGACAATTTTTCATAGAGATGTGAAGTTCGATGAAGATAAGACCATGATATGTTTCCTTGATAGGGAGCTTTAGTTTCATGCAGTTGAAGAGATTTTAGCTCCAACGGAAGAACCTTAGGATGTCGTGGAGAAACCACAAGTAGAGGAGCAGAGAGTGGAAGCACCCACTCATGCAGAGACATCCATAGATGGAAGGAAGCATACCAGAGAAGATGACAGATTGATGCATGATGCTAGAGAGAATGTGGGAGCACCCACATCATAGGGCAGGAAGAGGAGTTTACCAGACTGGTACAATAGCTATACGACTTTGAAGAGCGAGAGTGTAGAGACTAAGCCATCCTCATTCGAGGGAGTAGTGCAACAACCAATATGGGTTGATTCCATGGTAGAGGAATATGATTCCATTATCAAGAACAATGCTTGGGAAATTGTCCCAAGGCTAGAGGACAAGTCACTGGTAAGTTCTAGGTGGATATATAAGGTGAAGCAAGTAGCAGATGGGAGTGTCGAGAAATACAAGGCCATATTTGTGGCCAAGGGGTTCTCTCAAGTGGAGGGAATTAATTGTGAGGAGACCTTTGCTCCAGTACTAAGGTACTCTTCAACCAGATCTATTCTAGCACTTTCAGTGCAGATGGGATGGAAGATACATTAGATGGATGTGAAGACAATATTCCTCAATGGTGTGATTGAGGAAGATGTGTACATTGAGAAGCTGGAAGGATTTGAGACCTTCAACAGAGAGTCGCATGTGTTCATACTTAAGCAAGCGCTATATGGATTGAAACAAGCACCCCATGCTTGGTACACTAGAATTGACAATTATTTCACCATGTTGGGCTTCACAAAAAATGAAGCAGATGCAAACCTTTACCATATTGTGGTTGAAGGTAGATTATTGATTATAGTATTATATTTCGATGATTTAATTCTAACAGGTGATGAGAAGCTAGTCAAATCTTGCATAGAGGATCTTGTAAGGGAATTCGAGATGAAAGACTTGAGGCTCATGCATTATTTTCTTTGTATGGAAGTATGGCAAGGAGATGAAGAACTGTTTGTCTCTCAAGGCAAGTATGCCAATGAGATATTGAATAAGTTCCACATGGAGAGCAACAAACCCATGGAGACTCCTCTAGCAGGGAATTGGAGGAAGGAAGATGCTACTTCAGGCGAAGTGGTAGAGGTTACCATTTACAGGCAACTTATGCGTTCACGTATGTACTCGGTGGACACATGAAGGGATGTGTGTTTTTTAGTTAACCAACTTAGTCAAATTATGGTTAAACCAACCAAATTGTATTGGAAGGAAGCTAAACATTTGTTGAGATATCTCAGAGGCACCACTTTGTTTGGTCTTTGGTATAGAAAGATAGAGGGAGTGAAGCTTCAAGGATTCATCTAAGGATTCAAAGATGGAGATTGGGAAGGGAGTCCATTAGATAGAAAGAGAACATCAGGGGAAATCTTCAGTATTGGGTCAACACTAGTTTCTTGGTGCAACAAGAAGTAGAGATTAGTTGCAGTGAGTTCAACAAAAACATAGTACATGGATGCTAGTCAAGTAGCTTGTGAGGCTATCTAGATGAGAAAGATCATTGTCGGGTTATTTGGTTAGCAGATGAATTCTACAATGATTTACTATGACAATAAGATTTGTATCAAACTCTCTGAGAATCAAGTTTTTCATGATTGATCCAAGCATATCGACATCCATTATCACCATCTCAGAGATTGTGTGCAGAGGCAGATCATGTTGCCAAAGTAAATTCCTACAGAGGAATAAGATGCATATATCTTGACTAAGGCACTGTCAAGAGGAAAATTCGAGTTTCATAGAGGCATGATTGGGGTAGTTGATAATATCTTTCTTGTTGAGAGGGAGTGTTGAAAATGCAACAAGAAAATCCCGATTTAATTTTTCCTTGAATTAAATTAAAAGAAAAATTGTAATTCCACATCACAAGACAACCTGTAAGAGATAACTAAGTTAATTTCACTTAGTTGACTCAGTTAATTCGAGTTGAGGGTCTAACTTGAGTCATGTAGAGTGTCTCCTACTTTATAGGATCCCTGGTTGAGTTTATTTTGAGTTATAATTAATTAATTTAGTTTAACCAAGTTAAAATCAGTTAAACTAGTTCCAACTATTGGAGGAACTAGTAGGTAGTCTAGAAATGGGGTGCAACTTTAGTGTTCAACCAGTTAACTAATAATTCAACCATAAATAACTCATGCATGCGTGATCTACAAGTTACCCAATTGAGATTCGAGTTCGAGGGTAGAGTACAATCAGTTGTATAGTCGTCCAAATTGTACAGGTGGTGCACGCGATTAGAGGAGAGCCTATGATGGATTACGTAGTTATGGAGGAGGAATTTCCCTAATTAATAGGGTTTAATTCCTAAGGAAATGACGCAAGGAAATAGGGACTTGGGCAAGCAAAAAATTGGTTAAGTATTGGCCAAGGCTTGTCTAGGAAGCAGTGAGACAAATATAGATAGTGCAGAGGTTGCTCGGGCTTGAACAAAGTATTGTAATATTTTCATACTTTTTTGACTAATGCAATATACAGATAGCAAGGTTTTTAGCAATGGATTTCCCCAAGAAATTGTTGTGTAATGTGTTGATTGAATTCTTTCTCTTGTATGCTTCGTGATCATTAATTGTTTCCGCAGTTGGTAGAATAGATTCAAGTCTATTTTTGAGTAAATTACAATTAGCAGTTTGAATCTACAAGGAATTTCTACATGGTATCAGAGCTAAAATCACAAAAGAAGAGAAGAATACGAGTTTGTCTTTTTAAGAGGAACAAGTTTTGCAGATCTATTCTCCAGAGCTAGCAGCAGGATCAAAATGGCATTCTATGGTCTGAGACTCGAGTATGCCCTTGAGGGTAGCTTGAATTACATTACTTGGAATGACCATATGTAATTAGTCATGGAAGATGATGGATTAAAGGAATACATTGATAGCAATGTTCCGAAACCAACAACTATAGATGCACAGAATCTGGCAGAGTGGAAGAAGAATGTAGCCAAGGCAAGAAGGACTTTACTGGAAGGAGTTCGAGATCATATTGTCTCGAATATCCACGGGAAAGAGACTCCATATGCAATGTGGAAGGCCTTGACAGATTTGTCTCAGAAGAGTAGTAACCACAGGAAGTTGGAATTCATGGAAAAGCTTCAAAAAATCAATATGGAAAAGGGCGACACAGTACCACAGTACTTGAGTTAGTTCACCCAATGTCAGGATGAACTTGGAAGTATTGGTGTTACAATTGCTAAAGATGATCTGGTTAGACTAACACTTCTAGGCCTTCCGAAGAGCTGACACAACTACCAGGATTCGTTAAATGGGAGGGAGAAGATACCAGAGTGGGATCATTTGTGGTACGACTTGGTGCAATAAGAGATAAGGCAAAACATAGAGATGGAACCTCATCCAAGGATGATGACGAGGAGAACTGTGCCTTGGTTGTAAAGGAAAAGAAAGGGAAAGGAAAGAAATTCCAATCCAAAGGAGATTTTGGTGAGGAAGGCAAGAAGAACACTTGTCGAAGATTATATGTTTTCACTAACATGACCTGGGAAACTATGCCACGAACTGTCCACACAAGAAGCCTGACAATAAGCCCTCAGGAGAAGCGGCAGGTGAAGCTCTAGCTTTACAATTTGAGTTGGATTTCACCCTCATTGCATGCATAGTGACATCAGTGATGGCTAGTGTGTGATATCTGGATAGTGGAGCCTCATTCCATATGACGGGAAACAAAGAATTTTTCAGTGACATGGAGGAGAAGGACCTCCAGGTGCACATCAAGATGGGATATGATAGAAGGTATAGCGAAACCAATATTGGTGCCGTTAATTTTCAAAGAGAGTCTGGTTCTCATCTCACATTAAAAAATGTCATGTATGTTCCGGGTTTGAAGAGGAATTTAGTTTCAGTTGCTATGTTGGAAGACCATGGCTACGATGTGATATTTAGCAAAGGAAAGGATTTCCTTCGTCACAAAGCCACTGGACAAGTGAAGCGGATAGGAGTTCAAGTGAAGGAACTTTATAAATTGGATGTAGAAGACTGTGCTTATTTGAGCACGAAAGCAAAGAAAGTTTAGAGCCGAGACATCGATGAATTATGGCATAGAAGACTTGGCCACTTGCACCATGGGGCTTTGAAGATCATGCAACATATTTCTACAACACCTCCCAAGGGTGCAATAGAGTAGCGAGATACATGAAAAGGGTGTACATTAGGGAAGTGCACCAATTCCAACTTTCATGATAAGGACAGTCAAGCACAAGCGATCCTTGAATGATTTCACTCAGATGTGTGTGGACCATTCTCGATGGCCTCCACAGCCAAGCAAATATATTATGTGATATTTGTAGATGATTTCTCATGCAAGTGCTAGATATTCTTCATGTAGAAGAAATACAAGACATTCTCAAAACTTTGTGAATTCAAAGTACTTGTTGAGAAAGACACATGCATGAAAGTGAAGGCTCTCAGGTGCGATAATGGTTGAGAATATGTGTCGAATGGGTTCAAGAAATTTTGTGCATTAGAAGGCATTTGACGACATTTAATATCACCCCATAACCCACAACATAATGGGGTTTATGAAAGGAAGAACATAAGTATTGTGGGAGATGCACGAGCGATGTTGCATTATCAGGGCCTACCATTGCACTTGTGGGTTGAAGCATGCAACACAACGGTATATGTGCAAAACAAGAGTCCTAATCGGATTCTCGGGATGAGTACACTAGAAGATTCCTTTTTAGGTAAGAAACTAGATGTGGCACATTTCAAGATCTTTGATTCATTAGTTTATTGTCATGTTTCCAATGGTGCAAGGAAAAATATAGCACTGACAACAAAGTTGGGCATATTTGTGGGGTACATTGATACACCTCACAACTATTAGGTGTACCTGCCATCTCACATGATGATAGTTGTTCGTAGAGATGTGAAGTTTGATGAAGAGAACGCCATGAGATGTTCCCTTGAGAGAGAGCTTCAGTTGCATGCAGTTGAGGAGATTTTAGCTCCAAAGGACGAACCTCAAGATGTTTTGGAGCAGCCACAAGCAGAGGAGCAAAGAGTGGAAGCACCTAAGCACCTACTCATCCAGAGACATTTAGAGATGGAAGGAAGCACACCAGGGAAGCTGACATATTGATGCATAATGCTAGAGAAAATGTGGGAGCACTCACATCACAGCATAGGTAGAGGAGGTCACTAGATCGGTACACTAGCTACATGGCTCTGATGAGCGAGAGTGTAGAGATTGAGCCATCCTCATTTGAGGAAGTAGTGAAACAACTAGTATTGTTTGATGCCATGGTAGAGGAATATGATTCCATTATCAGGAACAATGCTTGGGAAGTTGTCCCAAGGCCAGAGGACAAGTCAATGGTAGGTTAGAGGTGGATCTACAAGGTGAAGCAAGCAGCAGATAGCAGTGTCGAGAAACACAAGGAAAAATTTGTGGCCAAGGGGTTCTCCTAGGGGAGGGAATTGATTACAAAGAGACCTTTGCTCCACTAGCAAGGTACTCTTCAATCAGATATATTCTAGCACTTTCAATGCAGATGGGATGGAAGATACAACATATGGATGTGAATACATCCTTCCTCAAAGGAGTGATTGAGGAAGAGGTGTACATTGAGCAGAAGGATTTGAGACCTTCGAAAGAGAGTCACATGTGTGCAGACTCAAGCGAGTGCTATATGGATTGAAACAAGCGCCCCATGCTTGGTACACCAAGATCAACAACTATTTAACCAAGTTGGGCTTCACCAAAAGTGAAGCAAATGCAAACCTTTACCATATTGTGGTTGAAGGTAAATTATTGATTATAGTATTATATATTCATGATTTAATTCTAACAAGTGATGAGAAGCTAGTCAAATATGACAAAGAGGATCTTGCAAGAGAATTCCAGATGAAAGACATGGGGCTCATGCATTATTTCCTTGGTGTGGAAGTATGGCAAAGAGATAAGGAACTGTTTGTCTCTCAAGGAAAGCATGCCAACAAGATACTGAAGCACTGTTGAAAAGTGTAACTAGGTTTGGTCTTCGTAATGACATGTAATTATGATTTTATGTAATAATATTTAAACAAGAAAAATAAAATATTGTAATGTTTGCATCATGGGTTTCATGAGCAAGAGATTTTGTTTTTGAGTCACGACTCCCATTGAGAGTCTTTAGGAATTATTTGTCATCTAATCATAAAATGATAGTCATTGTCATGTAATGAAGTCATGTTACACTTTGTAAAAGGTCAATATTGTCTGTGTAAAGTATCCTCCAAGACCTTGTCATGTATCATCTTCAAGTCAGCCTACAACGATGAAAGAACATTCTGGAAGAAGTTGGCCTAACCTCTAGGGATCATGTTGACCTAAAGGACGTGTGGAGGTGTATATAAAGCCACACTTGGCCTCACTTAGAGGCAAGTAACTCGACTTGCATTAGATCAAGTGTAAGTGCAAAGAAGAGGTGAAACAAAAGTGCGAAGAAGAGGTCAAGAAGAAGTGCGAAGAAGTGATAAGGAAAGGATTCGTTTGGGCATAGCGAAGGAGGATTCTTTTGGGCAACGAAGAAGGTTTTTCTGGGGCAGCGAATGAGGATTCTTCTGGGCAACGAAGAAGGTTTCTTTCGGGGAAACCAAGGAGGATTCTTTTGGGTAACCGAGATAGAGATAGAGAGACCAAGATTCTCTAGAGGAAGCTAGTAAGAGGAAGCAGTGTGAAGGATAGAGACCGAGTTTCTCTAGAAGGAGCCAAGGAGAGCAGTTCAAGATAAAGAAGAAAGTCAAGACACGGAAGAAGCAAAACATCAAGGTTAGTGACAAGGTTCTTGGGAGGATACTAGAGTCAAGGGTCTGTGTCATGGTCTTGGTACTCGTCAATTGAAGATCTAAAAGAAGAATTCTGATTGGGTTTTCCTCTCAAGAGGTGAGAGGTTTTGGGCCTGGTTGACAAGCCGACATACTGTGTCACTTGTCTTTCATTGTGCATATTGGTAATTGTCTTGATGAAAAGAACACAATAATAACATAATGAAGAAAAGACTATAAGCAAAGAAGTAAAATTATATGACAAGAAATTATCAAGTAGAGAAATATTTTAGCTATTCATGCCCTAGATTTCTCAACAAGAAGTTCCACATGGAGAGCAACAAACCCATGGAGACTCCTCTAGTAGGGAATTGGAGGAAGGAAGATGCTACTTCAAGTGAAGTGGTAGAGGCTACCATTTATAAGTAGCTTGTGGGTTCACTTATGTACTTGATGAACACACGAACAAATGTATGTTTTCAAGTTAACAAGATTAGTCAAGCAATGGTTAAACCAACCAAACTGTATTGGAAGGCAGCTAAACATGTGTTGAGATACCTCAAAGGAACCACTCAGTTTGGTCTTTGGTACAAATTGATAGAGGGAGTGAAGCTTCAAGGCTTCGCAGATGCAGATTGAGCAGCGATTCTATCAAACAAGAAGAGCACATCAAGGGAATCTTCAGTATTGGGCCAACAACAATTTCTTTATACAACAAGAAGCAGAGATCAATTGCAATCAATTCAACAGAAGCAAAGTACATGGATGTTAGTCAAGCACCTTGTGAGGTTATCTGGATGAGGAAAATCCTTATTGGGTTATTTGGTCAGCAGATGGATCCCACAGTGATTTACTGTGACAATTAGAGTTGTATCAAACTCTTTGAGAATCCAATTTGCCATCAGTGCCCTGCACTACTTTGCTCTGCTGAACTATGAAGAAGAAGAAGTGATTAAGAATGTATCATACCATCCTCTACTGACTCAAAGTCAGTCCCATATAAAAGAGTGTCTCATACCACTCTTACTGACCTAAAGTCAGTTCCAATAAAGAGAGTGTGTCATACCACTCTTACTAATCCGAAATCAGTTCCAAACAAAGAGAGTGTATCATACCACTCCTACTGATACAAAATCAGTTCCAAAATAGAGTATCATACCACTCTTACTGACCCGGAATCAGTTCCAATTGATCTCAGATTAATATCATCCTAGCATAGGGAGTACGGTAGTAACACGATGCGTTCATCAGTACTACGATGGTGCCTATCCTCATTTCCCTACTCATTGGCCAGACGAGAGGTACTTCCCATGAGTCCCAGACTGCATGGGTAGGATGTTTTAGCAGGAGAAGGATGAACCAGTCATCCTGCCTACATGTCGCCAGGGGTATCCCAAGGGAAGGCTGAACCACTCACCCTGTACACAACAAATCACTAGGAGAAGGCTAAACCACTCACCCTATGACTGTGTCTCAGCAGGAGAAGGATGAACCACTCATCCTACCTACATAGCAGACCACTAGGGGAAGGTTGAGCCACTCACCCTATGGTTGCTCATCGCTCCAAGATTTACCCCCAAGCCCCCCAGAGCTCCCAGAGCTCAATGTTCATATCATATAGGATCCTTAGGAGAGAGTCTCTCCACTACTCCTAGTCATTCTCGGAAAGTCAAGAATTTGACCTTTCCTAAGGGCTTCGACAGAATATCAGCGACCTGCACATCAGTCCCAATGCGATGGAGCCTTCTTGCTCCTGGATGTACCATATCCCAGATAAAGTGGTACCTGATGTCTATATGCTTGGGGTGGTCATAGAACACAATATTCCTCAACAATCGAATCCCCCTCTGCTTGTCACAGAAGATCACAATGGTATCTAGCAAGTGTCCAAACAGCTCACTGAAGAGCTTCCACAACCAGACAGCTTCACATGAGGCCATACTTGCAGCTATGCATTCGGCTTCAATGGTGCTTAAAACAATCGTCTTCTGCTTCCTGCTCATCCAAGATACCAAAGCAGAACCCAAAGAGAACAGCACCTAGAAGTGCTCTTGTAATCCTCCACACTGCCTACCTAGTCAACATTCGAATAATCATGCAGCTTCACATTTCCGACAGTGTATCTCAATCCATGAGAGATTGTGCCCCGAAGATATCTCAAAAGATTCTTGGCACCAATTCTGTGAGGCTCATCCATTTATGAGCTCAACATGCTAACTGCAAAACATATATCCGGATGAGAGTTCACCAAGAACATCAATACTCGTATGAGTTTATGGAACTAAGAGGCATTTCCCAAATCAAGTTCGACATCACTACTGCATAACTTCTTAAAGTTAGGATTCATCAAGGTAGTCACAGGCTTGCATTTCACCATTCCAAATCCGGAATCCAACTCCCTCTTACTTTTTCAAATGAGAGGGTATGCACTTGTCAGAAAGAGGTCATCCTCATAAGGTACCAAAATGAGAGGTCTATCATCCACAACCTTAAGGCAATGGTTTGGATCGGCTTCACTCCTAGTGAATCTCAGCTTCATTAGATAGCCTGTTAATCCTCTCATACCAAGCCCAGGGTGCTTGCTTTAAATCATAGAGAACTTTCTTCCACGTGCATACATGAGATTCCCGATCATGAATCTCAAACCCCTCGGGTTGTTCCACGTCTGTGGTCTTGCTATTACATGAGAATGGTCCCCTTGTAAATTTTCCTTTTGTACATCTCGGACATGTACCTTCATGCTATTCTTTGAATTCAGGCATCCTTCTCACCATCTGTCTCACATAGGGTAGGGCCCCATAATGAAGATGGGCAGACCTCTGATGCCATAGAAGAGATGAGTCACACGACATGGTCCCCAATGGACGTCCTACAACTTGATACAAATTGCCAACCTTGAACCCAAGAGTAAAAGCATCTAGAAAATTCCTTTTTAAACACATACCTTTCCATTGATGAATGCCACCTTGAAACCTTTGACTTCCATTGTCAAAATCGACACTAGGTTTTTCTTGGGATCGGGTACATAAAGAACTTCTTGTAAATGAATCGTGTTACCCTCATTTAATTGAGAGGTAACATTCCCTACACTCTTTTCAGGATAGGTGGTATTGACTCCAAGTATAATCTCTGCGATTGTCTCATTCTCTATCAAATTAGAGGGAGCTTCCTTCTATCCGATGAAGTGCCTTGAAGCACTACAATCAATAAGCCAGATTCCCAAAGAGTCTGGAGGAGAAGTAGTGGAGAGGGCCAATATAAGATAATACTTCTTTAGCTTATCAGAAACAACATTTGATTCTTCATACCTGGAGTTCCTTGCTTTCTTTGAAGAGTCGGCTATTTCCTTGATGACATGTATTCCTTTTTCCTTTGCCATTGTACATGTTATTCCTTCAATCATTGAAGATGCCCCTGGAATGATTGTTATCATCATCAAGTGATGTATCCCTTCTATTTGGACACTCCTTCACATAATGGAAAAACTTATTGCAAGCAAGGCATCTGCCTTTCCTTCCACTCTTTGATCCGGACTTCCTATTGAAGTGACCTTTAGGAAGGCCACCAGATGCTTCCGCTGCGCCACTTTGATAATCTTCTTTGCTTCAACTTCACCCTTGGTGAATTTGAAGAGGGATGAGGAACCCATTGAGCCTTTTAGTCCTTTCTAATTGTCTTCGATGATTGCTCTTTCACTCTTACTTGGGCTTTGTCTTCACCTCAGCTCTGATACCATGTTAATTTTTGGTATGTTCTATGCTTAGAGCAAGTTATTTCAATTTTTCCATTTAGCTCAATATCAATTCCAAATTAGCAATCACATCAGCATGATAGTAATTGCAGACAAGAGGACACAAGATGTGGCGCCAGCTAGGGACAAACCCCAATGTGGGGAAACCCTTTATCAATTCTTCTTATAGATTCTTCAATAGTTCAACAGAGAGAGAGAGAGAGGTACTACATATACATTAGAAGTCAACATTTTATAAGAGCATATATCTTCTCTATGAAGATAGCACATGAAGTAGCTGATCTAAACTCAGGTGAAGGCAAACTGCTTCAATTGGTCCTTCAAAGTGATTTCATCACCATGATGCACCTATCACTGCGCTGCACCTCATCATCATGCTGCACCCGACACTGTGTTGCACCCAATCACTACGTTGCATCCTTGATGCTGCACTGTTGTACCCTTCATTGCACTATGCATACTGCAATACATCATCATCATGTTGCTGCAATACATTCATGTTGCTATACTACTCACATCACTGAGTTGCACCATGTTGTGCCATCATTACTGTGTTGCATCATGTTGCATCCATTGTGTTGCACCATACTCCACCATGCTGCCCCCATCATGTTGTCACCTATCACATCAGTGTGTTGTACCGCTGTCACTGCATCTAATATGTTGCAACTATTTATACTCAATGCATACTAGCCTTAGCTGCTTGCTATGGCTTACAGCCTAGCAGAGCAGCTAGGCTATAGTTGCAGACTCCTTCAACAGGTCCATGCAAAAAACTTTGCCCTCAGTCTTCTAATATAGAGACAGTTGTTCCCAAACATGCCTAAATCATGCCTCAGAACAACAATTTTTACTACTGCTGCTAAGCTTTCTTTTATGACTGCTCCTAGTCATCGATCTGTTTCTAGTGCATCTCCATACATGTGATAAGGCTTCTCCTTTATGGCTGAGATTAGGGTGTCTTCTTGCCTGCATCAAGGCCTCTCCATGGACTGCATTAAGCCTTTTCATATACAACGTTAAGGTCATCTCCTTGACTACCTCCATGATAGTGTTAGGGTCATCTCTTATGACAACGTGAAAGGCTTTTACAAACAACACATAAGACCACCTTTGACTGCGTCCTTGACTCTTTTAGAATAGCAGATTAGGGCATGGCATATCTCCCTTAACAGCGTCCAGATGTTCCTCCCTTAACTGTGTTTAGGGCTGCAACAATCCTCCTATTTTCTACGGCTAGGGCATAACAATACCTTCCTTCCTCTGCGTCTAGATGACTACATTTAGAACATATAATGGCAATGTCTTAGAGTCTACGTTTAGGGCACATGGATTGTGCTATGACAACCTCCTTTATAACTATGTTAAGGTCCATATTTAGGACTTCTTCTAGACTAATCTAGGGCATCGTTAGGGCATAATTAAGCCTCTTCTTGTTGTGAAGGAAGGTCTCCTTTGGGACAACGTAGAACCTTTCTTAGACTCCACCATAAGGGTTGTCCTCCATGACAACATGAGGCTTCTACCACATTAGGGTAGCGTAGAGCCTTCCCATGACTGCATCTGGATCTAGGGCATGTTTTCTTAGGGCAGCGTATATCCTAGGGCACTCCCTCTAGATCTCATCTTCATCAAACCCAAAACAGAATGAAGAGAGATCACAAGAGTGAGTGTGTGTCAAATGACATAGAGTCCTCTTCTATTTATACTAAAACGTGGAGGATAAGTGAGGGCAATTTGGTTGCTGGTTGACCTTGACGAATTGTCCCATAACATAAATAAATTCATATCTCCATGAATACATGTCAGAATCGGATGATCTTTAGATCAATCCTACACCTCTTGACGAAAGGAATACAAGAAAAATATCAGCTATCATGAATATGTAGACCCACATGGAGTTTGGCCCTAGTTGCCAATTTTAACACCTTCCTGAAAGGACACTATGTTGCGTAGTGACCCATTTCACCACACCTTAAGCATTTGCTCTTTGAGATGTTCTTCTTCTGCCTCTACTGCCCCTTAGATGCAAGGGTTGCATTCTCTTCCTCCTCCTTGGGCTTCGACCCACCGCTGTTGCTTTCGTCAAGCTTACACTTGAGTAGATCTCTCAACTCTTCTTGCTTGAGAGTTGCCCACATACTATCCCAGTCTGGCAAAGCTGCCCTGCCCAGAATGCTCTAGACAAAGACTTGACATTCTTCTTAGAATGAGTTTAGGGCTAATCTCACCATCTTGGAACCTTGAGGTGTAGACCCCACAACTGCTAACTCGTCTCGGGTCTCCTGAAGATTTGTGAGGAATGGATTGATGCGCTCCCCCTTCTGCATCCGTGCAGATCTCAGTTTCTGCTCTAAATACATCTTCCACTGCTCGAAAGATCCTTGATATAGCGTAGACAACGCATCCCACATCTTCTTAGCAGTCCCTCTGCTAGAGATGTGACAGACTACATGATCCTTCACCCCATTGAGGATCATTCTCTTTGCCTTCGCCATTTCTTCCTTGTATTTCTTCAACGGATTTGGATATGCAGGCTCAGCCACCACACTGTCGACATGTCTTGAGGGAATGCTCATCTAGAAGGAATGGCATTCTTGCCTTCCAGATAACATAGTTGGATGCTCCATCCAATCTGTCCTGATCCCTCAAACCACTGGTTGCCATCTCTGCCACGAAAAACTGTCGAATTGCTCCTCTTTGATCTTATTGTTGCTGCTCAACCAATAAGAGAATGAACTTCTTTGCGGGAAGCCTACTGAGGAAAAGTTCCCTCACTGTGCTTCTCTTCTCTTCTGACATCTTTCTGCCCAACAAAACAGCTTGCAGAAAAACTGTGTCCCACAAGCTCTTCCTTACGTTGAGGCTTCAACGATGCTCCCTCTGCCACGACAAGATTTTGATCTAGAAGCCCTTCTCTCTGTTGACTCACTCAGAGACAGACTGCCTCGAAATTTAGCCCTCCAGCTAGGACTGCGCAAACCCCTCTGGGGATTCAAACTGCTGCCTTCAGCAGCTTTTTCAACCTCCTTTTCTGCTTAGTCACTGGGTTTTCTCGCACTGTTCTTCTTGCTTCACCTGCACTGCTCTGATACCACGTGAAAATTCCTTAAACCAGGGAATTCTTGCTGTAGCACCAATGATATTTCTTCTACTTGTTAGATTTACATAAACAAGTTATTTGCAGTTTCCTATGGCAAATATCAAAATACATATAGTGCAACGTACACCATTTAAATAATATGCTGAAACAAGAAACTGAACAATAGAGAAAGATACACACAAATTACAGTTGTTTTGGGACAAACGTCCCCGGAAAAACCCAATGCGGGAAAATCTGAGGGTTTTTATTATTAAGCTAAAGTATTTCTGAATAACTACTAGATGCCTTCCCAACAATCCAGTTACAGAGGAAATCACTTAGCAGAAGAAACTGTTGAGATTACCTCACTCTACACTGTAAGTCGCTGCTAATCCGACAGTTGAACCACGAGTTCCCAGGCTACTTTTGCGTTGCCCCTGCGTGGGCCTACGTCAACCTCTAAGGCCTTGCGCCAGCTCAACTGAGAATCGATTTGCCTTCAGAAGCCTTTTCTAGCCCTCCTGGCTCAGAAATGTCAGCGTTTTCAGCAAACTCGGACTTCTACCTTGCTCTGCGTGGGGCCTGCATGAGCCCTTCCTAGCTCTACGTCACCCTCTTTGTCCTCTGCATTGCCTCCTCTGTGTATCTCTCTGCCTCATTGCTAAGTACTCTTGGCTCCAAAGAAGATCCTCCAGCCAAACCTCCCTCTGCCCCTTTTTGCAAAAGCTCACTTCGAATTTCTCTTCTAGCAGCTGCTTTGCTTCAAAAATTCGATCTTCTGAACTCTCTATGTGTTTTCCAAATGACCCTCAAGCCTCCTAAAATAATCTTCTCGTTGACATTCAACAACCCACATTAGAAGCTAATCAATTGCTAAAATCATTTCTGCTTGATTCTCATCTTCTTTTAGAAGTTACACCCACAATTAGATTAACACCCATTAATTATTTTAATTTCCTAAGTTTAGAATTAAGGTTCCATTAAAAATAATTAATTATTTTAATAAAACTGTCTTCGGGTGGAATTTCCCAAAACGCTTTCTAGGTTCTTTGGAATACATGTCCCAAGCCTCCCTGCAAAATTTGAGGCTTATAGCACATCCAATGCTATCAGAAATCAACATATCAAAATTACTCGGTGAATGGTACAAATGAAATCGAAGTTATCTCCTACATATCCCCTTTTACAGTGGTCGAAGTAGCCCTTTCTAGGCCGACTTTGACTAGCAGGTTTGACTTGTGCCAAGAGGCTTATTTTGACTTTCTAGACTCAAAATAAATCCTTCTACATGATACATCTTTCCCAGATGGGTCTTATATACATGACATTGACTCTCTTGACGCATGACAATAAATTTTATGACATGACAAACCTTAGAAGCTTGAAAAACATGCTTAACCTAGAAGACCAATCAAAGGAAGCATGAAACCCATGCTTGAAAATAATAATTTTTGTTTCTTCTTTTGTTTGTTACATAGGATATACATAATGACATGAGTACAATGACAATTATGAAGACCGAAACTAGTTACATTTTCCAACATAAGGCAGGCTTGAAGAGTTCCCTAAGCTGTTTCTTGTCCAGTGGGATTGCCTTTGTGTAAGTGATTGTCTTAATTGTTTAGGATCTTTGCGAAACAGATCCATGCATTGCATACAAAGTGGAGTTCGTTAAGCTACCCTTATGTTCAAACTTTATAATGTAAAGGCTTTCAAAATCCTTGGTAATTCTTAGGTACTTAAGATTGTTTCAATTTAATATCCATCTTCTCTAATAAGAAAGTTTTTGTATTACCTTCCAAGGAAAAAAACTTCATATAGTACACTACTACGATACACTAGATGAGGGTCATATCTGATTGCTTTCTCAATACACTATATCATATAAAATGAAAGTTAATCTATTCTGATTTATAGGGTGATCCAATTTCCCCAATAGATATGAGAATACTGTATACCTTGAAAATGTGAAGTATCTTGGCAGGAATACATCATTCCATATTCCATGAAATTTTAGACCTTTTCTGCCCTTGTTTCCATGAGGAAGATATTCTGTACTCTTCCAGTTCCTTCAATTCAGCTACACATGAAAGAATAGCCGTTTTTACCTGAGCATGGTCTGGGTTGAAATTAAGTGCATCCTGGAAAAGTTGTCTAGCCTGCTGTAAAAGTTTGGTTCTTTCCTTACTTCGCATTGGACGCATACGAGATCGATTACGCAAAGCCAAGCCCCAATTCAACAGTGCTGATATTCCAAGCATACATAGAACAACAGAAAGATAAGCATCGTAGACAATCTCTTGCTCTCACTCTTTCTCCCTCTTCATGCATCAACATGCATTCTCCCACATTACATATGCAAATCTAAACATATACAAATCCTGATTTACTGGCATCTGACAAAGTTTAAAATTTAAATAGAAATTAGCTTGTTATATTAGCTAGCATAGTTGAAAATCATGGAAAGCTCCTACAATATCCTATATCTGTGTTACCTAAATGATAAAATGGCTGCACCATATTGCCAAAAGCTGACCACATAATAATTCATGTATCTTTCTACTTTTTCTTTTTCTAAGATGCATTGTGAAGTCAATGCACAAATCCACTCAATATCATGAATGGCTATGACATATCTATCCCACAAATATTAGCTAACAAATAGCAGCAATGTTGATAAATTTAGTTAGGTGATACAGAAGACCTGCTCGATTAACATACAACTTACAAGCAAAGCCTGTTGTAACAAATACTGAAACAAAGAAGATGTTTATTAAGGTGTTCCAATGCATCAAAAGTAATATGCCAAAAAAGATGCTGAATTTGAAGAATATAAGTTACTACTAACTGAAAATTAAAAATCACTATCAAAGTAGATTTTGCAGACCAAGGCTACCATTTCTTCTCATCAAAGCTTCATTGGCAAAATAAAGTTTGAGGATAGTCAAAACTAAAGAAAATGCAATGACATTATCAAAATGCATACTTGAGCTCTTACATAGTGGCACCAACCAAATACAGCCTGCAAGAGTTTATTATATGGAACTTGGGATTCCATTTATCCAGTAAACAGAAGTAAGAGACTGCAATACAAATATGCTCATAACAAACTTGGCTCAGTTGCACAATTGCATTGTCCCACTGGTTGCATGGGAGATAAGATATCAATATATTTAATAGCAATTGCATCAGCAACACAGCATTTGATGAATAAGCAAGCCAATATCAGTCCCAAAAAGAATTTATCACATATGTTGTGATGAAGATAAAATTACAAGCAGCCAACAAATGTTGGCCAATGTGGTTGTTCAGAAGCTAAGCAGTTTGACAGTGTCTGTATTTAAGTTGTATTTGACACATTTTTCTTTGTTGAGAGTTAAGAATAGCATTGTGCATTGATAATGTATCAGTTGATATATTTTTGGGAGTTTTATATATAGCCTTGAATTGATTCTTCCAGATCCATCACAACTTACTATTTGAGTCAACGTTTCTAGCGAACAAGTGTTGCTCATCATCAGGCCTCAACCCTAACTGTTGTGATTCTTCATTTTATGGACCAAGTATGCTTAAGAATTTATTTTTAGTTTGACTTCCTCAAATTCTCTTGTCCTCATATTCACTTGTAAATTTGTAGGATATATAAATCTTTCCAAGCTCAGGAGGAAGTCCACAAAAATGATATATTTATTTTTCAGCATGAAACATAACTCAGCATCCTGTCACTTCAGCCTGAAAAAGAGGGTTGCACTTCCTCTTTACCCGATCTTCCTCTCCATTGAACCAAGGCATTGATCATGAGATTTATCCCCATATTGTATTCAGATTTAGCATTCAAGCATAGCAGTTCTTATTTTCAGCAAACTACCTATATGGATGGGAGACCTAAAAAGTGCAAGGCTGTAATGAGGAGAAGAATATAGGCAGAGGATATTGAAAGAGTGATGTAAGCCAGGATGTTAAAATTGGCAACCAGGGCAAAACTTCATGTGGGTCATCTTATTCATGGCTGATAATATTTTTATTAAATTCCTCTTGTCGAGAGGTGTAGGATTGATATAAAGATCATCCGATTCCGATAAGTATTCATGGAGATATGAATTTATTTTGATTATGGAATTATTATCAAGCCGACCTACAACTCATGTAGGCTCAGAAGCCCAACAGTCACATCTATTCAAACACCAACGTTGTGTATAAATATAAGAGGACTTTTCCTCATTTGCACTCACTCTTCTCATAACATCTCTCTCTCTCTACTACGCATAAATGAGTCTCTTCTCTACTGCACAGAAATGGGTCTCTCTCTCACACATGTGAAGCCGGAAGCTGTTGAACCTGAAGCTACAACTGCAGATCCAAAGATTGACCTGCGTGGCCTAGAAGATCTCCTCTTTGGAACTGTGCTATAGGTCCATTTGGATCTCCTCTGAAAGCCGCAACTTTTGGTGGTGGAATGAAGTCAATCCGACGAACGGTTTGCAAGATATCGACTACCCTAGTTTGAAGCTGGAAACTGCTGCAACTGTAGAAGTAAAGATTGACCTGTGTGGCCTAGAAGATCTCCTCTTTGGAACTGCGCTGTAGGTCCATCTGGATCTCCTCTGAAAGCCGCAAATTTTGGTGGTGGAATTAAGTCAATCCGACGAACGGTTTGCAAGATATCGACTACCCTAGTTTGAAGCCGGAAACTGTTGAAACTAAAGCTGCAACTGCAAAAGTAAAAATTGACTTGCGTGGCCTAGAAGATCTCCTCATCTGAACTGCATTGTAGGTTCATTTGAACCTCCTCTGGAAGCCGCAACTTTTGGTGGTGGAATGAAGTCAATCCGACGGTTGGTTTGTGAGATATCGTCTGCCCTAGTTTGATAATGAAGCCGCTAATGCTGATGTTGTTGATCTAGGGTTTGCTACTACTGATATGAATCAGATTTATTGCACTATTTCTCTCTGCTGAATTATTGAAGATAAAAGAAGATTTGATCAAAGGATTTCCCCACACATTATGGGGTTTGTCCCTGGCTAGCCGCCACATCTTGTGTCTCTTGTCTTGGCTTGTTTTCTATCGATCGTTTAATGTTCTATCTGCACTTTACTTTATGTACATGTGATTGCTAATCTGTGGAATATAATAAGAAAAAGAAGTAAACTTTTATAAGCATAGAACATACCATAACTTAACACAGGATAGAAAAACTCCTCCAGGCATATCTCAGGCTAACTGGGAAGGTAAACCGAGGTTTCCACAAGGTTGAGTGGAAAGTCCGCAATGACCCAAAGAATCAGAGGAGCGTGGGTGTCATCAATGAGTACAGACAAAACCTGGCCTTGTGTACCAAATGGATTATCTATTCCCTGGAGGGGAATGAAGCATGGAAACTAATACACAATTGCATTTTCTCTAGCTCATCTAATGGTAAAAGAGAGTGGAGAGGATTGAGTCTCTAAACCATTTTCTTCATTCTTTTCTTGGTCAAAATTGAGGGCTCCTTCATTGTCAAAAGTATTTGGAAGGCTTGGGAGGTTGTCAAACATTTTCCTCATTGGAAGGGGGAGAATTTCAGATTTGGAATCTCGGTCAGTGACCACTCCCTATCGTGGTAACCTATTATCCTCTCCAAGCCCCTATCCAAAAATCCTTGGTTCTCTATTTTTAAACTTTTTGTAAAAGCGGTAAGTCCATTCAAGACATTTTCTTTTGAAGCTAGACACTGGCTCTCACGAGTTCAACTTAAGCACGCCTTTCAGCTAAAAAACTAATAAAAAATTATAATAGACAAAGTTCTGACTTTGGCTCCTGATTGTCTATTTTCAAAATTTGGTATCAAAGCCCCCAAGGAACTAGTGGAAAGACTAGGCTTGGGGCTATAGAAAGCCCATTCTCAAGTATAAGTCCTTCGATGGTTATAAATGGTTTAGCTCAACCACACTGATTGAATTCAAGTGAAATAATATTTGGAGGAATCATTCCCAAGTTAACACATGGCTTTATTGGCTTTGTTCACCTGAGTGCTTGTGGCTGGAAAAATGTTTCGAGTTTCAACACTTTGTCCTTGCTCAAGGGATTTGTGCCTCTTGTGGCTAAACAGAGTCTCTCAAGAACTTATTTTAGTTCTACCAAAAGATTGAATAGAATTAGAATTGGGTCATGAATTTGTGTAAGCACTTCTAGATCTACCCATTATCATGGAAGGAAGCTCTGTTAGGGGACAAGAATCTTGGATATCGGAATTTGATAAGCCTTGGCATATGTTGAGAATCGAAATTTAATTCCAACTCTAAAACACCAAAAATTGAGTTGTTTTTGAGTGTGATGCATGTATATCTCCTTTACTTGCAATGCTAAAATTTCTATAATTGTTTAATCCATTATTATAGATCCAAGGGCAAGTGAAGAAATCCTCATTAGATTTTGAGCACCTTCAATAGTTTCTTGAGCACTAGGATAGGCCTTAGTGCACTATGAGCCAATTTCCACCAGACAACCCATATCTCGTCCACCAATGCCTTCTTAGTTGTCCAAGCAATCAACGGGATAGCACAAACCCCGTCATCAATCTAGGAACCAAGTGTGCAAGAGGAGGGACTGTCAACAAAGCATAGTTACCAAATTTGGCCAAACTAGCCCAAAGAATTCAAAAATTCAACGATTTGGTTCGGCTAGCTTACTAATACATGAATTCGAATACGGTACGGAATGGTCAGTTGACCACAAATTTTATATTGAAAATATCATGAGTACATTACATTATTGGGAGGACACGATAGGACTACATATTCGCTTCTTGCCAAATATTGGGGCCTTTAATTGGAGTTTACCATGAACCATTAGCAGATAGGTTAGGTTGGTTAGACTGATGTAGTGTCCTAGGGTAATTTTTTTGTCCCAGGGCTTCTTATTTAGACTAGAGTCTTGGAATAGAAGTACAACAGAAGTTATTCCTTTATATATTAGCAGATATTTCTTCATATAAATCAACCACAGTAGATGTACCATTAATATAACAATCAACAGTAGGAGCTTCCTCAAATCCACAATAGTTGGACTGATTGTCCAATAACCAAATTATCCACAGACCAATGATACTGTTGCCCAAACAAACCATATCCAACTATAAAATAAAATTGAGCTAAGTCCTGTAGCAATTAATTTACTCTATTTATCTAAATAGAACCTGGACTACTCCTTAAGCTCATTGGTCTGAGAATCTAATCACAGCAAGTTTAGTTGCCTTCCTGAGGTGCCACAGTTTGGTCCCACAACAGTTTGGACTTGCAACTTCGGACCTATGCCTCAGAAAAGTTACTAGTTCCACCTCAGAAAAACCATGAATTTTCCCCATAGATGCCACGAATTCCTGTCCCAGAAAGGCACTAGTCCCGTTGTTTTCTCAGATTGGTGAGTCCCACGATTTCCAGACCATAATAGAAAGGTAACGAGAATTTTAGTAACTAGGGTGGAATCTTTCGCCACTGAAATTAATAGAGAAAAAGGGGTCTTAAAACCAAGTTTACACGAAGCAAGGACGTTTTTTGGAATTGAAGCGTCAGAAGCTTCATTTTCCAAAACTCCTTGGAAGAGAAGCGTCTATTATTTATATATATATATATATATATCATTGCATTTATATTTAAAAAAAATGCAAAGTTCCAAATTAATTACAGAATATATCAAAGCATGCATATTGTACACAATTCACGATAAAAATAGCATCCATAGTACATTAATGATTAATTATTCGAGCATCAACAATCTAGAATCTAGATTCCTCTCCTCTTGTCTAGCATTTGCCTCTACTTCGATTCTCTAGGGATACTAGTCAACATTGCCACTTTCGATCAAACTACTAAGGCCACGACAAATGAGTTCAATGTAATGTTCCAAACTAGGAAATAATAGTGCTATGCGAAGCGAACAATAAAAACAACACCATAAAATTAAATCAGACCATCAGACCACAAAATTGGCAACCAAACTGCATTGTCTACTCATTGTATTAAATGGGAAGAGGTGTACAACAAGGTGATGGAATGTGTGCACCTGGGTTTGCTATAGGCAAGCTAACAAAAGCCCAAAATGAACAATGGAATGCCCTCCTAAAATCTATTGGTAATCCGGCCCAAGAGCTGCACTATTACTACCCAAAAAGGTGTTGTTGCCTGAAATGATCTGTTGCTAGAGCCTTCCTTGTTACTTAGGAAATTCTGGCAAATTAATCCCAACCTCTACGCAGGAAACCTAGGATAACCCACGAAGGAATTGGCCAAATGTTGACCTCGGAATTTTGGCCCAAATTCCCCTTAGCTCCTCTAGCTGCTAATTGAGTTGGGACCCCTGTTTGACTCCTTAGATCTGCCCAGAAAATTCTATAAAATTAGAAGTGTGATCCTTGCCCAAAACCCAGAAAGGGTTTCCCTTGGTTCCAACCTTCAAAAATTGACCTTTCACAGCTTGGCCCTCCTCCAATTTCAAATTTTGTTACTGCGACTGATCCTATCAATCTCTTATCTCCCAAATCCGGCAATCCTCCTCAAATGGGCCTCCAAATGATCTCCCTGCATCCCAACTCCAAACTCCCCCGGATGGTGCTGCCCCAAAGAGTCTCACTCCAATCACTGCATAATCATGGAGGAGATGATGCAGTCCTGCATGTGATGAAATGAGAGCTGCATGTAGGATGGCCCTCTTGTCTGTAGCTGCCCTCTATACTCCTGAAAATGATGAAAGGATGCTCCTGTCTCCCCAACTTCCCGGAGTGCCTCACGTTGTGACAGCGCAATCCCTACGCTATTGTTACCCCCCTGCTGTTGGTACTCGAGTTACAACTACTGTAACTCATCTCCATGTGGCTGCTACGAACTAATATGAAGATGAACTCCCTTCTAAGGTTGGCACTCGAAGTCAACCGAAGCAAGGGTTGAGATCTCCGCTCAGAGACCCTCATGTCGAAGTCCATCAAAGCAAGCGTTGAGATCTTCGCTCGGAGACACTCGTGTCGAAGTCCATCGAAACAAGAGTTGAGATCTCTGCTTGGAGACACTCGTGTGCTAAATAACACAGTAACCAGGCTAAGCAGCTAGAGAAACTAAAATTGAGTTCAATATGTCAAAAGATAAGATATCCAAATGAGGAGAGCTGCATTCTTTATATAGATTTCGTGGAGCACTTTTCCCTCCATCGTGGGTCCCTCACCTAACCATCGATTTCCCATCCATGCAAATTGAACTAGGGAATGCGTATTCCCCAAATATGGGTGGCCCCCACGTATACTTAACCACATTGAATTAACTTCTACCAAGTCTTGCCTCTTAATAAAATCAAATGGGCCCCCATCACCTCCAAAATTGGCCCCAAAATGTAGAAATTAATACTGCTCCAAAATAATTTAGGAACGGACATGACATTCAACAATCAACACCACCAACACTGTGGTACATGTTGTCGCACAAAGTGTCTAGGCAGCGCAACAACGCTCAGAGTAAGAGTTGTCACTCTTGATCCTTACTCCATTTAGACTCTCTCCTAGGCAAGTCAAGGGGGGTAGTCCCTAAGGTAAATGGATGAAAAAGCCTACGGAACACGGGCTCTAGGAGATTTTAATGATTAACAACTTCATGAATTTAAAGCAAGTCTCGGTCAATTACAATAGATGAATTAAGACAATACACAATTACAAGATATAAATGACTACAGACCAGTGCCTTTTATATCGAATTAACCATAGACTAAGTAATAACAAGTCATCCAGAGAAAACTTATAGATGTGGCAAAGCGACGATCATGAACAATTAATGTAAATGCCCAAAACTTTAACATGCAAGAGATTCCAGATTTAAAATGATTTTCATTAACTGCCCAAATCTAAATTCAATTAACATTCTCCAACAGTCAATATGATTTAAAACGTTTATCGCATTTGACAATAGAGAAATATCAAAATGCATTCAATCACCAAATAATACTAAGGAACTTCAAATTTTAATTTTATTTATCCCTTAGGCAATAACTTCAATGTGATAAATAAATAAATCAATGTGAATCAAAAGATTAAACAAATTAAAATTTTAATGGGCCATAGGCCACCAAAAAAAGAATTAATGTGAAAGTAAATCCCTTTAATTTATTTCTTTTAATTCAATTCCTAAGATTTTTTTTAGATTTTTAGAATTTTTAATGATTTTTTTAATTTTGAGAATTTTAAATTTTTTAGGATTTTTAAATGTTTTTCAAATCTTTTGGATTTTTTAAATTTTTAGAAATTTTTAAATTTTTTAAGATTTTTAATGAATTTTTTTAAATCAGAAAATAAAAGGAAGGAAAAAATAAAATATCAAAAAATTAATTCTTTAAAAGTTTTTAAATTTTTTAGATTTTTGAAACTTTATATTTTTTAATCAAAATCAAAATCATAAATTAAAAAAAGGAAACCTGAAATCGGAACTAGACAAAAATGAAAATAAAAAAAATGGAAAATCGAATGGATTAAAATCTAAACTAACTCTAACCCTAAAAGAAAATACAAAACCAAATAAAAGAAATCGAATGAATAAAAAAAATAAAAGAACTAAACTTAAACCAAATCAGGCACATACAAATCCAAATGAAAAAGTCGAAGTTTCACAACTGCAGGTTTTTGAAGCGATGAGGAGTTTGACAGCGACAAAGGGAGAAGGCTGCAGCAATGGGCAAGAGGATAGCAGACGGAGGTGGCCGATTGAAGAGCGGAAGGCAAGGTAGTGTATGGAGAGGTATTGAGGGCAGACGGATAGGGATGGACGACAGAAAGAGCAAAAGACGTAGGAGGGAGCCACGGGAAATGAAGCTGCGTGGAAAGGGTTTGGACGTGGTGGTTTGACGGCAGGAGAAGGGAAGAGATAGCCGCAGGGAGTGAGGATTTAGGCTAGCGCTTTGCAGGTTGAGGGAGTTGGAAAGGGATGCAGGTGTGAGCAAAACAGAGGAGCGATGAGGATTTTGGGAATAACACAGCAGAAAATACTGTGTTTGAAAGCGCTAGATGACAGCGTGCGGGTTGTAAGAGGGTGCAACCAAAAATGAGGGCCGAAGGTTTCGTTTTCTTTTGCAGGTTAAGAATAGCGTACAGGCGCTGACGCAGCGAGCAAGGAATAACACAGATCTGATATATGGCAACAAAGGCTTAAAAAAAATTCAAAATGGCACAATGAACCCAAAAACCCAGGCAGTGAACCAATCAGCAGAAATGGTGGCCCAAAAACTCTTTAAATCCACCAGAACTTCTTTAAGAATTTTCCAGAAATCTTAATTTAAAATTTTGAATCAACTTGCTTCAGATTTAACCCTGAAACCCTCACAAAATTTCCAGATCTGAATTTAAATTTAAACCCCTGGACTGCAAAATGTCTGAATAATATCCCTGGAAAACGATTTTAATGAACCCCAGAGATCCAGATCTTACCCTCCAGGGCCTAAATCTAGACTCTATACAGATTTCTCCTTCAGATCTGTAGCTGCAAGACAACAATTAAACACCCAAACGATATATACAAAAACCCAAAAAAAACCAAGTCAAAAAACCAAAAATAATTACAGATCTATGTACATGAATGGCAGATCTATCAGATCTAGGGAGTATGAGTTCAAATCCGCTCCCAAATCTGATAATCTAAGGCTCTCAACAACCAGATCTATCGATTTAGAACAGAACAGAACAAAAAAATAAATAAATAAATAAATAAAAAATAAAAAATTAATTTTTTTAAAGTTTAAAGGAGGTGCTGAGCTCAAAACCCTTCATGCATCACCCATAAAAAATATCTTATAATAAGCCTAGGATCAAATTAATTTGGGCTCTTCAGAAAACACAGATCGGGAGTTCGCTGGTCTAATTGAAAACTTCCCCGAACGCCCGATGATCTAATAATCAAGAATTTCCTACAAAACCCAACTCAACCATCAACATAGAGCGAGAAAACGATAATAAAATTCAGATAAATAGAGATACTTACTATTATATTCAAAACTGAAATTATCATTCAAACCCCAGCGACTGAGCAAGATACCTATACTCAAATCACTCTTCAGAAAGCTATCATCAATGGCTAAAAAGAAATCTATGCATAAAAATGACACATCTTACAGTGTTTCCACGAAGAGTAACACCAACAGAAATTAACCCCAAAGTCTTTCTTTATTGCTCATAAAAAATATTACAAGAGAGCTTTTCGCTTAGCACACGATCAAAAGATCAGATAGACTAACTGACAAATAACCTCCTATTTAAAGATAAATCCTCCTACGGCTAATTTGAGTGATCTTCGTCAAAGCAATCTCGACCATTGATGAGGATCAAAATTCCTTTTAATCTCATCCGTCGAAATTTTAAATTCTTGAGGAAATTCAAATTTTTCAATTAAATGCATTTTAATTAATTCAAAAATTAAAATTTTGAATTAATTTCCTCAAAATTTTGACTTTGATTTTTACTTAACCCCAGGGACCAAGGCTTAAAATTTAGCAAAATAATTAATTTACCTTAGTCCCTAGACCTCTTAAAATTTAATATTTAAGGATCGACGAATTTTGCCTTCGAAGAATTTAAATTTACCTAGGACCTAGAATTAATTAAATTTCTGGCTTAAGATTTTAATTAATTTTAGCCAGAAAATTTGATTAATTAACCTATGAGGGGATAAATTATTTTTCCAACCCTCAAGACACTTTACACCATGATTTGTACATTTTTTACATCTCAATGAGGAAAACCCATTTGCAAAAGACCCTCACATATTACCCAATTTTGCGGCACAAATATAATCTAGCATACCAAGAAATTTGTAATAAAATAACCAAACCAAATAGTTAGGATTATTCCCAAATCACTTTTACATAGACTCGATCTAGAACACTAGGACTCCCCTAAGATCCCAGTGACAAAATCCATTTCAGCTTTGGGGTAAGGCTGAAGGAAAACTTTGCCGCCCATCCAAAAATGGATCAGTGAGACAAAATCCCGGAATGTACAGAAAAGTAGGTTTACCTAGGTAATTACATACACGACACGGATCTGTTGAGATTATTTACATTATACATATGCAGAATGGGTTTACATTATAAGATGATGATGATAGCTGGACGACACAAATACATCGATCAGGCACTATCCCTTTTGCGAAAAAAAGGGGTGTACTGCTATGGGTCATTGACGCATAGTGGTCAACATCTGGCTCTACTTGGGGACACGTTGCACTGGAGGAATGTGAGAATCCTGAATCTGCATTCATGCAGCACACAACATAAGTAGCGTCCATCCAAAAAATCATCATATAATGTTAAGCATAGGAAAGATATAAGATCTTCATTCATTAACTAGTCTAACAACATTAAAAACACAAATCTAACTACAAAATGACATACTGAAATAATAGGGCATCAGGTTAGAAATACAATACAAAGATGCCCCATGGCATCAGATGTGTTCAATATAGTGCATACTGAGCATTTACATGCTTTCAGGCAAATTTGTCGGTTGTTTCTCGAATGTGCCATGTCCAATCCTGCATATGGTAGGATTTTTTCCTATCCGAAAATCAAGCTACTCGCGACTATCTGATGAATCAAATCGCTTTCTCATTCTCTTTCTCTTGCGTCTTTTCTTTGTGGCAGGCTGTATCACTGATGACGTGGAACGTTCTGTTTCAAAATTCTCAGATGAAGTATGTAAGATATGTATGACATGTCTTTCTTCATTTTGCATCTGCTCTGTCAAGAATGATGGATCAGTCACACAGGTGTCATGAGTAATAACTTGACCTTTTTAAATTTCTTCTTTGATCATGTCATTCTTAGTTAAATCTTTGTTAATGGAGTTAGCCTCTTTCTTGGGATATTCACAACAAGACAGGACCTGTAATTTCCTCTCTTCCAGCGTCTTATGTAATGAACCCATTTCTCTAACATGTCTTACTATTAACTTCTCTTGATTGAGTTCAGTTTTCACGAATCTTTCTTGCAGAGTGACATGATTAGCTTGCATAGCCTTTATTTGATTATGAATAATGGACATCTGATTAGAATGATTAACTTCCATTATTTTTAATCTGTTTTCGATGATATGTATTCCATCTGTATTTATGACACATGGTACCTGCTTTTCTTCTATGGCCAATAATCTATTCTAAAGAGATATTTGACCAACTTCCATGTCCTCTATAATTTTATCATTCTTTGCTTTCATGCCCATGAAACAGTTTTGCATATTATTTATTTCTTTCTTATGATTTGCTTGTATGGTAGCTAACTGATTATTATACTCAAATCTCATGATGGTCATTTCTTCATCCATAGTTGACAATTTGTTATGAATCGAACTTATTTCTTCTTAATAACTTGTTTCCATGGCAGTCATATGATTTGAATGATTAAATTCCATGATCGTCATATTTTCCTCTTGGGCTAATAACTTGCTTTCCATAGAATTAATTTCCCTGTCATGATTAGCTTTCATGGTCTCCATTTCCTTAGCATGCTGACTCTACATGTCGGTTACGTGATCAGAGTGTTTAATTTTCATGATTTCCATCTCCCTATTACGTTTTTCCAGGTGGGTGTACAAAGTTCTCATATCCTTGACGTAATCAGTTACAAATTTTTCTTGATTAAGCTCCATATTTTTTAACAGCTGCGTTTCACTGAATTGCATGTCTTTAATCAACTACTTTAGTTCTTCTATAATTTGCTTATCATTTTCCCTTTCATTGTCGACACTGATTTGATAACTTATTCCTACTTTTCCACTATCATGGATTTGTCTTGCAACAGTACAAGTGGATGGCACATTCTGATATGGAGAATTGTCTTGAAATATTTCATTGACAGTTGGATCCTTTACAAGATCACTTTCATTCTGTTGCATAATTTTAGGGGCACAAGGCGAGCTACCTTGATTACCATATCTATCTGTAAAAGCATTGACAAAGTTTTGTAAAGAAGCGAAAGAATCTTCAGGACAATTATTAAACCAATTCAAAGCATCACCCTCTACATAAAAAGCAAATAGATGCATTTTGACATCTTCATGTTTATATTAGAGAGAACTACAATATTTGATTATTGTATGAGTAAACCTGCATAGATGCTTTCTAACAATGACTCAATCACCACTTGAGAACAAAGGCAATTTATGAATGGCCACTTCCAATATATCATGGAGAAAATCAGTGAAATGACATGGGGTAAACGAATCATCCATGATGACTTGCTTGAAGGGATAAGGAGGGACCAAATACATGCTAGAGAGAGACCCCTGCCCAAGAAAATCAAGAGATCCACAAGAAGCGAGCTTCTAGTAGAAATTCTTGTAAGAAATGAAAGAAGTGGAGTCGCCACTTGAACATGAATCTAGCTCTAAGATCCAAAAGGCAAACAACTGGATATAAAGGAGGATTTCTTGTTTGAGAAATAATAAATGAAAGAAGTGGAGTCACCACCCAAACAAGAAACGAACCAAAATGTTTAGGTGCTAAAAGTGCAGATGAAATGATTAATGAGATGACGAAAGGTAGGGTGATGAAAAGATCAAATGACGCTAGTAAATGTTGTGCCACTTGACAGGTTAATGAATGGCGAAAAAGATGAGATGATTAAAACGATGTCAAAGAAACCAAGGACATAAAAAACTTTGTCCCCGGTGGCAATGCCAAGGAGTGTTGACTTTTTCGGCTCGAATGAAAGATGAGAAAGATGAAAGATGAATGTCGTAAAGCTAAGGCCCAATAAATCGGTCCCCCACAACGGTGCCAAAAAATGTTATCGCACAAAGTGTCTAGGTAGCGCGACAACGCTCAAAGTAAGGGTTGTCACTCTTGATCTTTACTCACTCCATTTAAACTCTCTCCTAGGCAAGTCAAGGGGGGTAGTCCCTAAGGTAAATAGATGAGAAAGCCTGTGGAACACGGGCTCTAGGAGATTTTAATGATTAACAACTTGATGAATTTAAAGCAAGTCTCGGTCAATTACGATAGATGAATTAAGACAAGACACAATTACAAAATATAAATGACTACAGATCAGTGCCTTTTATATTGAATTAACCATAGACTAAGTAATAACAAGTCATCCAGAGAAAACTTATAGATGTGGCAAAGCGACGATCATGAACAATGAATGTAAATGCCCAAAACTTTAACATGCAAGAGATTTCAGTTTTAAAATGATTTTCATTAACTGCCCAAATCTAGATTCAATTAACTTTCTCCAACAGTCAATATGATTTAAAACACTTATCGTATTTGACAATAGAGAAATATCAAAATGCATTCAATCACCAAATAATACTAAGGAACTTCAAATTTAAATTTAAATTATCCCTTAGGTAATAACTTCAATATGATAAATAAATAAATTGAAGTGAATCAAAGCATTAAACCAATTAAAATTTTAATGGGCCATAGGCCACAAAAAAATAAATAAATAAATAAAAAATAAAAATAAAAATAAAAAATAAAAAAATTAAATTGAATTAATGTGAAAGCAAATCCCTTTAATTTATTTCTTTTAATTCAATTCCTAAGAAGAAAAAAAAAATTAAATTAATGTGAAAGCAAATCCCTTTAATTTATTTCTTTTAATTCAATTCCTAAGAATTTTTTTAGATTTTTAGAATTTTTAATGATTTTTTTAATTTTGAGAATTTTAAATTTTTTAGGATTTTTAAATGTTTTTCAAATCTTTTAGATTTTTCAAAATTTTAGAAAATTTTAAATTTTTTATAATTTTTAATGGATTTTTTAAATCAAAAAATAAAAGAAAGGAAAAAATAAAATATCAAAAAAATAATTCTTTAAAAGTTTTTTAATTTTTTAGATTTTTGAAACTTCATATTTTTTAATCAAAATCATAAATAAAAAAAGGAAACCTGAAATCAAAACTAGAAAAAAATGAAAATAAAAAAATGGAAAATCAAATGGATTAAAATCTAAACTAACTCTAACCCTAAAAGAAATTGAATGAAGAAAAAAATAAAACAACTATATTTAAACCAAATCAGATGCATACAAACCCAAATGAAAAAGTCGAAGTTTCGCAGCTGCAGGTTTTTTGAAGCGATGAGGAGTTTGACAGGAGCAGAGGGAGAAGGCTGCAGGGATGGGCGAGAGGATGGCAAACGGAGGTGGCCAGTCGAAGAGCGTAAGGCAGGGCAACATATGGAGAGATATCGAGGGCAGACAGAGAGGGATGGACAGCGGAAATAGCAGGTATCGAGGGCAGACAGAGAGGGATGGACGACGGAAAGAGTAGAAGACGCAGGAGGGAGCCACGGGAAATGAAGTTGCGTGGAGAGGGTTTGGACGTGGCGGTTCGACGACAAGTGAAGGGAAGAGATAGCCGCAGGGAGTGAGGATTTAGGCCAGCGCTTTGCAAGTTGAGGGAGCTAGAAAGGGATGCGGGTGTGAGCAGAACGGAGGAGCGATGAGGAGCTTGGGAATAACACAGCAGAAATGACTGTGTTTGAAATCATTGGATAACAGCACGCAAGTTGTAAGAGGGTGCAGCCAGGTATGAGGGCTGAGGGTTGCGTTTTCTTTTGCAGGTTGAGAATAGCATACAGGCGCTGAGGCAGCGAGCAAGGAATAATGCAGATCTGATATATGGCAGCAAAGGCTTAAATTTTTTTTGAAATGGCACAATGAACCCAAAAACCTAGGCAGAGAACTAATCAGCAGAAATGGTGGCCCATAAACTCTTTAAATCCACCAGAACTTCTTTAAGAATTTTCCAGAAATCTTAATTTAAAATTTTGAATCAACTTGCTTCAGATTTAACCCTTAAACCCTCACGAAATTTCCAGATTTGAATTTAAATTTAAACCCTTGGACTGTAAAATGTCTGAATAATATCCCTAGAAAACGATTTTAATGAACCCAGAGATCCAGATCTTACCCTCCAGGACCTAAATCTGGACTCTATAAAGATTTCTCCTTCAGATCTGTAGTTGCAAGACAACAATAAAACACCCAAATGATATATACAAAAACCCAGAAAAAACCAAGTTAGAAAACCAAAAATAATTACAGATCTATGCACATGAATGATAGATCTATCAAATCTAAGAAGTGTGAGTCCAACTCCACTCCCAGATTTGATAATCTTAGGCTCTCAACAGCCAGATCTATCGATTTAGCACAGAAATTTTTTTTTTTTTTTTTTAAGTTTAAAGGTGGTGTTGAGCGCAAAACCCTTCATGCATCACCCATAAAAAATATCTTATGATAAGCTCGGGATCAAATTAAGATGGGCTCTTCAGAAAACACGGATCAAGAGTTGGCTAATCCAACTAAAAACTTCCTCGAACGCCCGATGATCTAATAATCAAGAATTTCCTGCAAAACTCAATTCAACCATCAACATAAAGCGAGAAAACGATAATAAAATTTAGATAAATAGAGATACTTGCTATTATATTCAAAACTTAAATTATCATTCAAACCCCAGTGACTAATCAAGATACCTGTACTCAAATCACTCTTCAAAAAACTATCATCAATGGCTAAAAAGAAATCTATGCCTGAAAATGGCACATCTTACAGTATTTCCACGAAGAGTAACGCTAGTAGAAATTAACCCCAAAGTCTTTCTTTATTGCTCATAAAAAGATTACAAGAGAGCTTTTCGCTTAGCACACGATCAAAAGATCGGATAGATTCACTGACAAATGACCTCCTATTTAAAGATAAATCCTCCAACAGTTAGTTCAAGTGATCCTTGTCAAAGCAATCTCGATCGTTGATGAGGATCAAAATTCATTTTAATCTCATCCGTTGAAATTTTAAATTCTTGAGGAAATTCGAATTTTTCAATTAAATGCATTTTAATTAATTCAAAAATTAAATTTTTGAATTAATTTCCTCAAACTTTTGACTTTGACTTTGACTTAACCCCAGGGACCAAAGACTTAAAATTTAGCAAAATAATTAATTTACCTTAGTCCCTAGACCTCTTAAAATTTAATTTTTAAGGACCGACAAATTTTGCCTTCGGAGAATTTAAATTTTCCTAGGACCTAGAATTAATTAAATTTTTGGCTTAGGATTTTAATTAATTTTGACCAGAAAATTTAATTAATTAACCTACGAGAGGATAAATTATTTTTCCAACCCTCAAGACACTTTACATCATGATTTGTACATCTTTTACATCTCAAGGAGGAGAACCCATTTGCAAAAAGACCCTCACAGACTACCCAATTCTGCGATACAAATAGAATCTAGCAAACCAAGTAATTTGTAATATAATAACCTAACTAAATAGTTAGGATTATTCCAAATCACTTTTACATAGACTCGATCTACAACATTAGGACTCCCCTAAGATCCCAGTGACAAAATCCATTCCGGCTTTGGGGTAAGGTTGAAGGAAAACTCTGCCGACCATCCGAGAATGGATCGGTGAAACAAAAAACCTCCAAGAATGTAAATCGTCACCAGAAAAGTAGGTTTACCTAGGTAATTACATACACGACACGGATCTGCTAAGATTATTTACTTTATACACATGCAGAATGGGTTTACATTATAAGATGATGATCAAGTTGATAATGATAGCTGGACGGCACGAATACATTGATCAAGCACTATCCCTTTTGCGAAAAAAGAAAGAAAGGGGTGTACTGCTATGGGTCTTTGACACGTAGTGGTCAATAGTACATATAGGGCTTGGTGCTCTTGATTAAATGCCAAACACATAACCTCATACATGATATAATCTAATGAAATACCACGATCCCATTGATCCTGAAAACTATTAAAGTCTGTTGAATTTTGAATGGGATATGAAATTCTATTTTCTCCATATGTAGTTCGATAAGGTTGGAACCACTCTCAAACATCCTAAGCCATTTCTTGGTAATGTGAAAAATTCAAGTAAAAGGAATTTTACTTTAATAATTTAACATTACCATTGCGGAGCATCTACAAACATCTAGGGAGCATCAAGGGAGCACCTTGGGAATGTCTAGGAAGCATGGTTCCTCACATAGAGGTTCGAAAACTCTAAAAAAAAAAGGCCTATTGTGTTGATTTTTATAAGCGTCTTCCATATTGATAATTATCTTTGATGATTATGATTCTTTTCACACTCTAAATCATTAATTCCATCATTGATTAATTACACATAACACGTCAACTACATACCAAATAAAATAATAAGATCATAAAGAGACAGCCACATAAAGAACACACGATATTACCCTGGGAAAACCCATAGTGGGGAAAAACCCAACCAACCTCTTCCTTAGAGAATCAATACAACAAGAGATACATCAAAGACAACTGACCAACAAGATGGTCAACCACCAAAGACTCAGTTAGCCTTCTACAAATCTGTCTAAAGAAGCTCTGCAATAAGGTCAACAACACGTCCTTTAAGTTTGGTTCAGAACTTCACACTATGGCACAGAGATCAACCTCTTTCCACAAAAGAACAACCACAAGATTCTCGACCCCTTTCCCCTGACATATATCTCAGGGTCACAACCATTTTTCCTCTGACATATATCTTAGGGTCTCGGCACTTTACCTTAGATAAATGCCTCAAGGTCTCGACCCTTTATCTCAGATCTCTGCCTTTGGGTCTCAGCCCTTTACCTCATACATTTACCTCAAGGTCTCGGCCCTTTTCCTCAGACATCTATGCCTCAGATCTACGCACTGGACTTCAAAAGCTTCACACAAGATTTGGCCTCTATGAGAGCCAAAGAGAGAGAGAGAGACCTTTTTCCTTTGATCTATGTCCTCTATCTTCTTATCTTCCTCATCCAAAATAGAGACATATATTCATGATCAAAGTGTGTCCTTGGAGGTGAGCAAACATGCCTTTTTATAGCCTTCCTCTCAAGCAAATGGGTGAGTCTTATGGCAGACTGACTTGACATTAGGAGGGCCGACGTGGTCTTTGTGGAGGTAAAATTCAAATTCAAAATATTTCATTTTCCCGCTCTTTGAAGAGCCTTATAATATTTTTCTTTTGAATACAAAATAATCCTTTTTCTTGCAAGCATGAAGAACATGCTTCATATAATTTTCGTTAACAAATATAATTCATTTCATCTTTTACAAGTACCAAAGAACATTATGAAGGCCGACCATAGCTACAAAATTCAACACGTGGAACCGTGCAAGTTGTTTCTAGAAGCGTGGTGGAACCACAATTCAGACCCACTGAATTGTGGTTCAGAATCGCCATGGTTCCAAAAGTCCAAGAACCACAAAAAAGGGGCGGAACTACGGATCGCCTATAGATCCATCCGGTATGTGAATCTGCCTCCTGAACTGGGGGGGGGTTGTTCCTACAACACTACTTAAAATCCTCATAGCCATAGCTCAAGAAAACAGATGTATTTGATCCATTTCAATGATGATCATTTGATTGCAATTCTCCTCTATTTATAGATTTCTTCATGGTCTTCCAAATGTGAGGGGTTGCGGATGCAACCCCCAATTTTGGGTTTTTTTGCCCCAACAGACCCAACATTTACACAATGTTGCCCCAACATTGGAAAAAATTGGGTTTTACCACTTTTTCAAGACTATAACCTGCAGGCTTAGATAGACTATTTCACCCTTCTTTAGCCAATCAATTAGGAGATGACATTATAGTGCCCCCTTAGCGAAATTGCTTGCCCCCAAGCAATTGCAAATTTAGATGTTATAAAACTCACTCTCTTTCCCATGTGGCATCTTCTTCTAGTAGATTTTTTTATCTAATAAGATATTTTGAAATTACTCTACCCCTCAGTTTCTTTTCTCGTACTACCATGATTGCTTCTAGGACTAGCTCCAGTTGTCCTTCTTCATCCAAAGGGGGCAGTTCGATGGAAGTAGTGACTGGATGCCCTACAACCTTCTTGAGACATGATACATGGAAGATGTTATGGATTCTTCTTTCTCTTGGCAATACTAACTCATACGCCATTTCACCAAATCTTCGGAAAACATTGTAAGGTCCATAAAATCTCGACTTCAAATTTTCTCCACCGTTTTTCTTAAGTGTAGATAGTCTAATTGGCTACAATCTCAAGAAAACAAGGTCTCCTACCTCAAAGCTGCATTTTTTTCGGTGTTGGTTTGCATACATCTTTTGTCAATTTCGGGCAGCCTGCATGTTTTCTTCGAGTATCCTGAGAATGTCCTAACTTTCCTGTATCCAGTCTTTAGCTAATGGGCCCTGCTATTTCCAAAGGCGATGTCGATAAAAGACGAGGCATCATAGCTATATAGTGCTCTAAAATGTGTCATCCTAATAGACAAATGATAAGTGGTGTTGAAACAATGCTAATCGAGGCATAGCCATTTGATCCATGTTTTTTGTTGACTAGTCACATAGTTATGTAAGTATCCCTCAATCTATTTATTCACGATCTCTATCTGGCCATCTGTTTGTGGATAGTAGCTAGTGCTCAGGGTTAATTTTGTCCCTAATATCCTGAAAAGTTCCTTCCAAAACGCACCCATAAATCTACTACCCCAATCACTAACTATATTTTAGGTAGTCATGGAGTCTGAAAACTTCTTTGAAGAATAATTCTACTACCTATTTGGCTGTATAATCAGTTGGAATTGCAAAGAAATGTGCAAATTTTGTCAACCTGTCAACCATTGTGTAGATGCAATCCTTGCCTTGTGCTTTGGGTAGCCCTATAATGAAGTCCATTGAGATGCTCTCCCATTTTTGCTCTGAAATTGGTAAGGGTTGGAGTAAACTTGTGGGATGTGTGTGCTCGACCTTATTTTGTTGACATGTTACGCATTCCTTGACGTATTTTAATATGTCATCTTTGAGACCTTTCCATGAAAACCGTTCCCTGATCTGACAATAAGTTTTGAAGAACCCTTGGTGTCCAGCTAATGGTATGTCATGTGTAGCCTTCAATTGAGTGTGGATTCAAGGACCAAATATATCTTATCTTTATAGAGAATAATGTCATTGATTATCTTTTACCTGTCATATTGAAAGAGTTTGTCCATCAGTGCACAGGCAAACTTGTTTTTGGAATACTCCACCAAGAGGTGAGCCTTCCAATTTTTTGTGAGCTCCATGAGGGAACATGTTGTTGGTTTTCTGGAAAGTGCATCAGCCACAACATTATTTTTACCCTTTACGTAGTTAATGCGAATATCATAAGATTGGACCTTACTCACCCACTTTTGTTGTCTTTTGTTTAGGTCTTTTTGTTCCAAGAAATGTTGTAAGTTGTCGCAGTCTGTCTTGACCAATGTGAAATTTCCACGATTGTAGTGAGCCCTTCACTTACAATGTGACCAACTCCCTCTTAAGTTGTACTTCATTGTGCACAACTTTGATTCACTGACTTCCAAAGTAGCTTAGACATGTTCCGATACCATGTTGAATTTTCACAATCTTAGATCTAGGTTAGAATCTTAAAATCCCTGAGGCTACCAAACCAAGAATCTCAACAAGAACTACTTTGCATAGCAGAAAATATAAAGCAGTGAATCACATGTACACAGGTATACACATTTTTTAACAAATATTGTAAAATAATGTACAACCCAATCTTTGTTATATTAAACCAAATCTAAATAATACAACAATCTATGGTATACAAGATACAATGACAAACTTTGTTGTAGCATCTATGTTGTATCTTGTCCCTATCGGTCCTTCACTCCTGTACTGCTCACTAGCTACCCCTTAGTCCTTTAAAGGACAACAGATTGAGACTCTAGGAGGGTTGCCACCTAACATTGCTACAAGTCACTTTTGTAGCATGTACACGGGCTAATCCAATCTTCTCTCTGGGCTGACCAATTCCCAAGCTCCAAACTGCCAGGTTAGCAATCACTTTTGTCCATCAAGGTGCTTCACTTTGGCACCAATCTTCACGCAACCTTCAGCTCCTCTTCATCACTTCAAGATAGTTTGTCTAGGGCTACTTTGGGTAGCCAACACACTGCCCTCCACCAGATCAATGGCACCAAATCCTTCACTGCGGAATCTGCTCCTAATTAAAGTCTTCCCGACACCCAAGTCAACTCCAATACACGGCTTCCACAGGCTGCAGGACTCTGATCCAAATTTGGTCAATATCCTTGACCCAACACAAGACAAATTCTACTCTCTAAGTCTATTAACTACCACTGTCATTCACTGCACCTAGCATACTGCAATAGCCCTACATATAGTCCCTTGAATCACCAGTGGCTCCCTTTATTCGTTGCGGCCTTCTCTTGGAGAGGTCTCCTCTTCTTCTATTGTTGTTCTAGGCATGAACAACGCTCAATCCACCCTACGCTGCCCTCAAAAAATGTGGTAGCGCCTGCAGCCTACCCACAGCAGCTTCGACTGCCTCTCCAAGGGTCTACCCTCCCTTTATTTGCCACGGACTGCTACAGCAAGGCCTACGGCATACCATTTCAAGGAGAAACTACCCACAGCAAACCCTTAAACATTCTAGACTTCACTTTTGTACCTTGGCCCTCCTTCCCTGCAATTCTGGTCACCAAAAGAGACCCAAAACAATCCTCTCTCCCACGTTGGTTAGCCTCTCTTGTTGCGACCTAGAACAAAAGTGTCTTTCCCTTGTACGTTGCCTTGTGATGCACAAATGGATGAGGAATAAGTCCTCCACTTCACCTCTATATATACACATAAAGAGGGCTCCACAAATTCATTTGAAGAGACATGTCTCTTGGACCAAGCCTACATGACTTGACTGTCCATAATTAATTGTCAACTTCAAAAATTCATAACTTCGTTTCTAGAGCTCTGATTTGAGTGATCTTTGGAGTGTTGGAATCGACACGCCAAGCTCTATCACCTCAAATTTTCTCATGCTCAAATTCATCATGGTTTTGACCCAAATCCTGATGGGTGCAAAACCCCTACCTTGGGTTCCAAGCCCACAAGTGACCCTTGTGGTGCTTTGCCCTCCAAACCCTGAACCCTAGGGCTTGGAGTACCTCCCAAGCTACACAAATCAACACTGCCATGATCATATGTTTGAAGGTGGGCCTCCTGAAATCTAAAGGTATGCCTTGTCATTTCAAAATTGAGTATTGTAGTTTGCTTATCATGGACACTTATGGGCATGGATTAATGGGGGGGTTTGGCGGAAAGAATGGGCTAGGCTTGTGCTTTTGCCTCCTAGACCCCTTTTAGGAATTAACCTTGAACTCTAGTCTCGTGGAATCTCTTTTATTGACCATTTGGTTCCAGGGATGGTATTTCACAGGAAACCTCTATTTTGGTTGCGTAGTCACGCTCCCTTATCCGCTTATATTATGCTCTTTCAATCCATTATTGCCCCATTCATCATATTTCCCACCTGGGTCCACATCCCTCCATCAGGTCCACCCTTTCCCCTTGCCCACACCTTGGGTCATGGCCTGGAATGAAGCCCGAAGGTTGATGCAGCTAAAAAGAAAGTTTAAAGCATATATGGTCAACAGGAAAAGTGCCACAAAATGCAATAGATGCCCTGGAAAAAAACATTTAGCACGTGGGCAAAAGCCAATACATATGCTCTACCCCAACATCATGGCCATCACCCTGGTTCCTACAAGTTCTATGAGCCTTCTTCATCATATAGGAATCCATGATTGTCCCAACCCCTGGTGGGCGATGAACCGCCCCATCTTAAAAAGGGGATTCCATAGCTATATCTTACACATGATGCTCTAACCCCTTGAGCCCCGAGAAGTTAATCAAAGAAAATCATAAAAAGGCAAAAGGCATATAAAGAAGGGTAGACGGGGCACCTCATGTACCACAATTGCTCCCTCCTACACATTATAAACCCAAGTGTGGGCTTCCCTCTTATTAGTTACCCTTGTGCCCCAACATGCGACTCAGGGTTGCCCCTTCTCATCCCCTACTTCATCCACCTATCTGTCACGTGCCACCACCTTTTGACGGATGTACTTTGACTATATTATCCACTTTAGAGGTAGAAACCACCTAATAGGATACTTGGTTAACCCATTAGGATTTTAGGAGACATTGGCACATCCCAAAGCCCATCATGGAAGGGCAGGCCATTATGGAGTCCCCACCTATGGTCCATGATTAGGTAAGCTCATTTACTTGATTTCTCTAATGACTTGTAGTACTGGAAGGCTAGGGGACGCATTGGATCTTATGCAGGATTGCAGATGGTTTCCATTTGGATTTGGTCTCCCTATACGGGGTCTTAATCCTCCAGAGGGCTACATTGGCACATATAGGGTGAGTGTTGAGAGCCATGGGCCTCCATAGCAGTAGATTGCATGACATGGATTCCCATAGCCATTCATAGATTGCTCGTGATTCACTTATTGGACGAGGAGGATGCACCTGATCCATCAAGCCCAGCTAGCCCCAGATCTACATCATACACTTGGCAGATGATATAGGACTTGTATGATGATGTGGCATCACCTACATTATCATCCTAGCCTTTGAGAGAAATCTACAGGCATCTTCGATTTGTTTGGAGACGCATGAGGAGACTTGTGTGCCCCTACATGTCATTTGGAGCACCACAGGTTATTACAAGGGGCCAACCCCTTGTCCACTGCTTTCGAGGGTCCTATTCTTCATTTTGACACCCATGGACCTCATTAGGCCTCTTAGAGGACCCTACGACATGCATAGATTATTATTTGACTTCTTGAGAGGCTTACCTTTTTCATTTATGAGCTAGTTTGGTGGTCTTGTCACCAAAAGTTGTATTATTAGCACATTATTTTATTTTTGGGGCTTATGTAGGCCAAGGAGGCTAATTTGAACTCTTAAGATGTGTATATATACAAGTGAGGTGAGATCATTTCTCATCATCACTTTGGATTGGATCTCTCTCTTCTTTAGAGAATTTCACACCTTTTCTTAGAGGATGAATTGGAGCATTTATGGATGAATTTTAATGTATGGTTATTGGTCTATCTTCTCTTGGAGCTTCTCTATTTTCATTTGTGAATGATTGGATATACTCTACTGCATGTAAGTACAAAATTTTGATGTTATTCTTGTTACTTTTGTCACATATGCTAGATGGGATTTTCATTGTTTTAAGGCTAATTGTTGCATGCATATTGTTGCTTAATATTGTGGGATTGTCTTTATTATAACGTTCTCTCCATGTATTAGCCCATGTAGTATGAGCGAAATCTCCTAGGGGTAAATCTGACCTTGATAAGCTATTCATCTTGTACATTTGAAGTATAAAAGCTGCAAGATTGTTGTCACTTTGACCTAGAGGGGTTTGTGAAGTAATTTTGAGGTCTCCTTGACTGGGAACCAAGAAATCTTACATATAATCAACAGACTCCATTCTCCCAAGGATTAAGGCACTGATCTACCAAGGGTGGTCACCAAAACACTTATTCTTTCACCTTCTCCCAAGTCTAGCCACAGTGGGGTGCCTAGGGTATCAATTTACCGGCAAGTTAGCCACTGAAAAAATTCTATCTCCTAGAGTCCCTGCGCAGATCTTTCCTGTAGCCCTCCAAATTTGAAGACATTCTGATGGTGGAGTTGGGAGAAAAGCCAAGCTCTAGCTCCGGGACCAAAACTTGCCCTGCCAACCCCAAGGCTAGTACTTCCCAAGGTCAAAGCAACATCATTGAGTGAAATACTTTCTTTGATCCTTCCCACCTTGTCTAAGGTAAGAAAATGATTGATCATTTCATACCTTCCTCATACCCTAGACCGAGTCCACTTGACCCCGTGTGGTCCTGCTCCTTCAAAGCACCATTCTTCAAGAACCATCTAGGATACCAACCTTAACAAGGATTTAGGGTGTGGAACTCCTTTCAAAGCCTATTCTCATACACCTAACCCCCAAAATCTTCTTTCCTTCCCTAGAAGCACATAGTACGTTACTTACAAAGCAAGCAAGTTCCATCCTTCAAAACCTTCTGGGAAAGGGTCTGGGTCAGTCATATCCATTGACTTATCATTCATTAGTGACTCCATACATATCGAGTCTCTTGCCATCGATGAAAGTCCGTAAATAGAAGGGAACCCTAGCTGAGATGACAATGGGCTAAGACTCCATTTGTTGCCCTTGGCCTAGCATTTGCCCTTTAGGGATTCCCCTTAGGTCCCCTGCTAGTTTGAGTGGTAACAAGCCTTACACAAATCAATATTGTGCAATCAATTCAACTAAGTCAGCTTATCAAGACTTAGATGCCAAATCAAAATTAATTAAAGTCATAAAAGTTTGTGCGAGTATCACTGTGACAAAACTCTTTGGACCAAATGTCAGGGGAGCTTACATCCAAATACCAAGTTACGACAACCTTTTATTTACCAAGTACTATCTAATCAACCTTTATCAAGCCATCCTTATGATCATAGCATGAATCATTTGTCACTAAATATGAATGCATAAGTCAAGGACAAGTCATATAAGTTTCATCCATTTATCATACTGAATCACAATTGTATATACTTCAACCAATGAGCCAAAGCCAATAAAAAATCATTATTGAATACCAATATTAGTCTTTGAAAGTCACTATGCCCACATAGCACTGTCATCAAGGCAAACCATCAGTTATCAAATCAAAATCCTAATTTGTTATCATAGTGAGTTCAATCAGTACATAACCCAAGTCAAAGTTCTAAAGCATCTCTATGATATATCAAACATCATGCCAAACTCCAAACATTGCTTACCTGTATCAATCAACCAAATCTAGTCAAACCCTTGCAACTATTATCAAATATTGTCATACACTAACCTCAATGGTTAAATCATAATGAAATATTGATATGCATATTCCAGTCACCTGCAAACACAAGTTTAGTAAATATATTCACATTATAGTAAGTCAAACATTCAAACTTCCCTTCTCATAGGTCTTTTTGTTGTCTACTCCATATATGTAGGATTGTCATACTCCTGATGCATTCTTGATTTTATGCATACAACTTCAGATTTTGTGACCTATAGGCATAACCGCACCCATAGCCTTTCTTCCGTGTAGTTGTGAGGCTTATAGTCGCACTAATAAGATTGCTTCCATGCGGTTGGGGTTTAAACTAAGGGAAACCCTCTCTTCTCATACTAGAACTTGTTGTAGACTATCAACATTAGATATTTAGTCTATTCATGTCAAAAATCTTACTTCAACAATAAAGAATCTTCTATACATATAATGCAAATGATAATAGGTGTAGGGATCTTATGGAGAGATTCTCCCTCTGAATGAGCAACCCCTTTAGCCATTATTATTCAAGTCATCAACATGTCTATAATATTGTCATGTATCAAAACTGTTAGATCATAAAATCAAGATATATCAGATTCTAAAACATATATCCATCATGGTCATAGCATGTGAGCATCAGCGACATCATCATCACATAAACTTTCATTGAGGGTTAGTCATATGATTAGGGTAGTTGACAAGTGTATTATCATACTTCAAGGATTATGATCACTTCATCACTTCTTTATCATTAACCATCAAGTCAGGGCATCCAATTTTACCACATGTCATAATTACCAAGCTAACCAAGGTCAACAAGAAGATCCTAAATATCAATCTTATTGTTACACTTCTATCATCAAGGTTGTCATGCTTATCACAAGCATTATCAATAGTATCAAGCTACCATATATAAGAATCAATGAGCTAACCTTCTATATGAAATCCATCATGTCTATAATGAAAGATGCATGCCAAATATCAAGTATACCAATATATCAAAAATCAATGTAGCTTTACCATGACTAGAATGTAAGATACTTGTCCAATACCAAGTGCACCATCTCATCATAAGTACCGTGAATCAAACTTACTTTCATATGCATGCATGAGCCATTTGTGAAGTGATATCCTCACCATACCTTAGGGCTTACCTTGCCATCCAATATTGCATTTGAACAATACACCATACATACCTTGTAGTATTCAGATACTTGTGCACCTTCTTATTTGACATTGGTAGCGGGAGCACTTTGTAAACTCCTTTGTCATGGGTAATTGTGTCTCTTCTCTTCTTGCACTAGCCATATTTTCCTGCATCTCAGATGATCCTCAAGAAGGATCCACTTATCACATCTCATCAGGAGGTTAGAAGTATCAAATACTCAAATATACATGCAGGAAGCATAATCAATGATCAAATCAATAAATGTAAACAAAAGTAAAGATATAAAGAAGTAACATAAATCGAAAAGAACTTAACTTTAAATGAGAGGAGATCAACGCCATCTTGAATCAACCTTCAAGAGTCATGACTATTGATTGTCCATATAACACTTGATGCCTTCAATATATATTCATCAAATTCATCAATAACCAAGGTCGAATTGAGACTATCCCATCTACGGGCTACATCAAATTTGTCATAAGTGCTAGAACATATTCACACTAATCATGCTAGGATTTCTAAATTGCATATCTCAAGTCATTGCCATAAACTAGGGTTTCTCTCAAACCCTTGTTGATTTGGGGTAGCATCGGATGTGCTCTAGCCATGAAATTTGGTGGAGAGGCTAAGGCACATGAGATCTCCAATACCCAAAAAGGGTTTGGGCAAATTCTAAACAGTTTGGGAGATATTAAACTAATTACTATTTTTAATGGAGTCCCTAAGTCTAAACTTAGGGAAAATAAAATATTAATGTGAATTAATATAAAACTGTGTTAGAATGGTCCAAAAGTCTTGGATCAAGCCAGATCTAATCTTAGCCATTGATTAGGGACTTAATCTCGGTCGTTGATTTGTCAACGAGAAAAGTATAAGAGGATTTGAGGGTCACTTGGAGAACACACCGAGTTGATCAAGATTTCGACTTTCTGGGGCAGGGTTCGCTAAGGAAGTCGAGAGAGTGATCAGAGTTGCAACTGAGGGGCAATGAATACAAAAGAAGAGAGACAGAGATAGTGTTGGGAGGATCAGTGTAGCAGCTTGGAAAGCTAACACAGAGGGTAGAAGTCGAAACTGCCGGGAACAACCGGAATTGCCAGAACAGCTGGGAAAGCTGACGCAGAGGCCAGAAGCCGGAACAACCAGAACTGTCGGGAACTGCCTGAACAACCGGGAAAGCTGACACAAAGGGTAGAAGTTGGAATTGCCAGGAATAGCCAAAACTACCGGGAACTGCCGGAACAGCCAGGAAAGCTGACGCAGAGGGCAGAAGCTGGAACTGCCAGGAACAGTCGGAATTGCCTGGAAAGCTGACGCAGAGGGCAGAAGAGGCTGACGCAGCCCCTAGAGGCTGATGTTGGGGTTTTTCGTGGGGCAAATTGGAGCTAAGGAGTTGCCGGAGTGTTTATCTAGGGTTTCAGCTAGAGCATCTGTCTCCGAGGGAGAGGTACTACTGCCAAGATTATTCTCTATTGGGTGAGCCAGTTTTGGAATAAATTAGAAAGTACATGAAGGGTTTCTAATGGGTTAGACTTAGAAATTCCAACATGGTATCAGAGCGTGGTTGCAGATCACAAGAGAACTGAGGACATCAGCCGAGCAGAGCAGCAGCAACAGAAATCAGTTGTCCCAAGTGATAGAGTTGATCCTTGCAGAAGGTGACAAAGGAAGGAGTGACGCAGAGGGACTGCGTCATCATTCTGGGCCAAAGAAAGACAATGCAGAGGCTAAGGGAGGCAGAATCAGGCTCACGCAGAGCCCAGGAGGGCTGACGCAGTTGGCTGGGGGAGTTGATTTGCCGGTGTCGGGATTGCGCAGAGCCAAGTGGCTCAATCCTTCAGTTGCTAGGGTATAGGAGGTTGTGGGTAAGTTGTAGAGTGAAGCTGGTGGGGTATTGTAGTCAGAACAGTACCTAACAAGGCAAGACCAAGGGGAGGGAGTTGCTGCCGAGGCGGATTTCTAGCCAAGGAACCCATATCAGTGGTACAGTTGCACAGACGATCGGAGAGGGGCAACTTGACGATTGGCAGAAGGATTTCCAGGAAAATCGGGACTCAGAGAGAGTCCAAAAGAGAACTTCCAAACGGGAAGTAGAGAGACTCGAAGCAGTCGAACAGAGAACTTCCAGATGGGAAGTAGAGAGACTCAGCAGGAGTCGAACCAAAAACTTCCAGGCGGGAAGTAGAGAGACTCGGAGGAGTCGACAGAGAAGAGTAGAGAGATGGCCATGAATGGGATGAGGGATCAGGAAAGGTTGGACAGAGCGTCCAACTTTGTGGTCTAGAAGACCAGTATCCTATCCATTCTACATAAACATCGTATCAAGGCCTTCGCCTTGAGGGATGACAATTATGCCATGAGTACACATGTGCTACTTGAGAAGAAGTGGGGAGACAGCGAGCTGTAGTCAGGCAGACTACAGGCGATGAGGGGCAGGATTCTCGAGGTACCCAACCTCTTGGATTATACCTTGCTACAGGAGCCCCGATGAGGAGTAGCGGTACTGGCAGATGTCGATAGAGACGAATGAGGATGGAGCAGCAGAGGGAGCGACAGTGCAGGATTCCCAAGACAGCGTGAGGCTAGCAGGCTGCAACAGTGCAAGAGGCACGGGAGTGTTGCACTAGTGCAGGATGGCATAGAGAGGTGTGCAACGGTGTGAGATGCAAGGAGTTGTTGCAGTAGCGCAGAAGTCAGAGAGGGAGCACTTGTCAATGACAGAGGGAGCTTTAGCATCGGGAGTGTCTCTAGCTTGACAAAGATGTCCGAGTTGGGAGATCAGTTACTTACTTCTCTGTAACTGAGTTGCAGTGTAGCAGTTAGCAGTGGCGGTGCTATGGGCAGCATGATGACAGGGGATGCAATGCAGATGCAGCAGTGGCAGTGACAGGGCCATGGGCAGTAGCACGAATGCAAAGGGAGTTGTCGTACAGATGCAATAGTGGAAGTGGTAGAGCCATGGGTGGCAGTACGAGATACAACAGTGCAAATGATGGGTAGTAGTCCTAGCATCAAGGACCAATGTCGGATGATCAGAGTAATACTCAGTGAGGAGTATTGCTAGAGCACAGTCCTCGCTAAGAGGGAGTGTTGATTTGGGGTAGCATCAAATGTGCTCTAGCCACGAAATTTGGTGAATAGGCTAAAGCACATGAGATCTCCAATACCTAGAAAAGGTTTGAGCAAATTCTAAACAGTTTGGGAGATATTAAAATAACTATTATTTTTAATGGAGTCCCTAAATCTAAACTTAGGGAAAATAAAATATTAATGTGAATTAATATAAAATTGTGTTAGAATGGTCCAAAAGTCTTGGATCAAGCCAGATCTAATCTTAGTCGTTGATTAGGGACTTAATCTCGGCCGTTGATTTGTCAACGGGAAAAGTATAAGAGGAGGCTTGAGGGTCACTTGGAGAACACACCGAGTTGATCAAGATTTCGACATTCCGGGTCAGGGTATGCTAAGGAAGTCAAGAGAGTGATCAAAGTTGTAGCTAAGGGGCAGTGAATACAGAAGCAGAAAGGCAGAGATAGTGCTGGGAGGATCAGCGCAGTAGTCAGAAAAGCTGACGCAGAGGGCAGAAGCCGAAACTGTCGGGAACTGCCGGAACTGCTGGGAAAGCTGACGCAGAGGGCAGAAGCCGAAACTGCAGGAACAGTTGGGAAAGCTAACGCAGAGGGCAAAAGCTGAAACTATTGGGAACAATCGAAACTATCGAGAACTGCCGGAACAGCCGAGAAAGATGACGCAGAGGGCAGAAGTCGGAACTGTTGGGAACAGTCGGAACTGCCGGGAACAGCCGGAACTGCCAAGAACAGCCGAAACTGCCGGGAACTACTGGAACTGCCGGGAAAGCTGACGCAGAAGGCAGAAGAGGCTGACACAGTCCCTAGAGGCTGACGTTGGGGTTTTTTTTGGGGCAGATTGGAGCTGAGGAGCTTCCGGAGTGTTTATCCGGGGTTTCCGCCGGAGCATCTGTCTCCGAAGGAGAGGTACTACTGTCGAGATTATTCTCTGTCAGGTGAGCCAATTTTGGCACCCAAATTGTATTAAAAAACTGCCTAATAATAAAACCCTCAGATAGCTGCACCGTTTTTCCAGCATTGGGTTTTTTTGGGGACATTGGTCCAAAAACAACGGTGTCACTTGTTTGCTTGTTTTGTTTCATTCAGTGAATGATCTGTAAGGTGTTGAGCATGTACTTGTATTTATTTCTAGTATTTACATGGTAAATAACTTGTTAATTAACAGAACAAGTAGGTAGGAGTAAATCAGCTAGTACATGAAGGGTTTCTAACAAGTTAGACTTAGAAATTCCAACAACCCTAACCTCATAACATCTATCAAACAAATTTCCTAGGGTTTCCTTCAAACCCTAGCATTCTTTTAGGTCTCCATCTTCTTTTGCTTCCATCAAAGGTGTCTCCATAGGGGTGATCTTCAATGACTTTTCTTCAGCCCAACTATGATACCATGTTAATTTTTCTTAGGGCTATATTGTTCCTTGCTTTAATAATCGCATTTCATTATTTCCATATTTAAATTCACCCCATAGCATGATATCATTATTCATCAACATATGCAACTATGTTCAAACAGCAATATCATCATCAATGTAGTGGAACATAAAAGAACAATAGAAGTAAAGCATTCACACATAGAGACACCAAGATTGATCGGAGACCAGGGAAAAACCCACTATGGGGAAAACCCTTTCAAATTCTTCTTCTTATTAGATTGTCGTTGAATGATTTAGCAAAGAGAGAGTCTTCAACCATAACCTATCTAGCAAAAATCAACTAAACAATATCCATGAGATGAACCCAACCATGCCAATAATCAAAACCCTGATTCAGGACCCTGTAATCAACTGTCACTAACTACGGTCAACTGTCGAACTCTGCGGTCAATTGCCAAAAACTCTAGTCAATTGAAAAATCAAACTTTAGATTCCAGTCACATGGAGGAAGAGACATGTGTGCGACTAAGGGCTTCCAATCGCTACCTTGAGCTTGCAAGCCTGCGACTACAGTGGAAAATTGCCTTTGACAAGCCTGTGATTGTGACCCAAAACCCTAGAAACACGCGCAAGCTTCAGACCTTGTAATCTTAGACCTATGCCAACCAATTTCCACAAACTTGCCTCAGACCTATGTGAGCCAAACCAAGGAAGAGAATAGAAGAATGTCTCATGATGATGTCCAAATGAGGTTGAGGTCACTTGTATTTATCAATGTGGAAAAAGACGAGAAAAAATCGGGATTAAATCCCCAAAACGCGATTTTTTCGCTGGCCGATTAAATCGACCGATCTTTTGCCATTTTTTCCCAGTTGAAAAAGTTGGTATTAAATCGAAAAAGTCGGGATTAAATCGGGACTTTTTCCAAAAATTTGTGAATGAGGTAGTTTCTTCAACGATTTTTTTTTTGTTTGAAAAAATCGGGATTTTATTGAAAAAGTCTGGATTTTATTAAAAAAGTCCAGATTTGTTAAAAAATGAATATTTTTGTATTCTTTTAATTTTGCCGACTTTTTCAAAAAACTCCCGACTTTAACGACTTTTTCAACTTTTGGACCTTTGCCAATTTAATCCCGACTTCGACTTTTTCCACATTGGTATTTATAGCCTTCCAAGGGTGTCCAATTTTCTTTAGCGCTGACTTGATAAAAAATGCACATGTAGGATTTTAATTCAAAAATACACTTTCCCTTGTCCAAATTGAGTGCTTCAATAGTCAATATCCATCCTCTTGAAAAGAGGAATCTAGTCCCATGGTTGGAATTTGTCACTAAGTTGTCAAATTAACAATAAGGAGAGATGGGACTAGGCTATCTCAATCAAGGTTTCCCATGTAGTACCCCTCCTATACCCATTGGACCATTAGGGGAGGTCCCATTGGACTAGGGTGAAAGATTAACCCCCCATTTAACGTGAGGGAACAAGATCACAGTCAAGACCCTCTTCCTTCCAAGTTACCCCATAATCCATGTCAAATGCCCAAAATACAAGTAAGCATAAGTACCAGATTGCAAAATGAATATAGTAACTTTTGATCGGAAGCCCGCCTTCCAATGTGTGCTCTTTCCAAATGGTCGAGGAAACATACCACTGATGCAGGTGGCGGAGATATGGATGGCACATCGTCATAAGGTACTAGTGGCTGTCAAGGGTTGTTGGTTGTCAGCTGGACGAGATGATAGGAGAAAATTTTCTCCTATGGGGTCATCCACTTTTGGTGGGTAACAATCCCAAAGTTGAGTTCACTCGGACATTTTGAATGGCCAACATTGTAAGTCTGCCTAGCCAAAAAGGGAATCTTAAAAACCAAGATTCTTGTTGCTAAAATGGATCAAGTAGAAAAAAGGTAGTTGACTACCTATATATATTTAGCAACATAGTAATCTGGTCAAACAATAAAAGCAATGTAGGTGCACTTGGCCCAAAATTGAGGACATGAAGGCCTGGTTTGACCCTAAGTCACACGGTTTGTGTTTGAGTTTTAGTTTGGAAATGATAGATTTGTTTCAAATTTGAATTTTTAGATGAGATTAAAATGAGGTTCATCCATATATATAGCATAAAAGCAAAGTCACATGGTTTGTGTTGGAATCACGATTGTCATTAGACCAAACCCTGCAAGCATTAGTCTCTACTACAATCGCCAAAGTTAGGATCCATGAGAGGAAGTTAGTGTTGATTTATGGTAGCATCGAATGTGCTCTAAGTCTCAAAATTTGCAGGGAGTCTTAGATACATGCATTCTCCAATACCCAAAAATCGTTTTGGGAAATTCCACCCATAGACAGTTTTATTAAAATAATTAATTATTTTTAATGGGCCCCTAAGTCTAAACTTAAGAAATTAAAATAATTAATAGGTATTAATCTAAACTGTGGGTGAAACTTCTAGAAGAAGGTGGAGATCAAGTCAATATGATCCTAGCCATTGATTAGAATCTAATCTAGGCCGTTGATTGATCAACGAGAGGATTATAAGAGGACGCTTGATGGGCACTTGGAGAACACACCAGAGGCACATACTCAGTTACCTGAGTAAGATCAATTTTCTCACTTGTCAAAGTTCGGCAAGAGAAAATCGAATCAAAGGGAGAGTTGCAGGTGAGAAAAGAAGAGAGGGCATTATCATCTTTCAAGAGTGCAAGGCAGCAAGATGCAGAGCAGGAACAGGGTGACGCAGAAAGAGGCAGCGCAGAGGCAAATTGACACAGAGCCTGCGTGGGCAGCTAGACGTTGGGCCAGTGAGAGAAGTTTGACGCAGAGGAACGCAGAAGGATTATGGGGAAGAGGAGTACTTCATCTGGATCAAAAACTTGTGAGGAAGCATCTGTAAAATTTCTCACTCCTGTTTTGTTGTTTGTAATTTGTACATTGGAATTTGTTGAAGAAGAATAAAGAAACCCTCATCTATTACATCGATTTTCCCACATTGGGTTTTTCTGAGGACGATTGTCCAAAATAACGTGTCATTGTGATTGTATTTGTGCTAGTATTTTTCTTTTCACTTTCTGCAATATTTTAATTATGAAGACTACAGTAGAATATATTTCGATATTTGTTGTAAGAACAATGTGAAAAACTTATTTCTGAGATAATAATTAGAAGAAATAATATTAATCACTGCAGTAGGATTTCTATTTAGAAATTTTCACATGGTATCGAAGCTAAGGGAAAGAATAAGTCGGAAGACCCAGCGTTGAAAGAAGAAAAGAATTCGAAATTCCTGTCAGGGCAGTAATTCGAATCTCCAAGGGGCTTGCACAATTCAAAGCCAAGAGGATTAGATTTTGTGGGAAAACTCTCTTTGAGTGAGTCGACAGAGAGGTAAGTCATTCTGATCAAAATTGGTCAGTGGTAGAAGGAACAACGAAGCAGAAGATTCAACGAGAGGGGTTGTCTTAGGTGGCACACAGTTTTTCCTGCAACAATTGTTGGGACAGGTTAACGTCGGAAATTGGCACAATATGGATACTCAAAGTGTCTCAGAGTTATCTACCAAATTAGATGAAGAATTCACATGCCTAGCAAATTCAATGTCAACATATGTTTGGTACATTGACAGCGGGGCTTTAGCTCATATGACTAGAGTACGAGAACATTTCTCGAGCTATCAAGAAGAAGAAATGGACTTCCAAATTACTATGTGAAACAAAACGAAATGTACTCCAATAGGGAGAGGCACCATAGCATTTCAGACGGAAGCAGGGACCATCATCCGAGCCACCAATGTTCTGCATGTGCCAAGATTAGAAATGAACTTGATTTCAGTGTCCCAGTTACTAGACAAGGGATACGATGTATACTTCATTGGAAAGAAAGTATATGTCAAGCATCCAAGCTGGAAGAAGAAAAGGCAAATTGGGATTCGAAGCAACAAGTTGTATAGATTGCAACTTGAGTCACCAATGGCACTGATAGGCAGCAACTATAATGGTGAGAAGGAGCGAAATGAATTATGGCACAGGCGAATGGGGCATTTACACAATGGAGCACTAAGGATTCTCAGAGAGATTGTTACAGGAGTACCAGTCCTAAGTAGTGAACATGATGACTTATGCAGAGGATGTGTACTAGGGAAGTACATTAAAGCACCCTTTTCCAGAAGTAACAATAGAGCAGAATGTGTATTAGGATTGATACACTTAGATATCTGTGGCCCTATGTCCAAGAGAGCTCTTAGTGGTGGTGAATACTTCATCACCTTTATCGATGATCACTCCAAAAAACCTGGATCTATTTCTTAAAGACCAAGGATGAGGCCTTTGATCGTTTCCAAGAGTTTAAAGCTCTTGTTGGAAATATGATAGGAAAAAAGATAAAGGTATTGCGTTCAGATAATGGTGGAGAATATCCGGTCAAAGATTTCACAGATTTCTGCGCGAAGGAGGGCATCAAAAGAGAGTGGACAGCTCCATATAATCCGAAGCAAAATGGAGTAGCAGAATGGAAAAATAGAACTATTGTTGGGGCAGCCAAAGCTATGTTGTATGATCAGGATCTACCTAGGTATCTATGGGCAGAAACTTGCAACACAACAGTTTATATCTAGAATAGAACTCCCCATAGAGCATTGGGGAAGAAAACTCTCGAAGGGGTCTTCACAGGGAAGAATCCAAAAGTTAGTCATCTCAGGATATTCGGAAGCAAGTCATCTCAGGATATTCGAAAGCATGGCTTATTGTCACATTCCAAACGAGAAGCACAACAAACTGGATCAAACTGCAGAAAAGGGGTATCTTGTAGGATACAGCGAGACCTCAAAGGCATAAAATATCTACATTCCTAGCAGCAGGAAGATTGTAGTTAGATGAGATGCAAAGTTCATGGAGGACAGAGCTTTCAGGAAAACTCGTGAGATGCCTGCAGAAGATCAGTCAGGAGATGTTCCATTAGTCCAAGAGCAGCAGGGGCAGCAAGGAGGGTAGGCAGGAGGATAGACACCTGGATCGAGTACAATGAACAGTACTAGTATCTTCTCAGAAGGAGGAAATGTAGATAGTTCTTAGCAGATGGAATGACAGGATTAGGAGGAGTTGCTTGAGCCTCCCCTTACCAATGGTAGAACCATCAGAGAATTACGACAGACACTGAGAGACGCAGACGAGTTTTTGGAGCTCCTAGAACCGAGAAAAGGCAGCGTAGACAACCTGACAAATACCAATCATTGGTAGCTCAGGTTGAAGAACCCTCTAGCTTTCAGGAAGTTGTTCAATAACAAGTATGGGTGGATGGCATGGTAGAAGAATACAACTCTATCATAACGACTAATGTCTATGAAGTAGTACCTAGACTAGAAGATAGATTAGTTGTAGGATCATGATGGATCTACAAGATCAAGTATCTTGCAAATGGCAGTATAGAGAAGTACAAGGAAAGGTTCATGGCAAAGGGATATGCTCAGAAAGAAGGAATAGACTATGAAGAGACCTTCACCTGAATTGCTCGATACACCTCTATCAGATCCATTATATCCCTAGCAGCTCAAATGGGATGGGAGATTCACCAGATGGATGTCAAGACAACATTCTTGAATGGGGTGATAGAAGAGGAGGTGTCTAAAGAACAGCTCGAAGGCTTCGAAACTCATGAGAAGAAAACTCATGTTTACAGATTAAAGAAAGTCCTGTATGGGCTCAAGCAAACACCTAGAGCGTGGTATGGTCGAATTGATAGTAACTTGCAGTAGTTGGGATTTGTCAAGGGTGATGTTGATCCCAATCTCTACTATTTGATGGTAGAGAATGAGCCACTTATTCTAGTATTATATGTAGATGACCTATTCCTAACTGGGTCATCTAGGATTGCACAAAGAATCTTGAAGCTGAATTCGACATGAAGGACATGGGGTTGATGCATTATTTTCTAGGGTTGGAAGTTTGGCTAGAGAATGGGGAGATCTTCCTTGGACAAGGTAGATATGCTACCAAAATTCTGAATAGATTCAGAATGCAAGATTGTCGACCCATGACTACTCCCATGATCACCAACTGTAAGAAAATAGATGCATCAAGAGACAAGGAAGTAGACCCCCCCTTGTACAAGCAGCTCATTGGGTCGCTCATGTATCTGGTCAACACTAGGCCAGAAATTTGCTTTGCTGTCAACACTCTTAGTCAGTTCATGGTAGAACCAAAAAGGGTGCATTGGGCAGCAACTAGGCACATTCTTAGGTATGTGCGCGAAACAGTCGAATATGGGCTAAAATACTCCCGAGGGGAGGACGTCAGATTGAATGGGTTCACAGATGCAGATCAGGCAGGTAGTTTAGCAGACCGAAAAAGTACCTTGGGGTACTACTTCAGTGTTGGATCAAGGATGATATCTTGGTGCAGCAGGAAGCAAGAATCGGTAGCTCTAAGCTCAGCAGAAGCAAAATATATGGCAGCCAAAACAACTGCGTGCGAAGCTATATGGCTCAAAAAATTGCTTGTGACCTTTTTTAGCAAAAGGATGGAGGCAACCAGGGTTTACTGTGATAATCAAAGTTGTATCAAACTCTAACAATCCAATGTTTCATGATTGGTCGAAACACATAGATATTCAATGTCACTTTAACAGAGACTATGTTCAACGTGGGGCAATACAACTACAATATGTCCCCATAGGAGAGGAGGTAATCGATATACTCACAAAGACTCTCGGAAGAGCCAAGTTCACTCAGTTCAGAGAGCAGATGGGTATGTAGAAAATCCGTTTCAGTAGCAGCAGTAGTTTGCAGTGCAGGGACAGTTGGCAGTGGCAATGCTAGCAATGTGAAAATTCCTAAACCAAAATCCCTACTACAGCAACTGATGATATTTCTCTGACTTGTTAGATTTACATGAACAAGTTATTTGCAGTTTCCTACAACAAATATTGAAATACATACACTGCAACATTCACTTAATTAATTTATATGCGGAAACAAGACACTTAGAAAGCAAGAAAATACAACACAATAACACCGTTATTTTTGGAAAAATGTCCTCGAAAAAACCCAATGCGGGAAAACCGGTGCAGCAGCTCCGGGGGTATTATATTATTAAGCAATAGTTTCTGAATACAAGTCTGGATTCCCTCCTGACAATCTAGTTACAGAGAAATATAATTGGCAGAGAATAATTGTGAGATTACCTCACTCTACCCGGCAAATCTCGGTTGTTTCGGCAGCCAAATCAACTGTCCCTAGCTACAACTACGCTGCCCTTGCGCAGTGATTGTGTGGGCCTACGTGGAGCTCTCTAAGGCTCTGGGTCAACTCAACTGGTAAACGTCTTGCCTTCTAGAGCAGTTTCCCGCCCTACTAGCTCAGAAATGTTAGCTCCTCTGCAAAATTCAGACTTTTGCGTGGTTGATTGCGTTGCCTCTGCGTGAGCCCTTCTGGCTCAGCGTCAACCCCTCAGTGTCTCTCTGCCTCTCTCTGCTTCGTATCCTAGCTTTGGTGAAGATACTCCAACCCAACTATCCTTGCCCCTCAACTGTAAGAAATCTACTCGATCAGAATTTCCTCCTGAGATCTTCTCACTTCAAAAATTTGATCTCTTGGTGTGTTCTCCAAGTGCCCATCAAGCCTTCTCTTATGATCCTCCCGTTGATCAATCAACAGCCCAGATTAGATTCTAATCAATGGCTATGATCATATTGACTTAATCTCCGCCTTCTTCTAGAAGTTACACCCACAATTTTGATTAATACCCATTAATTATTTTAATTTCCTAAGTTTAGACTTAGGGTCCCATTAAAAATAATTAATTATTTTAATAAAATTGTCTACGAGTGGAATTTCCCAAAACGATTTCTGGGTATTAGAGAATGCATGTGTCTAAGCCTCCCGCAAATTTTGAGACTTAGAGCACATTCGATGCTACCAGAAATCAACACTCCCTCTTAGCGAGGAATGTGCTCTAGCAATACCTTCAATTTGAAGCATCACACTGACTTCATAACATCGTCCTCTACGCTGCTGATGTCTGACATGTTGTCCACCAACCACTGCGTTGTTGCTGCAACTGCACTGACGCTGACACTGCCACTGTCAACACTACATCCGTACTACAACTCCCTCTCAAGTATTGCATCTATGTTGTTGCTAGCACTTGTGAAAACTTCTAAATAGAAATCCTACTACAGTGATTAATATTATTTCTTCTACTTATTACCTTAGAAATAAGTTATCTACGGTATTCTTACAGCAAATATCAAAATATTTTCTACTATAGCCTTCACACTTAAAACATTGCAGAAAGTAAATGTAAGGAAATACATTGGCACAAATACAACCACAATGACGGTTATTTTTGGACAATCATCCTCAGAAAAACCCAACTTGGGAAAACCGGTGTAGCAATGAGGGTTTTATTTTATTATGCAGCGGTGAAATCTGAGTACATCTATGGATGCCCAACTGGCAATCCAAATAGCAAGAAAATCTGGGAAAGATATTCCCTAAGCAACCTCGCAATCGTGTTGCCTGCACTCGTGTTCCTGCACTTGCACGTTTCTGCACTCGCGTTCCTGCACTAGCACATTCCTGCAATCGCGTTCCTGCACTCGCACGTTCCTGTACTCGCCCGTTCTTGCACTCGCCAGTTCCTGCACTGGGAATAACTCAACCTCTTGCTATTGCCTCTCCGGATCTAGAAATCTTCCTTCGGGTCACTATCCCTGCCCCTCTACTGCAAAGGATCTCTTCGATCAGAATTTCCTCCTGAGAAGTTCTCACTTCATAAATTCAATCTCTTGATCTCTCAGTGTGTTTTCCAAATGAACCTCAAGCCCCTTCTTATACTATCCTATTGGACAACCAACGGCCTAGATTAACTCCTAATCAAAGGCTCAAATTGTTTTGACTTGATCTTCGTCTTTTTCTAGAAGTTTCACCCACAATTAGATTAATACCCATTAATATTTTAACTTTCCTAAGTTTAAACTAGGGAACGTCATTAAAAATATTAATTATTTTAATAAGATAGTCTCTGGGTGGAATTTCGAAAACCGGTTTCTAGATTCTTTGGAATGCATGTGCCCAAGCCTCCCTGCAAAATTTGAGGCCTAGAGCACATCTGATGCTACCCCAAATCAACACTCCCTCTTAGCGAGGAATGTGCTCTAGCAATATACTGCTGCTACATACTTCTTTGACTCTGAAGCATCGTCCTTTGCATTGCTGATGTCTGACATGCTGTCCACCAACTATTGCGTTGCTGCTGCAACTGTATTGTTGCCTTTAACACTGCCACTACCAATGCTATAGTTGTACTACAACTCCCTCTGGATGTCTGCCTCTATGCTGTTGCTGGCACTGCCACTGCCAACTGTCCTTGCACTGCAAACTGTTGCTGCTACTAAAATGAATTTTTAACCATACCCATCTGCTCTCTGAGCTTAGTGAACTTAGCTCTTCCGAGAGCCTTTGTGAGTATATCAACTACCTACTCTCTTGTGGGGACATACTGTAGCTGTACTTCCCCACGCTAAACACCGTCTCTCATAAAGTGACAATGGATATCTATATGTTTCGACCGATCATGAAATACTGGATTCTCAGAGAGTTTGATTCAACTCTAATTATCTTAGTAAACCTTAGTCGCTTCCATCCTTTTTTTGAATAAGCTCACAAGCACTTTTCTGAGCCATATGGCTTCGCACGTAGCTGTGCTGGCTGCCATATATTCAACTTCTGCTGAACTCAATGCTACCGATTTCTGCTTCTTGTTGCACCAAGATATCATTCCTAATCCAACACTGAAGCAGTACTCTGAGGTACTTTCTTGGTCTCCTGAATTACGGTATTACCTGCCCAATCTGCATCAATGAACCCATTCAAACTGACGTCCTCCCCTCTGGAGTACTTCAACCTATATCTGATTGTTCGATGTACATACCTAAGAATGTGTCTTGTTGCTGCCCAATGTACCCTTTTTGGTTCCACCATGAATTAAGAGTGTAGACAACCAAACAAATGTGTAGCCTAGTGTTGACCAGATACATAAGCAACCCAATGAGTTGCTTGTATAAGGTGGGATCTACTTCTTTGTCTTTTGATGCATCTATTTTCTTCTAGTTGGTGATCATGGGAGTAGCCATGGGTCAACAATCCTGCATTCTGAATCTCTTCAGAATTTCTGTAGTGTATCTTCCTTGTCCAAAGAAGATCTCCCCATTCTTCTACCAAACTTCCAACCCCAAAAAATAATGCATCAAACCCAAATCCTTCATGTCGAATTCAGCTTCAAGATTCTTCTTGCAATCCTGGATGAGCCAGGATGACCCAGTTAGGAACAGGTCATCTACATATAGCACCAGAATAAGTGGCGCATTCTCTACCAACAAATAGTAGACATTGGGATCAACATCACTCTTGAAAAATCGCAACCGCTGCAAGTAACTATCAATCTAACCATACCATGCTCTGGGTGCCTACTTGAGCCCGTACAGGGCTTTCTTTAATCTGCAAACATGAGTTTTCTTCTCATGGGTTTCGAAGCCTTCAGGTTGTTCTATATACACCTCCTCTTCTATCACTCCTTTCAAGAATGTTTTCTTGACATCCATCTAGTGAATCTCCCATCCCATTTGAGCTGCTAGGAATATAACAGATCTGATAGGTGTATCGAGCAATGGGGGCGAAGGTCTCTTCATTGTCTATTCCTTCTTTCTGAGCATACCCCTTTGCTACGAACTTTGCCTTGTACTTCTCTATGCTGTCGTCTACAACATACTTGATCTTGTAGATCCATCGTGATCCTACAACTGATCTATCTTCTGGTCTAGGTAGTACTTCCCAGACATCATTTGTCATGATGGAGTTGTATTCTTCCACCATGGCATCCACCCATACTTGGTGTTGAACAGCTTCCTAAAATCTAGAGAGCTCTTCAACTTGAGCTACAAATGCTTGGTATCTGTCTAGTTGTCTATGCTACCCCTTCTCGGCACTAGGATTTCCAACAAACTCCTCTGCGTCCCTCAATGTCTGACGTACTTCTCTGCTAGTTCTACCACTAGTGGTGGGAGGCTCAACCAACTCTTCCTCTTGATCCTGTTGTTCTGTTTGTTGAGAATCATCTGCATTTCCTCCTTCTAAGGAGATACTGGTGCTGGTCACTATACTCGATCCAGGTGTATGTCCTCCTGCCTGTCCTTCTTGTTGCCCTTGCTACTCTTCGACTAACGAAACATCTCCTGACTGATCTTCTGCAGGTATCTCACAAGATTTCCTGAAAGCTTTATCTTCCATGAACTTTGCATCCCGTCTTACTACAATCTTCCTGTTGCCAGGAATGTAGATTCTATATGCCTTTGAGGTCTCATTGTATCCTACGAGATACCCTTTTTCTACAGTTTGATCCAGTTTACTATGCTTCTCGTTTGGAATGTGACAATAAGCCACGCTTCCGAATATCCTGAGATGACTGACTTTCGACTTCTTCCCTGTGAAAACTCCTTCGGGCGTTCTCTTCCCTAAAGCTCTATGAGGAGTTCTATTCTGGATATATATTGTTTTGTTGCAAGCTTCTGCCCATAGATACCTAGGTAGATCCTGATCATACAACATAGCTTTGGCTGCCCCAACAATAGTTCTATTCTTTCGTTCTGCTACTCCATTCTGCTCCACATTATATGGAGTTTTCCACTCTCTTTTGATGCCCTTCTTTGCGCAAAAATTTGTGAAGTTTTTGTCTATATATTCTCCACCATTATCTGAACACAATACCATTATCTTTTTGCCTGTCATATTTTCAACAAAAACCTTAAACTCTTGAAAACAATCAAAGACCTCATCCTTGGTCTTTAAGAAATAGATCTGGGTTTTTCTGGAGCAATCATCAATAAAAATGACGAAGTATTCGCCACCACTAAGAGCCCTTGTGGACATAGGACTGTAAATATTTGAGTTTATTAATCCTAATACACACTCTGCCCTATTTTACTTCTGGAAAAAGTTGCTTTAGCGTACTTTCCTAGCACACATCCTCTGCACAAGTCATCATGTTCACTACTAAGGACTGATACCCCTGTAACAGTCTCTCTGAGCATCCTCAGTGCTCCATGGTGTAAGTGCCCCATTCGCCTATGCCATAATTCATTTCGCTCCTTCTCACCATTACAATTGTTGCCTATCAGTGCCATTGGTGATTCGAGCTGCAACCTATACAACTTGTTGCTTCGAACCCCAATTTTCTTTTTCTTCTTCCAGCTTGGATGCTTGACGTATACCTTCTTTCCTATGAAGTATACATCATATCCCTTGTCCTGTAACTGGGACACTGAAATTAAGTTCATTCCTAATCCTGACACATGCAAAACATTGGTGGCTCGGATGTTGGTTCCTGCTTCCATCTGAAAAGCTATGGTGCCTCTCCCTACTGGAGTACATTTTGTTTTGTTTCCCATAGTTATTTGGAAGTCCATTTGTTCTTCTTGATAGCTCGAGAAATGTTCTTGTACTCCAGTCATATGAGCTGAAGCCCCGTTATCAATGTACCAAACATCTGCTAATGCTGAATTTGCTAGGCATGTGAATTCTTCATCTAATCTGGTAGATAAATCTGAGACATTTTGAGTATCCATATTGTGCCAATTTCTGACGCTAACCTGTCCCAGCAACTACTGCAGGAAAAACTGTGTCCCAACTTAGACAACCCTCCTTGCTGAATCTTCTACTGCGTAATCCTCTGGGAGATTCAAATTTCTGCCCCTGCAGGAATTTCGAATTCCCTTCTCCTTTCAACGTTGGGTCCTCCAACTTCTCTCTTCTACTTCCCTGTAGCTCTGAGACCATGTGAAAATTTCTAAATAGAAATCCCACTGCAGTGATTAATATTATTTCTTATACTTAGTACCTCATAAATAAGTTATCTACAGTATTCTTACGGCGAATATCGAAATATATTCTACTGCAACCTTCACAATTACAACATTGCAAAAAGCAAATGTAAGTAAATACATTGGCATCAATACAACCACAATCACTGTGATTTTTGCACAATCCTCCCCAGAAAAACCCAAAGTGGGATAATCGGTGCAACAGTGAGGGTTTTATTTTATTATGCAGCAATGAAATTTGAGTACATCTATGGATGCCCAACTTGCAATCCAAACATCAAGTAAATCTGCCAGAGATATTCCCTAAGCAACCCCGGCATCGTGGTGCTTGCACTCACATTCCTGCACTTGCATGTTCCTGCACTCGCGTTCCTGGACTCGCGCGTTCCTACACTCACGCGTTCCTGCACTTGCGAGTTCCTTCACTCGCATGTTCTTGCACTCACACGTTCCTGCACTAGCATGTTCCTGTGTTCACGCGTTCCTGTACTCGTGCGTTCCTGCACTCACACGTTCCTGTACTTGGGAGTTCCTGCACTGGGAATAACTCAGCCTCTTGCTACTGCCTCTTCAGATCTGGAAATCTTTCTCTGGATCACTGTCCCTGCCCCTCTAGTGCAAAGATCTCTTCGATTAGAATTTCCTCCTAAGAACTTCTCACTTTAGAAATTCGATATCTTGATCTCTCGGTGTGTTTTCCAAATGACCCTCAATCCCCTTCTTATATCTTCCTATTCGACAACCAACGGCCTATATTAACTCCTAATCAAAGGCTCAGATCGTTTTGACTTGATCTTCGTCTTTTTCTAGAAATTTCACCCACAATTAGATTAATACCCATTAATATTTTAATTTTCCTAAGTTTAGACTTGGGAACCTCATTAAAAATATTAATTATTTTAATAAGATCGTCTCTGGGTGGAATTTCCCAAAATGGTTTTTGGGTTCTTTGGAATGCATGTGCCCAACCCTCTCTGCAAACTTTGAGGCCTAGAGCACATCTGATGCTACCCCAAATCAACAACACTGCTATTGCCAACTGCCACTGCACTGCAAACTATTGCTGCTACTGCATCAGCGATGGAAAAACATCCCAAATTACTGAACTAACTGTGTTCAGTATGATACCACATGAATGTTGAAGCCTGACTGCTGCTAGTCTCTGAATTCACCCTATGAATCTACTGCGTTGCTACTGACCTCTGCTCTGTGCCATCTGCATTGCTGCCAACTCTGCTTTGCGCTTCTCAGTGTCTAGTGCTCCTAGCCACTGCAACTATCTCTCTGACACTCCTCGGCACCATCCAAAACTAGTCCATCCTGCTACTTCTGATATGGGCTCCCGTATCAAGGAATTGATCCGAGAGGTGGGCTCCTCAAGGATCCTGCCCATCTATAGCTCTTTCGAACTACAACTCTAAATCACCCCACCTTCCTCCTAGAGATGTGGCTGCCATCTCTGCCAAAAAAAATGTTGAAAATCTCCTCTGGTTCTTATTGTTGTTGCTCAGCCAATAAGAAAACGGACTTCTTGGCGGGAAGTCTTACTGAGGAAGAAATTCCCTCAACCGTGCTCCTTCCTTCTCCTCTGACGTCTTTCTGCCCAGCGAAATGGCCTACAGAAAAGACTGCGTCCCACCAACTCTCCTCACGCTGAGGCTTCTGCTACTCCCTCTGCCCCAACAAAAACTCGATTTGGAAGCCCTTCCCTCCGTTGACTCACTCGAAGAGAGACTACCTCAAAATTTCAACCCTCCAACTGGAACTGCGCAAACCCTCTGGGATTTCGAACTGCTACCTCCTGCAGCTTTTCGATCTCCCTCTTCTGCTCAACATTGGGTTCTTTGGCACTGTTGTTCTAGTTCCACTTGCAGCTTCGATAACATGTGAAAATTCCTAAACGAGAATCCCTACTGCAACAACTGATGATATTTCTCCTACTTGTTAGATTTACATGAACAAGTCATTTGCAGTTTCCTAAGACAAATATTGATATACATACACTACAACCTTCACTTAATTAATTTATATGCAGAAACAAGAGACTGAGCAAGAAAGAAAATACAACACGATAACACCGTTATTTTTGGAAAAATGTCCCCAGAAAAACCCAATGTGGGAAAACCGGTGCAGCATCTCTGAGGGTTTTATATTATTAAGCAGTAGTTTCTGAATACAACTCTGGATGCCCTCCCGACAATCCAGTTACAGAGAAATACCACTGGTAGAGAAGAATTGTGAGATTACCTCACTCTACCTGGCAAATCCTGGTTGTTCCATCAGTTGAATCAACTGTCCCCAGCTAAAACTATGTTTCCCCTACGCAGTGATTGCATGGGCCTATGTGGAGCTCTCTAAGGCTCTGTGTCAGCTCAATTGGGAAACATCTTGCCTTCTGGAGCAATTTCCCTCCCGCCTGGCTCAGAAACGTTAGCTCCTCTGCAAAACTCGAACTTTTGCGTGGGTGACTGAGTTGCCTCTGCGTGAGCCCTTTTGGCTCAGCGTCAAGCTCTGCATGGGCCCTTCTGGCTCAGCATCAACCCCTCTGGTGTCTCTCTGCCTCTCTCTGCTGCGTATCCTGGGCTTTGGAGAAGATACTCCAACCCAACTATCCCTGCCCCTCAACTGCAAGAAATCTACTCGATCAGAATTTCCTCCTGAGAACTTCTCACTTCAAAAATTCAATCTCTCAGTGTGTTCTCCAAGTGCCCATCAAACCTTCTCTTATAATCCTCCCGTTGATCAATCAACTGCCCAGATTAAATTCTAATCAATGGTTAGGATCATATTGACTTGATCTTCGCCTTCTTCTAGAAGTTACATCCACAGTTTAGATTAATACCCATTAATTATTTTAATTTCCTAAGTTTAGACTTAGGGTCCCATTAAAAATAATTAATTATTTTAATAAAACTGTCTCCAAGTGGAATTTCCCAAAATGATTTATGGGTATTGGAGAATGCATGTGTTTAAGTCTCCCTGCAAATTTTGAGACATAGAGCACATTTGATGCTACCATAAATCAACAAGCAGCAGCACAGACGCGGAAATTCAGAAGGAGTTGCAGTATGGATATAGTGTTGACAATGGCAGGGTCAAAAACAATACAGATGCAACATTTGCGCAGAGGTTGGTGGACAACATGATAGACATCAGTAACGTAGAGGGAGATGTTACAGAACAGAGAGATGTTTCAACAGGTTGCATTGCTAGTGCACATTCCTCGCTAAGAGGGAGTGTTGATTTATGGAAGCATCGGATGTGCCCTAAGTCTCGAAATTTGCAAGGAGACTTAGACACATGTATTCTCCAATACCCGGAAATCATTTTAGGGAATTCCACCCAGAGACAGTTTTATTAAAATAATTAATTATTTTTAATGGGCCCCTAAGTCTAAACTTAGGAAATTAGAATAATTAATGGGTATTAATCTAACCTGTGGGTGAAACTTCTAGAAGAAGGCAGAGATCAAGTCAATATGATCCTAGCCATCGATTAGAATATAATCTGGTTGTTGATTGATCAACGAGAGGATTATAAGAGGAGGCTTGATGGGCACTTGGAGAACACACCAAAGGCAGATACTCAGTTACACGAGTAAGATCGATTTTCTCACTTGTCGAAGTTTGACAAGAGAAAATCGAAAAGGAGGGAGAGTTGCAGGTGAGAAAGGAAGAGAGGGCATCACCACCTTTCGAGAGTGCAATGCAGCAAGACGCAGAGCAGGAACAAGGTGATGCAGAAAGAGGTCGCACAGAGGCAGATTGACGCAGAGCCTACATGGGCAGCTAGACGCTGAGCCAGTGAGAGAAGTTTGACGCAAAGGGACGCAGAAGGATTCCAGGGAGGAGGAGTACTTCACCTGGATTAGAAACTTGTTAGGAAGCGTCTGTAAAATTTCTCACTCCTGTTTTGCTAGTTGTAATTTGTACATGAGAATTTGCTGAAGAATAATAAAGAAGCCCTCATCTGTTGCACCAATTTTCCCACATTGGTTTACCCAGGGATGATTGTCCAAAATAACGATGTTATTGTGATTGTATTTGTGCCAATATTTTTCCTTACTTTTACTTTCTACAATATTTTAATCATGAAGGTTGCAGTAGAATATATTTCAATATTTGTTGTAAGAACACTGTGAATAACTTATTTATGAGATAATAAGTAGAAGAAATAATATTGATCACTGCAGTAGGATTTCTATTTAGAAATTTTCACAGTGAGTCCATGTCGCGAAACACACAGTAAATCCAATGTCCAACAATCTGCCCCCCAGCACGAGCCAAGTGAGTTTTGAACTCTAGACCTATCGCTCTGATACCACTTGTTGAATCACAATTGTCGTTAGACCAAAATCCACGGGCATTAGTCTCTGCTACAATCGCTAAAGTTATGATCCACGAGAGGCAGTTAGTCCATGTTGCAAAACACGAGGAGCATTGAACCCAATGTCCAATAGCTTGAATTTCGGCTCAAATTCAAATTTCTCTTCTACTAAAGTTAAGTTTGCCAATAGATTCATTTAGTTAAATATTTCCTATATATATATATATATTAAATTATATATAAAGTTATAGATAGAGAGTTATATAATTAGGTTTTTATATCACTTTCGCTACAGAATAAGGTTCATATGCCTACAATGTCATGCCCTTTGATCTTAAGAATGCCCCCATTGTATTTTCAAGGATTGCAATAGTAGCTATAAAGTTTATAATAAATTTTGAAATTACAAAATCTTTATACCAATGGCCAATTCATTCATCGTGGCCTGTCACAACATTGACTCATTGAACAAGTCATAGAACCAATGATTTGCATAACTAGCACCTGCCATGGCTAGTTGGGTTAAGAAATGAGATGAAGTCTTAGCTGCCAAGTTCCGCCTTCCAACAACAAGTGGATACGTGGATGTTGTCATTGGGTTAACAATGAGATGGAGTCATAACTACCAAATTCGAACAACACATAAGTGGACATGTGGGTGTAATTAACAAATGTGTGGGGAAAAATGGGAAAATCAATGCGAAATTGGAGCCAAACCTTAGACTTTTGTTGAAATTCGTTGAATTTTAAACTTCAATGTTGAAGTTCAACAAACCCTATCACATTTCCCTAATATTAGGGATCCCTTTTGATTTATTCCTCAATCTCTGGTTCATGAAACACCCACATCAAAGAAGAAGCTTAATGTATTTTTTGCACCCTACACCATCCCTGGCTTTCATCCCACCATTGATAGAAAATAGAAAGGAAGTTGCTTTCCAATATATTGATGTACATGAATATATAATCCTTTAATTAAAATTTGAATATTTTATGTATTTTTAGATGACCAACTCTTTTTTCGATCTTTTCCCCAATTATGGTCTAGGTCGTGATTTTGGCTTTTTCTTTTTTGGTTCCCAATTCTAATAACTTCTTATGAGACTTGTGCCACCATAATGGTACAGTTTTATGTTGCACATGCACTATAACAACAACTAGGAAATTCAACACATACATTGGAAATCAAAACACAAGAGAAAATGCACCAAAACTCTGAGCCATTTTATTTATTTTGAGCAGAATGGAGTACAATGAGTATGGAAATAGGAACCTAGGCTTGCTACAACAAGCTAGGCGAAACCCAGGTTGGAATTGTGATGCCAAGTATTGGAATGACTCCACCAAAAACCTTTGTGCTGACCTAGTAAATCACTGCCATTGCTGCTATAGGTGAACTGAGATTTTGGGCCCTCAAATCTACTCCAAAAATTATGCAAAATTAAATGTAGGCTCTCCACACCAACTCCAACAAAACCCAGAAATATCTCACAGACCTGTTACTGCTCAAGCTAATAGGGGTCCTAAAAGGGGATCCTTGAAGGGTTACTACTAGACTAAGGGCCACAATGGAGCGATAGCCCACTGTCACCTCGGCTAAGTATCCCTATTCCTTAAGGATTTTCACCGATGGGAGGAGACCCATTATTATAGGGATCACGAAATGGATGGACCAATGATAGGGCGAGGGGCCATCCTGGAAGACTATTCACAAAAGACGCTCAAATATGTGGCTTTCTTGTGTTGGAAGACAAGATGGAAGGCTCTCTAGGAAGGGCTTGGAGAAAATTTCTAGGGTTAGGTTTTGAGTATGTGCCTTAAAAAGGAAATCCCTAAGTCCTAGAATTCTTGTGGAAACCTGGGTTCCAAGTGGTCTTTGAAGAATTAACCTTGATAGTGCATGTGACCACACAAGACCAAGTTGTTAGAAAATGTAACTATGTTCAGTCTTCAAAAAATGTACTTGAGTCATTATGAAATGTACTCGTCAAAAGAATAAAGAAAAGAATTTTTATTATTGTAACAATGACTTATTAAAGCATGGGTTTCATGCTTGGGTCATCATTATATTAGTCAAAGTCCCCATTGTGGACTCCTAGGATTAATATTGAGTTTAAAGAGCCATTGTACATTCGAAGAGACCCTTCTTGGGCTTTCGAATCATGTAAAAAGGTTTCGTATCAAGTCAAATATGAATTATGTACCCTCCACATCATGTCGGCCTAAGAGAGATCAAGTTAGCTTAAGGACCCTCATTCAACCCACAAGAAGCCTATATATTCAAGTAGGTCGAAGTCATTTGGAGCATTCATTCTCAGGCAAATTCAATATCTCAAGAAGAGTTGGAGAAATGCGAAGTCTGTTGTTGGGAGGTGGAAAGAAGTGTGAGTTTGGGGAAGTCTTTAGAGAAGAAGAAAATCGAACTTTTGGTGCCTCTCTCTCTTTGTTTCATGGTCTGGGTCGGGAGATCAAAGTCTTCTAAGATTTCGTTGTTGCCAAAAGCTACATGTTGCCAAAATCTGTTGCCTAGTCAAAGTTGCTAGAAGAGGTCGAAGATCTAGGAAGCTAACATGGTGTGGAGGGAAACTCTGGTCTTGGTCTAGGGTAAAGAGTCTCAAAGAATACTATTGAAACGAAGAATTATCCTGACTGGGTTTTCCCCTCGAGGGGGTTTTTTCCCTGGCATGTGCCTATATCTTGTGTCTCTTGTTTTATGATCTTCATACACATATAATATGGTAATTTCTTGATGAAAGATAAGATAATAAAGAAGTAAAAGAAGCCAACACACTCACAAGTAATTATCAAGAAAGGAGAATCAAACCCTAATATAATATCTTTGATTTTCCAACATGGTATCAGAGCTAAGGTCAAGAGAAGTCGAAGATCACTTTGTTGGCATGGATTCTCCCTCTATGGTGAACTACATAAGATTGGGTTACAACACTGCTGGAAGATGGATCAAGAAGGTCATCTACTACTTGTTCAACAAGGTTAAGAGTCAAGGATTCTTGGCTGCCCTTATAGGTTCTCTTACTGATGACAATGCATGGATCATTGATAGTGGAGCATCGAGACACATGATAGGTGAAAGCAAGCAACTTCACACACTATCAAAGGAGCCATCCTCTCATGCAATGGAATTGGGTGACAACAAAAGCTATGCTGTTAGAGGCCTGGGATCAATCATTGAACCTAGATAATGGATCAAAGCTGCATCTCAACAACATTCTCTATGTTCCAGGTTTGAAAAAGAATTTACTTTCTATTTCTTGTTTAGAAGATAAAGGGGAAAGGATTGCTTTTGTTGATGGAAAAGTATTGGTTTGGGGAAAAGACTCTAGCATTGATAAAGCTAGGGTTATTGGAGTTCGTGAAGGAAGCCTTTATCGGGTTATCACACCATCTCCTCAAGCTTTGGTTCATATGGAAATAAGTCCCATTGAACTATGGCATCGGAGGTATGGTCATCTTCATTACAAGGTCATCCCTACTCTTAGTCAACTGGTTCATGGTATTCCTAATATGAAGTTAGATCATGAAAGTGTGTGCAAGGGATGCTCTTTGGGGAAGCATACTAGAAAGCCATTTCATAATAGTGAAACTAGGTCTAAAGAAATATTAGACCTCATCCATTCCGATGTGTGTGGGCCCATGTCTGACAAATCACTTGGAGGTCATCTTTACTATGTAACATTCATTGATGACCATTCTAGGAAGACATGGCTCTACCTACTCAAAACTAAATATGAAGTATTTGATAAGTTCAAGGAGTTCAGGGCTGAAGTGGAAACCCTAACCAAAAGAAAGATAAAGACTCTGAGGTCTGACAATGGTGGGGAATACACTTCTAAAGAATTGATTGCATATTGTAAGGATGCAGGTATTAAGAGGGAGCTCATTGTTCTCTACTATCCCGAACAAAATGGATTGGATGAAAGGAAGGATAGGTCAAGTGAAGAAGCATTCAAATTATGCTCCTTGATCAAGATCTACCGAAGTTCTTATGGGGTGAAGTAGCGATGAGTGCCATGTACATTCAAAATAGAAGTCCTCATAAGAGTCTTGATAATACTACACCCGAAAAAGTATTCACAGGGAAGAAGCCGAGTGTGGATCATCTCTGAATCTTTGGAAGTCCAGCATATATCCATGTTCCAAAAGACAAGCGAAAGAAGTTGGACTCGACAAGTATCAAGGGAATATTCATTGGTTATAGTCTTTCCTCAAAAGCATATAGAATTTACATAAAGGAAGGAAGACACGTTGAAGTAAGTGGGGATGTCATATTCAATTAAAATCAAACTTATAAGAAATCAAAGAACATTCCTATTGATTCTGATGATGAAGAAGTCCCCGTATTTGAAGAAGAAGAAGTTCATCATGAGAAATCTACTACAAATGTTGAAGAAGAAGGAACAAGTGAGCCTATTCAATCGGTGGCTGTCCCAACCACAAGGAAGAGGCCAAATTGCTTGAAAGCTACAATAGAAGATGTTGAAGGACATGACGCTGCGAAAGGGTCCTCTAGGGAAAGTAAGAAACCGAAGAGATATTCTGGCTATGCTGCATATATGACAAAGTTAATTGAAGCCGGACCATCTACATTCAAAGAAGTTGAGCATGAAGAGGTTTGGAAGAAAGCTATGCAGGAAGAATATCAATCCATCATGAAGAATGGGGTTTGGAAGATTGTTCCTAGACCTAGTGACAAATCGGTTGTCACATCGAAGTGGATCTATAAGATCAAACATGTTGTTGATGGAAGTATAGACAAGTACAAAGCAAGGTTTGCTGCAAGGGGTTTCTCTCAAAAAGAAGGAATTGACTATGAAGAAATTTCTACACCTATGGCAAGGTACACTACCATTAGATCTTTGGTTTCATTCGTTGCTACAATGGGTTGGAATATCCATCAAATGGATGTTAAGACCGCATTTCTAAATGGGACCTGTTGACCACTTCATGTCAACTACCCCATAGTTGTAGATTTGTTCGCGCAAGGATTTCCATCATGTCCGAGCACTCAAATGATCCACAGATTCATCATATCAGCCATATGTACACTGGAGTTTTGTTAACCCATTCTGCATTATGTAATCTAAATGATCCTAGTAAGACAAATGTATGTAACAACCTAGGTAGATTTATTTTTCTAATAATGATTTCTATCCTAGGAGGTTTTTTGTCTCACCAATTCATGTGTGTTTCTAAACACGGATGATCGATAGAGTTTTTCCCTCCAGCCTCACTTCAAAGCTAGGGTGGATTTTGTCATAAGGATCTTAGATGAGTCCTAGTGTTATTTATCGAGTCTCTATAAAAGTGATTTGGGAATAATTCTAGCTATTTAGTTAAATTATTTTATTACAAGTCACTTAGTCTACTAGATCATATTTTGAGTCACAAAAATGGGTAACTTATAGAGAGTCTATAACGAACGAGTGTTCCCCCTTCATGGGTTGGAATGTAATATTTCATGTAAATAATATTTTAGCTACAATGCTAAAGTATTAAAGGGTTGGAAAAATTATTAATCTCCTCATGAGTCAATTAATTAAATTTTTTGGCTAAAATAAATTAAAATGCTAAAGCCAGAAATTTAAATAATTTAGGTCCCAGGAAAAATTAAATTATCCAACATTTAAAATTCGTGGATTTTAAAGTTATTAACTTTTGGAGGTGCCCAACCAAGGGAATAATGAAAATTTCAAGATATTTTGGACCCTTGGGCCTTAATAGTTAAGTCAAAGTCAATTTCTTGAGGGAATTAATTCAAAATAATCAATTTTGAGTAATTAAAATTAAAATTCGATTTTCTTCAAAAAGTAACTTAATTTCGACGGTGATGATTAAAAGAACATTTGATCTTCATCAATGGTCGAGATTATTTTGACGGGGATCAAGCCATCTAGCTGTTGGAGAATTTATCTATAAATTAGAGATATCTCTCCATTATTTAGATTTGATCATTGAATCGTGTACTTGCTCTGAATAGCTCTTGTAACTTTTTTCTAGGTAATAAAATGCAAAGACTTTGAGGTTTCAGACCGTGATGTTCCTCCTTCAGATTTATGTGGTAATATTTCTCTTAATACTCTGCTACTTTTATTTGTATTTGCTAGATAATAGTCTTTGAGGATTGATCTGTGCATAGGTATCTTGCATAGATTTCTGGATTTTTAAAATATCGTTTTGATTTGATAAAACTAATAGGTATCTCTATTTCTTGATGATTTTATGATTATTTTGAATCTTTATTAATCTAACAATCAGATCTAAGTGTCCAAAAGTTATTATTCAGGATTTGAGCGTTTGGGGAAATCCTCAGTTGGACCAACTGACTCTCAAATTAAAGAATCTAAAGAGCCTACTATTTTATTTCTCAAGTCATCTTACAAAATATTTTATTTGTGGGGTTTTCTGAGCTTGTCTCTCTTTAAAATTTCCAGTTTATTTATAAATTTGTGAAAAATCGTTTAGATCTGGCTAATAGAGGGCTTTGATCTGCATATCTGGGAGCGGAGTTGGATTCATACTCCTCAGATCTGCTAGATCTGTAAAATATTATTATAGATTTGTAAATTTCAAATTTTTTTAATTCACCGAGGTTTTGGGTATTTCATATCTTTGTATATACAAGTTTTGGGGTTTTCTATCTTTTGTTTGTGCAGGAACATATCTGAAGATTGCAGACGATTTTTGTGGATTTTAGAGATAGATCTAGGCCCTGGAGGGCAAGGTCTGATCTCCATTTTATTTGCAAGTCAAAGAAAAATTTTAGAAAGGAAACTCGTAAAATTTCAATCCGATTTCTGCAAATCTTGCGAAAGATCGTGGACAATTTTTTTTGTGGGGGCCTAGAGGCCCTGCACTAGCCATCTCCAGCTCTCAGCCCCCTTTCTTTCCTCTCAGCCCTCTTGGCCTAGCTCTCGGCTCCCTTGCTCCTCCTTTCTCCCTCTCAGACTCCCTCATCTCCCTTACGACCTCCCTCCTCTTGGCCTCCCTTATCTCCATTACAGCCTCCCTCATTTCCCTCGCAGCCTCCCTCCTCTCGGCCTCCCTCATCTCTCTCACCTCCTCGGCCCTCACCCTCAAGCCCTCAGCCTCCAGCTACCTCCCTCTCGACCTCCTTCCTTGCATTGGCCATCTCCATCTCTTGGCCTCAAGGCCTTTCCTTCTCGACCCTCATCCTTGCAACGTCTCTTCCTTCACCCTCTTTCACAAATTTTTCCTGAAATTTTCCAAAAAAATTTGACGACGAGTTCTTAAAAATTAAAAAATAAAAATAAAAATAAAATAAAAATCCTCAAAAAAAAATTTGAGTTGCCATTTAGATCTGAAGATCTTCAGTGATTTGGGCAACTTATCTCCAACTATCTTCAAGCCCCTAAGCGCTGACTGGTGCACAACCTCTAAACCCTTAATCCCATTTGTTTGATCCAATTGAGAGAAAGACTAATACTAGCATAGAGTTTCAGTTAATTGAAGTTTGACAACAAATTTAGTTTGCATCTTTTACTCCAATACATTTCAAAAATAGAATTATTTTCAAAAATGGGGTAGAAAGCTAAGTGGGCTTGATTGTGGGGAAAAACTCCACAGTTAAGCGTGCTTGAGCCAGAGGCAATCTGGGATGGGTGACCTCCCAGGAAGCCCTAGTTACCGGGTGCAAGCCTCGGAAGTGATGATTGACGCTATGTGATTTATTTCACTAGTTTCAATCCCACTTCTTCACCCCTGTGAGCATCACCCAATGCAATGAGTGCTAAGTGGACTATTCAAAAATCATGAGAAATTAGTCAGTTACGACTACCTCTCATGGAAATGGTCATAGATAAATGACTTACTTAACGCAGTTGAATCCCAAAAAATGATGATATCTAATATAATGCGTTGTGAAAACCCCCAATACTTAATTTGTTTCTAAGTTTTAAGATCAAATGCATCACTAGATTGGAAATAGTTAAACTCATAAATTTTCTGAATTGTTAGTTATCAGTTTGTCATGTGAAGTTTCTGTTGTTACACAGAAAAAATTTGAATCTTGAATGGTTATAGGATCACTGGTTTAAGATAAATTGTTGGCATTGCCATTTGTTTTAAGAATAGATTACTAGAACTAATATTTCAGACTTTGCACCTAATTGTTGTGATCTGAGTTTAAACGCTTAATTTAATTTCTGAAGTGCATTTGCTTTTACATGCTCATTCAAGTAGGACTAATTTAGTTTTACTTATGCACCTAATGATCTCTGATTGAGTACCTCATGCAAATGGATTTTTGAATATAAAGTGTTTTATTTCTTGCATTTTACATTTGTTTCCTATTGTGCTTTCAGTAATTACTTGTGCAGACTTCATATTTTACATCGCTGGTATAAGTATTTGTTTTCACATTAAGATCATTTTTCTGAGCCACAAGTTAAAAAACACTCACAACATATCTCAGAATAACTCATATTTTAGGCCCTCCTTTCACCGTCACATCATTTCACTTTTCATTTGCATACTAATCTAGTACTTGCACATTAAAATGTTACTTCCAAGCATAAGGTTCGTCGATAGAAGTATTAGGGGATCAAACTTAGAACAGGCATTTAACTAAAATTAACCAAGTCCCCACATTTCACACAGTTTTAAGTTTTGCATTTGCATATAAGATAGTCAAATCATTTAGCAACAGTTTCCCATCCTTTACTTGGCCTTTATTTCCTTAAGCTTGGTCGATAGAAGTATTAAGGGATCAAACTTAGAATAGCGATTTAACTAAAATTAACCAAGTCCCCACATTTCACACAGTTTTAAGTTTTGCATTTGCATATAAGATAGTCAAATCATTTAGCAACAGTTTCCCATCCTTGACTTGGCCTTTATTTCCTTCGCAAGATACTTGACTCCACAAGGCACTGGTATCATTTTCCTTAAATCAAATTGAATCCTTCAAAATCTTGCGCAATCTAAACAAGTATTGGTTTCTTAACTGTGTCTCCCCTATTGGTTGGTTCCCAACTGATTTTCCCTCACTACATTTCCATAGGGTCTACCCCCCTTAGTCTATTATTGGGAGACAACTCAAACGAAGAGATTGGTGATCAGGGTGACAACCCCCAACCTGAACCATTGTCGCGGTGCCTAGACATTCTATGCGACAACAGGACCATTGATGAGGAAGTGTACATCGAACAACCTGAAGGATTTGAAGAAAATGGTAGGGACTCTCATGTTTACAGACTCAAGAAATCCCTATATGGCTTGAAGCAACCAAGAGCATGATATGCAAGAATGGATGTATATCTACTTAGAATTGGGTTTTTGAAGAGTTGTGTTGATCCGAATCTATACATCAAGGTCGTGAATAATGAGCCCGTCATTATTCTACTATATGTGGATGATCAATTCATCACTAGTGTAGAGCGAAGAATTCAAGAATGCAAGAAGACGTTGGCAGCAGAATTTGAAATGAAGGATCTAGGACTGATGCACTATTACCTAGGTCTAGAAGTATGGCAGAGACCTGGGGAGATATATTTGGGGCAAGGAAAGTACATCATCAAGTTATTGCAGAAATTTGGGATGATGGATTCCAAGCCGATGACTACTCCTATGATCACCAACCTCAAAAAGTTGAGGAGTTCCGACTCTAGTCTCGTGGATCCTACCTCATATCGACAATTGGTGGGTTCCCTGATGTATCTGGTAAATACTAGACCAGATATATGTTTTGCAATGAAGATGTTGGCAGTTGAATTTGAAATGAAGGATCTAGGACCGATGCACTATTACCTAGGTCTAGAAGTATGGTAGAGACCTGGGGAGATATATTTGGGCAAGGAAAGTACATCATAAAGTTATTGCAGAAATTAGGGATGATGGATTCCAAGCCGAAGACTACTCCTATGATCACCAACCTCAAAAATTTGAGGAGCTCCGACTATAGTCTCGTGGATCCTACCTCATATCGACAATTGGTGGGTTCCCTAATGTATCTGCTAAATACTAGGCCAGATATATGTTTTCCAGTGAAGATGTCCGCAGCTGAATTTGAAATGAAAGATCTAGGACTGATGCACTATTACCTAGGTCTAGAAGTATGGCAGAGACCTGGGGAGATATATTTGGGCGAGGAAAGTACATCATCAAGTTATGGCAGAAATTTGGGATGATGGATTCCAAGCCGATGACTACTCCTATGATCACCAACCTCAAGAAGTTGAGGAGCTCTGACTCTAGTCTCGTGGATCCTACTTCATATTGATAGTTGGTGGGTTCCCTGATATATCTGATAAATACTAGGCCAAATATATGTTTTGCAGTGAACATTCTTTGTCAATTTTAGTTGGAACCTCGTCATGATCACTGGATAGCAAAAAACATATTGAGGTATCTTTGTGGCACTATACATCACTACCTAAAGTATGATAGTAAGAAAGTCAAGCTAATTGGCTTCACAGACTCCAATTGGGGTGGTAGTGAGACCAATGGAAGGAGCACTAATGGAGGATGCTTTAGTCTAGGAGCTGCTATGATCTCATGGATGAGTAGAAAGCAAGATCTCGTTGTATTGAGTAGTGCCGAGGCAGAATATGTGGTTGCATGTGAAGTAGGAAAAGAGGTTGTTTGGTTAAGGAAGCTTCCGACATATGTGTTCGAGTAGTCTCTGGGTCCTACTGTGAAAAACTGTGATAATCAAAGTTGTATCAAGATGTCTGGAGATCACATGTTCCATTCGAGGACGAAACATATCAATAATAACTTCCACTTTATTAGGAACTATTGATTTCTGGTAGCATCGGATATGCTCTAAGTCTCAAATTTTGCGGGGAGGCTTAGACACATGCATTCTCCAATACCTAGAAATCGTTTTGGGAAATTCCACCCAGAGACAGTTTTATTAAAATAATTAATAGGTATTAATATAAACTGTGGGTGTAACTTCTAGAAGAAGACAAGGATCAAGCCAAAATTTTCTAAGCCATTGATTAGAAGTGAATCTGGGTCGTTGGTTGTCCAACAGAAAGATATAAGAAGAGGCTTGAGGGGCACTTGGAGAACACACATAGAGAGAAGATCAAAAGTTCGATTTTTTGAAGCAGAGCAGCTGCCAGAGAGATTTTCAATAGTGATCTATTGCAGAGAGGGGCAAGGATATTATTTGGTGAGGACTCTTTTCCTGGGCCAGAGAGTACAAGGCAAAGAGGATAGAACAACGTCCAAAGAGAGGTTGACGTTGTCCCACGCAGTGGCAGCGCAGAGCCTAGAGGGAGATCGAATTTCCTACTGAGGAAATCGAGTTTCAAAAGCCGGGAGCTGGGGTGTGAGACCAGGAGGCTGGAAATCAAAGTTTCTGGGAAGCAAAGGATCAGAAGGAAGAGCAGTGCAGTCCCCAGCAGAGGTGATGCAGAGACTGCGGAGGGTTAACACAGTTCTGCGCAGAGGTTGACATAGAAGGGACGCATTGCCTCTTTCCAACGAGATCAGGGTCAAATTCTTCCAGTGACAGGGTGAGAGCATCTCACAACTTGTTTTTTCCAGTTTTTCTCTATATCGAATAGCCAGTTGGGCATCCAACGAATTGTACTCAGAAATTATTACTGCTTAATAATAAACCCTCAGTTGTTGCACCGATTTTCCCGCATTGGGTTTTTCTGGGGACATTTGTCCAAAAATAACTGTGTAGATGTGTTGTATCTCTTTCCTGTTTGGTTTCTTGTTTCTGCTTATAATTTAAATGGTGTAGACTGCAATGTATATGTTTCAATATTTGTCATAGGAAACTGCAAATAATTTGGTTGATTAATTTACCAAATAAGAGAAACATTATCAATTGTTGCAGTAGGATTCGGGTCACCGAATTCTCATAGGAACTTGGTGCAATATGGGATCGTGAAGTTAGAGTATGTCCCAACAGATGAACAGGTAGCAAATGTACTAACAAAGGCTCTTACTAATACGAAGTTTGAATATCTAAGGAACCGGCTGGGTTTGGTAGATATTGGTGATTGTATTGATGATAAGGAAATGGAAGAGATTTGTTGAGGCTTTGCGAGTGAAGCATTGCCTAGGAGACATCAGGCCGACACTCTGTGTTGATGTCTGGATTCTAAAGTTGAAAAGGTGGTGTTGCTTATTGAGCTCTGTTTTGGATACACACCTATATGTTTGGGTTGGTGGTTAGCAAGTAAGCCTCATGGTACCTAGAGGGGCTGAAAGCTTGAGTCCACCTTAGTCCCACTTTGATAGATTTTCCTGGTCAAGAATACAGTCCATGGCATTGCGGTGCCTAAATTGTTGAAAGACTGGTTGGATAGATTGCCCTGGTCAGGAATCTAGTCCATGGCATTGCGATGACTAAAATTTCTTCCTGTTTTCATATATTTTGAGATCTTCCATTGTATATGTACATTATGAATACCTCCCTAATTAAGAGGGAGTGTTAGAAAATGTAACTATGTTCGGTCTTCAATAATGTACTTGAGTCATTATGAAATGTACTTGTCAAAAGAATAAAGAAAAGAATTTTTATTATTGTAACAATGAATTATTAAAGCATGGTTTTCATGCTTGGGTCATCATTATATTAGTCAAAGTCCCCATTGTGGGCTCCTAGGATTAATATTGAGTTTATAGAGTCATTGTACATTCAAAGAGACCCTTTTTGGGCTTTCGAATCATGTGAAAAGGTTTTGTATCAAGTCAAATATGAATTATGTACCCTCCACATCATGTCGGCCTAAGAGAGATCAAGTCGACCTAAGGACCCTCATTTGACCCATGAGAAGCCTATATATTCAAGTAGTTCAAAGTCATTTGGAGCATTCATTCTCAAGAAAATTCGATATCTCAAGCAGAGCTGGAGAAGTGTGAAGTCTGTTGCCGGGAGGTGGAAAGAAGTGCGAGTTTGGGGACGTCTTTAGAGAAGACAAAAATCGAACTTTTGGTGCCTCTCTCTTTGTTTCGTGGCCTAGGTTGGGAGATCAAAGTCTCCTAATATTTCGCTGTTGCCGAACGCTGCATGTTGCCAGAAGCTGCTGCCTAATCGAAGTTGCTAGAAGATGACGAAGATCTGGGAAGCTGACATGGTGTGGAGGGAAAGTCTAGTCTTAGTCTAGGGTAAAGAGTCTTAAAGAATACTATTGAAAGGAATAATTATCATGACTGGGTTTTCCCCTCGAGGGGGGTTTTGCCCTGGCATGTTCCTATATCTTGTGTCTCTTGTTTTGTGATCTTCATACACATAATATAGTAATTGCTTGATGAAAAATAAGATAATAAAGAAGTAAAAGAAACCAACACACTCACAAGTAATTATCAAGAAAGGAGAATCAAATCCTAATGTAATTAATATCTTTGATTTTCCAACACAAGTGGACTCGAGGTTCGGTCAAGGGGATAGGATTTAGCAACAAATGATTTGTTTGACCTAATTAGGGAGGGGAAATGGATCAAGGAATGAATTTTCAATGAAAGGAAATGCAAGGATCCCAGTGAGGTTTCTAGCCTAAGGGAAACCAAGGGCAAGTATTGGTCTTCGAACTAGGGCTTCCGATATCTCAAGATCCCACTGTCGGAATCTCATGAAATTTGGAGGGCTTCTTGAGGACACACCAGCACATTTGTGGACCAAAAATTGAAGTATTTCGATGGCTATATCGCGAGATAACTAATGCCCTCGGTGACCTAGAGGACTAGACCTAGAGAAGAGGAAAGGGGAGAAAGAAAATAGGTTTAAGGTGATCACCTTTGAGTGGACCACTGCCTAATCCTTTGGGGAGATTGGAGTCAGGTATAATTATGACTGTGGACCTTCGAATTTTCTAGGTCAAGGAGGCCTCAAAGACAACTTCGCTTGGCCCTAGGGCAACGACAAAAGCAGCTTCAAAGACTTTATATCGTTTTGCAAGGTAGATGGCTTGTCAAGATGAATTTCAGTAATGAAACATCCCTAGGAACATTCATTCATTATACATGACCCACACATGAAGCACTCACTATCCAAAAACAAAATTTCCACGACTTCGCATAAGAGATGCAGCAAATAAACCCTAGTATAGTGAAATTCACAGCATCATGATGCAGCAAAATTACATAACAAAAATATCATTTAAAAGGTACTTACATGCAAGAAGAATATATCCAATCATCAAATTTGCAAACAAGAGAAGTTCCAACACAGAAAATTTAACCAAACATCAAAATTCATCCATTCATCCAAAAAATCTCCTCCTCCAAAGAATGCGAAATTCTCACAAGAGCTAATGATCAATCCAAGTGATGATACAAATGAATTCATGTCTCTCCTATTTATACACTCATTAGGAGTTCAAATTACCTAATTTGAGCCTACATTAGCCCATCAACTAAAATAATGTGCAAATAACTATCTATTGGTGACAGTCCACCAAACTAGCTCATAAATAAAATAATACGCTTCCCAAGAGGTTGAATGATCAATGATGCATGTCGTTAGGCTCTCCAAGAGCCCTGATGAAATCCATAAGTGCCAAAATTTTGATTTGGACTTCCAAAAGTAATGGACAAGGGGTTGGCCTCCTGTTCTCCACATAATAAACCTATGGTGCCCCCAATGGTTGTGAGGGCAGACAAGTGACCTCGTGGATCTCCAAGTAAGTCGAAGATGCCTGTAAACCATCTATAAGGGCTCAGATGATGGTTTAAGTGATGCCACATCAGCATACAAGTCCTGGGTCATCTTCCGAGTGCATGGTACAACTGTGGAGCACGCTGGGTAAAGGTGAACCAGGTGCATCTTCTCCATCCAATTGGTGAATCTCGAGCAATCTCTGAACATCTCTGGGGATCCATGGAGTGTTGTCTACTGTTGTGGAGGCCCATGGCTCTCGACACACACCCTACATGTGCCAATGTAACCCTCTGGAAGGTTAGGACCCCGTATAGGGAGACTGAACCCAAGATGGAGACCACCTACAATCCTGCATAAGATCCAATGCATCCCCTAGCCTTCCAATACAACAAGTCATCAAGGTAATCGAGTAAAAGAGCTTACAAACCATGGACCACAAGTGGGGACTTCATAATGGCCTACCCTTCCATAATGGGCTTGGGCAAGTGCTAACGTCTCCAAGTTCCAAATGGGATTAACCAAGTATCCCATTAGGTGGTTTCTACTTCTAAAGGGGATAATATCAATGTTGTTAAAAGTGCGATCGGGATTAAATCGGCGCCGGGAAAAAAGCGGAAAAAATCGGCAAAAGCGGGAAAAAAGCGTTTGGCACAAAAATATTCATTTTTTTTCATTTTTTTTCAATTTTTTTAATATCCAAACCATCTACAACATAAAATAAATACATTGACACATAAATATGATAAAAAAACTAACATATAAGATGTTTAATATCATTTCTAGCGCTAAAATCACACATAACATTGAATCATGTCATGAATAGTAAGTCCTGACTCCTGAGTCCCAACTCAGCCTCAAAATATCAACAAAAAATATGATAATGTATCTCATCATGTCATAATGTCATATACAATAAAATGAAAGTATAATCCTATTGATTTCCTCTGCCCCTCTTGCGAGAAAATGCCACAGCTTTCCCTTTCCCTCTAGATGTAGATGCTGGTGCCCGTGCAGGTGGAAATGGCAGTGGAGTCTCAAGTGCTCTAGACGTTGAAGAACTAGAAGTAGGAGCTATAGGAGGTAGACCACGTCCTCTACTGGTGGCAGGGGTAGCCCGGGCAGGTGGTGTCACCTGGAAACATTACAATCTCCCAATCCTGAAATCCTGAAAAATTGATAAGTCTGCTGGATTTTAAATGAAATCTAAAATTCTACTTTCTCCATATGAAATCCAATGAGGCTGGAACCACTCTCAAACATCCTGAGTCATTTCATGGTAATGTTAAAAATTTAAGTAAAAGGATGAAAATGAAGATTAAGGAGAATGTCACTTTTACTTTAAGAATTTAACATTACCATGAATAGCATATCCATACTAAGGCCTAGACTTGATCATTAAGCTACCCCACTCAAAAATTATTTGTTTCTTTCAAAAAACATTGCATGAAAAAACCCAAAAAAAGTTATAAAACTATGTTGTTCTGAGCCCCCACGATTTTTTCGTTAAAAATCGCGCTTTTTTCGAAAAAATCGCGATTTTTTGAAAAAAGCGCCATTTTTTCAGTAAAAATCGGCCAAAAAAAAAGTAGGCGATTTTTTCGTATAAAAATCGCGATTTGATCGGCAAGATGAAAAAATCGCGAAAAATCGCGATTTTATCGCGATTTTAACAACACTGGATAATATGTCTAAGGTACATCCTTTACAAGGTGGTGGCATGTGATAAAGAAATGGATGGAGTAGGGAATGAAAAGGGGCAGCCCTGGGCCACATGCTGGGGTACAAGGGTAGGTAGTAAAGGGGAAGCCCACACTTGTGTATATAATGCATAAGAAGGAGCAATTGTGTTACATGAGGTGCCCGGACTTGATTTTTCCATGCCTTCTTTATATGTCTTTTGCCTTTTATGATTTTTCTTTAATTAACTGCTCGGGGCTCAAGGGGTAAGAGCATGATGTGTGAGATATAGCAGTGGATACCCCCTTTTAAGGTAGGGCGGTTCATTGCCCACCAAGGGTTGGGACAATCATGGTTTCCTATATGATGAAGGAGGCTCACAGAGCCTGTAGGAATCAGGGTGATGGTCATGATGATGGGGTAGAGCTCATGTATTGGCTTTTGCCCATGTGCTAAATGTGCTTGTCCCGGCCATCTTTTACATTTTTTGGTAAACTTTCCTATTGAATGTGGCCAATTATGCTTTTACTTTTCTTTTCAATTGCATCAACCTTTGGGGCATTATTCCAAGCCCAACCCAAGTTGTGGGCAAGTGGAGGGGAAAGCCAACCCTATGTGGACCAGCGGAGGAATGTGGACCCAAGTAGGAGAAATGCTGAATGGGGTTATAATGAGTGGAAAGGGAGCAATATATGTGAATGAGGGAGCGGAACCATGCAACCAAAATCAGGGTTTCCCATGAAATACCATCCCTAAAGCCAAAGGGTCAGTGAAAGAGATCCCACGGGACTAGGATCTAAGGTTAACATCCAAAAAGGGGTCTAGGGAACAAGAGCACAGACCTAGCCCATTCTTTTCGTCAATTCCCCTCATTAATCCATGCCCAGAAGTGTCCATGATAAGAAAACTACAATACTCAATTACCAAATGACAAGGCATACCTTTAGGTTTGGGAGGCCCCACCTTCAAACATATGATCATGGCAGATGGGTGAGGGATGACATGGCTGGAGAAATGGCACAACGAGCTAGTTGGTGGCTGCAAGGGGCTGTTGGCTGTCGGTTGAAGACCATCTTGGAGAGAAATTTTCTCCTAGGGATGTTACCCACAAAATGGTGGGTAACATTTGGCTCCAAATGGGACGTGATCTCCCGAAGAAGTGGACGAAACTACTCGAACGAGAGGTCACGAGAACTCCAACAATCTCTTGGTTACCACAAACCTGTTACCTGAACATATCAACAACTAAACCCACAGGGCAGCATATTTTTATGGTGTCTTATGATCACCCATGCTTAGTGTCAAGCCATAAAATCAATAGAAAAATAAAATATGCAAGCTTTAATCTAAATGCAGCTAATCTATTATGAGAAATATGAAATGGTGTTACGTCTAATGCAAAAAACAGCATGCAATGCATCCTACTCTAAATGCATATAGTAAGCGCAAAACTAAGTGTAATCATAAAGCCAGTGCAACCAACATATCATCATGTCACTATACATATGTCTGCGAGTATGATTACTCATGAAACAAAACCCAAAGCGAATGTGGACACAATCACATGGAGGGTGAAGTGGTTGGGAGGTGGGAAAACATGATCTCCATTTGATGTAAAGGGAAGCCCTAAGAGAAGGAGAATAGGTTGATCTAGAAGTGTAGGGCTTTCTCTCTAACTACGCAATGATGGAATGAAAGATCACTCTCCAGAACTCCCTATCACAATCATTGCTTATAATATTATGCTTTGTAGATGCCACAAGGTTGTGATGAGAGGGGACGAAGGGTGAGGGACAGGAGGAGTGCAACAAATAGGTCGCCCATGGTGATGGTCACATTGGGGAGGGGAGGTCGCGGAGTGATCATAATCTTGAGGATGAGTCAAAGGGGATAAAGTATATTCAATGAAGGGTTCTTCCTTGACAACATATTCAGAAGGGGGAAAAGGGTCATGGTCACTCGAGGTCATACCAAAAGGGACGAGGGACTCACTTGAGGAAGACTCAAGATGATGAACAAGAGGGAAAGGCAAAGGGAAGGGTGAAGTTTCATATTCAATGGTTTTCCTTCCCCAAAATCATAATCTAAAGGCTCAAATGATTTGAATATATAATCATAAGCTGGATAGGTAGGAGCCTCATTCCTTTCCTCATTATAAGCATCAAAGGTTGGGTTTTCATTAAAAGGAGAATCAATTACTTCCAACAATCCCTCATCGTACAAGGTAAAATAATAATTCTCCTTCCCAAGGCTGTCGATGGATATGTCATTGCAAGTAATGCCCGGGATAAAGGGAAAACCAATCTCAGCCTCATCTTCTTTGTCGGTATCATAAATGGGAGCATAATCAAATTGAGGCCCAACAACTTCCCATTTCTCCTTTTCAATGCGGAAATAATCTTCAATGTCATCTTCCAAGGGGCTAATGGGATCAGCGTTCTCAAGGTTCTCAATTTCATTTTCCTTGAGAAAGGTAAGGTTGGTCTCAATTTCATTTTCCATAAACTCATCCTTCCCAGCACCTGTGCTTTCTTGTTCATTATGTGGACCTAATGAGGACTCATCTTCCTGCTCATCACTAAGATCCTCAAGGTTATCTCCAACTTCTTCATCTTGACTAATGAGACCTTCCCTTCGGAGGGCTTCCTCTAGGCTTTCACAAGCAACTTCATTAGATTGGAATTTGGGTCCCTTATACTCTATGAATTTGTTGAGCAACTTGATAAACGATGAAATGCTTTCAGGCTCACATGAGTCGAGCCAACCTCAGTGCTTGTATTCAATAGAAGCAATAAATACCTACATAAGGTTGTATAGATGGACCAAATTAACTTCGGAAGCATGCTTCATAAGTTTTACTATGTGGTCCAGTGCTGTGGACGGATCACCCTTGAATTGTGGCATATTTTGTAGAAACTTCCAATCCTAGCCATTTGGGTATCCTAGAACCCATGTGATATCCAAAGCAGGAAACCACTCATAAAGTTTTTAGAAGCCATTGATCTTTATATATTGATATCATGGGAGTCGCTAGGGTGAACTAAAATTGCCTTAACAAATGCTTGCTTCACCCTACAAGCATTGACTTTGAAGTTCAATGAAGAACCAGGGCTTCGTTCTTCCAATGGAATCACCAATAATGATAATTCAATATCTCGTACAAGGAACAAAACACACGTCTCATGTCCCCGGCAACGGCGCCAAAATTTTACCGCTCAAACTAGCAGGGGTCCTAAAAGGGTATCCTTGAAGAATTACTAATAGGCTAAGAGAAACAATGGAGCGATAGCCCACTGTCACCTCAGCTAAGGCTCCCTACTCTTTACAGATTTTCACCGATGGGAGGAGACCCATTATTATAAGGATCACAAAATGGATGCACCAATGATAGGGCCAGGGGTGATCCTGGAAGCCTATTCACAAGAGAGGCTCAAATATGTAGCTTGCTTGTCTTGGAGGACAAGATGGAAGGCTCTCTAGGAAGTGCTTGGGGAAAATTTCTAGGGTTAGGTTTTGAGTATGTGCTTATAAAGGAGATCCCTAAGTCCTAGAATTGTTGTGGAAACTTGGGTTCCATGTGAACTTTGAAGAATTAACCTTGATAGTAAACGGGACCAAGCGAACTCGAGGTTCGGTCAAGGGGATAGGATTTAGCAACCAATGATTTGCTTGACCTAATTAGGGAGGGGAAAGGGATCAAGAAACGAATTTTCAATGAAAGGCAATGCAAGGACCCAAGTGAGGTTTCTAGTCTAAGGGAAACCAAGGGCAAGAATTGGTCTTTGATCTAGGGCTTGCGATATCTCAAGATCACACCGTCGAAATCTCATGAAATTTGGAGGGCTTCTTGAGGACACACTAGCGCAGTTGTGGACCAAAAATCGAAGTATTTGGATGGTAAGATCACGAGATAATTGATGACCTAGGTGACCTAAAGGACTAGACCTAGAGAAGAGGAAAGGGGAGAAGGAAAATAGGATTAAGGCGATCACCTTTGGGTGGACTAATGCCTAATCCTTTGGGGAGATTGGAGTCAGGTAGAATTATGACTATGGACCTTCGAATTTTCTAGGTCAGGGAGGCCTCAAAGACAACTTCACTTGGCACTAGGGCAACAACAAAAGCAACTTCAAAGACTTTATACTTCATTATGCAAGATAAAAGGCTTGTCAAGATGAATTTCAGTAATGAAACATCCCTAGGAACATTCATTCATTATACATGGCCCATACATGAAGCATTCACTATCCAAAAACAAAATGTCCACAACTTCGCATAAGAAATGCAGCAAATAAGCCCTAGTATAGCGAAATTCCCAGCATCAAGATGTAGCAAAATTACATAACAAAGATATCATTTAAAAGGTACTTACATGCAAGAAGAATATATCCAATCATCAAATTTGCCAACAAGAGAAGCTCTAGGACAGAGGATTTAACCAAACATCTAAATTCATCCATTCATCCAAAAAATCTCCTCCAAAAAATGTGAAATTCTCACAAGAGCTAATGATCAATCAAAGTGATGATACAAATGAGTTCATATCTCTCTTATTTATACACTCATTAGGAGTTCAAATTACCTAATTTGAGCCTACATTAGCTCATCAACTAAAATAATGTGCAAATAACTATCTATTGGTGACAAGCCACCAAACTAGCTCATAAATAAATAATAGCCTCCCAAGAGGTTGAATGATCAATGATGCATGTCATTGGGCTCCCCAAGAGCCCTGATGAAGTTTGTAAGTGCCAAAATGATGAGTTAGATTTCCAAAAGTAATGGACAAGGGGTTGGCCCCTTGTTCTCCACATAATAAACCTGTGGTGCTCCCAATGGTTGTGAGGGCAGGCACGTGACCTCATGGGTCTCCAAGTAAGTCGAAGATGCCTGTAAACCATCTGTAAGGGCTCAAATGATGGTGTAAGTGATGCCACATCAACATACAAGTCCTGGGTCATCTTCCAAGTGCATGGTACAACTGTGGGGCAGGGTGGGCAAAGGTGAACCAAGTGCATCGTCCTCGTCCAATACGTGAATCTCGAGCAATCTCTGAACATCTCTGGGGATCCATGGAGTGTTGTCTACTGTTGTGGAGAACTGTGGCTCTCGACACACACCCTACATGTGCCAATGTAGCCCTCTGGAGGGTTAGGACCCCGTATAGGGAGACCAAACCCAAGATGGAGACCAGCTGCAATCCTGGATAAGATCCAATGTGTCCCCTAGCCTTCCAGTACAACAAGTGATCAAGGAAATCGAGTAAAAGAGCTTACAAACCATTGACTATTAGTTTTTGGTAGCATCGAATGTGCTCTAGCCATGAAAATTGGTGGAGAGGCTAAGGCACATGAATTCTAAAGAACCCATAAATCGTTTGATGAAATTCCACCTGGATTGTATTTTATTAAAATAATTAATATTTTTAATGGGGTTTCTAAGTCTAAACTTAGGAAAATTAAAGTACTAATGAGTATTAATCAAAATATGGGTGAGAATGTTATAGAAAGTGAATCAAGTCAAATTTTAATCTTAGCCATTGATTAGAGACTTAATCTTGACCGTTAAAGTCTCAACGAGAAAAGTATAAGAAGGAGGCTTGGGGTTCATTTAGAAACACACACACAGAGATTGAGGAAATCGATTTTCTGAGGTGAGAAGTTCTCAAGAGGAAAATCGATTAGGAAGATCTTGCAGCAGAGGAGTAGGGATAATTCGGGAATACTGACAGAGAGGCGGAGAGAGGCTTGTGGAGGCAGCGCAGCAACCAGGAGGACTGACGCTAGGGCAATCTGGGCCCACGCATTCTTGACGCAAAGCCAAAAGGGCCACCACAGAGGAGAAAGTTGCCTTCCATGCAGAAAGTCGGAACTACCAGGGACCTGCAGGAACAGTCGGGAACGCTGACGCAGTGGGCAGAAGTGACAGTGCAAGGTTGACGCAGAGCCTCAAAGGCTGACGCAGGGCCTACACAAAGCCAGCACAAAAGTAACAGGGGTTAGCCAGTCTCGCTGTCGAATCAACAGGAATCTGTCAGGTGAAGTGAGGTAAAACTCACTCAGTTTTTCCGCCATTGTATTTTCTCTATCACTGGATTGCCGGGAGGGCATCCAGCATTGTATTCAGAATTACTGCTTAATAATAGAAAGCCCTCAAAGCTACTACACCGGTTTTCCCGTATTGGGTTTTTTCGGGGACTATTTTGTCCAAAAATAAGTGTGTCCTATGTATCTTGTTCTTTGCTCAATTTCCTTGTTTCATGTAATCAAATTTAAGTAGTGTAGGCTACAGAAGTAATTTGCTTTAGTATTCAGAAGAATAACTTGATAATGTATATTAAAATCAAGTAGGTGAAGTAGATTCAGATTTGTTGCAGTAGGGGTTCCTTGAAGATTAGGAATTTTCACAAGGTATCAGAGCATTGATTTTGAAACAGGAAGAGTAGATCCAACGCTAAGTAGAGAGGCCAATAACTGCATTTGGCAGCAATTCGAATCCCCTTAAAGGGATTGCGCAGTCCTTGCTGGGAAGCATAGATTCCAAGGAAATCTCTCTCTGAGAGAGTCAACAGAGGGGTACGATTTGCAAATCGTGAGCTTGCAGAGGCAAAGGGAGTGACACAGAGCCTCATCGCAGTGCTTGAAGGGCATAGTTTCTGCCAGGGCAGAAATCTGCCGAAAAAGAGCGAAGACACATAGAAGGGGAATTTTCTCCTCTGAGAACTTTTTGCCAAAAATTTCGAATTTCTCACTTGTTGAGCAGCTAACCAGTGTTAAGTAGTGACTAGAGGAGTCAGTTCGACAGTTGGGTGAGATGGCATTGCATGGGCTCAAAGATCAGGACAGGTTGGAAGGATCTTCCAAGTATGTCATATGGAAGACCAGAATCTTAGTTATCCTGGAAGAATACGATCTCGAAGCCTACATCCAGAGTGTTGTGATTGTTCCTATTGACAATGATCAAAAGAAGAAGTACAAGGCCGAGTAGGGGAAGGCGAAGAGGCTCATTCTCGATGGAGTCGAGATCATGTGGTCTCACACTTGCAAGGCAAGGATACAACCCGAGAGATGTGGGAAGCCTTGTCTTCACTGTATGAAGGCTCTTCTAAACAACGAAAGATGTACCTAGAACAAAAGTTGCAGCGGACATTGACGCAAAAGGGAGGAGTTAACTCCTATCTTCAACGTCTTCAGGACACCAGAGACCAGCTTGCTGCAGTGGGGTCCACTCCTCAGTCTACTGCGATGGTAAGGATAGCCCTAAATGGAGCCTCAGATGAATTGCAAGTCTTCATCCAAAGCATATTCGGCAAGGAAAGTCTACCTTCATGGGAGGAGATGTGGGCAGCCCTTCAATAGGAAGAATTAAGGTGGGACCTAGTAAAGGTCAACCTCAATGGCAGCAGTGGAAGTGGCACGAAGACCAAGGAGGAGGAGGAGAACGAATCTCTAGCTTTGAAGGGACAACATAAGCAAAAGTGGAAGAAGGACATTTCGAAGGTCAAATGTTTTAGATGTGACGAGATGGGCCACTTTGCATCCCAATGTCCTTTGAAGCAAAAGGATAAGAATGAGAAACATGATCCTAAGGCTGCTTCAGCAAAGATTGATGAAGATGAGATTGCCATGAGTGCCCACGCATCTCCAGGAGAGAAATGGGGCGATATTGACCTGTAGTCGGGAAGACTACATGCGGACAGGATCCTTGAGGAGTCCACCTCTTGGATCAATTCCTTGCTACGGGATTCTGAGATTCAGCAGTAGCGAGATGGACTTAGTGTCAGATGATGCAGTGGATTGTTTGGAGAGACAAATGCAGTAGCCTGAGACCAGGGATTGATCAGCGCAGAGAAAGGTTGGCAACGGTGTAGAGGGCACAGTGCAAAAGTCAGCAACAACGCAGAAGATTCAGAGGGTTAGAGACTAGAGCAGTCAGATTCCAACATTCATGGTATTATGCTGAACATAGTTAAGTTCAGCTAATTTTGGATGTTTTTCGAATGCTTCTCTCAGCAACTGAGTTGCAATACAAATGCAGTGTTAGCAATGGCAGTCCTAGCAACATAGCAGACGCAACATTTGAGAGGGAGTTGTAGTACAGATACAGCAGTCGCAATGGCAGTGTCAGGGGTAGCAGTACAGTTGCAGTAGCAGCACAGTGTTGGTGGCAACATCAGTGCAAAAAGGAGGTGCTTCAAACGCAAAGCAGCATGCAATTGGACTTTTGTTGCTAGAGCACTTTTCTCGCTAAGAGGGAGTGTTAGTTTTAGGTAGGATCGGATGTGCTCTAGCCATGAAAATTGGTGGAGAGGCTAAGGCACATGAATTCTAAAGAACCCAGAAAGTGTTTGGTGAAATTCCACCCGGATTGTATTTTATTAAAATAATTAATATTTTTAGTGGGGTTTCTAAGTCTAAACTTAGAAAATTGAAGTATTAATGAGTATTAATCAAAATATGGGTGAGAATGTTCTAGAAAGTGAATCAAGTCAAGTTTTAATCTTAGCCGTTGATTAGAGACTTAATCTCGGTCGTTGAAGTCTCAACGAGAAAATCATAAGAAGTAGGCTTGGGGTTCATTTAGAAACACACGCAGAGAGATTGAGGAAATCGAATTTTTGAGGTGAGAAGTTCTCAGGAGGAAAATTGATTGGGGAGATCTTGCAGCAAAGGGGCAGGGATAGTTCGGGAATACTGACAAAGAAGCAGAGACAAGCTTGTGGAGGCAGCGCAGCAACCAAGAGGACTGAGGCTAGGCCAATCTAGGGCCACGCTGTCTTGACGCATAGCTAAAGGGCTAGCGCAGAGGAGAAAGCTGCCTTCCACGTAGAAAGCGAAAACTGTCAGGGAACTGTCAGAACAGTCGGGAAAGCTAACGCAGTGGGCAGAAGTGACAGCGCAGGGCTGACGTAGAGCCTAAAAGGCTGACGCAGGGCCTACGCAGGGCCAGCACGGAAGTAGCCAGGGTTAGCCAGTCTTATTACCAGATTAGCCGGAATCTTTCGGGTGAAGTGAGGTAAAACTCACTGAATTTTTCTACCATTGTATTTTCTCTGTCACTGGATTGTCGAGAGGCATCCAGCATTGTATTCAAAATTACTTCTTAATAATAGAAAACCCTCAAAGTTGTTGCAACGGTTTTCCCGCATTGGGTTTTTCTGGGGACTATTTTGTCCAAAAATAAGTGTGTCCTGACTCCTATGTATCTTGTTCTATGCTCAATTTCCTTGTTTCATGTATTCAAATTCAAGTAGTGTAGGCTACAGAAGAAATTTGCTTCAGTATTCAGAAGAATAACTTGATAATGTATATTAAAATCAAGTAGGTGAAGTAGATTCAGATTTGCTGCAGTAGGGGTTCCTTGAGGATTAGAAATTTACACATTGAACACAAGTGAGCACTTCATAATGGCATGTCCTTCCATAATGGTCTTTGGCAAGTGCTAATGTCTCCAAATTCCAAATGGGGTTAACCAAGTATCCCATTAGGTGGTTTCTACTTCTAAAGGGGATAATATGTCTAAGTTACATCCTTTTCAAGGTGGTGGAATGTGATAAAGAGATGGATGGAGTAGGGGCATCCCTGGGCCACATGTTGGGGTACAAGGGTAGCTATTAAAGGGGAAGCCCACATTTGGGTATATAATGTATAGGAGAGAGCAATTGTGGTACATGAGGTTCCCCGACCTTGAATTTTCCACCCTTCTTTATATGCCTTTTGCCTTTTATGACTTTTCTTTCATTAATTGCTCAAGGCTGAACGGGTAAGAACATGATGTGTAAGATATAGCAGTGGATACCCCCTTTTAAGGTAGGGCGGTTCATTGCTCACCAAGGGTTGGGACAATCATGGGTTCCTATATGATGAAGGAGGCTCATAGAGCCTGTAGAAACCAGGGTGATGGCCATGATGATGGGGTAGAACTCATGTATTGGTTTTTGCCCACGTGCTAAATGTGTTTGTCCTGGCCATCTTTTGCATTTTGTGGTACATTTTCCTGTTGAATGTGGCCAATTATGCTTTTACTTTTCTTTTCAACTGCATCAATCTTCGAGGCATTATTCTAGGCCCAGCCCAAGGTGTGGGCAAGTGGAGGGGAAAGCCAACCCTATGTGGACCTAATGGAGGAATGTGGACTCAAGTGGGAGAAATAATGAATGGGGTTATAATGAATGGAAAGGGAGCAATATATGTGAATGAGGGAGCGGGACCATGCAACCAAAATCAAGGTTTTCCATGAAGTACCATCCCTAAAGCCAAAGGGTCAATAAAAGAGATCCAACGGGACTGGGATCCAAGGTTAACATCCAAAAAGGGGTCTAGGGGACAAGAGCACAGACCTAGCGTATTTGTTCTGTCGATTCCCCACATTAATCCATGCCCAAAAGTGTCCATGATAAGAAAACTACAATACTCAATTAACAAATGACAAGGCATGCCTTTAGGTTTGGGAGGCCCACCTTCAGACATACGATAATGGTAGATGGGTGAGGGACAACATGGTTGGCTCAGGTGGCAGAGAAATGGCACAACGAGCTAGGTGGTCGCTACAAGGGGATGTTGGCTGCCAGCTGAAGACCATCTTGGAGAGAAATTTTCTCCTAGGGATGTTACCCAGAAAATAGTGGGTAACAAGATGCAAGTGATGGAAATGGACCCGGGATAAACTGCGCCCTCCACCAACAATTATTGTTGCTGACGGTTAAATGCAACTAGGAATTCTGCCCTTAGAAGTGCTCAGAAAATTTTGTAAACTTAATCCTAGCCTCTTCTCACCAAACCCAAAAGAACCCAGAAAGGGTTTGGGTTGAATGCATTGTCCCCTGGTGACCCCAAATAGGTGTGAAATACCCAATTTGGCCAGGAAACGCTCCATGGAATGGAACTATTGTAGGATGCCCAAAATATGACACTGAAAGCCTCCCAAAGTCCCGCAAAGATCCCCTCCAGAAAATGCCAGATTTTTCCAACCCAAATTTCCTCAGAAAGAAGCCACCTCTTGCTCCTGCGCAGACTTTAGCTAGTGAGCTCTACATGTTAGAAAATCATAAACGTAGAAATATTTTCTTATTCTTAATAATTACTTTTGATGTTTCTTATTATTACAATTCTTTATATCTTCTTTCCATTAGTTCATCAAGCAATTGCCAAAGCAGCAACACATAAAACAATAGACACCAGATGTAGGCATTATGCAAGGGTAAAGCCGCCCTCAAGGGGAAAACCCAGTCAAGAAATTCTTCCTTTCAATAGTATTCATTGAGACTCTTCACCCTAGACCAAGACAAGACCTTTCCTCCACACCAAGTCAGCCTCCCAAAATTTCGACCCCTTTCCAGCAACTTTGACTAGTAGCAGCTTCCCGCAACAGACAAACTTGGAAGACTTTGATCTCCCAATCCAAAGCATGAAATAGAGAGAGACAAGCATTGAAATTTCGATTTTTCTTTTCTCCTTAGACTTCCCCAAACTCGCATTCACTTCGGCTTCCTGGCAACAAACTTCGCACTTTTTCCCAGCTAAAAGAGATATCAAACTTGTGGGAGAGAATGATGCTCCAAATGAATTCAATGAGCTTGTGTTTATAGGCTCCATGTGAGGTCGAATACTGTCCTTAGGCCGACTTGATCTTCTTCTAGGCCGACATGGTGTGGAGGATACATAAATCATATTTGACTCAATACTTAACATTTTTACATCTCTCAAAAGTCCAAAAAGGGTCTCCTTAAAAGTACAATGTCTCTATTGACTCAAAATAAATCCTAGAAGTCCTCAATAGGGACTTTGACCTAAAACAAGGTTACCCAAACATGAAACCCATGCTTTAATAAGTCACAATAATAATAATAATAATTCTTTTCTTTATTCTTTTGACAAGTACATTACATGATGACTCAAGTACATTAATGAAGACCAAACATAGTTACATTTGCCAACACTCCCTCTTAATTGGGGAGGTATTCATAATGTACAAATACAATGGAAGATCTCAAACTATATGAATCATGAAGAACTTTAGGCACTGCAATGCCATGGACTAGATTCCCAACCAAGGCTATCTATCCAAGTGGCCTTTCAACAATTTAGGCACCGCAATGCCACGGACTAGATTCCTGACTAGGGCAATCTATCCAAGTGGGAATAAGATGGACTCAAGCTTTCAGCCCCTCTAGGTACCATTAGGCTTACTTGCTAACCACCAACCCGAAAATCGAGGTGTGTATCCAAAACAGAGCTCTATAATCAACACCACCTTTCCAACTTTGGGACCTAGACATCAATACAAAGTGTCGGCTAGATGTCTTCCTAGGCAATGCTTCACTCACAAGGCCTCAACATCCCTTGATCTAGCATATCAAGGATGACCAATATCTCCCAATCAAACTGATTGGTAACCAACATGCTATCAACATCTTCGAGAGATTCACCTGTACAGTCACAACCCCAATCAATAATATACTTTCACATGTACATAATCAAATACAAACCTCCAGGGTCTTTCAGAAAACTTGATATTGCTTCTCAACTTTTCCTAGTAGGACTATCAACCAAATCTTTGACAGAAGATTCCTCAATCATATGCCTTCCTACTTCTCATGCAACAACATATCCTCTGAAATTCTTTAATCAAAACCAAGCTATACCCTCCCTCTCAACCAGGATGCATCTCTTCATCCAGACTCCCTCTTAATCTTAGGGATATCTCTTCTATGCAGGCTTCCTTCAGGAGATCAGCTTCTTCATTTCGTCATCGGAGAATCTTTCGTGGCTTGCAACCATTTCATCAAAGTTATCGTTGTTGATTTTTAGTAGCATCGAATGTGCTCTAGCCATGAAAATTGGTGGAGAGGCTAAAGCACATAAGATCTCCAAGACACAGCAATCGTTTGGCGAAATTCCACCCAGATGGAGAGATATTAAAATAATTAATATTTTTAATGAAACACTAAGTCTAAACTTAGGAAAATTAAAATATTAATGTGTATTAATATAATATGGGTGACAAAGTTCTAAATAACGAGGATCAAGCCAAATCTAATCTTAGTCGTTGATTAGAGACTTAATCTCAGTCGTTGATTCGTCAACAGGAAAAGTATAAGAGGAGGCTTGAGGGTTAGTTGGAGATACACCAAGTTCATCAAGAATTCGATTTTCTGGGGCAAGGTTTGCTGAGAAATCGAGTTAATGATTTGTTGCAGTGAGGGGCACTTCGGTAGAAGGCCGAGAATACATATCAGAGAGGCAGAGAAAGTGTCGGAGAGACAGCGCAGAGCCTTGGAACACTGACACAGAGGCAGCCAGGACTTACGCAGAGGCTGAGGAGGCTAGCGCAAGTGACACAGAGGGCCAAGAGGCTAACGCAGAGGCAGCAGAGCCTGCGCAAAGGCTAGCAGAGCTGACGCTGGGCTGAAGAGGCAGCGCTGAGGAATTTTCATGGGGCAGACTGGGAGCTGAGAGGGTGACGCAGTTCCAGAGAGAATCTTGCAGCAGCTTTCGCTATCCAACTAAGGAATTGTCTAAGCTGCGGTGGGATCAATCATTCGGTTGCTGATCAGCCAGAATATCCGTCTCCGAAGAGAGGTACTTCTGCCAAGGAAATCTTTGAAGGGTGAGCCATTTCTGGCACTCTAGTTGTATTCAGAAATCTGCATAATAAAGCCCTCATATCTGCTGCACCGGTTTTCCCGCATTGGGTTTTTCAGGGGACGATTGTCCAAAAATAACGGTGTCCCTTGCGTGATTGTCCCAGTTATTTCAGTTGTTGATCTGTATATGTGTGAAGGCTACATTTGTGTTTATTTCGGTATTGATATTAATAAATAACTTGTTAATGGAATGAACAAGTAGGAGATAATAAACCAGATAATGCAGTAGGGATTTCTAATGTGTCAAACTTAGAAATTTCCACATGGTATCAGAGCATTGCAGATCATAGGAGGACTGAAGGCACCAAGAAAAATCTAAAGGATTTGCAATAGAAGTGGTTGTCCCAAGAGACAGCATTGTTCCAAAGCAGAAGCAACAAGAGAGGAAGTGACACAGAGCCTGCATCATCATTTTGAGCCAGGAGGAGGGTCAGCACAGAGGCAGAGAAGAGGCAGATCAGATCTATGCAGTGCCCGGTCATCTTTCTCAGCGAGGAAAGATCTACACTGTGGCCAGGAGGAGCAGATTTTGCCTTTGCCGAGATTGCGCAGAGCCTAAAAGGCTCAGTTTCTTCGGTTTTTGGGGCTTGGGGAGCTGTGGGCAAATTGTGATTTGAGGTGCTGGTGGGACGTTGTTCTATCGAAGCAGAATAGTGTCTAAGGAGGTAGGACCAAGGTAGAGGGAGTCACTACCTCAACGGATTTCTAGCCAAGGAATCCAGATTCGAGTTGCAGTTGCAAGGAGGATTAGAGAGGAGCGGTTCGACAGTTGGCCAAAGGATTTCCAAAAGGGAAATCAGGACCTGGAGATTTCCAGTAGGAGAGTCGAAACTCAGAGGGAGTCCAAAAGAGGAGCTGAAATGGCAGTGAACGGACTAAGGGATCAGGACAAGTTGGACAGGGCTTCCAACTTTGTCATCTGGAAGGCCAGGATCTTGGCAATGCTGGATCAACATCGCATCAAGGACTTTGCCTTGAAAATCGTGGCTATCCTAGTTGACCAAGCTGAGAATGAGAAGTATGACGATGCAATGGCAAGGGCAAAGTGCATGATCCTAGACAGGGTCAAAGATCATGTCATACCACATATTGCTAAGAAGAACATAACAAAGGAGATGTAGGACACCCTGACCAACTTATACCAGGGCTCTTCCATGCAACGGAAGATGTTATTGGAGAATCAGCTGAGGTCATATCAAATGCATAAGGGAGAGCAGATAGATCCATTCCTTCTCAGGTTGCAGGAGATTTGCAACCAGCTTACTTCTGTGGGGTCTACACCAGATCCAAACTTTATGGTCAGAACTGCCCTGAATGCAGTCTCTGAGGAGTGGGAGACATTTGTCCAAAGTATTTTGGGCAGGGCTACTCTTCCTAGTTGGCAGGAGATATGGGCAGCTCTTCAACAGGAAGAGATCAGGAGGATGACCAAGGTGGGGAGTAGTGGTAAGGGAGTTTGAGTCAAGAAAGAGGAGGAGGAGGATGCAGCTCTGGCATCTGAGGGGCAGTAGAGGAAAAGGAAAAAGAAGGATATCTCCAAGGGCTTCAATTGTGGGGAGCTGGGTCATTATGCATCCTAGTGTCCCAGGAAGAAAGGTAAGGGAGAAGCTTCCGATTCAAAGGAAGCTCCAGCTAAGGCGGAGAAAGAGGTCGAGACTGATGACGATTGTGCTATGAGTGCTCATGCGCTTCTAGAGAAGAGGTGGGGAGACATCGAGTTGTAGTCAGGAGGACTACATACTAGGGGAAGGATCCTTGAGGTGCCCAAACTCTTGGATTACATCTGGCTATGGGAGCCCTTAACGACAGTAGCATGATGATAGGTGTCAGGTGGAGCAAAGTGTGGTGGAGCAGCAAGGCAGGGCTAGAGTGCAAAGTTTTGTAGCAGCGTAGTAGAGGTTGCAATAGTGCGAGATGCACAGAAGAGATTGCAGTAGCACAGTGGCAGTAAAGGGAGCACGGATTAGCAGCAGAGGCAGCTTCAGCATCATGAGGCTTCTAGACTAACCGGGATGCTAGTATTTGGGGAATTCAGTTACCTACTTCTCGGTAACTGGGTTGCAGTGCAGCAGTTAGCAGTGGCAGTGCTAGGGGTAGCATGGGCAACATGTTGAGAGGGCGCTGCAGTACAGATGTACCAGTGGCAGTGGCAGTGGCAGTGCAATGGGCAGCGATACAGGAAGCAACAGTGCAGAGGATGTGAGGCAGCAGGCCAAGAATCAACACAGGTACCGATGTGGAGGATTAATGTGATGTTTTTGTGGTGAAGCATTACTAGAGCACATTCCTCGCTAAGAGGGAGTGTTGATTTTTGGTAGCATCGGATGTGCTCTAGCCATGAAAATTGGTGGAGAGGCTAAGGCACATAAGATCTCCAAGACCCAAAAATTGTTTGGGGAAATTCCACCCGGATGGAGAGATATTAAAATAATTAATATTTTTTAATGAGACCCTAAGTCTAAACTTAGGAAAATTAAAATATTAATATGTATTAATATAACATGGGTGACAAAGTTCTAAATAACAAGGATCAAGCCAAATCTAATCTTAGCCGTTGATTAGAGACTTAATCTCGACCGTTGATTCGTCAACAGGAAAAGTATAAGAGGAGGCGTGAGGGTCAGTTGGAGATACACCAAGTTGATCAAGAATTCGATTTTATGGGGCAGGGATTGCTGATAAATCGAGTTAGTGATCTGTTGCAGCAAGGGGCAGTTCGGCAGAAGGCCGAGAATACATATCAGAGAGGCAAAGAAAGTGTCAGAGGGACAGCGCAGAGCCTTGGAAGGCTCACGCAGAGGCAGCCAGGACTGACGCAGAGGCTGAGGAGGCCAGCACCGGTAACGCAGAGGCAGCACAGGCTAGCAGAGATGACGTTGCGCTGAAGAGGCAGCGCTGAGGAATTTTTGTGGGGCAGACTGGGAGCTGAGAGGCAGACGCAGAGCCATAGAGGGCGACATAGTCCCTTGAGTGTGACGCGGTTCCAGAGAGAAGCTTGGAGCATCTTTCATTATCCAGCTAAGGAATTGTCTAAGTTGTTGTGGGATCAATCATTCAGTTGCTAATCAGCCGGAATATCTGTCTCCAAAGAGAGGTAATATCTGTCTCCAAAGAGAGGTACTTCTACCAAGGAAAACTCTGAAGGGTGAGCCATTTCTGGCACCCTAGTTGTATTCAGAAATCTGCATAATAATAAAACCCTCATATCTGATGCATCGGTTTTCCCGCATTGGGTTTTTCTGGGGACGATTGTCCAAAAATAACGGTGTCCCTTGCGTGATTGTCTCAGTTATTTCAGTTGTTGATCTATATACGTGTGAAGGTTGCATTTGTGTTTATTACAGTCTCTATATTAATAAATAACTTGTTAATGGAATGAACAAGTAGCAGATAGTAAACCAGATAATGCAATAGCGATTTCTAATGTTTCAGACTTAGAAATTTCCATAATCATCATCATGCTTATCACATCAATGAGCATCTTCACCATATTGAAGATTGTGTACCTGCACAACTTAGATAGCAAGTACAACCAAGTCTATAGAAGCATGAAGTTAGCCATATCAAAATCACGGAAGCATTTCAACTTTATACATGTCAGATACCCAGACTTAATTACAAACAAGAGACATATACTCTTCACCATCTTGTTGGGGACTTTGTCATACACCCTCTACCACTTCACAACAACTTTCATTCCATCTAAGGTTTCAATGTTTCTTCCAAAGGTATGACATACCTTACTACAACATATAGCAAACCCTAGAAACAATTCAGACAAATATAAAGCATCCAACAACCTTTCAAAATTCATATGTTAGACTTCTCACTAGGGTTTCATACAAATCCTAAATTTCATACAAAAGAATCAATCAAAGTCAATCACAACTTAGTCATTATCATGACCAGCTTCCACTAGGGTTAGTTATAAACCCTAGATTTCCGATCAACCATCAAATCCAACCAAAACTCAAATTTAAACAATCTTACACAAATCTCAAATTATCATATTGTCATCATACATCAGAGATTTTTACTTCGACTAAGGTTCAACTCCAAAACCCTAGAATTCCATTTTCACAATCTCAACAATCATTAAATAAATAGATCTTAGATTGTTATATCACACATACTAGACAATGTAACTACTACTAGGATTTAGCTCCAAACCCTAGATTTCCAAATATCATCATCCTAGAATCTCAGACAAGGACTTCCATTAAATCCTAAAACTTATGACCATCAATAACTAGGTCAACACACATATCTAGGAATTCATAATCATACATAAGCATATCATATGTCCAACAACATTAATACATCTGACCTAAAGCAATCTAGGGTTTCAACCAAAAGGACATATCTATATATGCCTAGATTTTACCATCATGCAGATACATTTCATATCATGTGTTAGTCAAACCCAACTTCACTAAAATATCAAATACAAGCTTGATTAGACTAGGGTTTGATTAGACAAACCCACCCATACCAAGGAAATCATTTCTAAGACATTGAAAGGGTCTTGCTCACACATTCCACCAAACCCTAATGAGTTAGGATTTCAATGTAGAAACATAGCAAACCCAACATTACCAAAACTTCAATGGTTCAGGATTTTAGACCTTATCATTCAACCCTGACAAGTTAGGTTTTCCTGATCATGCCAAAATCCCAAACATGACATCATCAATAAAAATTTCAAACAACATTTCACAATATCCCTAAGCAGCTTAGGGTTTCAGACATTCACATTAGCATACCCTTAGGTTAGGGTTTTCCAAAACCTGTCTAGGGTTCTACAAAATCAATTAAGAATATGAGTGGGGTGGGTAGAGTTATCAAGAGATGAATCACCCAAAGCAAGAATCATTATGATTCAATATAGCTAGACATAACAATGTTAGTAATAGATTGTCAAATGAACCTTCAATATAAAGAAATCAATGTATTTGAAGCAATGTTGATAATATCGCCAATATATCAGCGATATTTGAAAATATCGCGATATTTTCGGCAAAATGATATATCACCGACTAAGTATCGCGATATTTTGTGTTTTGAAAATATCAACTAAATATCACCATATTTATAAAATATCGGCTATGTTTGAAAATCTGAAGTAAAAAAAAATGATTTTTTATGTTTGCTGATATTTTCCAATGTTTTGTCGATATTTTCGCCGATATTGCCAATAAGATGTTTTCAAGACCCTCACAGATATTTTGCCGATACCGATATTTTCAACACTGATTTAAATCATGCCTTTGTTCCTTGACAAGCCTTGTCTTGAGAGGTCCTCCATACTTCTTGCAGATGTTTTTCCAAATCAAGACAATAGAGGGAGAATGGTGATTAGTATGTAATATAATCAAAACTAAATGAATACATGACACCAAAAACTGAAAGGAAATGAGATACTTATCTTAGAGAGTTGTTGGAGGCTCCCTCCAAAGCTTGAGGGATACCTACAAACTTATAAAAACAATAAAAATGTCTTTTCTAAAATATATTAAAAGCCTATAAATTCTTAAACATATAAAACAAGATATCTAAAGCTATAGGCAAAGGACTTAGTAGTGCAAGTCCCTAATGTCAGATTCTTCGAGCTTGGTTTTCTTTGAGTCTCCTTCCTCAGCAAAGTTAGCATGATCTCTATCTCTCTTCTTATTTTTTGGATTGTCGGGAGAGTGACTCTTGTAGTGACTCTTCTTATGGCATTAATAGCATTCTATCTTGGACATGTCAACTTTCTTCCTTGGTCATTTCGATTTCTTTCCTTTATGTTGAGCAATGTAGGCATTTGATACTCCTTTAGGATTGGCAACTAATGAGATCCTTAATTCTTCTTGACTGCAGGTAGTCCATAGTTCTTCAAAAGTGGGAGCTTCCTTCCAACTGTTAAGACCTATAGCAAATGCACCCCAAGAGGATGGCAATCCTAATAGAGTAGTGATCACGAGTTCTTTGTCTAGAACAATTTCATCAATGGCCAAGAGATCATCCCTGATTCTAGCTATCTTCACAAAGAAGGTTGCCACAGTGTCTTCTTTAGTCATCTTTGTGGTCCTTAGCTCATTCTTCAAACTTGCTACTTGACCAATGTTCTTAATAGTAAATAACTTTGACAAGGCTTCATACATTTCTTGAGCATGATCGATGTTAGCTATGAATGGGACAAGGTTGTCCTTTATTCCTTCTACCATCAGAGTCATGGCCACCAATTCTAATTCCCTGTATTTCACTTTGTCAACATCATTGGAATCTTTTGTAGTCTTCTTTACTTTTCCTTTGACCAAGTCTAGTACATTGTTCTTCTCAAGGATTAGGTCAATTCTTCCAGGACCTGTAGTTAGAGGCCCCTTCAAGTTTGTTCTCTCCCTTGATTGTGTAGACATCTTCCTTGATTATAGTAGATTCCTTCCCTGGGATAGTCCTTTTGAATGGTTCCTTGATCAAGTGCTTGAGACTGCCTTTTACTTCCTTCTTCACCAAAGCTCTGATACCATGTTAGAAAATCATAAAGGCAGAGAGATTTTCTTATTCTTAATAATTACTTGTGATGTTCCTTATTATTACAATTCTTTATATCTTCTTTCCTTTAGTTCATCAAGCAATTACCAAAGCAGCAGCACATAAAACAACAAACACTAGATCTAGGCACTATGCCAGGGAAAAACCCTCCTTGAGGGGAAAACCTACTCAAGAAATTCTTCCTTTCAATAGTATTCTTTGAGACTCTTAACCCTAGACCAAGACAAGACCTTTCCTCCACACCAAGTCAGCGTCCCAGAATTTCGACCCTTTTCCAACAACTTCGACCAGGCAGCAGCTTCAGGCAACTGGCAGCTTCCGGCAACAAACAAACTTGGAAGACTTCGATCTCCCAACCCAAAGCACGAAACAGAGAGAGAGAGGCACCAAAATTTCAATTTGTCTTTTCTCCTTAGACTTCCCCAAACTTGCATTCACTTCGGCTTCTCAGCAACAGACTTCGCACTTTTTCCCAGCTATAAGAGAACTTCGCACTTCTCCCAACTACAAGAGATATCGAACTTGCGAGAGAGAATGATGCTCCAAATGAATTTGATGAGCTTTTATTTATAGGCTCCATGTGAGGTCGAATAGGGTCCTTAGGCTGACTTGATCTTCTTCTAGGTCGACATGGTGTGGAGGATACATAAATCATATTTGACTCAATACTTAACCTTTTTACATGACTCAAAAGCCCAAGAAGGGTCTCTTTAAAAGTACATTGACTCTATTGACTCAGAATAAATCCTAGAAGTCCTCAATGGGGACTTTGACCTAAAACAAGGTGGCCCAAGCATGAAACCCATGCTTTAATAAGTCATAATAATAATAATAAAAATTATGTTCTTTATTCTTTTGACAAGTACATTACATGATGGCTCAAGTACATTAATAAAGACTGAACATAGTTACATTTTCCAACACTGCACACTATCAAAAAGAGGGGAAATTCATCCCAAATTCTGACCTCACTCACTGCCCTGCAAAATGCTCCAAATCTCTGGCCTTAACTATGAAGAATGTCTCAGCAAAATTCTAGAGTCTCCAACCAACTACAGCCACTACAAATGATGTTCCACGAACTCCTTCCGTGCCTAGGAAATACGCGTAGCTGGGAAACTCCTGCAATGAAGCTCAAAGAAAACCCTGAATTGGAATCCCAAATTACTTCACTAGGGAGACACTCAACTTTCCCCAAAATGAGGGTGGAATTCCTAGTGCTAAACAACACTTTTTTCCTTGTGCTAAACAGCTCCAAGAGAAGATGAAAGGTGAAGTGTAATAGTCAAAAGATGATTAGCAAATGAGTCCATCCTCATTTTATAATTTCTCCCCATGCTTCTAGACTTCTTTTTTTAATTATTATTTTAATGGTAGGGGCCATTTTTGTTAAAATTGGAAACTAGGGCCAAACTCCACATGGGTCATCTTATTTATGACAACTGATATTTTTCTTGGATTCCTCTCTCGGAGAGGTGTAGGATTGATCTAAAGATCATCCGATTCTGACATGTACAAATAAAGTTATGAATTTATTTTCATTATGGTCAAATTGGCAAGGTCAGCCAACAAACTTATGTAGGCTCAAAAGCCCAACAGTCACATCTATTCATCCTCAACGTTGCATATAAATAGAAGGTGACTTAGCCTCATTTGGACACACTCATATTCACATCTTCTCTCTCTCTCTACTCATTGATTGGGTACGGATTTCTAAGCCTCTCTCTCCACACTTTCAAAATTTCAGGAGAGCAAAATTTCAGGAGGCCGAAATTTCAGAAGACCGAATTTCTTGACAATTTGACCAAGTGTTGACCAACATTGACTGTAGCTAGGGCTGACCACAGGTGGGTTGTTTGACCAGACTTTGACTGCGCTGAATTTGACTATTTTGAGGGTTGTTTTACCTTGCTGTTTGGAGGCTGAAGTTGACCGATTTGTTGAGGGTCAAATCTGCCCTGATGACTAGAGTTGACTTTTCTGGTTAGGGCTCTTTCGCTGCTGTTATAAATTATCAGATTTGTAAATTGTACTATCTCTCTCTGTTGAACTATTGAAGACTAAAAGAAGATTTGATCAAGGGTTTCCCCACATTGGGGTTTGTCCCTGGTTGGTGCCACATCTTGTGTCCTCTTGTCTTGGCTTGTCTTCTACTGTTAAAGTTTATGTTCTATCTGCATTTTACTATCATGTTGATGTGATTGCTAATCTGAATATTGATACTAGGCTAGTAAAGAAATTGAAGAAAAATTGCTCTAAAGTATAGAACATACCATTGTTGCCTAAAATTAACATGGTATCAGAGCTGAGGTGAAGACAAAGCCTAAGCAAGAGTGAGAGAAATCACCAAAGACAGTTGGACAAGGACAAAAGGTTCAATGGGTTCCTCATCCTACTTCCCGGTTGAAGACAAGCTCCATGATAAATCTGACTATCATGGATGGAAGATGTCCCTTGATTTGACCTTGGAAGAAAAAGAAGTGATGGACTATGTTCAGGGTAAAATCCATGAACCTCCTTCAAATGCATTGGCTACTGCGAAGACCAAGTACAATAGAGCTAAAGTCAAAGCAAAGAAGATTATCAGGGATTCCATTGACAAGCATCTGGTGGCCTACATCTTCGAATTGAAGACCTCCAAGGAGATCTATGACAGGTTGGTCGACATGTTCAAGGTTAGTAATGCTAATCAAGTTCTATTTCTCAAGAATAAGCTGAAGGATATTAAGAAGGGCAAGGATGAGGATATTCAATCCTATTTCTTGAGGATTACTAAGATCAAGAATGATCTACTCTCGATTGGAGAAGTCATTCCTGACAGGGAACTTACTCTCACCACGCTTGGAGGACTCCCACTTGAGTGGTATGTACTTAAAACCACCATCCTCAACAATGATCGAATTCCAAGGTTTGAAGAATTGATGTCGACATGCATTCAAGAAGAAACAAGAATGGTGGAGCAAGAAATGCCTTCTAATAGAAGCAACCCCACTGCATTCTCCACTCATGCCAAGAGGAAGAAGAATGCAGGTTCAAAGAAGCAAAGTCAAGAAAGGCCGAGATATAAAAATGGAAGGGAGGGAAGATGCTTTGTTTGCAATAAGTTTGGCCACTATGCAAGGGAGTGTCCTAATAAAAGGGATACACCTCAAGATGATAACTATCATAACAACTCCAGGGGCAACATCAACAACAACGATCAAGGAGTGGCAGGTCCAATGGCAAAGGAAAAAGGAATGCGGGACATCAAGGAAATGGTTGACCCTCCAATAAATCAAGGAACTCCAGGTATGATGAATCCAATGTTCTTAACAATAAGCAAAAAAAGTACTATCTTATATCAGGCCTCTCCATTGCCTCTGCTCTGGACACTTTGGGAAATTGGCTAATCGATAGTGGTGCCTCAAGGCACTTCACCGGATACAAGGAAGCCCTCTCTAATCTGATAGAAAAGGAGATAAACTTGGAGATCATCCTTGGAGACGATGCCACCTATCTTGTGAAGGGAGTAGGGAATGTTACCGTTCAATTAAATCAAGGTAACACTATTCATTTGCAAGAAGTACTATATGTACCCGATCTCAAGAAGAACTTGGTGTCCATTTCAACAATGGAAGATAAAGGATTCAAGGTGGCTTTTATCAATGGAAGGGTACGGTTTGGAAAAGAAATTTCAAGGATGTTTTTACTCTTGGGTTCAGGGTTGACAGTTTGTATCAAGTTGGAGGAAGTCCATTGGGAGCCATGTCTTGCGACACATCTCTACAATCTGAACTATGGCACCAAAGGTTCGCCCATCTTCATTACAAGGCCCTACCTGATGTAAGACAGATGGTGTCAGGTATGCCCAAGTTAGAATCCAATGAATTCCAAGATTATTGCAGAGAAGCTGGCATTAAGAGGGAGACTACAATGCCATATACTCCCGAGCAGAATGGTGTGGCTGAAAGGAAGAATCGTTCTATTGTAGAAGTTCTCTGTGACATGCTTCATGATCAAGGCCTTCCGAACTTTCTATGGGGTGAAGCTGCAAATACCGTCGTGTATGTTCAAAACCAATGCCCTCATTAAGCATTGGACTCCAAGACTCCCGAAAAAATGTTCACTGGCCAAACTCCACATGGGACATCTTATTTATGACAGCTGATATTTTTCTTGGATTCCTCTCTCCGAGAGGTGTAGGATTGATATAAAGATCATCCGATTCTGATATGTACAAATAGAGTTATGAATTTATTTTGATTATAGTCAAATTGTCAAGGTCGGCCAGCAAACTTATGTAGGCTCAGAAGCCCAACAGTCACGTCTATTCATCCTCAACATTGCATATAAATAAAAGGTGACTTAGCCTCATTTGGACACACTCATCTTCACATCTTCTCTCTCTCTCTCCTCATTGATTGGGTACGGATTTCTGGGCCTCTCTCTCTCCACACGTCCGAAATTTTAGGAGAGCGAAATTTCAGGAGGCCAAAATTTCAGGAGACCAAATTTTTGGACAATTTGACCAAGTGTTGACCAACGTTGATTGCAGCTAGGGCTAACCGCATGTGGGCTGTTTGACCAGACTTTGACTAGGTTGAATTTCACTGTTTTGAGGGCTGTTTTATCTTGTTGTTTGGAGGCTGAATTTAACTGTTTTGAGGGCTGTTTTATCTTTTTTTTGGAGGCTGAAGTTGACAGATTTGCTGAGGGTCAAATCTGCCCTGATGACCAGCATTGACTTTCTGGTTAGGGCTCTTTTGTTGCTGTTATAAATTATCAAATTTGTAAATTGTACTCTCTCTATGATGAACTATTGAAGACTAAAAGAAGATTTGATCAAGGATTTCCCCACATTGGGGTTTGTCTCTGGCTGGTGCCACATCTTGTGTCCTCTTGTCTTGGCTTGTCTTCTACTATTTATGTTTATGTTCTATCTGCATTTTACTATCATGTTGATGTGATTACTAATCTGAATATTGATACTGGGCTAGTAAAGAAATTGAAGTAAAATTGCTCTAACGCATAGAACATACCATTGTTGCCTAAATTAACAATTTTCCACCAAGTGACTTTTGCCTCCATTTTAATAAAATAATAATTTGTTGTCAATCTCCAATAAAATAATACTTTCCACCTTTCTCCAAAAGAATATTTGCCCCTTTACTTAATATCACCAAAATTAGGCAAAATTCCCATGCTCACAAAATTGGGGATATTATACACTCGGCTCAAGGCAATAGGCATTTATTTTTGATAATGGCTGATCTTAGTTAGGATTTTGATTTCAAATACTCCACCTCACTTCACTTTGGTTTTCAGGGCGGCTATCTCGCCCCCTTTTGACACATGGTGGTGGCCATAGTTAGTTGTCACCCTTTGTTTGTAAATGCTAAATACATACAGTTATATTTTTTTGAAATAATCTAAAATGCACTTTTATTATAAAAAAAAAAAAAATTAAAAAAAAAAAAAAAAATTAAAAAAAAAACTAAATTAGCCTTGTGGCAGATACATACCATGTGGTGCATAAACCTGGCTAATCCCCATCATAGCTTCAAATTTGTCAATTGCTGCCAAGTATATCTTGTCTGCATCTTTAACTGCTTCCTGAGAAAAAGTAAAAATTAATATTTCATCAGCTTCCATTAGATCAACAGTAGCAAACTAGAAACAGTTCAAGTGACAAACTTTGAGAGTTTGAAATTTTTTTAAAAAGAAAATTATACGAGACCTTCTCTAACATCCTAGTAGTTGCACATTACTTTGACAGCCACATCATGCAATGAGAATTCCATGCATGTTACACATGCCTTATTGTGTAAAGATTGCAACCTTTTTCTTAGTTTAGTTATAACATTGTTGATGAAATCAGTTGATCTAGTGAGTTCACTACACGTCATTCTAGTGTTAAATTATCTGGTAATATCACACTGATAGTAAGTACCATAATAACTAAAGGGCAATGGAACAGTGTTTCTTTTCACGTTGAAAATAGTTTGTAAACTGCTGTAGTAATATTTGTGGCCAATCACCAAGCTGCACACTTTTGCAATATATATAACTGATATGACTTACTTGAGAATTGGGCAATATTGAAACCTTGCTTTACGTGGAGCATTTCCACGTCAGGCCACCAATCTACTCTGTATTGCCCTTGGACGAAAGACAAAAACGTGAACAGGTGTTAAGAGACACCATCTAGCCATAAGTGAGCCATCAGGACAATATGTGAAGCTCAAATCTGTGAGCCACCAGCAAGTGCATATAAACAAACCACCAACAAGAATCCACAGGCTGTCAAGGTTATCGATATTCCAACGCATCTAAAGGTTTCCTCACATTGACTTCATTGGATGCATTGGAAAAAGTGTACAATCCAACCATCGTAACCATATGGAAAGCTTTATTAACCAAGTCTCTTTAGCATCTGTTTAAAATAGTCAAAAGTCATCGTTTGGAAATTTAAGACATCTTGGCATATGAATGATCTTAAAAATAAGATCATTCGTTCCAAGTTAAAGAAATTATGAAACAAGTAAAGAGACTTTGGAAGAGTTCAAGCACAACGAGAGTAAACAAGTATCAAAAATATAAAGGTGTCAACTATTATATGCCAAGAAAAATAAAGTTACGAATTCTGAAAAGAAGTGCAATAAGGGTGTCTTTTAAGAAGTCAAATTCGAATTGAATTTGAGGAAGGCTATTATTATATTCCAGGGGGATTTTCGCACTCCGCAATATTACTAATTATTGAAAAAGTGAGTGGAAGAATATTTTTCTAGTGGGATTTTTCACACATTATGAGCTTACAAATTATCAAAAAAGTAAGTGGAAAAATACGTAAACGGGAAACTATGAAATCACAAAAGAGTCTACCTTAAGAAATATCTTTTTTGAGAAAGGAAGATCAAAGAACTCACAAACATTGTTGAAGGAACCAAGGGAGATATTCAATAATCTAGCCTAGAAGCAGCACAGGTGATAGGAGTTAGGAAAGGAAATTTGTACAAGTTACAGGGTGAACCTGTTCTAGCACTAGTTCATAACATTAATAGCTTGTGTGAGTTGTGGCACAAGAGGATGGGGCACTTGCATTATGTGAAAATTCCAATATGGAATCCTATTGTAGCCACTGGTATTATTTCTCCTAATTGTTAATTAATTTAACAATTTATTTGCTATGACAAATATCGAAATAAACACACGGCAACCTTCACAAATAAAATATTGTGGAAAAATAATGCGCTGGAAACTGAAAAATGCTACCACACACACACATAAAATATGAGACAATTATTTTTTGACAAATGTCCCCGGAAAAACCCAACTTGGGAAAACCGGTGCAGCAGTGAGGGTTTTTATTATTATCCAGCAGTGAAAATCTAAGTATAATCTGGATGCTTGAAACTAGCAATCAACAACAAGAAAATCTAGGCAAAATTTTTGAAGGGAATTTACCCTTCCTCCATAAGCAATCCCAACAAAACTTGCCTACAGAAAACTTGGCCTCCTGAAGTTACTACGTCACCCTCTGCGCTGGACTGCGCAGTCACTATGAAGTCTGACTAGTCTCTGATGAAGTCGTTATGCCTTCTGCTGCTGAGAAATTAGTCTCTCTGGCCCTCTCGAACCTATTCCCAGCCTCCGGATATAAGAACGATTTTCTCTCCAACAAATCAAATTTCCCTCTCTAAAGCTACTACGCAGAGCTCTGTGGTGCCTCATTGGGATAACTCAACCCTCTTGCTGCTTCCTCTCCAGATCTAGAAAACTTCCTTCAGATCAATGTCCCTGCCCCTCACTCGCTATTTCGATCTCTGGCTCTCTCCGACAACTGACTGCTTCTACTCAGGAAATCGATTTGCAAAAAATCGAACTGCTCAAGTGTCAAGTGATTTCTCCATCACCACATCGATCTCCTCTTATAATCCTCTGTTGGAGCACCAACGGCCAATATTAAAACATAATCGATGGCTAGGATCATCTTTGGATCGATCCATGTGAGTTTCTAGATGATTCTCACCTTGACTTAATTAATACTGATTAATTAACCATATTCCCAGAGTTTAGACTTAGGAAATATTTTAAATCTAGTAAATAATCTAATTAAGTCATTTCTAGGTGAAATTTCTATAATGATTTCTGGGTTTTGGAGATCTCATGTATTCTAGCCTCTCCACCAAATTTCGTGGCCATAACACATCCGATGCTACAAAATTAACACTCCCTCTTAGCAAGGAATGTGTTCTAGTGCTACACTCCTTGCCACAACACCTTGTCTCTGCATCATCTCCTGTTATATTGCTAATGTCTAGCTATACTGCCCACCAACCACTGTGAAACTCTGATGTACACTGCATCGGTGTTGTTGCTAAGTCTACCGTACTGTTGTCAACACTGCATCTGCACTGCAACTCTCTCTCATATATTGTTTTTGCGACTGGAACATCTGCAATTGAAAAGCATCCAAAATACTGAATCAACTGTGATCAGTATGATGCATCTGTCTCCCGAGTCTTTGACTGCTACTAGCATTTGCACTGTCACTAAAGAATCTGCGTTGTTGTTGACTCTGCACTGTGCCAATTGCACTGCTGGAAACTCTACACTATGCTCCCCGGCATCTGACTGCTACTAGTCTCTGCATCAGTCACTCGGTCTCTAACTGCATCAACTACCACTAATCCATCTCGCTACTGAATATTGTGGGCCCCCATAGCCAGGTAATGATCCATGAGGTCGACTCCTCAAGGATCCTGCCTAACTGTAACACTCTGGGGCTACAACACCAAGTCTCCTCACCTCACTCCTATAGGTATATCGGCAAACTTAGCAAAGTCTTCCTCCAGCCTGGAGGAAAGCCTGTCGATCTCTGTTGAAGCTGCCTGTTGGTCCTAATTCTCCTCCTTGTCCTTATTCCTGAGAGGACACTAGGTACTATAGTGACCGAGCTCACCACACCTGAAGTACTTGACCTTTGACAAGTCCATCTTTTTTCTCTGCTCCCCCTATCCCTGATTGGGACCCTTTAATGTGAGGGCCACATTCTCCTCCTCCTTCACCGTCTTTGATCTGCTGTTATTGCCACTGATGGAGCTCTTTAACAGAGCTCGTCTCAACTCCTCCTGCTACAAATTGGCCCACATTCTACCCCAGTCTGGTAGTCTATCTCTACCCAATATGCTTTGGACAAAGACCTGCCAATCCTCTAAGACATTGTTGAGTGTCAATCACACTAGCTCCTTGGGTTGAGGCATTGCCCCAACGGCTAACAGTTGGTCTAGGACCTCCTAAATCCTAGTAAGGAAGGGGTCTATGCCTTCCCCTTTCTACATTCGGATGAGTCTCAGCGTCTTCTCTAGGTACATCTTCCTCTTCTCGAAAGTACCCTGGTATAATGTGGAGAGAGCATCCCACATCTATTTCACAGCATCTTTGCTAGCTATATGTGAGACAACATGATCCCTGACTCCATCTAGGATCAACCGCTTTGCCTGCGCCATCTCCTTCTTGTATTCTTTCTGTTGATCTACATCCTGGGGAATTGCCACTACATTATCAATGTAGGCCTTCAAGCCATATTCATCTAAAAGGAAGGACATCCTAGCCTTCCAGATGACATAGTTGGAAGCTCCATCTAACTTATCTTGATCACGAAACCCTGTAGTGGTCATCTCAACAAACTGTTGAAAACTCCCTCTTTCCTTCTCCTTCGTTGTTTCTCTGCTACTCGCACTCCCTTCTGGAGTGAGAAGATATGCTTACAACTATTGCCAATCTACAAGGAAAATCGAACTTCTAAGACTAGAAGTTCCCTGAGGAAAATTTTCCCTCAACTGTGTGCTTCTCTCTCTTCCACCCGATGTTGGCTCTGCTCTAGCAAATCACTGTAAAACCCTCTGTGTCCAACTAGAGATCTGCCCAAAGAAAAATCTAAGTTTCTCCCTCTACCTCTGGAATTACTCGATCTGAAAATCAATTTTTTTTGCTCTACAAAATCGAGTTTCCTCAAGTAACTCGGCCTACTGCAATTACTGAACAGAGAAATTCCTTCTTTCGCCTCTGAAGTCCTAGTTGATCAACTGCACTCTGATACCACGTGAAAAATCCAATATGGAATCCTATTACAGCAATTGGTATTATTTCTCCTAATTGTTAATTAATTTAACAATTTATCTGATATGGCAAATATCAAAATAAACACACCGCAACCTTCACAAATAAAATACTATAGAAAAATAATGCGCTGGAAACTGAGAAACGTTAGCACACACAAATAAAATATGAGAATTATTTTTGGACAAATGTCCCCGGAAAAACCCAACTTGGGAACACCAGTGCAACAGTGAGGATTTTTATTATTATGCAGCAGTGAAAATATAAGTACAATATGGATGCCTGAAACTGGCAATCCACAGAAACAAAATCTGGGAAAAAGTACTAAAGGGAATTTACCCTTCCTCCACAAGCAATCCCGTCACAACTTGCCTTCAGAAAAATTTGTCTCCTAAAACTTCTGCATCACCCTCTCCATTGGACTGTGCAGTCACTATGACATCTAGCCTCTGACAGGTATCTGATGAAGTCATTTTACCTTCTCCTGCTGAGAGATTCGTCTCTCCGACCCTCTATAACCTCTGCCCGGCCTCTGGATCTGAGAACGAATTTTCTCTCCAACAAATCGAATTGCCCTCTCTGAAGCTACTGCACAGAGCTCTACATTGCCTCATTGGGATAACCCGGCCTTCTTGTTGCTTCCTCTCTGGATCTGGAAAACTTCCTCTGGATCACTGTCCTGTTGGAAAATGTAACTTGGTTCGATCTTCATTAAATGTATTTGAGTCATCTTGTCATGTACTTGTCAAAAGAATAAAGAAAAGAATTATTATTATTATTATTACTTATTAAAACATGGGTTTCATGCTTCGGTCTGTTAAGATTCCAAGAAACTCTCCTAGGTTGTAGCTCGGAGATGCCTGGTAACATATAAATTCAACTATTGTTGCAGGTTTAATGGAAGGAATGATGGTTTGGTTCAAGCCAGATAACCACTTCTACTTTGTTTCACTCCAAACATGGATGAACACCCTCAGACTACAAGGCTTTAGACCACCAATGCTCACAGTTTAGATATTAGGTGAATATGGAGAATACTAACCACACCGGCAAATACAAAAGACCATGTGATGGCCGGCTGCAACTAGTACAGAAACCTGCAAATATAATCTACTAATGCAAAGACAGGATGACAGCTCTCCTGCATTAGATAGAAAGAAACCTGAGCAACCTATTCCGTGATGCATTCAAGATTCTAACACAGAGATAAGATGACAGTTATCTAGTGCTAAACATCAAGAGATCGAGAACACAACATATCAGGCACAAGCTTAGAACAGAAGAAAATGGACAGTGAGCAGTTAACAGCAAAAGAAGCTTGTATTTGCTGAAAATGAAGATGAGACGCTGCAAGTGACAAAATATCTACAGTCTCCAGAAGTTGAACCTTACATCAGATGTCAACCTTGATTAAATCTTGCTTCTGGATATTTATAAGTTTACATTACAATGGCACTTGGCCGCTTAGGTATGGAGGGGTCATAATTGACCACCAACTGCATTTAACTGTCTGATGGAGTCTCTGAACGAGGTGGCTTGTTTCAGTGGATGAATCCGATCTATTCAGGTGTTGTGCTGTCCTCCAGGCGGTTGGAGTGCTCGTACCAGTGGAGTCAATGACTGGTAAATTCAGTTACAGGGTCGTGCTGCATCCTTTTCCCCTTTGGCCATGCTTTCGGTTTAATGTGGTTGTTGGGGGTCTGACTGTGACTGATACTGGCAGAGCTGGTCATCTCCTTCTTCGGGCAACAGAATGGTCAAGGACGTGGGATGCATGGGCGAATGGACAGTTGCGATGAGAGAGAAGGATGACCGTCGGATCAGGAAATTGGACAGCGGAGATGGCTCGGCAGAGGCTATGGCCAAGTTGGGAGCGAGGTGTGTTATGGCCGTTAAATCTTCAACGGACAGATCTGACGGTCATCAGGCGACGGAGTTGCACGGGTGTTTAACAGGCGAGGGCGGTTTGGTCGGGCGATAAAGGTTTTCATCGCACCGCTTTCAGGCGCTAAGCGGTAAATGCCCGGAGTCGAGCAATTCCATTCAATGATCGACACGTAGCAGCGGATGAGAGAGAAAAATCGCTCTCATCGCGAGCTATCGTTTGATCAAGTTGCCAGCGCGATGAGTGCGAAGACCGTCAGATCGGGCGGAGATGCATCTGACGATGGAAAATGGTCGAGTGGGTCACCTTTAGCTGGCGCAGTGTGGGTCGTTAGGTTATCGGGAAATGATCGACGGCGGGAAAACGATGAAGGGTTTATGAGCGCGTGAGGGCGTATGGGTAGGGTTTTATGGTTTATTTAGGGAATGGGAAAGGTTTTGAGGTGAGCAGGGTGAAGGAAGAAAGGGAAAAATGACCAAATGTGAGCCTCCTTTGGACACAACTGACCGAGCCATGCTTCTTTTTGACCTTAGAAAGTCAGCGCTGCATGGCAGAGCTAACACTGGCTCCTTTTGGGGATGAAAGCCTCCCTGTGAGGTTTCAAGAACCGTAGACCACTGCCTTTCCTACAAAACAAGATCAGCAATATTTCCTAGTGTTCCATTGGGCATGGAGTCTAATTCAGCCTACACCAAAACTTATAAAAAGAACATATTTACAATGCTAAGGCCCTAAAGCGTTAATTAACATAAACTTTCAAAAACCGCCCATTGACTGGGCCATCAAAAACTGTTTCTCCTTCCATACTTTACAGCATGAAAATGTTGTTCCCCTGAACCTAGGTAATGACAAAAGGTCGAATCCACAGAGCGTCAAACTTCCCATGATTGCCTTTCTTTTCCTTCAATGCATCCTGTTGACCACTACCGGTCAACTACCCATGCAGTACACCCCCATTTTCTTTGCAAAAAGGGGTAGCACCTGATCGACGTGTCCGTGCCATCCTGCAGTCATCAACAGCTTGATCATTTTAATTGTAAACCCAGTCTGCATGTATGAATTGTAAATAATCTTAGCAGATCCGAGTCATGTATGTAAATTGCCTAGGTGGACCTAACTTTCTAATGGTAATCTACGTCCCGGAAGGTTTTTCGTCTCACCGATCCATGATCGGCAGAGTTTTCCTTCAGCCTGACCCCAAAGTCGGGATGGATTTTGTCATTAGAATTTTAGGAGAATCCTAGTGCGTTAATCTGCTAGATTATAGTTGTGTCGCAGAACTGGGTGGTTTATGAGGGTCTATAATAAAGGGGTTTTCCCCCTTAAGATGTAAATTGTAAAAGTCATGATGTAAAGTGTCTTGAGGGTTGGAAAATGTTTTAAATCCCCTCATAAGTCCTAGGTCCTAGGAGATTTTTCCAAAGGCTAAGTTCGAGGATCCATTTTAAAATGAATTAAAAAATAAAAAATAATTAAAAAATAATAATAATAAATAATAAATAAAATATAAAATATAAAAATTATAAAATAAAGCAAAAACCCTAAAATAATAAAATAATAATATTTTGAGTGAATGCATGCAAAATATCATTTTTTTAACAAATCGACGGATGAGATTAAGAGATGTCTTGATTCTCATCAACGGTCGAGATCATTTCGACATGGATCACTCGAACTAGCCGTTGGGATCTTTTCCTTTAAATAGGGTGCTAGGGGTCATTTTCAGATAATAGGATCTGTGAGTCTTGTGCTGAAGAAGCTCTCTTGTAGTTCATTTTTTCTTGTGCAATAAAGAAGACTTTGGGGTTAAAAATCTTGCTGGTGTTACTCTTATGAAAATGCTATAAGATTGTTCTATTTTTTCTGCATAATTTTATTTTCAGCCATTAATGATAGCTTAAAGAAGATTGATCTAGGCACAGGTATCTTGTCTGATCTTTGAGGTTTGAATGATAGTTTAGATCCTGAAATATATTGGCAGGTATCTCCATTTGATCGGGGTTTCACTATTGTTTTCTCCTTCTATATTGATGGTCGATTGTAAGCTATGCAGGAAATCCTTTTTTTTAAATTACCGAGCGTTAGGGGAAGTTCTCGGCTGAACCAGCCAACTCCCGGGTTGTGTTTTCTGAAAGAGCCCAGCCAGTTCTTGATCCCGGGCTTATCATTCGAAATATTTTTTTTATGAATACATGCAGGGTTTTCTGAAGCGCTTTACATTAAAATAAATTTTCTGAAAATATTACTGCTCTTATTGCTAAATCTGGCTGTCAAAAAGGGGCCAAAATCTGTAAATTAATCAGCTGTTTTAGGGTTTCAATTTTTGCTCTATACACAGATTTAAAATTAGGGTTTTGTTTTCTTGTGTTTGAGGCTACAGGATTTTCATCAAGAGCATTTTTTTGAAGGAGTTCAAGGCTGCCCAGCCTTCTGCCACCGAGACGGCTGCAAGCATTTTTTGGTGTAGTTTTTGATCAAAGAAACGAAAACGTATACATTCGTGTTCCATGCGTGTGATGGTTTAACAAAATCGTGCATACTTCGTTCATTTTCACTCCCTGCCGTCCTTGATCCTCACTGCATTGAGCATTATCAAGTAAAATTCGAAATTGTGTTATCCTGTGAGCATCAAGTGGAGAAATCTGATTTGATTCAAATTGTTGCAATACACCATACGCTGCCACCGCCAGAGCAATCCGTGAGCCTACAGAATACTCACGTTGCTGCTACAGTCAAGAAACCTGTTCATTCAAAAACGCATCAGACTTTTCAGTGCCAGCGACAAATGAGAATTTTGATTCCAAATTTTTTGAGGGTCAGCGCAGTTTTGGAATACGCCTGGGGTTTCACTGGGAAATGAAATCATAAATGGCATCTGCGTGAGAGATCACGCCATCTTGTTGTCTGCCGCCGTCAATTCTGTTGTTAAGCAAGCCAGTCGACTCTCATCACACAGGCAAATTCGATCTGGATAGCCCTCGTATTGAGTCAGCAACGCTCTCAAATGATCTTAGTCCCTGGTGCCGTCAACCTGTGCAGCATCAAAAAGGTGTCACGGTTTGTATGAACTCGTGTTTGGTCAGCAACCTCAGACCTACCCACGCGTTCTTTTTGTTTCAGATCGCCTGCCGTCTGGTCTATGAACCCGCAAGCCTACGGATTTAGCAGTGAATGCCAGGAAAAGCATTTCTCTGCATCGATTGCCAGGTAATACCATGAAATCGTGAGTATTCCGCCATATTCACCGTCGGTCCAGATCGCAGTCAATCTCTCCTGCTGTCGAACATCCTGCCCCACCTGCAAACTCTCGAATCTTTTTTTTTTCGCTGTAGAAGATTTTCTACCAACGAGAGGAACGATTTTATTTTCTTTACGCAGGCCTATTCCCTTCACTAAGCAGACGGTAATATTGATCCAAGTTCTGAAAAGGTATGGCGTTATGTTTTAAATTAAATCATCCTTTACTTTTCATGCGTTAGGTTTTAGCTTAAATGAAAAAAAATTTAAAAAATAAAAATCGATTTCCATTTTGATTTTAGGATTTTTATATGGCATTTAGATTTAAATTTTTATTTTTTATTTTTTTTGAAATTAAATGTTAGTTCAAGCGTTTAGTTTTAATTGTTATTTTTTTTTAGGGTAGGGTTTTGATTTTATAGTTTTAGATTTTAATTTAAATTAAAATAGATTTTAATAATTTTAAGTTTTGTTTCAGTTTAACATTTAGTTTAGGATTTGTTAAGTTTTATTTTCGTTTAGATTTTAATTTAGTCTTACTTTAGTTTTAGATTTATTTAAAAAAAATTAAAAAATTAAAAAATCCTCTTTTAAATAGATTTTATTCTAGATTATTTTCTAGTTCTAGATTTAATAAATTTTTATTTTAATTCTAGATTTAAATTTAATTTCACTTTCTCTATAGTTTAAAAATAAAATAAAATAATATTTTAAAATTTTCTTTTGTTTAGTTTAGTTTAGAATAAGTTTGAGTTTCATTTTCTTTTAAGTTTAGCTTTGTTTTGTTTTTACTTTAAAAAATAAAAAAAATATATATATATAAAATTCATAAAATATAAAAACATAAAAAATATAAAAAAGCAGTTTTGGGTTATTTTTTAATTTAGATTTATATTTCAGTTTAGTTTTATTTAAAAAAAAAAAATATATTATTTTTTTTTAGACTTTAGGATTTTAGTCTTGTTTTATAAAAAAAAAAAATTAAAAATTTTGGAAAAGCTTAACAAAAAATTGAAAAATCATTTTTGTGATATTTTTCTATAGCTAAGTGCATTTAATGTTTATTTATAAGTTGGCTATGTGAAAGTGGTGGCGGCCAGCATTTAAATTTTATGATCTTTTTTTCTTTAAGTTTAATTGCTGGATCATCTTTAAGGCGTTGTGTATTTGTTGAAAATCTTACATCGCTTGGGTTATTTGATGATAAATGATTGTTCTACATGGTTTATATTTCTGCAATATTCAATAAATAATCATTTAATCATCAGCTCCTTAAAGCACTGGTCTATTAACTTAACAAAATCAATTTAGTGCTTGTTTCTTCGTGTCTCCCAACCCAACTGGTCGACAGTGGGTCTTCATCACCTCATAGGGTCTACCCCCCTTAGCTGCGGGAAACAGGCTTAAACGGAGAGATTGGGGATCAGAGTGACAGCCCCCGGTCTGAGCGTTGTCGTGTCAATCTGTGCGACAACACATCCCATTTAAGAACCAAGTCTCCAATTTGAAAATTGTCCATCTTTGCCTTTTTGTCAAAGGCTTCCTTGATTCTCTTTTGATGTGCTGCAGACTTTTCACTCAATTGATCTCTGATTTGATGTACTTTAGCCAAGTCACTAATCCTCTTTGCCATGTCATTTTCCTCATTCTGCTCTTCTTGCAAGAACTTGGCCACAGGAAGTGTTAATTGGATTGGGAATACAACCTCAGTGCCATAGACCAGCTTGAACAGAGAATTCCCTGTAGATTTCTTGGTGGTCACCCTGTCAGCCCACAATGCAAACTTCAGTTTGGAATCCCAGTTCCTTTTGTTGTCTTCCAGCAGCTTTTTGATTATCCTTAACAAGCTCTTATTGGATGATTCTTCTAGACTATTACCTTGAGGATAATATGAGGTGGAATGTACTAGCTTAATGCCCATTGATTCACACATGTCCACCAACTCTTTCGCCCTGAAGGCTGCTGCATTGTCTGTAATTAATTTGTGTGGACAGCCAAACCTGGTGAAAATGTTTTTTGTCAAGAACTTCATGAAAACATGGTGATCAGCGTTCCTAGTAGGGATGGCCTCAATTCACTCAGTGAAGTAGTTAGTGGCTACTAAAATCCATCTGTGTTGGCCACTAGAATGTGGATTAATTTCCCCTATGAAATCCAAGCCCCACTGCTGGGAAGGGCCACTAGCATGTATTGGTTTCAAGGGCAAGGACTTCAACTGCTATTTTCTTTCGAACCTTACAAATGAAAAGACATCAGAAAACAGAGTGGGCCAATAATACCCAGCTCTGAGGATCTTGTGGGCTGTGGTTTTCCAATAGTGATGTCCTCCACAGATGTTGGAATGAAACTGATGCATGACCTCCACAAATTGCTCTTTATCCAGACATCTTAAAAGGATTCCAGATGGATCCCTCCAATAAAGCAAGTTTTCATGAATACAAAACTTGGCTGCTCTGAGCTTAATAGTTCTAGCTTGTCTTGAACTAAGGCCTGGAGGGACTTCTAGTTTCAACAGAAAATGAGCTATTTTATCATACCATTCACAAGAAACTAGATTCTTAGCCAACATCCGGTCATGTCCTTGTCCTATTGTTGCTTCTTTTGTTTGTCCATCCTCTGAATTTGTACCTGTTGACCACTACTGGTCAACTTCCCATGCAGTACACCCTCTTTTCTTGGCAGAAAGAGATAGCACCTGAACGACGTGTCCGTGCCAGCCTATAGTCATCAGCAACTTTATCATTTCAATTGTAAACCCAGTCTGCATGTTTGAATTGTAAATAATCTAAGCAGATCAGAGTCATGTATGTAAAATTGCCTAGGTGGACCTAACTTTCTATGATAATCTATGTCCCGGAAGGTTTTTCGTCTCACCGATCCATGGATCGGCAGAGTTTTCCTTCAAACCTGACCCCAAAGCCGGGATGGATTTTGTCATTAGAACTTTAGGAGAATCCTAGTGTGTTAATCTGCTAGATTACAGTTGTGTCGCAGAACTGGGTGATTTATGAGGGTCTGTATTAAGTGGGTTTGTCCCCTTGAGATGTAAATTGTAAAAAGTCATCATGAAATGTGTCTTGAGGGTTGAAAATGTTTTAAATCCCCTCGTGAGTCCTAAGTCCTAGGTCCTAGGTGATGTTTCCAAAGGCTTAGTTCGATGATCCATTTAAAAAATGAAATAAAATAATAAAATAAATAAAAATTAAGAAATTTAAAAAAAAAAAAAAAAATAATAAAAAAAAAAAAAAATTTAAAAATTTTAAAAATAATAATAAAATAATAAATAATAAGAAATTTAAAAAATTTAAAAAATAATAATAAAAAAATTAATTGAATAAATCGACGGATGAGATCAAGAGATGTCTTGATCTTCATCAACGGTCGAGATCATTTCTACATGGATCATTCGAACTAGCCGTTGGGATCATTTCCTTTATATAGAGTCTTAGGTGGTCATTTCAGATTCATGGGATCTGTGAGTCTGATACGGAAGAAGCTCTCTTGTAAATCTGTTTCTGGTTAATAAAGGAAGACTTTGGGGTCCATATCTTGCTGGTGTTACTCTCTTAAAATGCTGTGAGATTGTTTCATTTTCTGCATATGTTATTTTCAGCCATTAGTAATAGCTTTTTGTAGAGTATTGTGAGCACAGGTATCTTGTTCACTTGCTGGGGTTTGGGTGCTGTTAGGGTTTCTGAAGTAATGGCAGGTATCTCCATTACTTCCTGAGATCTAGCAGCATTTTTGCCCTCTTTATTGACAGTTGTTTTGAGCTGTGCAGAAAACATCATTGAAGGAAATTTTGTGGGCATTCGGGGAAGTTCTCGGTTGAACCAGCCAACTCCCGCAAGCATTTTTTGCTGAGCCCAGTTGGATTTGATCCTAGGTCTATCATTCGGTTTATTTTTCTAAGTTTACATGAGAGATTTTCTGAAGTTCTTCACAGTGAAAATCTGAAATTTTTGTTCTTTAAATATTTTCCGTGCTTATTGCCGAATCTGGCTGTTAAGGGGCCAAATCTGTACATTAATTTTTCTGTCCTAGGGTTTCAAAATTTTTGCCTTATACAGATTTTGTTAGGGTTTTCCTTTTTCTGCAGGTGCTGGTATTTGAGGAATTTTTGAGGTTTCAGTTCATCAGCTGTCGGATCGATGTAATACTGGGCATCAAGCCGTCTGCAAAACCTGCGGATCTGGAGTTTAAGCATTAAATCTATCGTTGTGGGCATCTTACGTAGGAATAACAGTTGGCAGGTCCTTGATTATACGCGGTGGATTATCATTGCATTATTTCAGCTTCAAAAGGATCGACCTAAACACGCTGTCCATCTGCAAGTATAGCTTTTTTCTGCATATTTATTGAAAATCTTCAGCGTGGGCATCAGAAAGAAGTTACGGTGGACTGTTCTGTCGACCTCGCAAACAGTACAATTCGTCCATTAACAAATCTCTGAATGATTTCCGCCGGCAGCAGGGGCAATCCGTCAGTTTCGTTTCCGGACCAGAAGACCGCTTCCACGCCGTCAAAATAACCTGCAAAGAATCATTACCGCCGCCAAATCGTGGAACCAGGGATATGCGTAGGTACGTTTCTCATTTCACTGTAGCGTAAAATCGTTTTTCTTTTTTTTCTCATGGTAAATGCGTGGTTACGTTTAGGTTTCCGTAGGATTTTTTATTTCATTTTAGTTTCAGACATGGCTGTGTTCGATTTTTCGATTTAAATGGCTGCGTTTTGATTTTTATTTCTTTTATTTATTATTTCACGTTAATAGGGTATGTTTCGATTAGGTTTAAAATCTGTATAGTTTTTATATTTAAATTAGATTTCTATTTAGTCTTTAGATTTAAGTTTAACGTGGATTTTTTTTGTCATTTAGATTTTATTTTGATTTTTAGGTTACTTTAAAATTTGTGCATAGTTTTGTTTATAATTTTAAATAGATTTTAGTATTTAGTTCGTTTTATATCTTATGTTTTAGATTATAGGTTTTTTTTTAAAGTAGAGTTAGCGTAGTGTAGCTTTAGGTTTAAATTTGTATATTTAGACTTTAATTTATTTCTTTTTAGTTTTTTTATGATAAAAAAATATAAAAAAGATTTATTTAATTTTAGTTTAGTTTTTTTTAGATTTTTTTCCTTTTTAGATTTTTATCATATAAAAAATAAAAAATAAAAAATAAAGAGATTTGTTTGGGCTTAGTTTTAGTTAGATTTTGATTTTATTTTTGTTTTATTTAGATTTTAAAATAATTTTAAATTTTGTTATAAAAAATCAAAAAATTAAAAACTAAAAAAAAATAATAATAATAATTTAGGGTTTTAGTTTAGATTTAGTTTTAAAATTTCGTTCTCTTTTAAAAATCTTGAAAAATATAAAAAAAAAAAATTCTGTTTTGTCGGATTTCAGTCATTTTCGGGAGCTATCATGTTATATCTTTCATGCTGAGATCTAAATTTTCAAGTCGAGATGCGAAATTGATATCTGGTTAATGGTTTATGATTCGTGGTGGTTTAAAGCATTCATCTTTTTAAATTTTCAGTTGCTGGATATCGTTTTCATCATTCTAAGAGCATTGTGATTTAGCTGATGATCGTTGTTCATGGTCCATGTTTTTTATATCATTTAACAAGTAATCGTCTTAACCACAATCTCTTAAGGCACTGGTCTGCTCAATTAATTAAATCATTTTAGTGCTTTTCATATCGTGTCTCGTGTCTCCTGACCAGCGGGTCGACAGTTGGTCTCATCATCTCTCAGGGACTACCCCCCTTAGCCGCGGGAGACAGGCTTAAACGGAGGGATCGGGGATCAGAGTGACAGCCCCCGGTCTGAGCGTTGTCGTGTCAATCCGCGCGACAACAGTACCCATGTAGTTTATGTCAAGAATTTTGCAATTTTCCTTAGCCATCAGCGTGGCAAGGCCCTGACATTTAATAAGCTTGGTGGGCTTCAATTCTATGTTGAATTCAATAAGCTTTGCAATCCATTTAGCCCTTATTCCATCAACATCTAGCTGCGTTAGGACATCCTTTACTGAAGCAGAGGGCACATATGCAGTTACCTTAGAGTGCAAAATGTAGACTTAGAAGCCTTTAAAGATTTGATAAGAGCATATGCATGTTTCTTGATAATATCATATCTTAGTTCGGCATCCCTTAAGGTTTTACTAAAAAATGCCACTGGGTGCTCTGAATCCCCATCGTATTTCTGCAATAAGACTACTGCACGGGTGTCACCGGAAGCAAAGGAGAAGATATTGAACTCCTTGTTATAGTCTGCGATGATCAAATTGGGGGCTTCCATAATAGCTCTTTTGATGGCTTCAAAAGATCTTCTTGATGCATCAGTCCATTTGAGCTCTGATCCCTTTTTCAGCATAGAGGTGATGCGTTTTACCAATTCTGCAACATTAGGAATAAACCTCCTTACAAAATTTATTTTGCCTAGAAAGGATTGGATGTCCTCCTTTGATCTTGGGACAGACAAGGTCTGTATCGCTTTCACTCTTTCTGGGTCAATCTTGACACCCGCAGCAAAAACAATGTGCCCTAGAAGCTTGCCTTCCTCTAAAGCAAATTGTGACTTCTTAGGATTCACTGATATCCCGAACCGCACTTTAGAAACACCTTCTTCAAACGCTGCAAATGATCTTGATGGCTACTGGAGTATACTGTTATATCATCCAGGTAGACAAGGACAAACTTATCCTTCTCTCCTACAAATGCTATATCCATGGCTCTCTAAAAGGTAGCCCCAGCATTCATGAGCCCAAAGGGCATCTTAAAGTACATAAAAGTGCCCCAAGGAGTGGTGAAAGCAGTGTTTTCTTGGTCATCTGGATGTACAACAACTTGGTTATACCCTGAAAATCCATCCAGGAAAGACATAACTTTGGCCCCTGAGACTTTCTGTAGCAAATGTTCCATCTTTGGCAGGGGATAGTTGTCTTTCTTAGAGCATTTGTTTAGGTTCCTGAAATCGACACACAGCCTGATTTCTCCACTTTTCTTCCTCACCACTACCAAGTTGGCTACCCACTTTGAATATCTCAGAGGAACTATGATTTTAGCAGCCAACAAATTCTTGATTTCTTTTTCAATCAGGGGGAGGAGCAAAGGATTAATGGGTCTCAGCTTCTGCTTGAAAGGAATGGTGTCTTTCTCCAATGAGATCTTATGCTGGATAATATTTTTGTCATATGTTTTAAGGTCACTATATTCCCAGGCAAAGACATCAGCAAATTGCTTCATTAAGGTGCAATACTCAGAACTTTGGGCAGCAGACAAATGGGTGGACAGATTTATATACTTTGGATGATCTGGACTCCCTATGTTATGCCTATGGACTGCAGACTGATCTTCTTTTTGGGCAGCCTTATGAGGCACATCATTATGGTCAAACAGCTTCTCTAGAGGCACTAGCCCTTTAGGTATATGATTGCTAGGCAACTGTACAATGCTGTTTTGGCCAATTTTGTTCCTTAGCTGGGGCTGGGGACGTTCCTCCAAGGTTTCATTCTCTTGATCAATTTGCATTTCAGAGAATTCATCAATGACTTGCAGAAACCTATTTACTTCATCATCATCCTCAAAAACTTTCCAATGCTGGACATTATCAGGCAAGGATGGTCTATATTTTATCTGGACTTCATAAGCCAATCTAGGAGGCATGGGAGGGATGAACATGCTAGCAGACACAGCAAGGGAATCAGCAAGCTGATTTTTAACTCTAGGAATATATGAGATACAGAAGCTGTCAAAAGAGTCTTTGAGTCTCCATACCTCATCTCTGTACGCTTTCAGCCTTGGGTGTCTTGCTTGGAACGTTTTGTTCACCTGCTGAATGATGAGATCAGCATCTCCAAACACCTTTATGTCTCTGATTCCCATGTCTTTAGCAGTGTTTAAGCCCAATATTAGAGCCTCATACTCTGCTATATTGTTGGTGACCTGAAAAGTTAGTTTAAAAGACAGATGTGTGCTTTCTCGTTTTGGAGACACCATCAGCACTCTTGCTCCTACAGTTTCCTTTGAACAGGGTCCATCAAAGAACAAATCCCAAGCCTATGTCCCTTCTTCTTCCATGGTCTGGCATACTGGTTTCTTGAGCTGCACCGAGGCCCTATGGGATTCTTCAATTTGGAGAATACATGCTCCAAAATCAGTGTCCACAACGTAAATGGGATGATTAGTGGGATTCTTCTCATCACTGATGATATAGGCCAGCTGAGCTTCCCTATATAGTCTTCTGCTTTCTCCTCCAAAAACTAGGACAGTGGCTTAAGACAAGTCATTTTGTAATGTCCCACCCAACCTCTTAATCCACCCTCTGGAAAGTAGCATACCAAACTTAGAGGGGACATCTACTACCACAATATCTATCATCATACTCTTCATCGGCAGCTGAATTAGGGTGATAGCTAAGTCTTTGATTAACCCCAGACATTTCACCTTCCTCGAATCAAAGAAGAACAAGTCATGAAAAGGTCTGGTAATATCAAGGCCTAACTCTTCCATGATAGCTTTGGGCATCAGATTCTGGCTGGCCCCTGTATCTAGCAGACAATTGTGGAGGATTTTGTCATGAATGGTCAAGGAGACATAAAATGATGGGGAATTGTCATCAGCAGGTTCAGTCATTGGGCTAAGCACAACTACCAGCTTATCATCTTGTAAATTCACATAGTCATTGGATGCTTGTAGGGATTTCAGCTCAAGGGCATCAAGGATGGGCTTCTTAAAGACCTCACTCTTCACAAGTTCTATCAGAGGCACAGATATTTTTAACTTCTGGACTTCTAATTCAAAGCTGAAAGGAGAAGGAGACTTATCAGGGCCTCTTACCTCTTGAGCTGGTGCTTTTAGGATGGTGGGATCAGCTGTTGATCGCTTTTGCTTGCTGATCTACTGCTCTGTAGGAACTGCAGCTCTTTGAGCAGGATTCTCTTTGACATTACTCGTTCTTGACCTCAGGTTATATCTCTGCTGGTCTTCCGTCTGCAGAACAGCTTCTCTGTCCCACTCTTGACTGGTCTGGTTCCTGAGTAATGACTCCTCGTAGGCAGCTAATGTCAAAAAGGCAGCACTGCCCTTGTCTTCCATGCAGTGAATCTCATCCTCTTCATCACACTGCTCCTCCTCCATGACTACGTTCTGGAAAGGAGCCTTAACCCTTTGTTCTTCATTGGCCCCTCTGCCCCTCTGAATGATCTGCAATTGTTCATTTGCTCTTCTGAATGGATTTGGATTTCTAGGAGCAAATGTATTAGGAAGCCTTGCTTTCCCAGAACTTTGCTCAACCTTCAGTTTGGATATTTCACAAGCCAATGACTCTATCATTTTAGTCATTTTATCTATTTTGGGTTCTGAAGATGAAGAAGAGGAAGACTCACCTCTCTGCCTCCTTCTATCAACATGCCCTTTGAGTTTCTCTGCAACCATGATATTGGATTCCACCTCCAAGGCTACATCTTGCATTTCAGCTAGGTAAGCACATCTTCTCTCTCTTAATAGCAGGCAGAAATCAGAATCAAAGGCATTGGCATAGGTGAGTTTTGCAGAAGTGGGGGTGGGCTTCACTTCGACTGGTATCTTGCTATACATACGATTGAATCTTTTATTAAAGTCAGACAATGACTCCCCATTTTCCATTTTCAGGTTGCCAAACACAGTATGGTAGTATAGCAGGTCTTTCTTATCTCCCCAATGCTTTAAAAGCACATCATCTAATGCTTCAATGCCTGCTATAGACCTAGGGGTCAGCTCTCTGAACCACTTTCTAGCCTCTCCATCAAGGCTTTGGACAAATACTCTCATCCACACATCATCTTCACTGATATCTAGGTTATCAACGTATCTATAAAAAGACTCAAGGTGTTCTTGGGCTGTTACTCCCTCTGTACCAGTGAACTTAGGCATGTATTTCTGATATTCTCCTGTAGGCATGGCATTCAAAGGAATAGGCAGGACCAAGGGTCCATACCTAGCAGCTATGATTCTCTCCATCTTCGTGGGTGCTTGTGGACCTGCCATGACTGAGGTAGATGGAAGGGTACAGGCAGTTTGGATGATAGGAAGCTGAGAAATGAATGACGGGGCTGAAGGACACTGATGGACTATCGGGGAGGTTTTCTTTGGACTGAGATCCAAAGGGGAACTTATTGAACAAGGAGCTTTATGAATTTCTGAGAGTATTTCTTCACTGATAGTGCTAGGGTCTAGGTTTTCAACATGTGTATGCTCAGTGACAAGCCTTTCTTGCAGAGATACATAAGATTGTTTATGCTTACCTGGTCCTGATGCTCCTTTCTGTAATGTCTTTCTCTGCTTGACAATCTTCTCAGGGTCAGGTACTGGGTCAGCTGGTGATTTCTGAGGATTTCTCCGAGTATGCCTCACAAACTGAGCTAGAACTGTAATGTGAAGTTCCCAAGAGGTTCGGCCTCCAGTAGAGTCGCCAGATAGATGATTACAACCAAAAATGTGTCCAAACTGTATCTATCATCAAAGTTGGATCTGTGTCGTTCTCCCAGGGAAACTGAGCTTCAATCTCCTCTCCCTGGCAACGGCGCCAATTATGTTAGGATTCCAAAAAACTCTCCTAGGTTGTAGCTCGGAGATGCCTAGTAACATATAAATTCAACTATTGTTGCACGTTTAATGGAAGGAATGATGATTTGGTTCAAGCCAGATAACCACTTCTACTTTGTTTCACTCCAGACATGCATGAGCACTCTCAAACTATGAGGCTTTAGACCACCAATGCTCACAGTTTAGATATTAGGTGAATATGGAGAATACTAACCACACTAGCAGATACACAAGACCATGTGATGGTTGGCTGCAACTAGTACAGAGACTTGCAAATCTAATCTACTAATGCAAAGACAGGCTGACAGCTCTCCTGCATTAGATAGAAAGAAACTTGAGCAACCTATTTCGTGATGCATTCAAGATTCTAACACAGAGATAAGAGGACAATGATCTAGTGCTAAACATCAAGAGATCAAGAACACAGCATATCAGGCACAAGCTTAGAACAGAAGAAAATGGACAGTGAGCAGTTAACAGCAAAATAAGCTTGTATTTGCTGAAAATGAAGATGAGACACTGCAAGTGACAAAATATCTACAGTCTCCAGAAGTTGAACCTTACATCAGATGCCAACCTTGACTACATCTTGCTTCTGGATATTTATAAGTTTACATTATAATGGCACTTGGCTGCTTAGGTATGGAGGGGTCATAATTGACCACCAACTGCATTTAACCGTCTGATGGAGTCTCTGGACGAGAAGGCTTGTTTCAGTGGATGAATCCGATCTGTTCAGGTGTTGTGTTGTCCTCTAAGCGCTTGGAGTGCTCGTATCAGTGGATTCCATGACTGGTAAATTCAGTTACAGGGTCGTGCTGCGTCCTTTTCCCCTTTGGCCATGCTTTCGGTTTAATGTGGTTGTTGGGGGTCTGACTGTGACTGATACTGGCAAAGCTGGTCATCTCCTTCTTCGAGCAACAGAATGGTCAAGGACGTGGGATGCATGGGCGAACGGACAATTGGGATGAGAGAGAAGGATGACCGTCGGATCGGGAAATTGGACGGCGGAGATGGCTCGGCGGAGGCTACGGCCAAGTTGGGAGCGGGGTATGTTAGGGCCATTAGATTTTCAGCGGACAGATCAGACGGTCATCGGGCAACGGAGTTGCACGGGCATTTAACAGGGGAGGGCAGTTTGGTCGGGCAGTAAAGGTTTTCATCGCACCGCTTTCGAGCGCTAAGCGATACATGCCTGGGGTCGAGCGATTCCATTCAATGATCGACACGTAGCAGGGAATGAGAGAGAAAAACCGCTCTCATCGCGCGCTATCGTTCGATCAAGTTGCCAACTTGATGAGTGCGAAGATCGTCGGATCAGGCAGAGATGCATCTGATGGTGGAAAATGGTCGAGCAGGTCACCTCTATCGGGCACGGTGTGGGTTGTTAGATTATCGGGGAATGATCAACGACGGGAAAACGATGAAGGGTTTATGAGCGCGTGAGGGCGTATGGGTAGGGTTTTATGGTTTATTTAGGGAATGGGAAAGGTTTTGAGGTGAGCGGAGTGAAGGAAGAAAGGGAAAAATGACCAAATGTGAGCCTCCTTTGGACACCACTGACCGAACCATGCTTCTTTCTGACCTTAGAAAGTTAGCGCTGCATAGCAGAGCTAATAAGGTCACCATGTTTTAAGTCAAAGTCCCCATTGAGGACTTCTAGGATTTATTGTGAGTCAATAGAGTCATTTTACTTTTAAAGAGACCCTTCTTGGGCTTTTGAATCATGTAAAAAGGTTAAGTATTGAGTCAAATATGAATTATGTTGTCTCCACACCAAGTCAACCTTAAGATGATCAAGCCGGTCTCAAAGGAGGCTATTCAACCTCACCTAAGGGCTATAAATGAAGCCATTCGAATTCCATTTGAAGCACACACTCTCACAAGCAAGTTCGATCTCTCTTCAAGCCTGAAGAAGTGTGAAATAGAAGGAGGAGAAGGAAGTGCGAGTTTGGTCTAAGAGAAGGAGAAAAGGAAAATCGAACCTTTGGTGCAACTATCTCTCTGTCGTGCCCTAGTTTGGAAGATCGAAGTTCTCTTATTGATGTCATAGCCAGTTTCTGTATGATGTCGTAACCACTTGTCGTGTTGATGCCGTACCCAGTTGAAGTATGATGTTGTTACCTCAAGAAGTTATATTGGGCCAAGATTGAAAGTTCTAAGTAAAGATCGAAGTCTTTCAGTGAAGATCGAAGTCTCTAGGGCAAGGTCGAAGTTGTTGGGTCGAAGAAAGTGTTGTCGATGCTGATGTTACTGCTAGGTCAAGAAGGACCATTTGCAAGTAAGGAAGAAGGCTGACTTGGTGTGGAGGAAATTTTGTGTCAAGGTCAATAGTCTTGGAATATCTCTGGAAAACTATTGAAGGAAGAATTACTGACTAGGTTTTCCCCTAGAGAGGGGTTTTTCCCTAGCTGTGAGCCTATATCTGGTGTCCATTGTTTTATGTGCTATTGCTTTGGTAATTGCTTGATGAACTAAAAGAAAGAAGATATAAAGAAACGTAATAACAAATCAAGAACATCACGAGTAATTATCAAGAATAAGAAAATATTTCTGCCTTTCTGATTTTCTAACATGGTATAAGAGCTTTGGTGAATAAAGAAGAAAAAGGCAGTCTCAAGCACTGATCAAGGAACCATTCAAAAGGATTATCTTAGGGAAGGAGTCTACTATATTCAAGGAAGATGTCTAACACAATCAAGAGAGAAAACAAACTTGAAGGAGCCTCAAATTATAGATCTTGGAAGAAGAGGATTGACCTCATCCTTGAAAAGAACAAAGTACTTGACTTGGTCAAAGGAAAAGTAAAGAAGCCTACAGATGACTCTAGTGATGCTGACAAAGTAAAGTTCAGAGAACATGGTATCAGAGCTTTGGTGAATAAAGAAGAAAAAGGTAGTCTCAAGCACTGATCAAGGAACCATTCAAAAGGATTATCTCAGGGAAGGAGTCTACTATATTCAAGGAAAATGTCTAACACAATCAAGAGAGAAAACAAACTTGAAGGAGCCTCAAACTATAGATCTTGGAAGAAGAGGATTGACCTCATCCTTGAAAAGAACAAAGTACTTGACTTGGTCAAAAGAAAACTGAAGAAGCCTATAAATGACTCTAGTGATGCTGACAAAGTAAAGTTCAGAGAACTAGAATAAATGACAACCTTGTCCCATTTATAACCAACATCAATCATGGTTGGGAAATATATAAAGCCTTATCAAAGTTATTCACTATTAAGAACATTGGTCAAGTGGCAAGCTTGAAAACTGAACTAAGGACCACAAAGATGACTAAAGAAGATACAGTGGCCTCCTTTGTGGAGATAGCAAGAATCAGAGATGATCTTTTGGCCATTGATGAAAATGTTCCAGACAAAGAACTCGTAATCACCGCTCTATTAGGATTGCCACCTACTTGGGGTGCATTCGGCAAGTTGGAAGGAAGCTCCCACCTTTGAAGAATTATGGACTGCTTGTAGTCAAGAAGAATTAAGGATCTCACTAGTTGTCAATCTTGAAGAAGTTTCAAATGCCTACACTTCTCAACACAAAGGAAAGAAATCGAAAGGACCAAGTAAGAAAGTAGACATGTCCAAAGTAGAATGCTATCAATCTCATAAGAAGGGTCAAATCCAAGAAACAAGAAGAGAGAAAGAGAATGTGCTAACATTGCTGAAGAAGAAGATCCAAAGAAAGTCAAACCTGAAGAATCTGATATAAGGGACTTACACTATTAAGTCCTTTACTTCTAGTCCTAGATATCTTATTTTATATTTTTTAAGTTTTAGAATTTATAGGTTTTAACATTTTTGGAAAAGACTTTTTCTTTTGTTTTATAAGTTTATAGGTATCTCAAGGAATATGAAAGAGGAACTCTCAAGACAAGGTTTGTCAAGGAACAAAGGTATGCTTTAAAACATTGATTTCTTTATAACAAATGTTTATTCGTTTGACAATCAATTACTAACATTGTTCTGACTAGTTATAGTGAATCATATTGATTATTATTTTGGGTGATTCATCACTTGATAAATCTACCCCACTCTTATTCTTAACTGATTTTATAGAACCCTAGAAATGTTCTATGGAAAACCCTAACCTAAGGTTATGCTAATGTGAATGTCTGAAACCCTAAACTACTTAGGGATATTGAAAAATGCTATTTGAAGTTTTATTGATGATGTCATGTTTGGGATTTTGGTATGATCAGGAAAACCTAACTTGTTAGGGTTGAATGATAAAGTCTCGAACCTTTGAAATATTGGTAATGTTGGGTTTGCTATGTTTCTACATTGAAACCCTAACTCATTAGGGTTTGGTGGAATGTGTAAGCAAGACCCTTATAATGTCTTAGAAATGATTTCCTTGGTATGTGTGTGTTTCTCTGATCAAACCCTAGTCTAATCTGTTGTCTAACTCTTATTGATCTTTGTGAAGTTGGGTTTGACTAACACATGATATGAAATGCCTATGCATGATGATGAAGTCCTAGATGTATGAGTTAACCTATTTATCGGTGGTCATGAATCCTAGGGTTTGGAACTAAGCCCTAGTCAAAGTTTGTCTTTCTAGGATGATAGTATTTGTGAAATTCTAGGGTTTTGGAGTTGAACCTTAGTAGAAGTAAAAATCTCTAATGTATGATGACAATATGATGATTTGAGATTTGTGTAAGATTGTTGAAATTTGAGTTTTAGTTGAGATTGATGTATGATTGAAAATCTAGGGTTTGCAACTAACACTAATAGAATCTAGTCATATTAATGACTAAATTGCGATTGGTTTTGATTGATTAATACTCTTATATGAAATCTAGGATTTGTATGAAACCCTAGTGAAATTCTAACATATGAATACTGAAAGTTGTTAGATACTTTGTTGATCTATATTTGTTTGAATTGTTTCTAGGGTTTGCTATGTGTTGTAGTAAGGTATGTCATACCTTTGGAAGAAACATTGAAACCCTAGATATAATGAAAGTTGTTATGAAGTAGTCTAGGGTTTATGACAAAGTCCCTAGCAAGATGTTGAAGAGTGTGTGTCTCTTGTTTAAGTTTGGATATCTAATATATGTTGAAATGCTTCCGTAATTCTGATATGGCTAACTTCATGCGTCTATAGTTTTGGTTGTACTTGCTATCTAAGTTGTGCAGGTACACAATCTTCAAAATGGTGAAGATGTTCATTGATATGATAAGCATGATGTGGATGATGATAACTCTGATGAAATGATTGGAAGCCACAAAAGATTCTCTGATGTCAAAGTAAAGAAGTTGATCCCCCTAAATTAAGAGGGAGCCTAGGAAGCTCCCTGGTTGAGAGGGAGGGCATAACATAGTTTTGATTGGAGAATGAAGTTTGAAGGATATGTTGTTGTATGTGAAGTTGAAAAATTCGGTTGATAGGCCTACTGTGTTGAGAAGCAACATCAGGAAAACCCCGAAGGTTTGTGTTTATTTATGAATATGTGAAAATATATTATTGATTGGGGTTGTGTTTAAATCTCTCGAAGGTTTTGATAGCATGTTGGTTACCGATCAGTTTGATCGGGAGAGATTTGTTGTCCTTGATCTACTGGATCAAGGAGAGGCTTTGTGAGTGAAGCATTGCTTGGGAGGACATCTGGCCGGCACTTTGTGTTGATGTCTAGGTCCCGAAGTTGGAAAGGTGGTGTTGATTATAGAGCTTTGTTTTTTGATACACACCTAAATCTTTGGGTTGGTGGTTAGCAAGTAAGTTTGATGGTATCTAGAGAGGCTGAAAGCTTGAGTCCACCTTAGTCCCACCCGGATAGATTGCCTTGGTAAGGAATCTAGTCCGTGGCATTGCGGTGCCTAAATTATCGAGAGACCAATGGATAGATTGCGTTGGTCAAGAATCTAGTCCATGGCATTGCGATGCCTAAAGTTCTTCATGGTTCATATAATTGAGATCTTCCTTCTACTTGTATATGATGAATACCTCCCTAGTTAAGAGGGAGTGTTGGAAAATGTAACTAGGTTCGGTCTTCATTAAATGTATTTGAATCATCTTGTAATGTACTTGTCAAAAGAATAAAGAAAAGAAAATTTATCATTATTATTGTGACTTATTAAAGCATGGGTTTCATGCTTGGGTCACCATGTTTTAGGTCAAAGTCCCCATTGAGGACTTCTAGGATTTATTAGTCAATAGAATCATTGTACTTTTAAAGAGACCCTTCTTGGGCTTTTGAATCATGTAAAAAGGTTAAGTATTGAGTCAAATATGAATTATGTTGTCTCCACACCAAGTCGGCCTTAAGATGATCAAGTCGGCCTCAAAGGAGGCTATTCAACCTCACCTAAGGGCTATAAATGAAGCCATTTGAAGCACACACTCTCACAAGCAAGTTTGATCTCTCTTGAAGCCGGAAGAAGTGCGAAATAGAAGGAGGAGGAGAAGGAAGTGCGAGTTTGGTCTAGGAGAAGGAGAAAGGGAAAATCGAACCTTTGGTGCAACTATCTCTCTCTCTCTCGTGCCCTAGTTTGGAAGATTAAAGTTCTCTTATTGAAGTCGTAGCCAGTTGCCATATGATGCCATAACCAGTTGTCGTGTTGATGCCATAGCAAGTTGTCGTGTGATGGTGTTACCTCAAGAAGTTGTATTGGGCCAAGAACAAAGGTTCTAAGTAAAGATCAAAGTCTTTCAGTGAAGATCGAAGTCTCTAAGGCAAGCTCGAAGTTGTTGGGTCAAAGAAAGTGTTGTAGTCGATGCTACTACTACTGCTAGGTCAAGAAGGATCATCTGCAAGTAAGGAAGAAGACTGACTTGGTGTGGAGGAAAGTTTGTGACAAGGTCAAGAGTCTTGGAATATCTCTAGAAAACTATTGAAGGAAGAATTACTGAGTGGGTTTTACCCTAGAGAGGGGTTTTGCGTTGGCTATGGCTATGAGCCTACATCTAGGGTCCATTGTTTTATGTGCTATTGCTTTGGTAATTACTTGATGAACTAAAAGAAAGAAGATATAGAGAAACATAATAACAAATCAAGAACATCACAAGTAATTATCAAGAATAAGAAAATCTTTCTACCTTTCTAATTTTCTAACATGTCCCTGCCCCTCACTTACTGCTTCAATCTCTGGCTCTCTTCGGCAACTGACTGCTGCTACTCAGGAAATCGATCTGCCAAAAATTGAACTGCTCAAGTGTCATGTGATTTATCCATCACCACATCGATCTCCTCTTATAATCCTATGTTCGAGCACCAACGGCCATGATTAAAACATAATCGATGGCGAAGACCTTCTCTGGATCGATCCATGTGAGTTTCTAGATGATTCTCGCCTTGGATTAATTAATATTGATTAATTAACCATATTCCCTAAGTTTAGACGTAGGAAATATTTAAAAACTGGTTAATAATGTAATTAAGTCATTTCTAGGCAGAATTTCCAAAAACGATTTCTGGGTTTTGGAGATCTCATGTATTCTAGCCTCTCTAGCAAATTTCGTGGTTAGAATACATTCGATGCTACAAAAACTAACACATTATGGAGCATTACCTATTCCAAGGGAGACAGTCACAAGTCTTCCATGGTTCAACATTGAACAACAATGAGTATGCAAAGGGTACATGCTTAGTAAGCATGCCAAGTCTGCCTTCCCAAGCAGCTAGCATAGGTCTAGACTCTAAAGGGATTCTAGACCTAGTACATTCAAATGTTTGTGGACTAATGTTAGTAGCATCAATAACAAGAAGCATGTATTATGTTTCCTTTATTACTAATTTATCTCGCAAGACTTGGATCTACTTCTTAAACAACAAGGATGACGTCTTTAGTAGGTTTCAAGAATTTAAAGCTCTAGTTGAAAACCAAACAGGGAAGAAGATCAAAGTCTTAAGATCAGACAATGGAGGAAAGTATACCTCTAGGGAGTTCAAGGGTTTCTGCAAAGAGGTAGGAATCAAGAGGGAGCTAACAATTCCATACAACCCATAGCAGAATGGGGTTACAAAGCGAAGAATCGATCCATCATAGGCGCTACGAAGCCCATGATCCATGACTAGGACTTACCCATGTTTCTTTGGGGAGAGGCATGCAACACAACAATTTACATCCTGAACTTATGTCCTCACAAGATTTTGGAGGACAAGACACCAAAGGAGGCATTCACTAGTGTGAAGCCAAAAGTAAGTCATTTATGCATCTTTGGTTGTCAAGTTTATATCCATGTACCTATTGAAAAGGGGACCAAGTTGGAGCCCTCCAACAAGGCCTATAAGGTCTATTTTCTAGAGCAAAGGCCTACAAGGTCTATATTCCAGAGCAAAGGAAGAGAACACTAAGTAGGGATGTAAAATTTGAGGAAGACTTTGTATCCAAGAAGTCACATCAGCCCATTCAAGTGGCAGAGGATGAGGAGCAAGAAGCTCTAGAGGTTGAGCCAAGGTCATCAAAGATGCCAACAATTTCCAATTTAGGACAACAAACTTCAGGTGAGGAGGATATAATAACCCCTTCCAATTATGACGAGGGACCTCGATGGTTCACATTGATATTGAGGGATGCACAAGAGTTTGTTGGAGCTCCTAGGAGCACATTTAGGGAGCGCAGGTCTCTGAAGAGTTTTCCTACTTACATGGCATTGATGAAAAACATCATTGATTTTGAGCCTTTTACTTTTCAAGAGGTTGCAAACTAGTAGGTTGTGAAAATTCCTAGATCTAACAATCTCAGGAATTCTTATTGCAACCAACTGAATCTACTTCACCTAGATTGTAAATTACATTATAAGCTTATTTTAGATTTCTTCATGAAACATTGAAGTAAATTACTGAAGCAGCCTACACCAATTAAATATGATTATGAAACATAGAAACTGAGCAAGGAAAATAGAAACACATAGGACATAGTTATTTTTGGACAAAAGTCCCCGGAAAAAACCAATGCGGGAAAACCGGTGTAGCAGCTCTGAGGGTTTATTATTATTAAGGAGTAGCAAAATCTGAATACATCATTGAATACCTCATAGGGTTATTCAGTGACAGAGAGAAATACTGGTAGAAGCTTTGTGAGTTTTACCTCACACAATCACTGAGAAATCCTGGTAGATCCAGCCCCAAACTCACTGCCCCCGGCTTTTCTAGCTGCCTCTGCAAGTGTCAATCTCTCTGGATGCTCCGTCATTTCTCTGGCTGGTCGATCTACTACCCAGGAAATTCGATTTCTGCCTCCCGATCTCAAACCCCGACTCTCGGCTTCTGAAAATCGAATTCCTCTACAGATTTCAAACTCCTCTCTCTCCCTCTGTGCTAGTTCTGCGTGGCCCTTCTAGCCCTGCGTCAGCCTTTGTGTCAAGGCTTTTGGATCACTCACTACCTCTCTCTGCTGATGTATCTCCGGCTGAGTATCTCTCTCCGGAAGCTTCTATCCCTACCCATCAACTGCAAGAGATCTCCTCAATTGATTTTTCCTCTTGAGAACTTCTCACTTCATAAAATTGATTTTCTCTATCTCTCTGTGTGTTTTCCAAATGACCCTCAAGCCCCTTCTTATATCTTCTTGTTAGACAACCAATGACCTAGATTAAATCTTAATCAAAGGCTCAGATCGTTTTGGCTTGATCCATGTCTTTTTCTAGAAGTTTCACCCTTGATTAGATTAATACCCATTAATATTTTAATTTTTTTAAGTTTAGACTTAGGAACCCAATTAAAAATATTAATTATTTTAATAAAATCACTTCTATGTGGAATTTCCCAAAACATTTTCTGGGTTCTTTGGAATACATGTGCCCAAGCCTCCCTGCAAAATTTGAGGCCTAGAGCATATCCGATGCTACCCCAAATCAACATAGGTATGGCGGAATACCATGGTGGAGTATGTTGATTTGGGGTAGCATCGAATGTGCTCTAGGCCTCAAATTTTGCAGAGAGGCTTGGGCACATGTATTCCAAACAACCCAGAAAGCGTTTTGGGAAATTCCACCAAGAAACGATTTTATTAAAATAATTAATATTTTTTAATGGGACCCTAAGTCTAAACTTAGGAAATTAAAAATATTAATGGGTATTAATTTAATTATGGGTGTAACTTTTAGAAGAAGACAGACATCAAGCCAAAACGATCTGAGCCTTTGATTAGGAGTTAATCCAAGTTGTTGATTGTCCAACAGAAACATATAAGAAGGGGCTTGAGGGTCATTTGTAAAACACATCGAGAGATCAAGAGATCGAATTTCTGAAGTGAGAAGTTCTCAAGAGGAAATTCGATTGAGGAGATTTCTTCCAGTTGAGGGGCAGCGATAGTTGGGTTGGAGTATCTTCTCCGAAACCCTGAATACTTAGCAAAGAGGTAGAGAAGCACTAGTGGAGGCAGCGCAGACCCAGGAAGGACTGACGTTGGGCCAGGAGGGCCCACGCAGAGCCAGAAGAGCCAGCGCAGAGGCAGAGTTGTCTTCCAGCAGAAGCCCGAAATTTTATCGAGGAGCTACCAAATCAGTTGGGAGGTTTGACATCAGAGCTCCAGGAGGCAAGGAGACCCATCGCAGAGCTGACGCCGAGCCTCAAAGAGCTCCACGCAGGCCCACGCAGTTACCGCGAAGGGGCAACGCAAGTGTGGCCGGGGATAATCAGTTCCGTTGTGGGATTTGCCGAGTGGAGTGAGGTAATCTCACTAAGTTTCTGCTAGTGTCTTTATCTCTGTAACTGGATTGTCGGAAAGGCATCTAGAGTTGTATTCAGAACTACTGCTTAATAATAATAAACCCTCATAGCTGTTGCACCTGTTTTCCCGTATTGGGCTTTTCCTGGGATATTTGTCCAAAAAAATGGTGTCTATTGTGTTGTATTTTCTTTCTCGCTCAGTATCGTGTTTCCGCTTATAATTTAATTAAGTAAAGGTTGTAGTGTATGTATTACGATATTTGTCGTAGGAAACTACAAGTAATTTGTTTAAAGGAATTTAACAAATAGGAGTAATACCATCAGTTGTTGTAGTAGGGGTTCATGTTGAGGAAATTTCACATGGTATCAAAGCTATAGGTGAAGCAAGAAGAGCAGAACCAGAAAATCCAGCACTGAGCAGAAGAAGGGAGTTTGAAAAAGTTGCACGAGGCAGCAATTCGAAACCCCAGAGGGTTGACACAATTCCAAGCCGGGAGGGCAGATTTTCGAGGCAGTCTCTCTCCAAGTGAGTCGACAGAGAGAAGGACTTCTAGTTCGAATTTTTGTTGGGGCAGAGGGAGCAACGCTGAAGCCTTAGCGTGAGAGAGCTGGTGGGACACAGATTTTCAGCAGGTAGATTGTTGGGCTGAAAAACGTCAGAAGAAGGAAGAGAAGCACCTTGAGGGAACTTTTCCTCAGTAGACTTCCCGCCGCGAAGTCCATTTTCTCATTAGCTGAGCAGCAGTGATGAGAAGCAGAGGGGATTTTTGACATTTCTTGCAGATATGGCAACTAGTGGCTTGAGGGATCAGGACAAGTTGGACGGAGCATCCAACTATGTCATTTGGAAGGCTAGAATCTCATTCCTTCTAGATGAGCATGCCCTCAAGACATATGTCGACAGTGTGGTGGTTGAACCTGCAGATGTTGATCCGTTGAAGAAGTACAGAGCTGAGATGGCGAAGGCCAATAGGATGATCTTGGATGGAGTCAAGGATCACGTGGTGTCACGTTGCTAGCAGAGGGACTGCCAAGGAGATGTAGGATGCCTTGGCCACGTTATATCAGGGATCTTCTAAGCAGCAGAAGATGTACTTGGAGCAGAAGCTGAGATCTGCTCAGATGCAGAAGGGAGATCATGTGGATCCATTCCTCATGAAGCTTAAGGAAACCCGGGATGAGTTGTTTGCTACAGGGCATACACCTCAGGATTCGGTGAAGCTTCAGTAAAGTATAATCAATGAAAGATGAAACGTTTTACGGCTGCCTCCACAGAACCGAAACCCTAGACTAATACTTGGCTGTCACTACATAACCAAGTCACATCTATGTTGTCATCACAGGACTGAATGACTAAATTACATCTACAGAAATCACTGCAGAAGTATATTAAAACCAAGTTATGATGCCACTGTAGAAGGATAATAGAATTCGGGTTATGTCACTATAGAAGCCAAGTTTTGATTAAAGTTTGACACAGATAAGGATGCCACAAATGTCACTACGGAATTGAATTATGAGCTAAGTAAGGATGCCACAGAAATCAAGTATGACCGAAACAAGGAACCAGCTTAAGGAAATCAAGTAAGTATTCCTTACTTAAGAAGATGTACTTGCAACAAGTCTAATGAGCTATCTAATCAGAGGTACATAAATACAAGGTACGATTTTAGATTTGTAATATATCTAATCTTGATGGTCCTAGTTTACAATTAGTCTAGGGTAAAAAAAATGTAATCCCTAGATGACATACAAGAACCTTAATCCCCATCTTCTAAGGTTTACAAGTAAAGCAAAAGTCCTAATGTTGGAAGAAGGAATAACTTGATATCATAAGATTCCATCCTCCATGATTACGTAAGAGATCTAACTTGAGAAATGAAATCATGTTCTTGGTATCACATGTTTTGCTTGAAAGTATGTATTACAGGTATAAAAGATCATGGTTGAATACAAGAAGAACAATTCAAGAAATCATTACAAGGTTTGTCAAGAAATGTCTCCAGGTATGTCTTAGACTATACACCTTACAAAATTCGCTTAAAAGTATGTTCATCTTATTGTGAAATTTGTGTTACATTACTAACATCGTTTTTTCTAGCTATCTTGAATCATAAAGATTCTTGTTTTGGGTGATTCATCAGTTGAAAAATCTACCCTCCTTACATCCTTGATTGTTCTTATAGAACCCTAGGCAGGTTCTCTGGAAAACCCTAACATAAGGGTATGTTAATGTTAATGTGTGAAACCCTAGCCTGCTTAGGGTTATTGGAAATGCTATTTGAAGTTTTTGATGATGATGTCATGTGTGGTGTTTTGGTATGATCATGAAAATCCTAACTTGTTAGAGTTGAATGATGTTGTTTAAGATCCTAAACCTTCGATGTTTTGGTAAAGAAGGGTTTGCTATGTTATGTATTGAAACCCTAGATATTTAGGGTTTGGTTGGGTCTATAAGCAAAACCCTTGTTATGTATTTAAAGTAAGGTCCTAGGAATGAAACCCTAGGTATGTGTCCACTGGTTGAATCCAGCTTGGTCTAGGTCGGTATATGTCTAATGTAAGTATGTTGCCTGACATATGATGTGCTTATGCATGATGATGAATTCCTAGATATGTGTGTTGACCTAATTATTAATGGTCATGGGTCCTAGGGTTTGGAAACAAGCCTTAGCCAAAGTTTGATATTCTATGATAACATTGTTTGGGAAATATAGGGTTTTGCAATTGAACCCTAGTAGTAGTTAAATTCTCTATTACATGTAACAATTTGGAATCTATGAATCTATATAATGAGTGTTGAGATTGTGTAAATGAGAAATCTAGGGTGTACATCAAACCCTAGTAGAAGCTAGTTATGTTGTTGATTAAGCTGTGATCGGTTTGATTGTTGAAGCTCATGTATGAAATCTGGGATATGTATGAAATCCTAGTGAGGAGTCTAACATATGAATTCTGATAGTTGTTAGACACATTACTTTTTTGAATCGTTTCTAGGGTTTTCTATACGAATGAACTTGTCATATCATTAAAAGAATATTGAAACCCTAGATGAGTTTAATATTTTGAGTTGTTGATGTGATTTAGAGTTTAAGTAAAGTTGAGCAAGAAGTTGAAATATAACCCCCTGCTGATTATGTTTGTAAAGTCTAAATGCTTCCGTTATTATAGGATTTTGATATGGCTAACTTCATGCTTCTATAGTTTTGGACGTACTTGCTATCTAAGTTGTGCGGGTACATCATCTTCGAGATGGTGAAGATGTTCGTAAGAGAAATTGATATGATAAGCATGATGAGAAGGATGGAAGCCATGAAAGATTCTCCAATGTCATAAGAAGAAATTGATCTTCCTGGGTTAAGAGGGAGCCTGGATAGAAGAAATATCCCCGGTTAAGAGGGAGGGCATATCATAGTTATAAGAAATTGGAGAATGCATTTTGAGGTGCTGCTGAAAGAAGAAAGCAGGATCCGAATATGTTGTTCTATGTGAAGTAGGAAAGGAAAGTGTATGATTGAGGAATCTTCTGTCAAAGATTCGATTAATAATCCTACTATTATAAGTTGAAAAGAAACATCTAGTTGTCTGGATTCTGGAAGACCCCGAAGGTTTGTATTCGATTATGTACATTTGAAAGTGTACTAATGATTGGGGTTATGTTTGTACAGGTAAATCTCTCGAAGTTTTGATAGCATGTTGGTTACCGATCAGTTTGATCAGGAGAGGTTTGTTGTCCTTGATCTGTTGGATCGAGGAGTGTTGAGGCTTTATGAGTGCAACATTGCCTGGGAGGACATCTAGTCGACACTTTGTTTTGATGTCTAGGTCCCGAAGTTGGGAGGGTGGTGTTGGTCATAGAGCTCTGACCTCAGATACACACCTAGATCCCTGGGTTGATGGTTAGCAAGTAAGCCTGATGGTACCTAGAGAGGCTGAAAGCTTGAGTCCATCTTAGTCCCACTCGAATAGATTGCCCTGCTCAAGAATCTAGTCTGTGGCATTGCGGTGCCTAAATTGTTGAGAGACCTTGGATAGATTTCCCTGGTCAGGAATCTAGCCCATGGCATTGAGGTGCCTAAACTTCTTCGTAGATGATGTGTTTTGAGATCTTCCATGTACCTCTATGGTTATATGTAAATATGAATACCTCCCTAGTTAAGAGGGAGTGTTGAAGAATGTAACTAGGTTTGGTCTTCATAAATTGTACTTGAGTCTAAATATAATATTTGTCAAAATAAAGCAAGAGAAATTTTATTATTAATGACTTGTTAAAGCATGGTTTTCATGCTTGGGTCAATTGTTATACATCAAGCCTCCATTGTAGGCTTTAGGGTGTTGTCAAAATCAATTATTGTTTGGTTAAAGACTCCTCCATCAAGTCAGTCTCTTCACTAAAGTCTTCAAGTCAGCCTCAAAGGAATTATCATCAAATGAACTCAAGACAGCCTAAATAGAAACACATCTCTTCATGATCACATGTCGGCCTATTTTCATATGGAAACTGTGAAAATTTGGAAGACCCAAATTTCTACTGCAGCAATTGATCAAGTTCCTTCTTTTGAATCAGAGACCGGAGAATCCACAGTATGAGCATTTTTACACCAACGTTTCAAATCCCAAGTGGGATCCATCATCAGGGCTGAAGAATGATAATAAAAGAAGAGCAGATCAGGGAAATAAATTATTTACTGCATTCTACAGCAAATACCGAAACTAATACACTACAGCCTTCACCAATTAAATTAAATGTGGAAACAAGAACTGAGCAAGAAACAAATACACAACACATGACACCATTATTTTTGGACAATTGTCCCTGGAAAAACCCAATGTGGGAAAACCGGTGCAGAAGCTGAGGGTTTGTATTATTAAGTAGTAGTTTTCTAAATAAAATCTTTGGATGCCTTGTTGGCTATCCAATACAGAGAATTTGACTGGCAAAAGATTAGTGAGAAATACCTCACACTATCACTGGCGATCCGACATTGATCTAGGGCCTGGATGGCTGGCCCCATGCTCGCTCTGCGCAGCTACTGCATGAGCCTGCGCATTTCTGCGTCAACCTCTCTGGGGGTTTGCGTCACCTCTTCCCGAATATCCTACTGTTTGGAGATTCGAACTTCAGGCCTTTCGGTCTCACACCCCGGCTTCCTGCACTAAAACTCGTCTCTCCTGGCTAGAATTCGAACTCCCTCTAAAGCTCTGCGCTACCTCTGCTTGGCCTTATGCTGCCTAGCGTGGCCTCTACCCTACATGTTATGGATCTGTCTCTGCCTCCTCTACGATCTATTCCCAGATCAGGAAACTCTCCAACCGAAACTATCCCTACCCCTTACTACAACAAATCACTTCGATCTTCTCTCTAGCAACTGTTGCGCTACCCTCTTTGAGAAATTCGATCTCTTGATCTCTCTCCAATGTGTTCTCCAAATGCCCATCAAGCCTCCTCTTATAATCCTTTTGTTCAGAACCAACGGCCCAAATTAGATTCTAATCAATGGATTAGACCATTTTGGCTTGATCCTCGTCTTCTTCTAAAAGTTTCACCCACAGTAAGATTAATACCCTTTAATTATTTTAATTTCCTAAGTTTAGACTTAGGCCTCCATTAAAAATAATTAATTATTTTAATAAAACTATCTCCGGGTGGAATTTCCCAAAACGATTTCTAGGTATTGTGGAATACATGTGTCCAAGCCTCCTTGCAAATTTTGAGGCTTAGAGCACATCCGATGCTACCAAAAATCAACACTCCCTCTTAGCGAAGAATGTGCTCTAGTAATGCAACCTGCTGAAGTATCACCCTTCTTTGTAACATCTCCCTCTGCGTTGTTGATGTCTGACATCGCTACCCATCAACTACTGCGCAAATGTTGCATCTATACTGTTGTTGACAGTGGCAATGCCAACACTGCATTTGTACTACAACCCTCATAAGTTTTGCATTTGTGTTATTGCTGCCACTGCCACTGCCACTGCCAACACTGCATCTGCACTGCAATCTTCTCCAACTGCTGCTGCTACTCCATCAGCAACGGAAAAGCATCCAAAATTACTGAATAGGTGTTCAGTATGATGCATCTGTTGTTGGAGTTCTGACTACTGCTAGTCTCCACGCTGAACCTCTGAAGCCTCTGCGTTGCCACTGACTCTGGTCTGTGCCAACTGCACTACTGCCAACTCTCCTCCGCGCTGCTCAGTCTCTGGCGCTCCTAGCCACTGCAACTGTCACTCTGGCACTCCTCTACACCAACTGACACTGGTCCATCCTGCTACTTCTGATCTGGACTCCCGTAGCAAGGTATTGATCCAAGAGGTGGACTCCTCAAGGATCCTGCCCATCTGCAGTTCTTTCGAACTACAGTTCTATATCACCCCACCTCTGGGCAATCATGGCAAACTCCTCCTCCTCGATCTGTGCGGATGCAGCCTTCGGATCATGCTTCTCGTCTTTGTCCTTCTTCTTCAGAGGACACTACGTAGCATAGTGACCAAGTTCACTACATCCGAAGCACTTGATCTTTGAAACATCTTTCTTCTTCTTTCGTTGCTCCTGCTGCCCCTTAGATGTAAGGGTTGCATTCTCATCCTCCTCCTTTTGCTTCATCCCACTGCTGTTACTATTACTATCAAGTTTGCACTTGACTAAGTCTCTCCTCATCTCTTCCTGCTGAAGAGCGGCCCACATTCCCAAACTGGCAATCTCTCTCTGCCCAGGATGCTCTGGACAAACACTTGCCATTCCTCTAAGACTGAATTTAGGGCCAGCGTCACCATCTCAGTAGGCTGAGGTGTTGACCCCACAGCTGCCAACAAGTCTCGGATCTCCTGAAGCTTTGTAAGGAACGAATCAATGCGTTCCCCCTTCTGCATCTACATGGATCTCATCTTCTGCTCCAACTACATCTTCCATTGCTCGAAAGATCCTTCGTATAGCGTGGCCAATGCTTCCCACATCGTCGGGCAGTATCCTTGCCGGCAATGTGACACACTACGTGATCTCTCACTTCGTCGAGGATCAATCACTTGGCCTTTTCCATCTCAACCTTGTACTTCTTGAGCGGATCTGGATCCGCGGGTACAACTACCACACTGTCAATATAGGTTTTGAGATCGTGCTCATCCAGAAGGCATGAGATCCTTGCCTTCCAGATCACATAGTTGGATGCACCTTCCAACCGATCTTGATCTCGCAACCAATTAGCTGCCATCTCTGCCAACGAACTGTCGAACTGCCTCCTCTTTCTTTTGCGCAGCACTAGGCTAGCCTACGCACTCCCTGTTGGAGTTAGTAGATCTGCTCCTCTCTGCTGCTACTCAACAATAGAGAAATCGAATTCCCTGGCTAGGAATTCTTTGAGGAAGAAATTCCCTCAACAGTATCTCCTTCCTTCTGACGCTTTTCTGCCCCAACAACTACTGCAGAAAACTGCGTCTCACCAGAAACTGCCCTGCACTAAAGCTTCTGCTACGTTTCTCTCTCTGCCGCTGACAAATCTCGATTTGGAAATCTTTCCTCTTTGTCGACTCACTCAGAAAGAGATTTTCCACATAAATCTTGCCCTCCCAGCTTGGACTGTGCAATCCCTCTGGGGATTCAACTTGCTGCTTACGCAGCACTTCGACTTCCCTTCTTCTCTTCAACACTGGGCTCTTCCGGCTTTGCTCTCTTGCTTCACCTGCACTCTAATACCATGTGAAAATTTGGAAAACCCAAATTTGTACTGCAACAACTGATTAAGTTCCTTTTATTTGTTAATTATTGAACAAATTATTTACTGCATTCTACAACAAATACCGAAACTACTACACTGCAACTTTCACAAATTAAATTAAATGTGGAAACAAGAACTGAGAAAGAAAGAAATACACAACACATGACACCATAATTTTTGGACAAATGTCCCCGGAGAAACCCATTGCGGGAAAACCGATGCAGCAGCTGAGGGTTTGTATTATTAAGCAGTATTTTTCTAAATACAATCTTGGATGCCTTGCTGGCTATCCAATACAAAGAATCTGACTGGCAGAATATTAGTGAGAAATACCTCACACAATCACTGTGATCCGACACTGATCCAGGGCCTGGATGGCTGGCCCCACACTGGCTCTGCGTAGCTACTGCGTCAACCTACATAGTTCTGTGTCAACCTCTCTCGGATCTGCGTCACCTCTTCCCAGATCTCCTGTTGTCTGGAGATTTGAACTTCAGGCCTTCCGGTCTCACACCCCAGTTTCCTGCACTGAAACGCATCTCTCCTGGCTAGAATTCAAACTCCCTCTGAAGCTCTGTGTTGCCTGTGCTTGGCCTTACGCTACCCAATGTGGCCTCTGCATTGCCTCTTCTAGATCTCTCTCTGCCTCCTCTACGATCTATTCTCGGATCAGGAGACTCTCCAATTGGAACTATCCCTGCCCCTTACTGCAAAAAATCACTTCGATCTTTTCTCTAGCAACTACTGCACTACCCTCTCTGAGAAATTCGATCTCTTGATCTCTCTTCGATGTGTTTTCCAAATGTCCATCAAGCCTCCTCTTATAATCCTTCTATTGAGAAGCAACGGCCCAGATTAGATTCTAATCAATGGCTCAGATCATTTTGGCTTGATCATCGTCTTCTTCTAGAAGTTTCACCCACGGTTAGATTAATACCCTTTAATTATTTTAATTTCCTAAGTTTAGACTTGGGTCTCCATTAAAAATAATTAGTTATTTTAATAAAACTGTCTTCGCGTGGAATTTCTCAAAACTATTTCTAGGTATTGTGGAATACATGTGTCCAAGCCTCCTTGCAAATTTTGAGGCTTAGAGCACATCCAATGCTACCAGAAATCAACAACAACAACTATATATACAAGTATGAGGACTTCGCATAAACACAGTCAATGAACTCAGATTGATTTCAAAAAGAATTTCGTGAGACCTCTGAAACAAGTGCGGATATCTTAGGAATAATCTCAATGCAGATCTCAGTGAGTAAATTCGAGACATCTTCAATATAGCCACAGTTCTATGAAGAAACTCTGTGATATCACAGTAAGAAAGTTTAGTAATATCATAGTGAGGAAATTTGGTAATATCACAGTGAAGTAGTTCAGTGATATCACAATGAAGGAGTTCGGTAATATCATAGTAAAGAAACTCGGTGATATCACAGCAAAGAAGTTCAATGCCATCACAGTGAAGAAGTTCGGTGCTTGTGCTAGGAAGAAGTTTAGTGCTCGATGACAACACAATGATGAAGTCTCGGTGCAAACACAGTGATAAGGAGTCGGTGCAAGCACAGGGATGAGGTTGACTCGATGGATGGAGGTAGTCTTGAGTCTAAGTGGTAAGGGTTTTGGTCGTCCCATTTTTGAATCTACTGAAGGAAGAATTTTGACCAGGTTTTCCCCTAGAGTGGGGTTTTTCCCTAGCTGTGTGCCTACATCTTGTGTCTTCTATTTGTTGCTTGGCATTAGTCTTGATGATAAGAAAATGTAATTCGTAAGAACTAATAATAATAATGAAAACCATCACAATATAATGTCATAATAAGAGAAATCGTTTAACTAACACACTTTGGATTTCTCAACACCTACAGACCCCAGATGACCCTCCTTTATCATTTAGGATGTCCCAACCTTGGTGGACAATGAACCACCCTACCTTAAAAGGGGTATCCACTGCTACATCTCACACATCATGCTCTTACCCCTTGAGCCCCGAGCAGTTAATTAAAGAAAAATCATGAAAGGTAAAAGGCATATAAAGAAGGGTGGAAAAATCAAGGTCGAAGCACCACATGTACCATGATTGCTCCCTCCTATATATTATATACCCAAGTGTAGGCTTCCCTTTTACTAGTTACCCTTGTACGCCAACATGTGGCCCAGGGTTGCCCCTTTTCATTCCCTGCTCCATTCATATTTTTATCACATGCCACCACCTTTTAAAGGATGTACCTTGCACATATTATCCTCTTTAGATGCAGAAACCACCTAATGGGATACTTGGTTAACCTCATTTAGAGCTTGGAGACATTAGCACATGTCAAAGCCCATTATGGAAGGGCATGCCATTATGAAGGTCCCACCTATTGTCCATGGTTTGTAAGTTCTTTTACTCGATTTCCTTGATGAATTCTTGTACTAGAAGGCTAGGGATTGGATCTTATGCAAGATTCCAGGTGGTCTCCATCTTGGGTTTGGTCTCCCTAGACGGGGTCCTGAACCTCTAGACGGCTACATTGGCACATGTAGGGTGTCTATTGAGAGCCATGGACCTCCACAATATTAGACAACACTCCATGGATCCCCGGAGATGTTCAGAGATTGCTCAACACTCACCTATTCGATGAGGAAGATGCACTTGGTTCCCCTTTGCCCAACCAACCCCACAGTTGTACCATGCACTTGGCAGATGACCCAGGACTATGTTAATGTGGCATCACTTACACCATCATTTGATCCCTTACAGATGGTCTACAGGCATCTTCGACTTACTTGGAGACCCATGAGGTCACTTGTGCGCCGTCACAGCTATTGGGAGCACCACAAGTTTATTATGTGGAGAACAAGGGGCCAACCCCTTGTCCATTTCTTTGGGAAGTCCAATTCATCATTTTGGCACTTATGGACTTCATCAGGCCTCTTAGAGAGCCCAATGACATGCATTCTTGACTATTTGACCTTTTGGGAGGCTTATTATGTGATTTATGAGCTAGTTTGGTGGGCTTGTCACCAAAAGATAGTTATTTGCACATTATTTTAGTTGATGGGCTAATGTAGGCTCAAATTAGGTAATTCGAACTCCTAATGAGTGTATAAAGACGTGAAATCATTTTGTATCATCACTTGGATTGGATCATATTGTCTTGTGAGATCTTCATTATCTTTTGAGGATGATACTTTTTTGATGAATGGATTAATTTCGATGTTTGGTTATTCTTCTTTGTCTTGGAGCTTCTATGATTGGCATATCTTGGTGATTGGATATATTCTTCTTACATGTAAGTACTATGTTAATGCTATTTTGATTCTTTATGTTGTTGCATTCATGATATTGGGATTTTCGCTATTCTAGGGTTAATTTGTTGCTTTTCTTGGAATGAAATTGTGGAAATTAAATCTCTAAATAGTGTTGGATCATGATTGGGCCATGTTTGAATGAATGAATGTTTCTAGAGACATCCTTGTCTTGACAAGTCACCAAATATTGTTGAACAAAGTATAAATGACCTTGAAGCTACTTCCATTAAGCACTAATGCCCAATGAAGTTGTCTTTTAGGCCTCCTTAACAAGTGGAAATCAATCCAAACTCTAAATCTTCCATGACTCCATCTCTCCCAAAGGAAAAAGCATTGGTCCTCCTCTGGTGATCACTTTAAAGCTTATATCTTTTACCTTCACCTCTTTTTTTTAGGCCTAGCCTACATAGGTCACCTAGGGCATCAATTATCTCACAATCTAGCCATCAAAATACTTCAATTTTTGGTCCACAATTGCATGGGTGTGTCCTCAAGAAGCCCTCCAAATTTCATGAGATTCCAACGGTGGGATCTTGTGATATCACAATCCCTAGCTTGAAGACCAATTCTTGCCCTTGGTTTCCCTTAGGCTAGAAACCTCACTAGGATCCTTGCATTTCCTTTCATTGAAAATTCATTCCTTGATCCCTTTCCCCTCCCTAATTAGGTCAAGTATATCATTGGTTGCTAAATCCTATCCCCTTGAGGTAACCTCTGGTCCACTTACTCCCGTGTGGTCCCATGCACTATCAAGGTTAATTCTTCAAAAATCGCTTGGAACCAAAGTTTCCACAAGAATTCTAGGGCTTAGGGATCTCCTTTATAAGACACATCCTCAAAAGCTAACCCTTGAAATTCTCCCCAAGTGCTTCCTAGAGAGCCTTCCATCTTATCTTCCAAGACGAGCAAGCCACAATCTTAAGCCTCTCTTGTGATTAGGCTTCTAAGATCACCCTTCATCCTATCTTTGATCTATTCATCTTTTTGATCCTTATCATACTAGGTCTCCTCCCATCGGTGAAAGTCTGTAAAGAGTAGGGAGTCTTAGCTGAGGTGACAGTGGGTTAAGTCTCCATTGTTTCCCTTGATCTAGCAGTTGCCCCTTTAGGAGTCCCTTTTAGGCCCCCCTGCTAGTTCGAGTGGTAACATTTTGGGGTCATTTCCGGGGACACGAAACGTGTGTTTTGTTCCCCATACGACATATTGATATAACATTATTGGCGACTCCATTGGCAGAACGAAGCTCTAGTTCTTCATCAAACTTTAAGGTCGATGATTGTAGGGTGAAGCAACCATTTTTCTAGACATCTTTAAATTCACCCTGGCGACTCCTACATATTTTTCATATATACCTCAAATAGGTTGTCTTTCTTTGATAAATTTCCCACTTTGGACATTGCTAGCATCCTTAGGCATCTTAATCATGTCACGGGAAGGATGGTACGTAGGGTGCCCGTGTTTGATGGTGATCCACTCTCCGCAATTGACCACGTAGAAAGATTTAATGCACATGCTTCAAGAGAGAAGGTTGTTCACCAAGATGTCCTGATGTTATTGTTCATGGGATCTCTCGATGGTCATAACTCATGGTTGCATGGTCATGAACCTAGGAGTATCTCATCTATTGAAGAGTTCGTTGATGGCTTTCTTAGACATTTTCAAGTACACCCTGCATTAAGCATCCAAGAGGAAGCCTTCATCGAGCATCATCAAGACATTGAGAATCTAAGTAATGAGCAAGAAGACAAGACCTCCTTGGGTCCACGTGATGAAAAGGATGATTTTGAGGACATGTGTGTTGGGAAGAATAAACCTATGGAAAGTGAAGTTGAGACTAACCTTACCTTTCTCAAGGATAGTACTCCCGATGATTCTCCTTTTGAGAACCTTGAGGAAGGTTATCCCATTAGCCCCTTAGAAGATGACATTGGAGATTATTTCCATATTGTAAAAGAGAAATGGGAATTTGTTGGCCCTCAATTTGGCAGTGCTCCCATTTATGACACCGATAAGGAGGATGAGGTTGAGAGTGGTCCTCCCTTTCTTTCGAGCATTATTTATGAGGACATATCCATCGATACCCTTGGGAAGGAGGATTATAACTTTCCCTTGCATGAAAAGGAGCAATTGGAGATGATTGATTCTCCTTTCTAGGAAGACCCTATCTTTGATACCAACAAGGATAGGATTAATAAGGCCCTTGCTCATACCTACCTTCCTTATGATTCTAGGAGTATATTCAAATCACTTGAGCCTCAAGAGTTAGATTTTCAGGAAAGGGGTCCCTTTGAGACTTCACTTTCCCCTTTGCCCTTTTCTATTGTTCATCATCTTGAGTCTTCATCAAGTGATTCCCTCACCCCTTGTCATATGATCTCAAGTGACTGTGAGCCCTTTCCCCCTTCCGAGTATAGTGTCAAGGAAGAGCCCATCATTGATTATACTTTACCTCCTTGGACACACCCTCAAGGTTTTGATCACTCCATGACCTCCCCTCTCCAATGTGACCATCACCTTGAGCAACCTATTTGTTGCACTCCTTCTTTCCCTCACCCTTCGTTCCCCTCTCATCACAACCTTGTGGCATCTACAAAGCATAATATTATAAACAATGATTGTGATAAGGAGTTCTTGAGAGTGATCATTCATTCCACCATTGTGTACTTAGAAGGAAAGCCTGGGACTTCTAGATTGACCTATTTTCTTTCTCTTAGGACTTCCCTTTACCTCGAGTGGAGATCATGTTTTCCCGCCTCCCACCCACTTCATCCTCCATGTGACTATGTCCACATTCGATTTGGGAGTTGCTACATGAGTAATCATACTGGCAGGCATATGTATATTGATGTGATGATATGTTGGTTGCACTGGCTTTATGATTACACTTAGTATTAGCCTTACTATATGCATGTTAGGATAGGATGCATTGCATGCTCATTTTCTCATTAGAACTAACATCATATGATATTTCTCATGGTAGATTAGCTGCATTTAAATTGAAATTTGTATGTTTTGTTTTTTTGTTGAATTTATGGCCTAAGCTAAGCATGGGTGATCATAAGACACCGTGAAAAACATGTTGCCCCATGGGGTTAATCATTGATATGTGCAGGTAACAGGTCTACGGTAACCAAGAGATTGTTGGGGTTCTCGTGACCTCCCATTCGAATAGCTTCCACTTCGAGAGAGATTACGTCCCAGTTGGAACCAGATGTTACCCATCATTTTGTGGGTGATTATCACTAGGAGAATTTTTTTCTCCAAGACAGTTCTCAACAGGCAACCAGCAGCCCCTTGCAGCCACCAACTAGCTCGTTGTGCCACTTCTCCACCACCTAAGCCAGCCATGTGGTCCCTCACCCATCTACCATGATTGTATGTTCAAAGGTGGGCGTCCCGAACCTAAAGGTATTCCTTGTCATTTGGTAATTGAGTATTGTAGTTTGATTATCATGAACACTAATGGGCATGGATTAATGGAGGGATTCGGCGGAAAGAATGGGCTAGGTTTGTGCTCGTCCCCTAAACCCCTTTTGGATGTTAACCTTGGATTCTAGTCCCGTGGGATCTCTTTTACTGATCCTTTGGCTTTAAGGATGGTACTTCATGGGAAACCATGATTTTGGTTGCATGGTCCAGCTCCCTCATCCACATATATTACCCCCCTTCCACTCAATATAACCCCATTCATCATTTCTCCCACTTGTGTCCACATAGGGTTAGCTTTCCCCTTCCCCTTGCCCACACCTTGGGTCGAGCCTGGAATGATGCCCTGGAGGTTGATGCAGCTAAAAAGAAAAGTAAAAGCATAATTGGCCACATTCAACAGGAAAATGTACCACAAAATGCAAAATATGGCCAGGAAAAATACATTTAGCTTATGGGAAAAAGTCAATACATGAGCTCTACCCCATCATCATGGCCATCACCCTGATTCCTACAGGCCCTAGATGAGCCTCCTTTATCGTGTAGGAACCCATGATTGTCCCAACCCCTAGTGGGCAATGAACCGCCCTACCTTAAAAGGGGTATCCACTACTACATCACACACATCATGCTCTTACCCCTTGAGCTGCGAGCAGTTCATTAAAGAAAAATCATAAAAGGCAAAAGCCATATAAAGAAGGGTGGAAAAATCAAGGTATGGGCACCTCATGTACCACGATTTCTCCCTCCTGTACATTATATACCCAAGTGTGGGCTTTCCTTTTACTAGCTACCCTTGTACCCCAACATGTGGCCCAAGGTTGCCCCTTTTCATTCCCTACTCCATTCATCTTTTTATCACATGCTACCACCTTTTAAAGGATGTACCTTGGACATAAAATCCCATTTAGAAGCAGAAACCACCTAATGGGATACTTGGTTAACCCCATTTGGAGCTTGGAGACATTAGCGCACGCCAAAGCCCATTATGGAAGGGCGTGCCATTATGAAGTCCCCACTTGTTGTCCATGGTTTGTAAGTTCTTTTACTCAATTTCCTTGTGACTTCTTGTATTGGAAGGCTAGGGACGCATTGGATCTTATGCAGGGTTGCAGGTGGTCTCCATCTTGGGTTTGGTCTCCCTATACGGGGTCCTAACTCTCCAAAGGGCTACATTAGCACATGTAGGATGTGTGTGGAGAGCCATGGGCCTCCATAGCATTAGACAACACTCCATGGATCCCAGAGATGTTCAGATATTGCTCGACATTCACCTATTGGACGAGGAAGATGCACCTGGTTCACCTTTGCTTAGCCAGCCCCACAGTTGTACCATTCACTTAGCAGATGACCCAGGACTTGTATGTTGATGTGGCATCACTTACACCATCACATGAGCCCTTAGAGATGGTCTACAGGCATCTTAGACTTACTTGGAGACCCATGAGGTCACTTGTGTGCCCTCAGAGCCATTGGGAGCACCACAAGTTTATTATGTGGAGAACAAGGGGCCAAGCCCTTGTCCATTCTTTGGGAAGTCCAATTCATTATTTTGGCACTTATGGACTTCATCATGCCTCTTAAAGAGCCCAACGACATGCATTTTTTATTATTTGACCTCTTTGGAGGCTTATTATGTTGTTTATGAGCAAGTTTGGTGGGCTTGTCACCAAAAGACAGTTATTTGCACATTATTTAAGTTGATGGGCTAATGTGGGCTCAAATTAGGTAATTCGAACTCCTAATGAGTGTATAAATAGGAGAGTCATGAATTCATTTTGTATCATCACTTGGATTGGATCATATCTTCTTGTGAGATTTTCACTATCTTTCGAGGATAAGACTTTTTGGATGAATGGATGAATTTCGATGTTTGGTTATGCTTCTTTGTCTTGGAGCTTCTATGATTGGCATATCTTGGTGATTGGATATATTCTTCTTACATGTAAGTACTATGTTATGCTATTTTTATTCTTTATGTTGTTGCATTCATGATATTGAGATTTTCGCTATTCTAGGGTTAATTAGTTGCTTTTCTTGGAATGAAATTGTGGAAATTAAATCTCTAAATAGTGTTGGATCATGATTGGGCCATGTTTGAATGAATGAATGTTCCTAGAGACATCCTTGTCTTGACAAGTCACCAAATATTGTTGAACGAAGTATAAATGACCTTGAAGCTACTTCCATTAAGACCTAATGCCCAACGAATTTGTCTTTTAGGTCTCCTTGACAAGTGGAAATCAATCCAAACTCTAAATCTTTCATGACTCCATCTCTCCCAAAGGACAAAGCATTGGTCCTCCTCTGGTGATCACTTTAAAGCTTATTTCTTTCACCTTCCCCTCCTTTTCTAGGCTTAGCCTACATAGGTAACCTAGGGCATCAATTATATCACAATCTAGCCATCCAAATACTTCGATTTTGGTCCACAAATACGCTAGTGTGTCCTCAAGAAGTCCTCCAAATTTCATGAGATTCTGACAGTTGGATCTTAAGATATCGCAAGTCCTAGCTCAAAGACCAATTCTTGCCCTTGGTTTCCTTTAGGCTAGAAACGTCACTATGATCCTTGCATTGCCTTTCATTGAAAATTCATTCCTTGATCCCTTTCCCCTCCCTAATTAGGTCAACTATCATTGGTTGCTAAATCCTATCCCTTTGACCTAACCTCGGGTCCACTTGGTCCCATTTGGTACCATGCACTATCAAGTTTAATTCTTCAAAGATCGCCTAGAACCAAAGTTTCCACCAGAATTCTAGGGCTTAGAGATCTCCTTTATAAGACACATACTCAAAACCTAACCATTGAAATTCTCCCCAAGCCCTTACTAGAGAGCCTTCCATCTTGTCTTCCAAGACAAGCAAGCCACATTCTTGAGCCTCTCTTGTGAATACGATTCTAAGATCACCCTTCATCCTATCTTTGATTTATTCATCTTTGTGATCCTTTTCATACCGGGGCTCCTCCCATCGGTGAAAGTCCATAAAAAGTAGGGAGTCTTAGCTGAGGTGACAGTGGGCTAAGTCTCCATTGTCGCCCTTGATCTAGTAGTTGCCACTTTAGGACTCCCTTTTAGGCCCCCCAGCTAGTTTGAGTGGTAACAGGACACTCTCACCCCAAGTCATCTCATAGGGGAGCATACGCCTTCCACCCTATGTCAAGCAATAGGCGAGATATAATATCTCATCCATCCTATTGCCTACTGATCTTCCCAACAATGACCCTCAAGATTCATGTGGTAGAACACCTGCATCTGTAGTTTGAGCGGGATGCCACTTACCATAAATAGTAAGGATCACGCCTAACTCAAGCAGCGAGCACCCATGGGCCAGATGGGTGGGAAAGACAGATGCCAACTGGGGTATACTCTACATAGACCAAGATAGGGGAGCATGCGTCTTCCACCCTATGGGTGACAAATAGGGGCGATACCTTATTGTCCAGAGATCCCTCAACCCCAAGAGCCGCACGGCTCAATTCCTCACCCTGGAAGCTCAAATGGGGGGTGGAGCTAGCTTAGTGTCCTTGATGAGCCATAATCTTTGTAGATCAGAAACATATCAACGTGCTCATATCTGATACTTGCTTAAATAGTTCACTGAAAAGTTCAAGCATACTGCCTAATGCATTACCAAGAGCAGCAATCCTTTGTTTTCTTGTTCATGCAGGACATCAAATCAAATATTATGTTAGAACAAATACATGACATAAAAGGATACCTATTCTTCCTTTCTCCCTCTCACAGAGGTAGCAGCCACAAGCCTAAGCTTGTCTCATATCTTAGTACATTCTCAAAGCATGAAGATATCATAGTCCCAACAATATATGGGATTTTTTGCCAATCGGATCCCACTCTACAATGTATCATTGTCGTGTGCCTAATTTCCTCAAACAACTCTCCAAAGAGCTTTCTCAACCAAACTGTCCAACAACTAGCCATACTAACAACAATATACTCAACCTCGGTCGTGCTTAAATCTACAAAGTTCTATCTCATCCAAATATCATGGAAGATCCCAAGATAAAACAACACCTAGATGTGCTCTTCCTATCAATAATGCTTTCTAGCCCAGTCAACATTAGTGTATCCATGCAGTCATACATCTCTGGAAGTATATCTCATACCAAGATTGAAAGTCTCATGCAAATGTGCTTGTCGGCAACACAATGTGTATGAAGCGGCTCAATCATCAATTGACTCAAGTTGTTCACTGCAAAACATATATCTAAATGGGTGTTCACAAGGAACATCAATGCTTCAATCAACTGTCGGTTGCCAAGTCAAGTTCAGCAATATCTATGCATAACTTCTTGAAATTTCAATTCCATCGGGTTTTCAAGGATTTGCATTCCATCATGCCAAATAACTTCACAACATCTTTTCATTTTCCAAACTTCTAATCCTAGAAAGCAGTGCACCATGCCAAGGTCTTCATCTCGATCTCAGAGGCCAACTCCTCATCAGAGGCTCATTACCTGCTAAGAATAGATCGTCAACATATAAAACCAAAATCAAAGGCATAACTTGGACCACTTTGAAGTAGAGGTTTGGATCGGCACATCTTCCAAGCTTTTCCAGGTAACTGTCAATGTGGACATACCGGGCTTGGGAAGCTTGCTTCAAACCATACAATGTTTTCTACAAACATAATACTGACCAAATGAATATACTCAGCCTCTAACAAATCAATACTGTGTGATCAAATTAACCAAGTCTACTTATCAAGCCTTAAATGTCAAATCAAAGGCATAAAAGTTCCTGCTAATATCACTGTCAAACTCTTCAAACCAGGTGCCAGGTAGAGCTCATACCAAAATACCAAGTTACAACCTTATCTATTGTCATGTCAACAATTGTCATTTACCAAGCAATATCAAGCCAAATTTTATCAAGCCATCCTCGTGATCATAATATGAATCATTTATGTCCCTAGATGTAAATGCATACACCAAGGATAAGTCATATAAGTTCCATCCATTCATTGTGAGATCACTGCATATTGAATCATAATTGTTTACACTTCAACCAATGTGTGAATACTAATGATGCCAAATACAAGATCAATACTGAATACGAATATTAATCACTGAGAGTTACTATGCCCATACTGTCATGCCACATCAAGGCAAATCACCATTGCGAAATCTTATCAAAACCCTAACTTGTTATCACTGTGAATTCAATCAATCCATAAGCCAAAACATATCTATGAATTATCAATCATCTAGTCAAAATTCCAATACTGCTCATCTATGTTAAGTCAAGTCAATCAGCCAAATCTTGTCAAATCCTTGCAACTTTTACCAGATATTGTCATATACTAGCTCAAATAAAGACAAATAACATACTGATTTGTGGACCCATTTGTGAAAATTCGGTGACCTCGAATCCTACTGTAGCAACTGATTAAGCTTCTTCTATTTGTTAAATAAACTAAACAAATTATTTACTGTGTTCTATGGTAAATATCAAATCTAATAAACTACAGTCTTCACAAAATAAATACTGCGGAAACAAAACACTGCATAGGAGAGAAATAAACACACACAATTACACCCTTTTTTTGGACCAATGTCCCCAGAAAAACCCAACTTGGGAAAATCGGTGCAACAGCTGAGGGTTTTATTATTATGCAGTAGTAATCTGAGTACAAATCATTTGATGCCCAAACTGGCTATCTGATATAGAGAATAAATTGGCAAAGAGGTAGTGAGAAAAATCTCACACTGTCATTGGCGATCTGAATCTGATCTGTGCTCTGGATGACTAGCCCCACGCTGCCTCTACGTCAGCCTACGCAGATCTTCGTCACAACCTATAGGGACTGCATCAACTCCTCCTCTGATCTTCTGCTGGATGGAAACTTGACCCTCTGGCCCTTCAGTCTCACGCCCCGGCTTCTAGCACTAGATCTCGATTACTCCTCAGCAGAATTTCGGACTCCCTCTAAAGCACTGCGCTGCCTCTCTGAACCTCTCTCTGCCTTCTCTACCTTGCACTCTCCAGATCTGGAAAAACTCTCCTCCGGTCTACTATCCCTGCCCCTCTCTCACTGCTTCGAATTTACTGAATCACTTCTGGCAACTCATGGCTGCTACACAGGAAATCGACTTCCCAACAAAATTGAACTACACAAATGTGTTCTCCAAGTGCCCATTGAACTCCTTATAATATCTCGTTGGAGCACCAACAACCAAGATTAGAACATAATAAACAGCTAAGATTAACTGGGAGTTGATCCTCGTCTTCTTCTAGAAGATCCGCACCTTATTTAATTAATACTCTTTAATTAACCAGATTTCCTAAGTTTAGACTTAGGGAACCATTTAAAAAGGTTAATTATTTTAATTAAACCATCTCTAGGTGGAATTTTCCAAAACTATTTTTGGGTATTGGAGAATGCATATGTCTTAGCCTCTCTGCAAAATCTCGAGGCAAGAGCACATTCGATGTTACAAAAAACAACATTCCCTCTTAGCGAGGAATGTGCTCTAGTCCTGCAACCCATTGAAGCATCACTCTGTCTCTGCACCATCTCCTGATGCGCTGCTGATGTCTGGCTCTACTGCCCACCAACTACTGCGCAACTCTTATTGTTGCATCCCTGTTGCTGCTAGCCCTGCTGAATTGCTACCAACACTGCATCTGCACTGCAACCCTCTCCAACTGCTATTGATGTACCTGCAACAACTGCAACGAAAACGTATCCAAAACACTGAACCAACTGTGGTCAGTATTATGCATCCGTCATCCGAGTTCTGACTACTACTAGCCTCTGCATTGTCACTGAAGCCTCTACGTTGTTGTTGACTCTGCACTGTGCCAACTGCACTGCCGCCAACTCTGCTTTGCGCTGCTTAGTCTCTGACCTGCTACTAGCTACTACATTTGTCACTTTCGCACCTAACTGCACCAATTGTCACTGGTCCATCCTGCTACTGTTGACTATGGGCTCTCATAGCAAGGCCTTGATCCAAGAGGTGGAATCCTCAAGGATCCTTCCCATCTTGTAGCTCTCTGGGGCTACAACTCCAGATCACCCCACCTCACCCCTAGAGGCATCTCGGCAATCATGGCCAACTCTTCCTCCAATCTGAAGGACAGCCTGTCGATCTCAGCAGATGCAGCCTGTTGATCTTGCTTCTCCTCTTTATCCTTCTTTCTAAGAGGACACTAAGTGTTGTAGTGACCTAGCTCACCACACCTAAAGCACTTGATCTTTGTAATGTCCTTGTTTCTTCTACGTTGCTCTTGCTGCCCCTTTGATGCAAAGGCCACATCCTCCTCTTCCTTCACTTGCTTCGTCCTGCTCCTGCTCCTGCCACTAATGGTGGCCTTCACCAGATCACACCTCATCTCTTCTCGCTGCAGATCAGCCCACACGCATTCCCAATCTTGCAGTTTTTCTCTGCCCATGATACTCTGAACGAAAACTTGCCAATCTTCAGAAAGGTTATTCAGCGCTAATTGTAGAAACTCTGTAGCTTGGGGCGTTGATCCTACTAAAGCCAGCTGATCCCGGACATCCTTAAGCCTAGTAAGGAAGGGGTCTACACGCTCCCCTTTTTGCATCCTCATGCATCTCAGCTTCTCCTCAAGGTACATCTTCCGCTGCTCAGAAGATCCTTCGTACAACATAGCTAATGCCTCCCACATCTGTCGGGCAGTATCTTTGCCAGCTATATGGGATACCACATGATCTCGAACCCCGTCGAGAATAAACCTCTTAGCTCTCGCCATCTCCTTCTTGTACTTCTTGAGCAGATTTGCATCGGCGGGTACAGCTACCACACTATCGACATAAGTTTTGAGATCATGCTCATCTAGAAGACAGGAAATCCTAGCCTTCCAAATCACATAATTGGAGGCTTCGTCCAACCGATCTTGATCTCTCAACCCATCTAATGCCATTTTTCATGAAAAAGTCGAATTGCTTCCTCTCCTCCTTTGCACAGTTGCTACCCAGTTACTCAAACTCCCTTTTGGAGTGAGAAATCCCACACACAAATACTGCTACTCTGCTAGGAAAAATTCGAACTTCTTGGCTAGAAGTCCTCTGAGAAAGGAATTCCCTCATTGTGTGCTCTTCTCTCCTTCTGACGCTATTCTGCTAGCTACTGCTGCAAAATAACTGCGTCCTAGTTGAAGATCTGCTCTGCAAAGAAAAATACATTGCTCCCTTCTACCTCCGAAAAGCTTTGATCTAGAAAATCGAATTTCTCTATCGACTCACTTAGAGAAATCGATTTTTCCTCAAAACTCGACCTCCCTGGCCCAAGGACTACGTTGCCTCTGGGTTTTTGAATTGTTGCCTACACAGAAATTCGAACCTCCTTCTCTTCTCCTGCTCTGAGCTCTCCAGCTTACATTCTATGCTCTGGTACCATGTGGAAATTCGGTGACCCCGAATCCTACTACAACAACTGATTAAGTTTCTTCTATTTGTTAAATAAATTGAACAAATTATTTACTATGTTCTACGGTAAATATTGAAACTAATACTACAGCCTTCACAAAATAAATACTGCAGAAACAAAATACAGCACGGGAGAGAAATAAACACACACACACAATTACACCGTTGTTTTTGGACCAATGTCCCTGGAAAAACCCAACTTGGGAAAACCAGTGCAGCAGCTGAGGATTTTATTATTATGCAGTAGTAATCTAAGTACAAATCATTGGATGCCCAAACTGGTTATCCGATACAGAGAATAAACTGACAAAGAGGTAGTGAGAAAAATCTCACATTGTCACTGGCGATCTGAATATGATCCAGGCTTTAGATGGCTAGCCCCACGCTGCCTCTGCGCGGCCTTTGCGTCAGCCTACACAGATCTGTGTCACAGCCTCTAGGGATTGCGTCACCTGACCCTCTGGCCCTCCGATCTGACACCTCAACTTCCAGCACTAGATCTCGACTGCTCCTCAATAAAATTTCAAACTCCCTCTAAAGCACTACGCTGCCTCTCTAAACCTCTCTCTGCCTTCTCTACCTTGCACTGCGCGAATTTCCAAAAACTCTCCTCTGGTCTACTATCCCTGCCCCTCTCTCACTGCTTCGACTTTACTGAATCACTTCCAGCAACTCATCGCTACTACACAGGAAATCGACTTCCCAACAAAATTGAACTACACAAGTGTGTTCTCCAAGTGCCCATTGAACTCCTTATAATCTCTCATTGGAGCACCAACGGCCAAGATTAGAACATAATCAATGGCTAAGATTAACTGGGGTTGATCCTCATCTTCTTCTAGAAGATTCGCACCAGATTTAATTAATACCCTTTAATTAACCAGATTTCCTAAGTTTAGACTTAGGGAACCATTTAAAAAGGTTAATTATTTTAATTAAACCATCTCTAGGTGGAATTTTCCAAAACGATTTCTGGGTATTGGATAATGCATGTGTCTTAGGCTCTCTGCAAAATCTCGAGGCAAGAGCACATCGGATGCTACAGAAATCAACACTATTTTCTAAAGAGGTCTTGCTATCAAACAACCTTCATTTTGATCCCTGCAACAAGTCAAACATCATGACTAGTCAAACATCATGATCCCATTTTGGTGGGTAACAAGTCCAAAAATAAGCATAGTACTAATGACTAGTAAATACTATTAGGTAGAATCATCAATATCCTCATCCTCCTCATCTTTAGAATAACTAGACTATATAGTAAGATTACAGCTTGATTCCCATTACCCTGAAGGTAGTGATACCACTTGTTGTGGAAATCAGTCCTAGTCCAATCCGAAAAAGGTATTCATTGTCAAATGTTGATGCCCAACTCTCCACAACCCATTTGATGAGGTAACAAAGTCATCCAAGACTATGTTTCTTGATTCAAGGGTGTCTTGTTCAGCAATTGGTTGCCCCTCAACCTAAGTTTGTATTGAACATAAACCATAGCATTCAACTATTTTTGCTCCAAATGGTTCCACTTCTTGATGTGTATATGCTCAAAAAGGCTCCAACTTTGTTCACACCCAGAAGCACTACATCTCTAGCTCAATATCCAAATTGCAAATTTTTGCAAATTAGGGCACTGGCCACTAAACTATTGCCACAAATAGGATGCAATAAGAATTGAAGGCAAAAAAGATTTAGCAAGTGACTTTGAAACTTTGACTCAACTTTTGCAATGAATAACATTATTTGAAAACTTTGAAACTGTTACCCAATGGATCCTTTGTTCTTCTTCATATCACCACAAACATGCCAAAGGTACCAATACTCTCACTGAAATGCAAAAGTTTGCTATGTATCTCATTTGGTAACTTTGGATTAGGGACCATGTGCTAAATGCATTTGTAAAATCCCTCTTTTACTACCCCATTTGCTTCAAAATCTTTTGTATAATGGTGTCTTCAAATTTCAGAAGACAAAAAATATTCATCAATTAAATTTGAATATTTAGCTAAGCTTTTGTAATGAATAACAAAACTTAGAAACTTTGAAATTACGTACCTTGGGTTTAAGTAATAGTGAGTTGCATGTAAAAGTTTAAACTTAAGAGGGTAGTTTGTTCCATCTTTCATCAATGAGTCTCCATAGAGGAAGATACTTCTGTCTTTTATCCCCATATGTTTACTTTATTGCCTCTTTGACCTGATCCATTGCTTCATAAACAGAATCCATCGCGGGGCTTATCCTCGTCTGATGTGGCATTTAACATTTAGTAACACACTCAGCACCTACATCATGTTGATCACTTTGGGTCAGTTGTTAATTATGCCCACAATTATGGCCCCTTGAATATATTCCCTAGTGGAGAGGATGCAGTCCAAGATCTACTTGCAGCCTCTGCACTAGCAAGGCATGATTTTAATGCTTCAACAAAAGGATCAAGCCTTTCACTGCCATCCTTTAAACCTCTTCAAAACCTAACAAACTTGCAGTTTTAGGAGTTTGAATCTGCTCACACGCTGAGCCCTTCAATTCAGCCTTAAACCAAACACGAGCTTGCAAATATCGAAAGCTTCATCATAAAATGCTAATAAATAAGGACCACTCTTGCACCCCAGAACTCTCTTTGGGGTTCCTCTAGGGTTACCCCACATATTGGTGGGTAACAGGTCCCTAGTTGCAACTTGCATCACACAGCATCATACAGAACTAGTAAATTTGGTGTCCTAAAGGTTGGTTCAGTAATGTTCTAAAACCACTAACAGAATTGGTTTTCTCTCAAAACCAGTCAAACCAACAGGTTCCACCAGCTCCAATCCAATTCTGATAACACTGGCCTTCACTCCACCTATTGGCATGTTATGGTTAAGGCCATCCAAATGTCCCTAAAGAATACAAAAGCAATGGATATGAAAAGCTAGAACCACATTTATAAACAAGCAAGACTCCAAAGTTCAAAGAGATCCATGACAGTTTACATATGAGTGGGCCGATAATCAGGTATCCATTATATCTAACAAATGAAAAAATGTTAAAAACCAACATTTGATAAATGTTCTTAACCTATTGGTTAGTGGTGTAGTCTTCCTTATAGCCCATGACTCCTCATCATATGTTGCATCTTCTCAAACATTGTAGACTTCCTTCTAAGAACCATTAATGAGGCTAGTTCATCGGACCAAGGTTACTTGGGAGCGGGAGCGGGAGCGACATTTTCAGAAGCTCCCTGTTTGGGAGCGATTCCAAGAGCATTTTATATATATATATATATATATATATATATATATATATATATATATATATATATATATTATATATATATATATATATATGTGATGCATATATGTCAACAAAAGCATGTAGAATGATGAATTAGATATAAAAAAACATAAAATACGTAGATTGAACCATATAACAACAATCATCTAGAAGTTATAATCTGTGAAAATTCCTAGATCTAACAATCTCAGGAATCCTACTGCGACCAACTGAATCTACTTCACCTAGATCGTAAATTACATTAGAAACTTATTTCAGATTTCTTCTTGAAACATTGATGTAAATTACTGAAGCAACCTACATCAAATTAAATATGATTTTGAAACATAGAAACTGAGCAAGGAAATACAAACACATAGGACACTGTTATTTTTGGAAAAATGTCCCCGAAAAAACCCAACTTGGGAAAATCGGTGCAGCAGTGAGGGTTTTATTTTATTATGCAGCAGTGAAACCTGAGTACATATGTGGATGCCCAACTGGCAATCCAAACAGCAAGAAAATCTAGCAGAGATATTCCCTAAGCAACCCCGGCACTCGTGTTGCCTACGCTCGCATTCCTGCACTTGTGCGTTCCTGCACTTGCACGTTCCTGCACTCGCACATTCCTGCACTCGCACGTTCCTGCACTTGTGAGTTCCTGCATTAGGAATAACTCAGCCTCTTTCTACTGCCTCTCTGGGTCTGGAAATCTTCCTCTGGATCACTGTCCATGCCCCTCTACTACAAAAGATGCCTTTGATCATAATTTCCACCTAAGAACTTCTGAGTTCAGAAATTCGATCTCTTGATCTCTCGGTGTATTTTCCAAATGACCCTCAAGCCCCTTCTTATATCTTCCTATTGGACAACCAACAGCCTAGATTAACTCCTAATCAAAGGCTCAGATCATTTTGACTTGATCTCCGTCTTTATCTAGAAGATTCACCCACAATTAGATTAATACCCATTAATATTTTAATTTTCCTAAGTTTAGACTTAGGAACTCCATTAAAAATATTAATTATTTTAATATAATCGTCTCTAGGTGGAATTTCCCAAAACGGTTTCTGGGTTCTTTGGAATGCATGTGCCCAAGCCTCCCTGCAAAATTTGAGGCTTATAGCACATCTGATGCTACCCTAAATCAACACTCCCTCTTAGCGAGGAATGTACTCTAGAAATATATTGCTCTGACTCTGAAGCATCGTCCTCTGCGCTACTGATGTCTGACATGTTGTCCACCAACTACTGCGATGTTGTTGCTACTGTATTGTTGCCTTTGACACTTCCACTGCTAATGCTACTTTTGTACTACAGTTTCCTCTCAAATGTTGCATATGTTATGCTGCTAGCACTGTCACTGCTAACATTGCATCTATACTACAACTCAGTTGTTGAGAGAAGCAACTGAAAACACCCAAAACTGGATAAGTATCCCATGGATACACCTTGATGATGAAATCCTAACTGCTGCTAGTCCCACACAGTGTTTTGAAGCCATTGCGTAACTCCTCCATCCCGCTACTACTGATCATGGGCTCCCGTAGCAAGGTGATGATCCAAGAGGTGGGCTCCTCAAGTATCTTGCCCATCTGTAGCTCTATCGAACTACAGTTCTATATCAGCCCACCTCCCTCCTAGAGGTATCTTGGTTGTCATGGTGAACTCCTCCTGTTCGATCTTTGTGGCTGCAACCTTAGGATCGTGCTTCTCATCCTTGTCCTTTTTCTTCAAGAAACACTGGAATGCATAGTGGCCCATCTCGCCACATCTGAAACACTTCACCTTGGAGACGTCCTTCTTTCGTCTTTGTTGTCTCTACTGCCCCTTCGATGCAAGGGCTACGTTATCCTCCTCCTCTACTTTAGGCTTCGACCCACTACTGTTATTGCTTCCGTCAAGTTTGACCTTGACCAGGTCTCTCCTCAGCTCTTCTTGTTTTAGATATGCCCACATCTCATCCCAATTAGGCTATGCTACTCTGCCCAAGATACTCTGGACAAAGACTTGCCACTCATCTGAGACAAAATTTAGGGCCAATCTTACTAACTCCAAATCTTGAGGTGTATGCCCCATAGCCGATAACTCATCACGAGTCTCCTTTAGCTTCGTGAGGAATGGATCCACACGTTCTCCCTTCTGCATTTGCGCAGATCTCAACTTTTGTTCCAAGTACATCTTCCGCTGCTCAAAAGATCCCTGATACAATGTGGCCAAAGCATCCCACATCTCCTTAGCAGTTGCTCTGCTAGCAACATGGCACACCATGTGATCCTTGACTCCATCCAGGATCATCCTCTTGGCCTTTGCCATTTCAGCGCTGTACTTCTTCAGTGGATCTGCATCCGCAAGGATAGCTACCACACTATCAACATACGTCTTGAGGGCATGCTCATCTAGAAGGAAGGACATTCTAGCCTTCCAGATGATGTAGTTGGAAGCTCCGTCCAACCTGTCCTGATCCCTCAAGCCACTAGTTGCCATATCCTCCGAAAATTGTCAAACAACTCCCTCTTTCTCTTTACTACGTGACTTCTAGGCTGGCTTACGCACTCCCTGATGGAGTTGGTAAGTCTGTTGCTCAGCAAATGAGAAACACTGATTTCCTCGACAAGAAATCATTGAGGAAGTATTCCCTCACTATGCGATCTGCTTCCTTCTTCCTACGGCTTTTCTACCCAGCATTCAGCTTGCAGAAAACTGCATCCCTCTAGCTCTACGTTGATGCTCTGCATGGTTCCCTCTGCCTTGGCAAATTCTCGATCTAGCAGTCTTACCTCTCTACCAGATCACTCAGAGAGAGACACCCATGAAAATATAGCCCTCCTGGATAGAACTGTGCAATCCCTCAAGGGGTTCAAACTGTTGCTTGTTGCAGCAAATTGGCCCTTGCTTCAGTGCTAGATCTGCTCTTCCTGTTTCACATCAACAGCTCTGATACCATGTGAAAATTCCTAAATCTAACTCTCAGGAATCCTAATGCAACCAACTGAATCTACTTCAACTAGATCATAAATTACATTACAAAATTATTTCAGATTTCTTTTTGAAACATTGAAGTAAATTACTGAAGTAGCCTACAGCAAATTAAATATGATTCTGAAACATAGAAACTTAGCAAAAAAATACAAGCACATAGGACACCGTTATTTTTGGACAAATGTCCCCGGAAAAACCCAACTTGGGAAAACCAGTGCAGCAATGAGGGTTTTATATTATTATGCAGCAGTGAAACCTGAGTACATATATGGATGCCCAATTGGCAATCCAAATAGCAAGAAAATTTGGCAGAGATATTCCCTAAGCAACCTCGGCACTTGTGTTGCCTGCACTCGCATTCCTGCACTTGCGCGTTCCTGTACTTGCACGTTCCTGCACTCGTGTTCCTGCACTGGAAATAACTCAGCCTCTTGCTATTGCCTCTCCGGATCCAGAAATCTTCCTCCGGATCATTGTCCCTGCCCCTCTACTGCAAAAGATCTCTTCGATCAAAATTTCCTCCTAAGAACTTCTCACTTCAGAAATTTGATCTCTCGGTCTATTTTCCAAATGACCCTCAAGCCCCTTCTTATATCTTCATGTTCGACAACCAACGACCTAGATTAACTCCTAATCAAAAGCTCAGATCATTTTGACATGATCTTCGTCTTTATCTAGAAGATTCACCCACAATTAGATTAATACCCATTAATATTTTAATTTTCCTAACTTTAGACTTAGGAACTCCATTAAAAATATTAATTATTTTAATATAATCGTCTCTGGGTGGAATTTCCCAAAACGGTTTCTGGGTTATTTGGAATGCATATGCCCAAGCTTCCCTGCAAAATTTGAGGCTTAGAGCACATCCGATGCTACCCCAAATCAACATAATCTTCATCAACCACATCCACAAGTTAGTAACATAGTAACATCCAACATATTGAGTCTCATGATTCATCATCTTAAAGTTTCAAGCTTTCAAAATTCAATATATAACATTTATCATCATTGATCACCAATGCTATACTTGTAAGCTAAGTGTAATCATTACAACAAATAATATCTAACATGAAATGAAACGTTATAAAATGAAATGAAATGAGTCAATAGTTATAAAAACCACTAGAAACTAGAAAAGACAAGTAAATCATTTATCTATTGCTAATGCTTGGGCCTCTTGCTGCCACGAGAAATGTCTAATTTTTTAGTCTTGTTGGAAAATCAGGATCTCTGTCATTAATATCACCCTCTAAGCATTAATATCCAGAGGTATCTTCGTCATTACCTCTGGGTCTATATAGGGATCTTTGTCATTAATATCGCCCTTTAAGCATTAACATAAAATAGAAAAAGCATAGCATGTCAAATCAAGATTTTGTTTGAGTGATGTGTACATTTTTATGTTAAGTTATGGTATGTTCTATGCTTATAACAGTTTACTTCTTTTTCTTATTATATTCCACCAATTAGCAATCACATGTACATAAAGTAAAGTGCAGATAGAACATTAAACGATCGACAGAAAACAAGCCAAGACAAAAGACACAAGATGTGGCGGCTAGCCAGGGACAAGCCCCACAATGTGTGGGGAAACCCTTTGATCAAATCTTCTTTTATCTTCAATAATTCAGCAGAGAGAAATAGTACAATAAATCTGATTCATATCAGCAGTAGCAAACCCTAGATCAGTAGCATCAGCATTAGCGGCTTCATTATCAAACTAGGGTAGACCATATCTCTCAAACCGACAGTCGGATTGACTTCATTCCACCACCAAAAGTTTTGGCTTCCAGAGGAGGTTCAGATGAACCTACAGCGCAGTTCAGATGAGGAGATCTTCTAGGCCAGGCAAGTCAATCTTTACTTCTGCAGTTGCAGCTTCAGTTTCAGCAGTTTCCGGCTTCAAACTAGGGCAGTCGATATATTGCAAACCGTTCGTCGGATTGACTTCATTCCACCACCAAAAGTTGCGGCTTTCAAAGGAGGTTCAGATGAACCTACAGCGCAATTCCAAAGAGGAGATCTTCTAGGCCACGCAAGTCAATCTTTACTTCTGCAGTTGCAGCTTCAAATTCAACAGCTTCCGGCTTCACATGTGTGAGAGAGAGAGACCCATTTCAGCGCAGTAGAGAAGAGACTCATATCTGCGCAGTAGAGAGAGAGAGATGTGATGAGATGAGTGAGTCCAAATGAGGAAAAGTCCTCTTATATTTATACACAACGTTGGTGGGTGAATAGATGCGACTGTTGGGCTTCTGAGCCTACATGAGTTGTAGGTCGGCTTGATAATAATTCCATAATCAAAATAAATTCATATCTCCATGAATACTTATCGGAATTGGATGATCTTTATATCAATCCTACACCTCTCGACGAAAGGAATCTAATAAAAATATTATTAGCCATGAATAAGATGACCCACATGAAGTTTTGCCCTGGTTGCCAATTTTAACACTCCCTCTCAACCATGGAGAACTTCATCTACAATCTGTCTATCGGTCGTTACTATTCATCCATCAAATGCACTGCCTTGTACAGCCTGACCCTTGCCCTGCTCTGCTCTATTTTGCCTGTTCTGCTTTGTCTTGTTCTGCCCTGCACTGATATGCACTGTTTTGTTCTGTTCTGCTCTGCTCTTGCATTGTTCTGTTCTACTCTGCTTTTGTCTGAATTATGAAGAAGAAGAAATGATCGAGGATGTATCATACTGACTCAAAGTCAGTCTCAGAGTATGTACCACTGGTCCCAGACCAGTCTCAACCAACCCAAAGTCAGCGTCATAGTGAGTACAACTCCAATGGTCCCAGACCAATATCATCCTCCACTGACTCAAAGTCAGTCTCAGAGTATGTACCACTGGTCCCAGACCAGTCTCAACCGACCCGAAGTCAGCGTCATAGTATGGTACAACTCCTACCACTGGTCCCAGACCAGTATCATTGATCCCAGATCAATGGAGGTCATCCTAGCGTAAGGAGTACGGTAGTTACAACGATGCGTCCATCGGTACTACTATGGTCCCTAACTTCATTTCCCTGCTCATTGATCAGATGAGAGGTACTTCCCATGAGTCCCAGACTGCATGGGTAGGATGCCTCGACAGGAGAACTAATCAATCCTGTCCTCACAGGAGAACACATCAATCCTACTACAATTGCCATGGAGAACACATCAATCCAGGCCTCACAGGAGAACACATCAATCCTGCTACAATTGCCATGGAGAACACATCAATCCAGGCTGCCATGGAGAACACATCAATCCAGGCCTCACAGGAGAACACATCAATCCTGCTACAATGTCGTCACGGGGTGTACATGTATACCACCAGGGGATAGTGAATAAACCTGTGGTCATATGCTGCTCCAAGAAGCACCCCGCACCCCCCTGGAGCTCTCAGAGCTCAATGCATCATACATGACCCTCATTGGAGGGTCTTTGAACAACTCCAAGTTGTTCACGGAAAGTCAGAAATTTTACTTTCCCAAGGGGTTTTGTCAGAATGTCGGCGACCTGTTCATCTGTACCGATATGATGGAGCCTTATAGCTCCCCGTTGCACCATATCTCGAATATAATGGTATCTGATATCAATATGCTTGGAGCGATCATGGAATACGGGATTCTCTGACAAACGAATCCCACTTTGGTTGTCACAAAGGATCACAGTGGTATCCAATGTGAATCCAAACAACTCACTGAAGAGCTTTCGCAACCAAACTGCCTCACAAGAAGCCATGCTAGCAGCAATATACTCTGCTTCGGCGGTGCTCAAAGCCACCGACTTTTGTTTCCTGCTCATCCAGGATATCGAAGCAGATCCCAAGGAGAAACAACACCCGGAAGTGCTCTTACGGTCCTCCACATTGCCTGCCCAGTCAGCATCTGTGTATCCAAATAGTCTCACATCTCTGGCAATGTATCTTAACCCATAAGTGATAGTGCCACGAAGATATCTCAGCAGATTCTTGGCACCAATCCAGTGTATGTGGTGGGGTTCAACCATATGCTGGCTCAACGTGTTGACTGCAAAGCATATATCTGGACGGGAGTTCACTAAGAACATTAATGCTCCGACGAGTTGCCGATACTCGGTAGCATTTCGTAAAACAGGTCCAGCAGCACTACCGCTTAACTTCTTGAAGTCAAGCTCCATCGGAGTAGTTACAGGCTTGCAGTCCACCATTCCGAATCTTTCCAATATCTTCACCACATATTTTCCTTGAGATAGGAAAATTTCTCCTAGCTTTTGCCACACTTCAAGTCCTAGGAAGTAGTGCATCAGTCCTAGGTCTTTCATTTCAAATTCAGAAGCCAGCTCCCTCTTACATTTGTGAGTGAGAGGGTTTGCACCTGTTAGAAAGAGGTCATCCACATACAACACCAGTATGAGAGGCTTGTCATCTTCAACCTTAAAGTAAAGGTTAGGATCGGCTTCACTCCTAGTGAATCCCAGCTTCATCAAGTAGCTATCGATCCTCTCATACCATGCTCGGGGTGCTTGCTTCAGCCCATAGAGAGCTTTCTTCAACCTGCATACAAGAGATTTTCGATCATAAATCTCAAATCCTTCGGGTTGCTCCACGTAGACCTCTTCTTTGATCGAGCCATGCAAGAACGCAGTCTTGACATCCATCTGATGTAGGTTCCATCCTTGTGAAGCGGCAAGGGCTATGATCGAGCGGATGGTCGTATATCTGGCAACAGGTGCAAATATCTCATCATAGTCTATACCTTCCTTTTGGGAGAAACCTCGAGCAACAAAACGAGCCTTATACTTTTCCATGCTTCCATCTGCTGCATGCTTTATCTTGTAAAGCCATTTGGAAGTAACAACAGTCTTGTCCTGGGGTCTGGGAACTACTTCCCAAACATCATTCTTTATGATAGACTCATATTCTTCGGTCATAGCATCCTTCCATACTTGATGCTTGACGGCATCTGAGAATGACGAAGGCTCATTTTGTATGATCGTGCTCATGATGGTCAGGTATCCTTGATACCTATTAGGTTTCTTACTTTCACGAAAGGTTCCTCGGGGTGCAGCATGTCCTTCAGCATCATCAAGTAACCCCTTAAGCCATGAAGGCCTCTTCCTAGAAGAGGAAGGCTCATATGGAGGAGGATCAATCGGATCCATGGGTTCTTCTACATCAGGCATTGATTCATCATCCTTTTCTTTCGGTTCCCTGGTGTCGACTTCTTGAGAGCTCCTCAAAGTCGGAAGATTGATCACCTTGCTGAGAGCCATATCTTCGTCAAAGGTGACATCATGACTAATTATGACTTCCCTTTGACCGGCTACATAGATTCTATAGCCTTTAGTATTTTCACCATAGCCCACGAAAATTCCCTTCTTTCCAGATGCTCCCAATTTATTTCTTTTCTCTTTCGGCACATGAAAGTATACAGGGCTTCCAAAAATTTTAAAATGAGAAACATCAGGTTTCTTACCGGTGAATTTTTCTTCAGGAGTCTTGGAACTCAATGCTTGATGAGGGCATCGATTTTGTACATATACGGCAGTGTTTGCAGCTTCAGCCCTTAGGAAGACTTTGATCATGTAGCATGGCCCGGACAACTTCCATAATTGTGCGGTTCTTCCTTTCTGCCACACCATTTTGTTCAGGAGTATATGGTGTAGTAGTCTCCCTCTTGATGCCAGCCTCTTTACAAAAATCATGGAACTCATTAGATTCATATTCAGTCCCATTGTCAGTTCTTAAGATCTTGATCTTCTTTTCGGTTTGATTCTCGATTAGGGCTTTGAAGTGTCGGAACCAAGGGAACACTTCATTCTTCTTTTTCAAGAAGTATATCCAGGTCTTTCGAGAATGGTCATCTGTAAAAGTGAGATAATATGAGTATCCTTCCAAGGAGTTCACAGGTATCATACCTGATATGTCTGAGTGAACTAGTTGTAATATATCGGAGGTCTTGCTTTGACTTGAAGGGAATGGTCCCCTTTTGAGCTTTCCTTCGGTACATCCCGGACATACACCTTCTTTCTCTACTTGGAATTCAGGCATCCCTGTTACCATCTGTCTTACATCGGGTAGAGCTTTGTAATGAAGGTGGGCAAACCTCCGATGCCAAAGTTCGGACTGAAGCGTTGTGTCACAAGACATGACACCTAGTGGACTTCCACCGACTTGATATAAAGAATCAACTCGAAACCCAAGAGTGAAAGCATCTTTAACATTATTTTTCCATATGCGTACCTTACCATCGCTGAAGGTTACCTTATAGCCTTTGTCTTCCATTGTCGAGATGGATACCAGGTTCTTTTTGAGATCATGTACATATAATACTTCTTGTAAGTGAATCGTATTACCTTGATTCAGTTTAAGAGAAACATTGCCTACACCTTTCACTGGGTATTTCATGTCGTCTCCAAGGACAATTTCCAGGTTAGTTTCTTTCTCTACCAGATTATAGAGTACTTCTTTGTAACCAGTGGAGTGTCTTGAGGCACCACTATCAATGAGCCAAATTCCCATTGAGTCCGAAGGAGCGGAGGTAGATAGAGCAGCTGGTACATAATATTCAACCTGCTTATCGTCAACAGTGTTAGATTCATACCTGGAATTTCTAGCCTTCTTGAATGGTTGCCCTCTTCCTTGATTTCCCGCATTCCTTTTTCCTTTGTTGTTGAATTTTCCATTCCTTCGATTACCATGAGAGGGATTTTGATCATCGTCACGGTGAGAGTCCTTTCTATCAGGGCATTCCCTTGCATAGTGACCTGCTTTATTGCAAATGAAACATCGTCCTTTTCTTCCATCCTTAAATCCAGCCTTTCTTTTCGATTTAGACCCAGAATTATTTATTTTCTTAGCATGAGAAGAAAAAGCAGCAGGAGGACCTTTAGGCAAGGGCATTTCCTGCTCTTCTACCCTTGTTTGTTCTTGAATGCATCTAGCCATTAATTCCTTGAAACTAGGAATTACATTATTGTTCAGAAGAGTAGTCCTGAACACATACCATTCAGATGGTAATCCTTCGAGAGTTGTGAGTGCCATTTCTCTGTCAGTAATGGTTTCCCCAATAGATAGGAGATCGTTCTTGATCTCGGTGGTTCTTAAGAAGTATGCTTGCATACTTTCATCTTTACCCTTCTTGATTTCCCTCAACTTATTTCTAAGAAACAAAACTTGATTTGCATCATTAACTTTAAATAAACTCACCAGTCTGTCGTAGATTTCCTTGGAGGTGTCTAGATCAGAGATGTAGGCCACCAAGCGCTTGTCGATAGAGTCCCGGATGATCTTCTTTGTTTGGACTTCTCCATTTTTCCATTCGTTCCAGGTAGCAGCAGATGCATTTGATGAAGGCTCAACAATATTGCCTCTTACATGGTCCAGCACTCCTTGATCTTCAAGGGTTAGATCGATAGACATCTTCCATCCGTGATAGTCAGCTTTCTCACGGAGCTTGTCTTCGGCAGGAAAGAGTGTTGATGGCCCCATAGTTCTTTTAGGATAGCCTTGCCAATCTTCTCTTCAATGATTGCTCTTGCTCTTGCTCGGGCTTTGTCTTCACCTCAGCTCTGATACCATGTTAAGTTATGGTATGTTCTATGCTTATAACAGTTTACTTCTTTTTCTTATTATATTCCACCGATTAGCAATCACATGTACATAAAGTAAAGTGCAGATAGAACATTAAACGACCGACAAAAAACAAGCCAAGACAAGAGACACAAGATGTGGCGGCTAGCCAGGGACAAACCCCACAATGTGTGGGGAAACCCTTTGATCAAATCTTCTTTTATCTTCAATAATTCAGCAGAGAGAAATAGTACAATAAATCTGATTCATATCAGCAGTAGCAAACCCTAGATCAGTAGCATCAGCATTAGCGGCTTCATTATCAAACTAGGGCAGACCATATCTCACAAACCGACAGTCGGATTGACTTCATTCCACCACCAAAAGTTTCGGCTTCCAGAGGAGGTTCAGATGAACCTACAGCGCAGTTCAGATGAGGAGATCTTCTAGGCCAGGCAAGTCAATCTTTACTTCTGCAGTTGCAGCTTCAGTTTCAGCAGTTTCCGGCTTCAAACTAGGGCAGTCGATATCTTGCAAACCGTTCGTCGGATTGACTTCATTCCACCACCAAAAGTTGCGGCTTTCAAAGGAGGTTCAGATGAACCTACAGCGCAGTTCCAAAGAGGAGATCTTCTAGGCCACGCAAGTCAATCTTTACTTCTGCAGTTGCAGCTTCAAATTCAACAGCTTCCGGCTTCACATGTGTGAGAGAGAGAGACCCATTTCAGCGCAGTAGAGAAGAGACTCATATCTGCGCAGTAGAGAGAGAGAGAGATGTGATGAGATGAGTGAGTCCAAATGAGGAAAAGTCCTCTTATATTTATACACAACGTTGGTGGGTGAATAGATGCGGCTGTTGGGCTTCTGAGCCTACATGAGTTGTAGGTCGGCTTGATAATAATTCCATAATCAAAATAAATTCATATCTCCATGAATATTTATCGGAATTGGATGATCTTTATATCAATCCTACACCTCTCGACGAAAATATTATTAGCCATGAATAAGATGACCCACATGAAGTTTTGCCCTGGTTGCCAATTTTAACATTTTAGGAGGGTCATGATAGAGGAGTTCAACAACCAATGTCACTAACATCAAGTTACATAGAGGGATTGGTGCTCTTGATTAAATATGAGTTCAATACCTTAATACATGACAAAATTCAACAGAAACATTGCAATCCCCCCAATCCTGAAATCCTGAAAATTTGATAAGTCTGCTGGATTTTGAACGAAATCTAAAATTCTACTTTCTCCATATGAAATCCAATGAGGTCAGAACAACTCTCAAACATCCTGAGTCATTTCATGGTAATGTTAAAAATTTAAGTAAAAGGATAAAAATGAAGATTAAGGAGAATGTCACTTTTACTTAAATTCTTAACATTACCATGAATCGCATATCAATACTAGGGCCATAGGCTTGATCATTAGGTTGCCCCACTCAAAACTTATACGTTTCTTTGAAACAAAATTGCATTTGGAATATTACTTCAAAAAAAGACTAAACACTCCCGAAAAACCAGGGAGCATTTTTTTTCGCCGGGAGCGATTCCGAAAGCGCACTCCCAAGTCGCTCCCGCCCAGAGCACAAATTGGGAGCGGGGACGTGAGGAAGGGGGGGAGAGGCACTCCCCTGCAACCCTGGTTCATCCAAGGTAATTCATGTAATCATTGATAATGCAACAAATTGCTAAAGGAGCAAGTGCCCATGGATTATTTGGTTCTATCCATCCAACTAGAGATTGGGGGAATAAGACTTATTTTCAGTGTTGGAACATGTGTGGTGGTTCTACCTCACAACTCTAGCGTTTGGAAAAACAAGTGCTTTCACATGTTGTGAACAATTCTTCCATAGAGAAGTGTTGGATCACATACAGTTTCATACACATCATCAAGAGAAACAAGTTGAATGGAAATCAGGTGGAGTGTTTGGATTATGTGCATTACAACTTGTGATTGTTGTATCATTATCGTGAGGAGGAAAAGATGGATAACACATATAAGACTTGGGACAATATCTAGTGGGGAGGCAATTTGGAGGATGGAGCATTCACTCTATAGATACTTGGAGACTGCCTTTTTGATGATGATGACAGTGTTGAGATGCCACCCCCATCTAATGCCATGGTCATCATAACTAGGGCTCTAGCAACAAGAGCTTTAGGTCCAACTTCATCTTCATAGTTACCTCCACAATCACAACTGTGTGAGGCTCGCAGTGGTCATGGCAGTGCCAAAAGGAAGTAAAAGTAGATAGTAGATTAGACTAATTTTTTTTTTCACTTCTTTACTTGTCATTTCAGACTTTGAAATTTTATACTTCAAATTCTATTTTCTAATATGAAATATCTATTTCAGAAATTAGGCACACGGTATATTTTGTAAACATAACTCTTTAGTCATGTTGGCCTATTTCATTTGAGAAATTCATAGTCTACCATGCTTCCTATTATCCAGACCTAGTTTAAACCTTTGTGAGTTTTTAACTGCAAGATGGTTGATGTTATCTGTGTAGTATTAAATGGTTGATGCTCCAATGACTGATCTACTATAATGACATTTATAACTTTAGAATAACGTACAAGTAGCAGAAATATGAATGTTTTCATCTTTTAAGCAACTAACTTGACACTATGCATGTTTCTTTAATATATATACATTATAATATATAAAAATATATACTATATATAGAACACTCCAGCAGTTTTCTAAGAAATAGTGCACTGACAACACTCCTGCTTTGCTCCATTATTGGCAGCACTGTTATAGGGAATACTGGGATATATATGCACCTAAGGCATATTCTATATTAAGGTTGTATATAGCTACATAGGATACTATAAGTTAACCCTACTTATAGGTATACATGCTCTAGTATGTACCTACATAATGTGTCTAGGTAACAAATAACATCCTTAGAATAGGTTCCCTTATATATATTATTACCCTATATGGTATATAGGTATAGACACCCCCACACACAGATGAGTGAAAATGAAAAGTTGTGTTACTTCTTGGCAAACAAGGTTGATATCAAAGCTTTTCGATCTAGACTTTGTCCAAATTATCTCTCAATTGAAAATAGTATTAATATCTCGGTCATGATAATATAAATACTAAGTTATTTGCTGCAGATATCTTTTTAACTTGGTATGAGCAAATATAAATAATTTGATCAAGAGATTTCTCAATTTCCCAATCCAATTTTTTTTTACCTCGTAATCAAGAAAATAAAATCTAAATATTTCAATGAAAGAAATTGCATAACCCATAGTAACTAGCACCACGCTTTTGTTGGCATTATGATACAAGTATGATACAGGTGTTGTCCTTGATGGCAACTCACTCAGATGACAGATCATAGTGCAGTAGGTCAATAGCAAAGAATTAATGATCAGAAAGAGGTATACACAGTTTCACCGTGACAAAAACGCGTATACACGCGGGTTAGTAGACCAAAAAAAGCATATAATGTACACACGCACTTTCACAGAAGGAAAGGCACGTACATGTTGGAAAACTAAGTTTTGGTCCATGGTATTTGGTCCATGGTATTTTGATCCATGGTATTGGTCCATGGTATTTGGTCCAAGGTATTGACCCCAGGTATTGGGTCCAAGGTATTGGTCCTACGTGATTTTAGACCATGGTATTGAGAGAGGCCTAAACCTATATCATTAGGCCAGGGTGAGGAAGATGAGCAAGTATTGAATAGCTGATGAAGTGTGAGATCCAGCATGCATGTTATGGGTTTGTGATGCTTTGCTAAGGATGCACCGAAGATGCAAGTAATTATTTTCATATCTGTACGCTGGTTGGCTTTGGTAAAAGCGCGTATACACGCAGGTTTGGTTCATCAGAGTCGCGTATACATTATGAAATGTGATATCTGAATTTACAGTTGGTTCTAGTGGGTGTTGCAGGGTTCTGGGTTTTGCTCTGTGTTCTAGTGACTGTGTTTTGATGACAGTATTCTGAATGTTCAAGTGGTGATTGATTTTGAACTTCAATATTGTTGATGGGTCCAATATGAAAATTGGATGAAACGTGGCCTTCATATAATGGTGTTGTGATCCAGGAGTATCCAGTGTGAAAATTTATGAAACATGGTTCCTAGAGGTAGAGAGAAGGTCGTAGCCTTCTATAGGTCGGCACCTACATACTAGTAAATATATCAGCTAGTACAAGAGCCAGAGGGTTGTAACTCCCTTCCAGTAGTAGCTGGAGAAGGAGAGAAGGTTGTAGCCTTCTGCAGGTGGGTGCCTGCGTACTGGTATGACTCTGCACCAGTATAAGATTGTAAACAGGTTTTTCTTATATTAAAAGAAGATGGCAGTAGGTGGATTTTGTCCTGCATTGGGTTTCCACCTTATATCATGGTGTCCATGTGTGTTTTTTATGTGTGATGATCTGTTCTGGTTTTTTGCTGCACCTGTTTCTGTTTACATGGTTAATGAAGTTCTGATGCATTGATTAAAGATCAACATATGATGAATTAACTGAATCATAAGTTTATTGGATATATGCTAGTTGCATTAAACATTGTTGTGTGTACACGCGGGTTCCCTTAACTGAAGTGGCGTATATAAATCAGAGTATGAAATGGAAAAGTTATATTGATTTGCTAATACTGATTCACCCCCCCCCCCTCTCAGTATTATTTCCAACAATTGGTATCAGAGCAGGTCCTTCAAAAGAAGCTTGATCGCTTGAAGGAAGATCCATCATCATGAGTAATCAAGAAAGAGAGGGAGCCATCAGACCGCCAATCTTCGATGGGAGCAATTTTGTTTACTGGAAGATAAGAACCACAACCTATCTACAATCGCTTGGAACGGATGTTTGGAAAATCGTGGAAGGAGGATATACATTTCCATTAGCAATTCCTATAGATACGGCAGGTAGAAGGCAATATGAAACCAATGCCAAAGTTGTTACTATTTTATTGGGAAGTTTGTCAAGGTCATGTAGCTCAAATCAGCCAAAGAATTATGGGACAAAATCGTTCTGAGCTACGAAAGAGACTCTCAGGTAAAACGTGCTAAGCTTCAAACTCTCAGAATTAAATATGAAACTCTTAAGATGCATAGTGATGAAAGCATAGCTAGTTACTTTCTACGTATAGATGAGGGTGTCAATTATATGAAGAATCTGGGTGAAGAGATAAAGGAAGTTACCTTAGTTGAAAAAGTTTTAAGATCCTTATCTGCTAAATTTGAACCCAAAGTGTCTACCATAGAAGAAAAACAGGATTTGCAAAATATCACTACGACGCAACTTCATGGAATCCCAACTGCTTTTGAGATGAGAAAAGGAGGATCATCAGATATGAGAGAAGTCGCATTTAAAGCATCAACAAAGGGAAAAGAAAAACTCAATGAATCAGGATACATTTCAGAAAATGAATATGAGGTAAATTTTGTCAAGAAGCTTCAACGAGGTTCTGGAAGGTTCAAAGGTAAGCTACCTTTCAAATGTTTTTCCTGTGGTAGAGTTGGTCATTATGCTGCGAGATGCCCTCATAAAAAAGGAAAGATATCTGAAGAAAGTAATAGAAGTTATTATACTCATGATGATAGTGATGGCTTGTCCAATAGTGATGAAGATAATCAAGAAATTAAACTTCTCATGGCATATGAAAATAATGACGTAGAAGAAGAAGAAGTTACCAAATTGAAAATTTAGCTGGAGGGAGTAACCAGAGTAAGAGAGCGGCTGCAGGATGTAGTGATATCATTAAGAAATGAAATAAATAATCAAAGTATAACAATCTAGAGACTTGAATCTAAGATCCTCTCTCTAAAAGAAGATCTTGAAGAATCAAAAAGGCAGAATGAAGAAGCTCTTGAAGAACAAGAACATGAAGTTCTCGAATTAAGGCAACAAGTGGAAGAAGGAAGAAAGGCTGCAGAAATCTTGAAGAAACAACATCTGGAAAAGGAAGAGCAACATCAGGTTGAGGTAAATATCTTAAAAGGTAAATTAGAAGAAAAGGATAAACTGTTACGATTTCAAGACAGTACTAAGATTTTGGATGATATTCTTAGTAGTCAAAGATCCCCTGCTATCAAAACTGGTCTTGGTTTTCATGAATCTGTTGAAGGCGAATCTAGCTCTCAGGGTGAGGCAAGGAACTCTAATGCAAAACCTAAAATGCTCAACAAGGAGATAAGAGGTCAACCACATCAACAACCAAGGAAAGAAATCCATCAAAGAAAATCTTTTACTCCAAACTATGGAAGTGATAGTCGGTTATGTTCTCAGATGAATAATGTTGAGTGTTATGTATGTCATAACTTTGGACATGTTGCAGCAAGATGCAGAAGTAGAATGGTTCAAGGCCGTCACACAGAAAGATCATCAGTTTCCAGGTACTTTAAGGGATATTGTTTTGCTTGCAATATGTTTGGTCACAAAGCTGTTGATTGCAATAAAAGGAATATGAAACATGTAAGATGTTATGCGTGTAACAAGTTTGGACATAAAGTAAAGGAGTGCAGGAGAAAAATTCGAACACCAAACCAAAAGAAGCATACATCATCTGAATCCCAGGTATTGAAGAAAACAAAATTATTGTCAGAAAGATGTTGCATAGCTCAGTTTGCAGACATGACAGACCCAGGGGAAGTTGAATGTGTAAAACTTCAGTATTCCAATTTTCATACGCAGCTATTATGAAGCGAAGTTGCGTATATACGCGAGTTAGAGACTGTGCAGTCGCGTATATGGTGCTCTGAAGAAAAAGCAGCAAGACAAACTCAAGAAAAGAAGTTTGATATGGTTCGGTCATGGTATGTGTTGGTTAGCACAGGTTCAGGGGGAGCATATGCTTCGAATAATGCATTGTTGGCATTATGGTTAGAAATCTTTGGTGTTGATGCTTATGTGGCTAAATGATACATCTTGCTAATTATTTTTGGTTGGCCAAGAACGTTGGTGACAGATGCTTATGGTGCAGATCATATATGGTATATGATAGTTGTTGATGACTATCATGGTCTTGTTTAGATTGTTGGTCATTGTTATAAAAGACTCTGCATGTACTCAGGGGGAGCAAGGATGGTTTAGTACATCTTAGCATGTACAAAGGGGGAGCTCAATCAGAGATTTCATCATGTACTCAGGGGGTGTATGGACAACATAATGAATATCAAAAGGGAGAGAATATCTTGGTCCGCCCTTTGCCCTTGATGTCAAAGGGGGAGAGTGACTTGGTGTTGTTGTTGCCATCAAGTCTAAAGGGGGAGATTGTTGGCATTATGATACAGGTGTTGTCCTTGATGGCAACTCACTCAGATGACAAATCATAGTGCAGCAGGTCAATAACAAAGAATTAATGATTAGAAAGAGGTATACGCAGTTTCACCGTGACAAAAGCGTGTATACACGCGGGTTAGCAGACCAAAAGAAGCGTATAACATACACATGCACTTTCACAGAAGGAAAGGCACGTACATGTTGGAAAACTAAGTTTTGGTTCGTGGTATTTGGTCCATGGTATTTTGATCCATGGTCTTGGTCCATGGTATTGGTCCACGGTATTTGGTCCGAGGTATTGACCCCAGGTATTGGGTCCAAGGTATTGGTCCTACGTGATTTTTGACCATGGTATTGGGAGAGGCCTAAACCTATATAAGGAGGAGAAGATCATTAGGCCAGGGTGAGGAAAATGAGCAAGTATTGAATAGTTGATGAAGTGTGAGATCCAGCATACAGGTTATGGGTTTGTGATGCTTTGCTAAGGATTCACCTATGTGGCGAATGAAGGTTGATGGACCGGGATCATGAAGACTAAAATGCATTATCATTATATGGTATGAATAGTTCAGATCTGAAAACTGATGTATGTTTTATCCTTTATGTATGATGATCTGGGTATGTCTGAAGTAGAAAATTGCAGCGAAGGTATAAGTAATTATTTTCAGATCTGTACGCTGGTTGGCTTTGGTAAAAGCGTGTATACACGCTGGTTGGCTTTGGTAAAAGCGTGTATACACGCTGGTTTGGTTCATCAAAGTCGCGTATACATTATGAAATGTGATATCTGAATTTGCAGTTGGTCCTAGTGGGTGTCGCAAAGTTTTGGGTTTTGCTCTGTGTTCTAGTGACTGTGTTTTGATGACAGTATTCTGAATGTTCAAGTGGTGATTGATTTTGAACTTCAATGTTGTTGATAGGTCCAGTATGAAAATTGGATGAAACGTGGCCTTCATATAATGGTGTTGTGATCCAGGAGTATCTAGTCTGAAAATTTATGAAACATGGTCCCTAGAGGTAGAGAGAAGGTCGTAGCCCTCTGTAGGTCAGCGCCTATGTACTAGTAAATATATCGGCTAGTACAAAAGCCAGGGGGTTGTAGCTCCCTTCCAGTAGTAGCTAGAGAACGAGAGAAGGTTGTAGCCTTCTGCAGGTGGGTGCCTGCGTACTGGTATGAATCTGCGCCAGTACAAAATTGTAAACATGTTTTTCTTATATTAAAAGAAGACAGCAGCAGGTGGTTTTTGTCCCGCATTGGAATTCCACCTTATATCATGGTGTTCATGTGTGTTTTTTATGTGTGATGATCTGTTCTATTTTTTTACTGCACCTGTTTCTGTTTACATGGTTAATTAAGTTCTGATGCACTGATTAAAGATCAACATATGATGAATTAACAGAATCATAAGTTTACTGGATATAGGCTAGTTGCATTAAACACAGTTGCATGTACACGCAGGTTCCCTTAACTAAAGTGGTGTATATAAATCAGAGTATGAAATGGAAAAGTTATATTGATTTGCTAATACTAATTCACCCCCCCCCCAACATTATTTCCGACAGCTTTAAAAGCTAGGTTTTTTTATACTATACTTTGCACATCCATAATCTTGGATTCCTCATAATTCTTGGTTGTCCCCCAGTCTACTTATAAGAATTTATATCATACTGGATGGTCAAGTGTTTTCAACATTCTACCTTCTCTAATTAATCAAATATATCCTTATTTGCATTGCTAAGGTTCACAACTTCCCACTAAATAAATGAGACTTTACTAGAAAATTACATGCACAAAAGAACCATTATAAAAACAGCTTTTATAAAGCAGGTTATTTCTCCCTCTACCACTATCAACTATTGTCATGCTATATGACTGCACAAAACTTGAACTTCAGTAAAATCAAAAACTGAAAACTCCAACAGAAATACAAAATCATCTGATTACATTAACATGTTAGCTATAGTGAAGATGATGTAATTTGCATCGGAGAATTTTTTTAGAAGTGACAATAACTCTTACCTCTCCCCCCTCTTCAGTCAGCCGAGCACGAAAACAGAGTGCAAGTCCCCAGTTATACAAGGACTTAACATCGTGTTTATCCAATAATAATGCAGTTCGATACTTCCTTCCAGCTTCAACTAGAAGTTGGTCGCACTCTTCACACACCTCCTGTATCGTTTCTGCAATTGTCTCTCTTTCTGTCACTGCTAGCTTCAACTCATCAAACTGCCACTTTTGTCCCTTGTCAATAAAGGAGTCATCTCTTGAGATAAGCAAACTCCTCAACTGTTGACTCAATTTTAGCTTAAGTTCTCCATGAACAAGCAAAGCATTCCCCCACTGTCCTACAGCTACCAAGCTTGAAGGGTTAATAGCAGCAGCCTTAGAAAATAAATCTGCAGCCTCATATAGCAAGCATTCTGCAGCACTCACTTCGATTTTACCTTTCAAGCCATTTTGAGCTTCTTTTAAAAGGGCTTCTCCCTTGTCCAAATAACTTTGGAACTTCTCATCCATTAAGCTTTTTGAGATTGACGATAAATTTTGGGCATTGCTTATATCCGAACTTTCCACATAACTTGAACTGGTTGCAACTGTTCTCCTATTGACTCTGGCTTGACGATCATAGTCCGAACTAGTTATGTTCCCTGGACATACTTTGTCTAAAACTTTATATCGTTCTCTATTCCTATCACTATTATTGCCTCTGTTTCCATGCTTACCACCTTGTGTTCTAGGATGCGAATCATCAGGCTCACTCAATTTGGACAGATACAAAGAATTTTCAGGAACACTTGACTGATCTGAGGAAATTAAACAGGCCTTATCGGTTTCCAATAGATCCTGTTCTTTCACCATATCTTCATTTTTTGTCACAAATGATGTCAGAGGCTTGTTGTCCTTCTGGTCTTCAATAGTAGACTGCCCTGTAATATCAACTTGGTTTCTAAAACCCTGGGATTTTCTTCTTGTATTTATATGAAATCCTTTAACTTTATCTGAGCATTTCATGGTGTGTCCTTCATCCAGCTTTTCTGCCGAGCTTTTGCTGATCATTTCCCCATTATCAAGAGGCTTTCCTTTGCTTTTAATACCCAATTGTTCACTTCCTCCAAACTGTTCTGAAATAGATCCATCCTTGTTAGGCACTTGCAGCTTTTCATGACCATAATCATCAGCAGCTTTCGTACTTGTACGATTCTCCTCTGAAGAACTTCTATCTGGGCTTTCAGTACTTATTTGGCTACTCCCCCTCTTAACATTATTGACTACTCTAACGTCTTCGGGAGGTTGACTCGAAGAATCCATTGTTTCTGGAGTTGCTGCAACCTCATTGGTGATTAAGCTCTTGTTCCCTAATTCAAACGATTTTGTAAGCTCGCCATTAATACCTGCAGGCTTTTTCATAACAGCTGGTGGTTTTGGAACAACATGTTTGGATTGTGAATCAATTTCTCTCTGTAGCTTTCCCAATTTGCTATAAGGAGTCCCTGTTTTGACTTGTGATGGTTTTGGCTCATCCTCTTCTTGAACTAAGCTATCTTCAAACATACGTTTGCAGAATTGTACAATATGAAATCCATTCCAATCTAGATAACCTCGCATATTTCTGAATTGCCCATCTAAATGGGCACCATGATTTTGCTGAGACTCGTCGGTCAAGTAATGAATCTTCCCATAAAATTGCTCTTCTCCGGATACAGAAGCATGCATTTGTTGGTCCAAATTTACCTTTTTAGTTGAAGATACAAAATGGGAATTTTCATCTAGTTCTAGGATTGTGGCTTCTAATCTCTTTAAAGAATCCAAACCATGTTTCAATTCATCCAAATTGATATCATTCTGCAGAAGAATGGCTTGGATATTTTTGTCTAAAGATGAGAATTTTCCAACTAACCTTTCAAGTTCACCCGACAACACCGCAACTTGATCTGATATGATTGTTTTACCGGAGGAAGACGAGCCTGTTGGAATTTTATCATTCCTTCTCTGGATTTTAGCCTTGCGATGACAAATAGCCTCTTGCATAACCTCGTGAAGACCCACCTGTAAAATAATGAAATAAACAACCCCACAGAGCGGGAAATAGAGCCACCATGTAGTTCTCGCCCTCGCTAATGACCAGCCTAGAATAAGCCCAAAACTCAATACGAGTAAAGATTTCCCTCTCTTACTACTTTCCAACAAATCCCAGAATGAATTCCACGGAGTGGAATTCGACACAGAATTGGAAGGATCCAAATGATCCCATCCGCCATAGTTGCCAGCTTCAGCCTCAACCACAATTCGACCAGTGGTGCGAGCGGAACATAGAGTAGACTGGGCCAAATGTAGCCTTAAAATTCTAGCACCATAACATGGACTTCTTATCTTGAGCAGATTGCATCTATGGATGGGAGACCTGAAAAATGCAAGACTGCAGTCAGGAGGAGGATAGTGGACACTGATGGAAAGTGCACCATCCATGAATTGTGAAATTCAGCTCAATCGAGGATGATGAGGTAGATGTTAGCACACCAATGTTGATGTTTGGTTAAATGAACGACATAAGCAAGAAATGATGAAGGGGTGAGACGTTAGCATTCCAATTTTGATGTTTGATGAAATGATTTTGATGATTCATGAAATATGCAAGGGAATGAAAAAATAGTGAAGGGAGGCAACCTTATCCTATTATAGTTTCAAATGAGTACACAGAAGCACAGAATTAATAATATATTCTTTGTATTATATATAAGAGGGAGGGGAGTAATTGTTAATGCATGATGTAATTTAAGGAACAGGGTATGGGTTAATGTTAATATAAAAAAATTGTATTATTAAGATTCTATATGTTTAATGATGATACATAATAATACTATTTTAGATGCTGGAAAGTTTATGTATTTTGTATGGGGTTAAAATGTAGAAATACATATTTCAAATATACTGGTATAAATAATGTCTCATAAAAAAATTAGACATTTTTCTCAATTTTAACCCAATTTTTTTGTTTTTTGTGTACTTAATAGAAAATTGAGTAAATTAGATATAGATCAATTAATACATATTTATAGCTAACATTTAAAATTTGAGGTAGTTGTATCTACCCTTGAGGTAGCCAAAAATTTGAAATTCTATTGTAAAGTTGTATTTTTTAATTATATAAATTATTGTAATTAGTTAAAATGTTTGTGTTTTTACATTTTTTTTTTAACAAGGTTGGATAGTTGATATATTATCAAAAGCTTTGTTGGAGCAAGCTCCTATTACAATCGACTATAGCATGATAGTAAACTGAGCAATGAGATGGGAGTGTAGTCCCCTCTCCTATGCTTGAGTTCAAAATTTCATGTATTTTTATGACTATTCTTGAATACTGCCTAACAAATTGACCTACTAGGAAAGTAAATTTACAAATCATAGATTCACTGTAACTTCTTCATGGCTTGTAGATTGATTGTTCCTGAGTTGGTTGGTTCTTCTTGTCATAATTGACCGAGTTCTCTCCTTCATTGCTCATTGTGTTATTTTTGTAGTATGCCACTGCTTCTTCTGAGATCCTTGAGTGACTCTTGCAGTCGATGAATCATTCTTGATCTTCCTCTTGTGATGCTTACTGTTCCTTTCTCTGTTGTGCTTCCTGAGTCTTATTTTGCCTGAGCTACTGCTTCCTTCACTGTTGTTGTCCACGCTTCTTTTGTTCTGCGCTTTCCTGAGTGCTATTTTGAATGTGACATAATAGAACTGAGGTCAAGTTCTGCTTAATGCCTTCCGTGGGAGCGCTGCTCCTTCGTAATCTCCGATCTCCGATCTGCGCTTCATCGGCCATCGGAGTATCGGCCCATCGCAAATCGGCACATCCATTCCCTGCCAGCTCTCCGTTCCGACGGTCCAAACTTCATCGCATTTCCCTACATGCTCTAATCTCTGTCGTCCATTACTCCATCGGATCTAACTCTCCATCGTTGATCTGATTTTAGATCCGACAGTAGTGACTTCACCCGGTCAACAAAATGTTCGGCGTTCCTCCACCATTGATCATCACCACTGGATCTAACGGTTGACAGTGATTTCGGGTGGACCACTTGCACGGTGGTTACCCGCCCGAAAAGTTGTTTTTTCCTCTCTCCTCCGCTGCTACGTGTCGAGCAGTTAATGGAATCGGGTGCCCAACCCGAATTACCACTTACTACTTTTTGCTCACCTGAAATACCATTTCCTGTATGAAAACCACCTTTCATTGGCTATCTTCTGTGTGCCTTCCCCATGCGATGATTGTTAGATCTGTCGATTAGACGACTCTCGCTCCCCTTTAACAATCCGCCAATGCGATATGAATACTTTGCTCCAAGCCGTTGATCTGATTTTAGATCCAACGGTAGTGACTTCACCTGGTCAACAAAATGATCGACGACCCTCCACCGTTGATCATCACCACTGGATTCAACAACTGACGGTGATTTCGGGTGGACCACTTGCACGGTGATTACCCACCTGAAAAGTTGTTGTTTCCTCTCTCCTACGCTGCTACGTGTCGAGTAGTTAATGGAATCAGGTGCCCAACCCGAATTAACATTACTACTTTTTGCTCGCCCGAAATACCATTTCCTGTAGGAAAACCACCTTTTTGCTAGCTATCTTCCGTGTGCCTTCCCCTTGCGATGACCATTAGATCTATCGATCGGACGGCTCTCGTTCCCAAACTCCGCTCCATGCGAATTAATTCGCAGAGAGGCAGGGAAGGTAATAGATTTGCACGAAGGGCTTGGAGAGGGCGACGGCCCTGATCGCTGAACTGGGGAGCAAAGAAACTCTGAGTGAGCACAAATTTGCATGAAATGCTTGCTTGAAATATTCGATTTCCTTCTGCTTTTATAGCATTTTTGAGCACTCCAGTGACTACCTCCAATGGGATGGTCTGCAACATGATTCTCGTGACCAAGATTGTAATCTTGCTGCCTTCCTATACTCATGCGAATTTCTGAACTACTGAGTTGTTTCCATTGCATTCTCGTGACTTTCTGCCTTTGTCTGCAATGGAGTGTCCTTTGATGATTTTTTACTATTGATTTATTTTTTGTTTCTTTTATCATTGTGCTTTGTTCCTTATTTTTTAGGATCCTCATACTTATGATCTTTTGTTGATTATTATGGGACTGAGTTGTGATATTCCTCCTGATTTTCACGAATATTCCCTTCAATTTTTTCCACTACTTGATTTGCAAAATAATCTGCCTGTTGATTATGTGTTCTCAAGACATGTCTGAAGATTACATCGCCAAAGTCTTCAAGGTTCTCCCTAATTCTTCTGAGAATTTTGTTCATGAACTCATTACTTGGGCTTTTATTTCGTGCCATTGCCTCTATTATTATGGCTGAATCTCCTATTATTATAGGATTTTGTATTTCTCTTTTTTTATCATTCTTGATCCCATCAACAGGTTGTATGCTTCAGCCTTATTATTTGAGATTTTTCCAAGTCCCCATTCATATGTGACAATTTCTCTCCCATTAGGATCAAGGATTAATCCCCCTGCCCCTGCCTTTCCCGGATTATGCTTTGAGGCCCCATCAAAGTAGAGGCAGTATCTGTTCTGATTTTTTTTTCCATATTTCTAGTTCCTCTTCACTCATTCTTATTTTCCAAATATTTCCTGAGTTTGCTTTCCTCTGTCCTTTTTGTCCATTGTTATTTATTATGGCTTTGCTGAGCCAATCTCGTCTTCTTGTTGTAGAATGTTGTGATCTGTTGGTGCTGTTCCTTTAACGTTGAGGATTTCAGAAGTTAATCCCCACATTTTTGATAGAGTTTTCCCTATTCTTGGAGTTTGGTTTTTGAAGATGCACTTATTTCTTGTCAACCAAATTTGCCAGCATAGTACTACTGGGATGCATTTCCATATTCTTTGAATTGTGACTTTCTTCTTTGTTGTATATGGATAGGCCTTCTCTAGTGTTTGTAGAAAATCCGGCAACGGCTTTCCAAAATTTATTCTTATTTCCAAGGGGCTTATAAGTTGTTGCCAACATTCTTTAGCAAAAATGAATTCTTGAAATAAATGTTGAATGTTTTCTTCAGCCTGTTGGCATAATGAACATCTTGATGGACCTTGGAAACCTTTTTTTTTAAGTTTTCACTGGTTAATACCTTTCCTTTTAAAAGAGTCCAGATGAACATCTTGATCTTAGGCAAGCTTTTAGATTTCCAGGCTATTTTCCAAGGGTCCCAATCTTGTTGGTTTGGTTGTTCTTGTAGGATTTTGTATCTCGTCTTGACTGTGTAACGCCCACCACTAGGATCCTAGAGGTATCCATCTTCTTCATCATAGTTGATTGGTGTTGCCCCTTTTAGGAGCTGCTTGATTTTGCTCCATTGCCCTTCCAGATTTGCAGGTATCGTTGAGAGTTTCCAATCTTTCCAATCCTTTTGGTTCCATAGAGAAATTGAGAATAGAGTGTTAATACTTTTCCTTTCATCCACTCTTGGATGCCTTCTATTTCTGGATGAGTCTTCAGTGGTTCTTTTCCCATGATTCTGTCCTCCCATATCGATATTGTTTTTCCATTCCCTGCGGTTTTAGAGATGTAGCTACTCATTAGAGGAATTGTTTTTTTTACTAGCTTCCAAGCTTGAGTACATTGTCTTGTTGGGATATTTCCATTGAGCAATCTTTCACTTAAACCATCCATGTATTTTGAGATGAGATTTTTTTTCCACCAACTCTCTTTTCAAGTGATCAATCTCCATACTATCTTCATTCCTAGGGTTGCGCTCATGAGTCCAGGTATCTGAATAGAAAGGCCTCCTTGTTCGTATGGTAGCACTACTTGCTCCCACCTCACCAGGCTGAATTTTGTGTTTTCTTGTTTCCCCCTGCCATAGAAAGCTTCTTAAGATTAACTCCATTTGTTTGTGTGCACTTGCCATATTTAAATAACCCTTCTTGCCATATTTAACCACATCATACCCCAGCTCTGAATTTTGTTTTTCATTTTTTCAATTCTTAGTCCATATTTCTGCCTTCATGTTCTCTTTTGAGATTGGAAGTCCCAAGTAAAAGAAATGGGTCCATTTTTCCTATACTGGGATTTCTAATATTTGTGAAATCCTTTGCATGATTCTGGGGTGGTGTTCCATCCATATATTCTACATTTTGTGTTATTCAGAAGCCCACTTGAAACCTGTAAAAAAAATCATCTAAAATTTCTTTGAACCTTCTTACTATTATTGTTGATGCCCCTCCCAGCAGGAGGGTGTCATCCGCAAAAAGTGAGTGGTTGATTGTTTTTACTCTTTTTGCTATTTTGAGCCCTGTAATGTTTCTTTCTTTTCTTTGTTTTTCTAAAGCTCTGCTTAGAGTTTCAGCCATTATAATATATAGGAAGGGTGAGAGGGGGCATCCTTGCCTGAGTCCTCTTGTGCTTTGAAAAAATTCAATTAGCCTTCCCTTTATGAGGGGGCCAATCCAAGGGGTGGAGATGCATGCCTGGATGACTTCTATTATTTCTCTTGAGAAACCCAGTTTCTGAAGAACAGCCATGAGATATGGATGGTTGACCCTGTCAAATGCATTTGCCATATCTAATTTAATTATTATGCCTTTTTCTTGCCTTAGCATACTAGAGTGTACAGCTTCCTGTACAATAATTACATTATCTATGATTTGCCTGTTGGGCACAAATCCTCCTTGATTTTCAGATATGATTATTGGTAGCACTTCCTTGATTCTGTTTGCAATTATTTTTGTTATTATCTTATAAGAGGAATTGCATAGAGATATAGGGCGATACCTGTTGAAGGTGGAGGGATTTGACTCCTTTGGGACTAGAGCGAGGTAGGAGGATTTTGTGTTGCTTCCTTTTTTTTTTTGAAAACATTCTTCACCATTCTTAAGAAATCTTTTCTGATTGTATACCAATGAGATCTGAAGAATGCTATTGTAAATCCGTCGGGCCCTGGGGCTTTATCCAGATGCAGGCTCCATATAGCCGCCACTACCTCTTCTTCTGTGATTTCTTTACACATTTCTGCATTTTGATCTCTTTTTATTTATTTTTCTGTGTGCTAAAGGAAATCTTCATATTCAGCCATTTCTTCTTTTGCTGACAACAAATTTTTAAAGTGCTTGTGGGCTTCTTTTTTTAATTCCTCCGCACCTTTTACCTCTTGATTTTCCACTTGGATTTTTTCTATTTGATTTCTTGTTCTTCTAATCTTCATTGAGTTATGGAAAAAATATGTATTTTTATCCCCTGCATTGAGCCACAGGCTTCTGGATGTCTAACCTCTTCTTCTTCTTTACTATTTTCCTTGTATATTTCCCAAAAGATTTCCTTTTCTCTTAGATAATCTTGTTTGCCTTCTTCTCTGCCTTCTTTTTCAATTTGCATGCTATCCATTCTCTGTTATAATTCTTTTTTTCTTTTCTTTTCTTTTTTCTAAATTTCATTTGCTCTTGCCCATTCCTTTAACTTGATTCTTGCATTTTTTAATTTTGTCTCCTAAATATATTGTGGTGATCTGGATACTCTTGGTTCCCATGCTTCCTTAATTAATTCATTGATTTCTGTATTGCTGTCCCAAATTGAGCTGTATCTAAATGGGAGCGGTCCTTGATTTTCCATTTTGCCCATGACTATTGCCACCGATTTATGGTCGGATGTCGTGGTGTGGAGGATTTTTGTTTTAATGGCATTATACGATGTTGCTATGTTTTCTTATATCAGGATTCTGTCAAACCTTTCTTTTATGTTGCTTTTGCCCACTTTTTTATTGCTCCAGGTGTATTTCCCGTTGCTTGGGGGGATGTCTAAAAGATTGTGTTGTTCCATTATTTCTTCTAGTGCATCCCTGGATGGGTCTGTGTGATATATGCCTCCAAACTTTTCTTCTATACTTCTTACCAAATTTAAGTCTCCTCCTATAATTATTTTTCCTATTTGTGTTTCTTTTAGTGCTTCTTTTATGGTGGCCTAGCATTCCTGTTTTTCCTTGTAGTGGTTTGGGGCATATATATTTATGACACTATACTTCTCTTTTGTACTAATTTGCATTAGATCTGTTTGTATCCAGTGCTGATATTTTTTGTGGTGTATTAATTCCCATATTCCTTTCTTCCATATTGTGTAGATACCTCCTGATGCTCCTATTGCTTGTATTGCTTCACCTTCATAATTTTTAATTTTTTTTTATATTTTCAGTTTCTTGGCTATTTGTTTTTGTCTCCTGAATCATAAGGATGTCTGGGTTTTCTTTTGCCAGAATGTCTCTTGTGGCATTTTCTTTAATGGATGATCCCAATCCTCGGCAATTCCAGGAGACCACTATCATTATTTGCTTGTTGGGTGGTGCATGGCTCCTTTCCCTCTTTGCTGGCTTTTTTCGTTGTTTCCTGTGTTCCTTCCTAAGAAGGTTTCCATAGGTTGCTGTGTTCCTAATGCCATTTCCTTTGCTGCTGCTTCATCCCTCAGCTCTTTGTTTGTCTTTCTTCCTACTTTTTTTTTCTACATTTGGGAGAGCTTCCTTTGACTGCTTTCTAGTTAGGATTCTGTCTACTGAGGGAGGGGGTGAGATTTGGGTGGTTGGGGCCAGAGGGGATGGGGGGGCAGAGGGAGTGTGGTGAGGGGATCTGGATCTAGATCTAGATCTGGGTCCGGGGGATGGGGGGACAGAGGGATCCAATGGCTCAAAAGGGTTGAGGCTAGCAAGAGAATTGTTGTTAGCTTTTGGTGATAGAGGATGGAGATCAGAGGATATGGAGGGTTGCGTAGAAGAAAGATTTGGTTGTTTATGGACTGCCTTCTTTCTTTTGACCTGTTCCCAGTTGTTTTCCGGGTCTTCAATCTTTTCATTTTCATTATCTTTTTTTTTGTACATCTATTAGCAAAATGACCATATTCATGACATACCTTGCATTTGAAGGGGATTTGTTCATAGTCCAGTTGTTGTATATGTGTCCACTGATCCACTTTGATTTTGATGGCTTCTGGAAGCCCTTTTCCTAGATCCACCTCTACACAGATTCTGGCACATGCGTGCATGTTTTCCTTTGGCTCACACTTGTCTATGTATTTCCCAACTGCATTTCCTATGGCTTTAACTGAATCGTCTCCCCAATAGTGGAGGGGAAGATGCGGCAATCTGACCCAAACGGGGACGGCATTGGGTATATCCATTTCTGGGTCGAAATCTGACGTCCATCTGTTTAGATACAAACCCCTTGTATCGGTAAAGTACGGGACATTCCTAAATATTAGATCTCGATCCTCCTTGGTTTCAAAGTGGAAGGTGTAGTATCCTCTTCCACATAACCTAATTGAGATTTTTCCATTTATTGTTGCAGACCAGTTCCTTTCTACCCATATTTGGACTATTTTGGGCGATGGCCATAACCCTATAAACTGCCCAACTAATCCACGGTCTGCCAAGGAGAGTGCTGCTTTACGAGGAAGAGTTGGAGGAAGTGATGTTTCCAGGATGTATTCCAATCTTTTAACAAACTTGGTGACTGATGGTCGGTTCTTTGTCGGACCCATTGCAAAAATGAGAGAAGCGAAAGCTTTTGTTTTTCCTTCATTTTCTCGCTGGTTATCTGAGGGAGGCTCTTCGTCCTCTTAGGATTCCATGTTGATCGATCCTTAGCAGCAGGAGGCCACTGAGAGCAGCTGTGTGCTGCTGCGTGAGGCTGCTATGAACCCTAACTTTTTTTTGAATATTTTTTGTGTTTTTACATTTTAGTGGTGTAACAAACTATTATTATTATTAAGATTCTATATGTTTTATGATGATAAATAATAATATTATTTTACATGCTAGAAATTTTATGTATTTTGTATAGGGTTGAAATGTAGAAATACATATCTCAAAAATATTGGTATAAATAATGTCTCATAAAAAAAATTGCACATCTTTCTCAATTTTAACCCAATTTTTTTGTTTTTTTTTGTGTACTTACTAGAAAATTGAGTAAACTAGATATAGATCAATTAATACATATTTATAACTAACATTTAAAATTTGAGGTAGTTGTATCTACCCTTGAGGGAGCCAAATATAATCAAGGACTAGCAAAGACTCAAGTTACATTAATTCTAAGAGGAATGTGATCATCAACAACGTCTTCATGGGGTCATAGTATTTTTGTAAATGGAAGCAATTAGATTCATAGCTAGTCGGGTTGTCAAAGGAAATTAGATCAAAACTTTGGTGAGTACTACAACGAGCCTAGATCCATCTTAACTTCGGATCTATCTAGCACCGAGAGGGATCAAATCTCTTGAGGTGCAAACTTTTCCTCAAGTTTTGCGCTCAAAAAAGATGCTTTCATCTCGAGAGATTTGATCCCTCTCAACGCTTGATAGGTTCGGAGTTAAGATGGATCTAGGCTCGTTTCTGTCGTGTGCAACCAAGGAAAATCTAATAAAGATATGATTAATTTTATCAATAATATGTAAATACATCTAATATTAATATAATCATTTTAAATATGTTAAATATGTCTAAGATTAATCTGATCATTTTAATTTTAAATTTGCTCTCCAAACCTCTCTCTCTCTCTTTCTCTTTTCCCCATCACTCTCACTCTCTCTCTCTCTCTCTCTTTGCCCTCCAATCCTCTCTCTCTCTCTCTCTCTCTTTGCCCTCCAATCCTCTCTCTCTCTCTCTCTCTCTCTCTCTTTGTTACTATATCCCTCCCTCTCTCCTTGTCTCTCCTCCTCTACCCCTTCTCTCCATCTCTCCTTCTTTGTCTCTTTATCTCACCCCCTAAATATACACACTCTCTCTCCTTCTCTCCCTTGTCACTCCCTCTCTCTCCACTTCTCACTCTCTATGTATTTCTTCTTCCCTCCCTCTCCTCCCTCCAACATCATCTCTCTATCCCTCCCTCTCTCTCAAGTCCTCTCTCTCCCTTTCTCTCCTACCTCCCCCCCTCTCTCTCTCTTCCCTCCAATCCTCTCACTATCTCCCTCCCTCTCTCCTTCTCTCTCTCCCCCCTCCATACTTGTGTCTTCCTCTCCCTCTCTTACCCTTCTCTACCTCTCTCACTCCTCTCCCTCTCTCTCTCTCCATTCCTCTTCTCCCCTCTCCTTCACTTTATCACCATCTCTCCCTTGTCACTCCCCCTCTCTCTCCACCTCTATCACTCTATGTCTTTGTTCTTCCCTCCCATATATATCTAGAGTTAATATATATCATGATATATTAATATATATTATAATATAACAAATTTAATATTGTATTAATCCAAAGTTATTAAATTTAATAATATTAATATTATAATATATTAAAATAAATATTAAATTTAATAATAATAATAATATATTAGGGTTAATAATGTTTTTTTGCATGGTATTAATAATAATTTGGCCCGTGGTATTTGGCACATATGCTTCACCTAAATAAAACATATTTTTTGAGTGTTCGTAAGTATAAAGAGGTTTATGGAGTAAATATAAAAAGAGGTTTTATTTATTTACCATACCTCTGTTTTATTTATATTTTTACCATAAAACTTGAGTGGGTCTAATGGTTAAGAGCATGTGTTTCCTCCTAAGGGGTCATAAGTTCAAAAACTAGAGGGGTCATGTCCCACAAACAAGGGGGTCTTGTACACAAATTTGGTGTTTGGTACTTCTTTATACCTCTTTTATATTTATCTATTTACAATACCTCTTTTATAAATATGGTATTTGGCTCATGGTATTAATAATAATTTGTCCCATGGTATTTGGTCCATAGGCTTCAGCTAAATAAAACCTCATTTTTTAGATTCGTAAATATAAAGAGGTTTATGGAGTAAATATAAAAAGAAGTTCTATTTATTTACCATACCTCTAGTTTATTTATATTTTTATTGATTTACAATACCTCTAGAGTAAGTATAAAAAGATGTTTTATTTATTTACCATACCTCTTGGTTTATTTATATTTTTATTTATTTACCGTACCTATTTTTTGAGTGTTCGTAAACCTCTTTATATTTTAATTTTTATTGTGTTTATACGTAATAATAATTAGATTGATTTTTAAATAGGGTCGACATTAGATTAAAAATGTTAAATGTTAAGCATGACATGTTAAATGTTTGTGTTAAATGTTTACGCTTGCAATCTACCCCCATACTATGTTGTAGAGCGGCTCTCGGCGCAACAAACATAATTTTTTTTGTAGATTTGACAATGACAAACTTCAGTAGGGAAAAACGCATTGGAAATTTCACTATCATCCAAACATCTACCCAACTAGTATAGAAGCTTCACTTGGGAACCTCGTAACAATTTGGGATAAGGTTTGAAACCCAAATAACTATACAAAACCCTCTTCATCTCACTCAAACAACATTTGGAAATGAGGATTCATGGGTCCCTCATAATGCTCCACATTTTATGATTCAAATTGACCATCTCTTCATTCATGATTCATTCATGTGTCTCATTTGGGATTGGGTTTAGGGGGGGGTGCTTTAATGATACTTCCATCTCTATGAGGAATCCTAACTCTCATCCATCTATGTTCAAAGGAATTTTTTCCTCTCACTTCAAATGTATCTTCATTTGCATAACGAATATGCTCACATTTGTATATGAAAAAATAACCTATAATATAAAAGAAACCAATATTTTCAAAAGGTGGCAGCAAAAAGATTTATTTGGTGTTCAAGATGATCAACCAAGGCTAGCATTATGAGGGGTGAATGTTAATGCGTTTTCTCAAATATTAGGTAGGCCTTAAAAAAATAATTCGCCAACCATATTGTGGGTACCTTTAGCACACCCTTTCATTGAACTAAATTTGAACATCCCTTTAAAGGGGAATCCATGAAGTGCAAGGATACTAGGCATCTTAAGGGATGATATGTTCATTTAGAATGTGACATTCCTGTATGAAGACTAGGGAATGTGGTTGTCGATGTCCTCACTAATAAGGTAAAATCTCTTCATGGGGGATTTTAAGAAATATTGCACTAGGATATCCAATCCAGGCCAACAACATTACTTTATGACCTCGTTCATCTTATTCAACATGAGAAAATTGAGACTAATGAGAACATGACCATCTAACTAGATGTGATATGGTTGCAACCTTAGAGAGTGGAATATTAACCATCATGGCCACAAAAAATTATTCAAAGGAAATTTTACAATGAAAGAAAGGTTTCAATGTGACATGGGAAGATTTGCACATAGAGGATCCAAAAAAATGGCAAATTCCTCATCTACGATGTTGCCTCAATCTATGTAACAATATATTGTCATACAAATCTTTGACCAGTTCTTAGTTAGTGTATTTATGGTGATAGTTATTTAGTGTCATTTGAACATTATTATGTTGAAAGGAAGTTATGTAGAAAGTATGTCATTAATGTTAGGGAAGATAGTGAGATGTTTTATATTATTTGATGTGATATAGCAGCACCTTATTGTGCCTTCTACACTAAATGTGTGAAATAATATCCATTAAGAATTCACCTAAATTCTATCATATTAATATACAAAAGATGAACATTGAACGTGATTTAGTAGTAGCTTAATGATATTCTATAAAGGAAATTTAGGAAAAACTTGAGGTCGGGGAGACAATAATAATAGAAAACATTAATTGTGCCAACCAAGTAACATTAGAAAAAAATGTCCCAACATGAGTGCTGTATTGTTCCAAGGAAAGAAGAGAGCAAGCTCAAACTGGAAATGGATGATGGTATTGTTGTGCTTCATTATGAGAATGTATGCACAAGTAGGGAGGATTAATAACATGCTCTATCCAAATACAGTGGATCTTCATGATTACAAGGTGAATTATTTGTAAATGCTCTTAGGATTGGACTTCTCAAAGAAAACTTACACCTATGTAAACCTATTGTTTTTGATGGTGTCTTTTCAAGTCGATGAAAGTGAGGTATTGCTATTTCCCCCACCAAGGTTCAACTCTCTCCTATGATATGCTTGTGCTTGGAAAACTAGGTGGAGCCAAGTGCAAGTTGTTACTACATGAACTAGCAACCTAGTGGAAAGTCTAATGATAGCTGCTAACTTGGGGCAACAATATGGGAATCAAGACACTGTCACTTTAGTACATATATCCCTTCACTTTAAGACAACTCCTAGTAGCCAGGGGGTATCCCTATCTACCAAAATAAACCTCTTTGGTGAATTATCAACATGCAAACATATGATTTACTTTAAAGAATCTATAACAATATAAAGCATAAAGATTTCAATAAGTGATTAAATGTTCAAAAATAACAAGTTAGCAATAAAAACATAATATTAAATTGGAAACTAGGGCCAAACTCCATGTGGGTCGGCTTATTTATGGTAGTTGATATTTTTATTGGATCCCTCTCATCGAGAGGTGTAGGATTGATCCAAAGATCATCCGATTCCGATAAGTATTTATGGAGATATGAATTTATTTTGTTTATGTAATTATTATCAAGCCGACCAGCTCTTACGTAGGCTCTAGAAGCCCAACCGACGTGTCTATTCATCATCCTCATTGTGGTATAAATAGATGAGGATTTGGAGTCATTAGTACAACACATTCTCCATGTGAACTCCTCCTCTCCACGTCTTGGGTTTTTGGAGAAGGAGAAGACACAAAAGAGAATACGTTGGATGCCCTAGATGCAGATGTTCTAAACACACTCAAGAGTAGCTAGAGGGAGACGTAGTCATAATCCCGCAGACACTGAAGACATCCACGCAGTTCCTATCTACGCATAGTATGGTAACTCCACGTTATTCATATGCTGTAATGAAAACGATATCTACGCACATTATAGTATACACAGTTCATGAAGCCGCAACGCATATGAGAAGTATAGATACGCTGTAAATGATATATATACATATTTGATGCAGCTGTTGAGACTCTAATACGCTAACAAGAAGGGACATCTATCCACACAGCAGATGGTGACTATATCCACGCAGTCATGAAGACCTATCACACAGATCATGGAGTCACATAACCGCAACCAATGAAAGAAGTCTCAACGCTGTCAGCATGAGGAGACATATACGTAGCATAAGGAGACAATACGCAGTCAACATGAGGAGACATATACACAGAACAAGGAGACATATACGCAGCATAAGGAGACAATACGCAGTCAGCATGAGGAGACATATACACAGAACAAGGAGACATATACGCAACATAAGGAGACAATACGCAGTCAACATGAGGAGACATATACACAGAACAAGGAGACATATACGCTGGTCAATGGAAACTCCTACAACGCAGACTTCATAACACAACGAGGAGACCTGTTCTTGTTGTCAAAAGGAGACACAGAACTTCGCATATTTTGGACTCATGTATGGGCTACAAAGAGAGGAACAGAACTCGGGTTTCATCTCTAAAATTTCATGAGAATATGGGTGCAAAGATCTGCTAACAAGAAGGGACAATACCTCTAAAGATCTTCCCATGTTAGGGCAAGCCGCAATAAGGTTTGACTGCACCTGGTTGTTTTAAGTGCAGTCACAATCTCGATACATGAAGCAACAAATGAAACCCTGTATGATGTCACCACAATAAGTCTCAGCATATATAATATCTGAAGGTGATATTCTTAGTATGAAGAAAGCAAAAAAGTTGGATGTATGTGATCTGGGCACATCTAGTCTTGATGGGCTAAGATCACAACAGCCATAAACGTTGAACAATGATCTCAATTTTAGTTGGATAAAGAAGATCTCATTGACATACAGCAACCTGAAGTATTAGATGATGTTTCTATATGCTGTAGTGATCACCTCTGAAGAAGGTAAGAGACAAGGATCATAATCTTACAGTACAGTAAGATGCAGTTATGATCTCAAGGTTCAAAGATCATCTCAGCCTCTAGGAACAATCATGGTGTGTAATCACTCATCAGAGCAGAGATGAGATCATTAGCATGAGTAACATAATGAAGCATGATGTAGATCATGGGCAGCATGATATATGGGCGACATGATGCATGAAGCATGGGCAACTTGATGATGTATGAGATCATGGACATAAAGGGCAACATGAGATCATGATCATGGGCAGTATGATGATGATTAGTGCAGCATGGTGCAGCTAGAGGATCAAATGCAACACAATGATAGGTGAAGGAGTCACCTTGAGAATCAGTTGAAGCAGAATGTCTTCAATTGATCTCGTCATTATACGAAATGATCTATGCTTAAATCTAGACAAGTCAAAGTGTTGACTTCAGTCGTAATTGTACTATCTCTCTCTCTCTCTCTTTCTCTGCTGAACTTTGAAGATAAAAGAAGATTTGATCAAAGGGTTTCCCCACACACTGTGGGGTTTGTCCCTGGCTTGCGCCACATCATGTGTCCTCTTGTCTTGGCTTGTCTTCTGTGTTTTATATTTATGTTCTATCTGCAGTTTATCGTAATGCTGATGTGATTGCTAACTGTGAAAATTTAAATAAATTGCTCTAGCATAGAACATACCTAATCTTAACACATAACAATCGATTATCCACTTAAGTACGAGAGTTAGGAGCTAGTGGATGTGTGTGTGAAATTTGATGTGAAGAATAGACAATGTAAACAACTTTAGATTTGCAATTCAATGATTATCACTCAACAAATGAAATTTCAGAGAGGCTTAGTTGAACATAAACCATTTTAAGCTACTTTAGGGCATGGAGATTGAAATTAGATTGCATAAGTTAATAGTGCAATGTGTGCTTTGAGTACCAACCAATTATATGTAGCACAAGGGAAATTCTAAGGTTGTCAAACACTTTCAAATATGTTTTAGTGATAAAATAACAAAAAAATTCATATTTAAAGTGAAGAGTGAACCATCCAATAGAGAGATAATCCACTTGTGAGCAAGACGTCTTAGACGATTTGACTAGGGAAACAATATACAATGAGATAATAGTCCAATAAGTGTTAGAATCAAGTTTTAATGATCTATAACAATGAATAAAGCAAGAACTTGAAAATTGATGGTGAATAACCTTTATAATGATCTTTGGTTCACCTAATTATTTAACACATTGATGCCCTATAGATACGAGTGCACTAATGCACTTCATTCAATTTAAGCACAACAACTAAAAACCTTTATGAACACCTTTGGTTGCTTGCTTGCACTTGAAACCTCCACCATATATGAACAAGGGAGAACTTTTTGAATGTAGATTTTCACAACTATTCATATTGCAAATGTCCTTCTGGAGTTGAACTGTGTAAGAAAGTTGAAACATTCGATGTTTCAAGCAGACACTTTGCCCATCTTTAGGGACAAGAGAAGTTATAGAATGATGATGTGAGAGTGTTGAGGAGAATATAAAGAAGGTATGGGCTCAATGGTCAAAAAATAGAATTTGTCTTGCTCACCTGTTAACCATTAATAAAAAAGCTCAAAATAAGGCATCTCTAGTGGAATAAAATGGAAAGAAAAGAATATCAAAAGGAGTTTTGAGCTTAGAAAGATTAGCCATGATTTTCTAATCATTTGGCTTGGTGATTCCATATTTAGATCCTTCGAAGCTTAAATTTAATCAATATGTGGTCTTCAAATTTGGGAAATTTTGTCAAATCAAGAGCAAGGAGTTGCTTTTTCAACTAATGAGCATGAATCAAATTTGTTTTCCCAAACAATTGTTCAAACTCCAATAATGGCACTTCCTAGGGTGTGTTAAGAGACTAAATATGTAATTCCAGATATTCAAGGTTCAACATGGATGGCTTCTTACTTTATTATTATGATTTAACTATAACATAACATCTAGTTCAATTATCATTTGATACAAACCTTTACTTTTGAGTAGGTCCTTTGTATAGGATTTCCTAGAACAATAATGTGTGCTTATTAACTAAACTTCAGTGGATTATGAGTAGCCATTTTACAAAATGAAAAAAAAAAAATGTGCATAACCTTAGTTGGAATGGACCCTTTGTTAGTGGATGTGTTAGGAAAATGAAGCTCTCCAATAATTATGACACATGTGAAAGAAATGCCTAGTGATTTTATAGTTTAGTGGAGTCTAAACCCAAAGTGAAATGAGATAGTAATCAAATCCTAAATGTCACAATCTTAGATCGTGTGTCTTTTGATATGAGAAATAGCCCCACCATCATAGTGGTTCACATTACTGATATGAATATATCAGACGCCACTAAACAAAGTATATGGAGGTTAAAATTTGGTAGGATATATTCCTTGCTCTCCCTTTAAACAATCTAAATGATCTAAGTAGATACAAATCTATTTGAATAGATATAAGCATTTCAAAGTATATATGAGTATTCTCGGGGAGGGGGGGGGGTTGTTGACTCAATTGGTGATTGAACTAATGTGAAATCTATGAAAATTGAGAGATCCAAGGTTCAAATCCCATTGGTTGTGATGTGGTTTACGAAGAGGAGGACAAGTTGTAGACCCCTAGAGGTTTACTAGTAGTTATGTATCAAGCGGGCTATTGGGTTCCTCTGGGATATAAAAAAAGAAGTAGATTTGAGTAGATTTGATCATATTTTAAGGTAGATTTGAGGGGGGTCATAATAAACCCAAGGTAAAATATCAAATTGTTGGGAAATGCAAGAGAGATTTAAGTAGATGTAGGAGTTCTAAGCACTAGATCACATTCTTTGATTTGGGCACTTACTATGGGAAGGTTTATATAATTTTGGTAAGGTTTGTTGAGGGGAAGACCATTACTTCATCAAAAAAATATTTGATTCGATCACATTGATAAAGCATAAAATACATTTCAAAGTGTGGTTCCTTGGATAATCAATGCCTATTCTATACAAGTAATTCATTGGAGGATTCTTCTCAACTATTTGATTACAATTTATGAAAATATTCCATTCTTATTTTAGCTTTGCATTTCCATGGAGGAGTAGTGGTATCTAGGTTTCCTTCTTCATCCAAGTTAGTTTCTTATAAGGATGTAGCTCGATCTAAGGCATCTCCTATAATGGATCAACCTCATGTCATGCTAAGTCCATATATTATTAAGAAATTGGACAATATAATAGCTTTTGATGTTAATCATACATTGTAAATGAATTCTTTTCAACCCTTAAACCCAATGTAGTAATCTATTAGCTTAATTTGTTTTGAAAACTAAAAAAAAATGCTTTGGTGGATTTATTCCCACTAGACCAATTCTATGTTCTAAATGCAATTTTTTAGTTGAGTTTTACATCCTGATGATTACTTAAAATTTTTGAGAAGGGACCTTATTTTTTGGGTAGAGTGGGGCGCTTTGTTACCCCATGGTTTCTGAACTTTGATCCCTCCACTATAGTGATATCCAAAATGCTAGTATGGGTATGGCTCCCAAATATGGATTTTCCTTTTTAGCATTGTTTGGTTTCTTAATATATTAGAAATGCATTGGGTATTTTTTTTAAGGTATGATCTCAAGAAACTTGGTAAGGTCTTTTCACGCGTGGAGATTGATCTTAGTAGAGGTATTTTAGATAAAATATTGTAAAATCATGGAAAATATAAATGTATTCAAAACTTGGACATGAAATACAACATTTACGTGTCAATTTTGTCATTAAATAGGTTATCTATGTGAGTCCTATCCTCAACCAAGAAGTGATTCAAAGAGGAATAACAAACATTATTTCAAATTTTAAAGTTGGCAATCATATGAGCTCCCTCTTTTGAATGAAGAAGATAAGAGTACATCATATTTTCACTCTTTTGAGGTAGAGAAAGATAATAATGAAAGAACAAAATTAAATAATGATGATACAAAAAAGACAAGTCAACAATGACCACACAAAAAAGAGATTAGGGGAACATTAAGAGGTAAGGGAGGTGGGGAATTGCTCCTATCAAGAGATATTTAAATGAAGTTCTAATAGGAGAAATGAAGAGATGACATGAACCAAAAAAAATTGAGTCTAGTGAGGAATAATCCTTGTTTGACAAATTATAAATACATGGTTTTTTCATTTAAGTGATTGTTATGTGATCTCCAATGGATGAACGGAATAGAGGTCAAAAAGAAGAAAGGAAAAAAAGGTCAAATTGAAGTCATTGCCACATGATGACTTAAATTTTTCTATTGATTAATTCTAGTTGGATATTTATAAATTATTTTTGAGTATATTTATGTAAGGTGTTATATGTTGAAGAATCTAGGGCAATAAGGTATAGTGTGATTATTCTTGACTTGGTAACAATTTGTGAGGCACTTTTACAATTATCTTAGCTTGATCTTCTTCTTATTATTAGTGTGTGTGTGTTTCATCAAACTGCTACCAAAAACATAAATACAAGAACACAAATGTTGGATCTTTGCCAGGGCCAAAACCTCTCTTCTCTTGAGAGGAAAACCCTTCGGTAAGTTTTCTCTTATTGAAGCTTCTTTCTTGATAAATGCCAAACCCTAGACCCTTGACTAGGATGCCCTCCAAGCACAAGTCAAGTCCTTCCTCTTTGCTGCACTTGGTTCCCTGACACATAGACTTCCTCTTTCCGACACTTTTCTCCCCAGCACCTTGTCCTCCCTCTTTGTTTCTAGTCTAAAGATAGACCTTCCTTGAGTGAGCCTTCTTCTATCCTTTTCTCATGTAGACTTATTCTTTGACCAAACAAGATCTTTCTTGAGATATGGGTGTATGACTATGTTAGTGTCAGTCTTTCTAGCCTTCCTCCAGTGATCAAATATGCTCTTACAAAGTGATTTTGAAGTGTCAAGGTCAAATTTTGTCATTTCAGTGAGTCTTCAAGCAAAATTTGGTCACTAGGCATTAGGTCTAGGGTTTGATTTCACACTTTTCAAAGTTGTCCAAATGTCAGTCCATGTCATCATTCAGCTGAGCCTATCATCATTCAGAGGGTTGCTATCATCATATTAGGTTCCATTGGGTCATGTTACACCTTATTCATGCTTCAGTTGTGCCTAGGCAAGGTCATTTCCCTCTCCTAGGGTTTTGAAGGCAATTTCTCTTGGATGGTCAAATCACCGGCAAAACTTGTTTCCTGATGTTCATACACCTTCCCCTATCCTTAAAGTGCCTTATCAAACACTTCCCATCCCTTAGATCTGCCAAATTCCTCATTTTTGCACAAACCCTAGTTTCTAGCTACAACCTGGCAATTTTCTAGGTTGGGCCTGTGTTTTGCCCTTTTGGACCCCTTCCCCTCACTCAATCTCTGAGATTCCACTTTCCCCTGCTTCCTAACATCCCTCCCTACTTCCAAAAATTTCCCCAAGAATTTAGAAGCCCCCTATTCCCTTCATTTCGCTCCATTTCGACAAAATTCCTTGTTTCACACATCGGGACAAGTCGCACTCAAATGATGTTCCAGAGCAATAAAAGATGAATTTTGGAAAAACGAGAGAGGTTTTTGTCCAAAACATGCCAAGGAAGAAAAACCTCCTTCACTTTTTTCACAGGTGTCATGGTTTTAAATAAATGTCAAAAATACCGGCGAGAACGAAGGTGCTCCAAGGACGGTTGGCCAAAGCACAAAAACGAAGGAAAACGCCCGATCCACTCCAAATTTTGGCCAAAGCCTCTTTGACTGAGCATGGTACTTGATTGGGGACTCCCAGCCCAAATTTCAAGAAATTTGGAGAAAATTTTGTCATTTGTGAATTTTTTATGCAATTTACAGGTTTTCTCCATTAACGGGTCTCACCCCCCGCGCGACCCTTCATTTTGGCAACTCATTTTGCAAAAACTCAGAATTTCCAGATTTTTTATGCAAAGTTACACATGCTCATCAATGGACTTGAGATTTTATGAAGTTTTGGGCCTCCAGAAAGTCAAAAAACAAGCAAAAATTGACTTTCTGCCACATTTTTGAGTTGCAGAAAGCAGTCTTGGGAGATTTCAATTTTGGAGGGGCAAATGACCACCAAATTCAAAAATTCCAGCTGGGTTGGAAAGTAGACTCATATACCTTTCCAACAAGCCTACTCTTGCTCAATTTGGACACCGGTAAGTGCCCCAAATGTGGTCCCAAAGGCGCGTGACCCGTCAGGCAGAGGCGCGCGACCCGTCAGGCAAACTTTTCCAAATTTCACTGTACAGCTCAGAAAAACGCAGTTTGACCTTGTTTGACTTTTTGGGATGGATTATTATGTTGTTTGATGTAATTAATTTACTTTTATGACACTTTTACTCTTATGTACCTCTTCTAGAAGATTCATTCATGAAATAGGTGAAAATTAAATGAATGAATTGGTTTCCTGGCTTATAGAGGCAAGTTGTTTTGACTGCCTAAATTTTAGTGCTCAGTTTAGAATTAGTTGAAACAGCTCCTAGAAGGATGAGCTCGACCCCTAGAGGCAAGGGAAGAGGTTGGCTTGCCTATATTATGTATTTTCTTAATCATTTTCAGGGGTTGGAAGGTTGGACTCTTGAGGGAGAAGCTATCATTGTATTATTCACTGTATCTCTGCAATTTTTGGCTAAGGAAGACCAGGGTTTTGCAATCCTCTTTGGGATTCTTGTGGACTCATGTGTTGATGGTGTGTTTCTCAATGTACTTGTAAGCTTGTTATGTGATTCATTTCCTTTCTTTTACTTCTGCACATTAAACAAATGAAGTGTTAAAGTAAGAATTCATGCTTGCCATGCTCTGCTTTTACGTTTGTTTAATTTCAATGTTTTCTTCTGTCTAAAGGGAATTCAAAGTTATTTTTTGCTCTCTTTAGCTCTTCATCTTTCATTCCTGACCATTCACCTCAGTTAAAGGCATCAACGCTGTCTCCTACCTCGCCCCAAGGAACCCCCTGCAGAAACTGTGTCCAATCCCCGCACCCAAAATTGCCCTCTCCTCAATTTGCCACCAAAAACCCAAAAAACCCCAAATCAAACTCTTTGATGAGTTTACTAGCCTAATATCAGTGTTACCTTATTGGTCATCTCATCCATTGAAGATTTTACGAGATAGACCGGAGAGAGCCTTCTCCTGCCCCGTAGGGCTAGCTACGAGGCTAAATGGTTTGATGTTGCCTTGAGGTTTACCTTTCTCAGCCTGAGGTGAAATTTCAAGCGCTAACATATTGGCGACCATACTGGGGGGAACAAATTAATCGTTTGCTCATTGACGTGTTGTTTCATAAGTCTTAGACGGAGCCTGAAGTTATGCCAGGTAGCCTTCGAAACGCTTTTGCTTTGCATAAGCGGAAGTAGATAAACGCTGCTTCAGTCAATCTCCGTGAGCTTGTGAATACAGCACTTCATTTGCATTTTACCCCAGTACATGTATAAAGTTTAGATCTGATTGTTGATGGTGAACAACGATCAGACACTGACAAGGCTGAAATCATTCACTGGCGACTCCTTTCACTGAAGAATCCAGCGATCAGTGCTTCATGGTGACTTCACCGCAGAGAGATCAGTAGCTTTGAGATTTTCAAGATGGATCGGATTGCAAGAAGATATGCTCCCTTGAGTCGAGATCACATCCCCGGTTTTCCAAATAAAATTCCGAAGGTAGATTGGTCAAGGAATTTGCCTATATTTAATGATGATGGTAAGAAGGATGCTGCTTTACATCTAGTTAGATTTCATATGCATATTCGCAAGTTGAAGGTGGATTTTCCTGAAGATTGCTTGATGAAGATATTCCTGGCCACTCTGGAAGGTAAAGCCCAATCATGGTATGAAAGTTTGCCGCCTGCTTGTATTTACTGTTTAAAGGATTTTCATACTATGTCCATTGAACAATATAAGGACTCTTATCCATCATTAAATTTAGTTCATGACTGTTGCAAGCATGCTTATGGTTTTATTGAAAGCCTTGAGAAATATTATGAAGATGATAATTTTATGGATGTTGAGATCATGGAGGCTTTGTATGAGAATCCATTTCAGCAACATGATGAGAACCTAGTGGATACCCATCAAAATGATCAGGATATTTTGCAGCAGAATCAAGATCAACAGGTTGAAGATGGTCATATGGCTGTAATTGATGAAAGAGAAGAGCTTGTTTCAGATCTGCCCACAGAAGAAGACAGCGTGCAGGGTAGCCAAGATTCAATTTTAGAACGTAATGCAGTCAACTCAGCTATTTCAGATCAAAATTCAGATCATGGTGACCAAGAATACCTTGTGTTGAATCCTATAAAGAAGAACTCGACTATTGAGATCAGCTGGCATGAAGAAAACGAAGTTACAAATCTAAGTGCTCCCACCTCACCGGAACTAGATCTTCATGAGGAGGTCATTCAGTCATCTCATGAACAGCAAGGTGAGATCTTTGCTCAAGCAAGTGAAAAAGTTTTTCTGCATGAATTTGTGGTAGACGATATAAATGATCATCTTGTGCTTCAAGGACCATATGAAGTTTCTTCTCTTATGATTGATGAATGTAATAAGGAACATGATAACCTGGCCCTCATGTCATATACAAATGACCTACAACACATTCACACCACAGAAGATCAAAACATACAGGATTACCTTTCAGATTCTTCATATGTTTCATGTGCTGAAATGTTTTTCCAAGAAGAGATCTGCTCATCCATTTGTTCGAAGTTTTTTGAAGCCCATGAGCATACTTTTACTGAAGCACATGATGAAGGCAGAGAATTTGAAACAAAGGATACCTTGTTCTTTCAGCAGGAGGTGGCAATGTCAAGTCTTCATGTTTTCTAGGATCTAATGGAAAATTTGTTGCAGTCAATAGTGAAGGTGATTATTGCAGTATTCAGTGATGAAGGAGAATATGGTCAACTATGTTTTTGGATGCCCAGTGATAGGTCTGTACTGTTGACCAGAAGTTCTGATAGGAAGAATCAGTCAAGAAGCCATCTTCTTGATTGGTTGCATTGGCATTTTGAAATAGTTTGATGGTATATTGTTTTGTAAGAAACACAGGTGGTTGTCATCATGATTTCAAATCTTGATGCACTGCTGCCCTTCAATAAGCTTTGTAAGTTCTTGTTTTAGTTAAGTCAGTCATGAGTCATTTGTGTTTGGTCTGTTGAGTGAGTTTTTCAAGTTATTTCAGTTTGCCATCGAGTCGGTTTGAGTCAAGCTTTAGTTAAGTTTCAGTCAGTTTTCAGTCAAGTTATCATTCAATAAATGAGTCAAAGTCTTGTGTCGTTTGCCGAAATAATGACTCCATCGCCCAATGGTTGAAAGCATTGGTCTGCTCTCCTAGAGGTCTGCGGTTCTTGGCACCTCCAAGGAGCTACCATCCCCATTGGATCCAATGTTAGTGTCAGTCTTTCTAGCCTTCCTCCAGTGATCAAATATGCTCTTACAAAGTGATTTTGAAGTGTCAAGGTCAAATTTTGTCATTTCAGTGAGTCTTCAAGCAAAATTTGGTCACTAGGCATTAGGTCTAGGGTTTGCTTTCACACTTTTCAAAGTTGTCCAAATGTCAGTCCATGTCATCATTCAGTTGAGCCTATCATCATTCAGAGGGTTGCTATCATCATATTAGGTTCCATTGGGTCATGTTACACCTTATTCATGCTTCAGTTGTGCCTAGGCAAGGTCATTTCCCTCTCCTAGGGTTTTGAAGGCAATTTCTCTTGGATGGTCAAATCACCGGCAAAACTTGTTTCCTGATTTTCATACACCTTCGCCTATCCTTAAAGTACCTTATCAAACACTTCACATCCCTTAGATCTGCCAAATTCCTCATTTTTGCACAAACCCTAGTTTCTAGCTACAACCTGACAATTTTCTAGGTTGGGCCTGTGTTTTTCCCTTTTGGACCCCTTCCCCTCACTCAATCTCTGAGATTCCACTTTCCCCTGCTTCCTAACATCCCTCCCTACTTCCAAAAATTTCCCCAAGAATTTAGAACCCCCCTATTCCCTTCATTTCGCTCCATTTCGACAAAATTCCTTGTTTCACACATCGGGACAAGTCGCACTCAAATGATGTTCTAGAGCAATAAAAGATGAATTTTGGAAAACTGAGAGAGGTTTTTGTCCACAACATGCCAAGGAAGAAAAAACTCCTTCACTTTTTGCACAGGTGTCATGGTTTTAAAGAAATGTCAAAAATACCGGCGAGAACGAAGGTGCTCCAAGGACAGTTGGCCAAAGCACAAAAACGAAGGAAAACGCCCGATCCACTCCAAATTTTGGCCAAAGCCTCTTTGACTGAGCATGGTACTTGATTGGGGACTCCCAGCCCAAATTTCAAGAAATTTGGAGAAAATTTTGTCATTTGTGAATTTTTTATGCAATTTACAGGTTTTCTCCATTAACGGGTCTCACCCCCCGCGCGACCCTTCATTTTGGCAACTCATTTTGCAAAAACTCAGCATTTCCAGATTTTTTATGCAAAGTTACACATGCTCATCAATGGAGTTGAGATTTTATGAAGTTTTGGGCCTCCAGAAAGTCAAAAAACAAGCAAAAATTGACTTTCTGCCACATTTTTGAGTTACAGAAAGCAGTCTTGGGAGATTGCAATTTTGGAGGGGAAAATGACCACCAAATTCAAAAATTCCAGTTGGGTTGGAAAGTAGACTCATAGACATTTCCAACAAGCCTACTCTTGTTCAATTTGGACACCAGGAAGTGCCCCAAATGTGGTCCCAAAGGCGCGCGACCCGTCAGGCAAACTTTTCCAAATTTCACTGTACAGCTCAGAAAAACGCAGTTTGACCCTGTTTGACTTTTTGGGATGGATTATTATGCTGTTTGATGTAATTAATGTACTTTTATGACACTTTTACTCTTATGTACCTCTTCTAGAAGATTCATTCATGAAATAGGTGAAAATTAAATGAATGAATTGGTTTCCTAGCTTATAGAGGCAAGTTGTTTTGACTGCCTAGATTTTAGTGCTCAGTTTAGAATTAGTTGAAACAGCTCCTAGAAGGATGAGCTCGACCCCTAGAGGCAAGGGAAGAGGTTGGCTTGCCTATATTATGTATTTTCTTAATCATTTTCAGGGGTTGGAAGGTTGGACTCTTGAGGGAGAAGCTATCATTGTATTATTCACTGTATCTCTGCAATTTTTGGCTAAGGAAGACCAGGGTTTTGCAGTCCTCTTTGGGATTCTTGTGGACTCATGTGTTGATGGTGTGTTTCTCAATGTAATTGTAAGCTTTTTATGTGATTCATTTCCTTTCTTTTACTTCTGCACATTAAACAAATGAAGTGTTAAAGTAAGAATTCATGCTTGCCATGCTCTGCTTTTAAGTTTGTTTAATTTCAATGTTTTCTTCTGTCTAAAGGGAATTCAAAGTTATTGTTTTCTCTCTTTAGCTCTTCATCTTTCATTCCTGACCATTCACCTCAGTTAAACGCATCAACGTTGTCTCCTACCTCGCCCCAAGGAACCCCCTGCAGAAACTGTGTCCAATCCCCGCACCCAAAATTGCCCTCTCCTCAATTTGCCACCAAAAACCCAAAAAACCCCAAATCAAACTCTTTGATCAGTTTACTAGCCTAATATCAGTGTTACCTTATTAGTCATCTCATCCATTGAAGATTTTACGAGATAGACCGGAGAGAGCCTTCTCCTGCCCCGTAGGGCTAGCTACGAGGCTAAATGGTTTGATGTTGCCTTGAGGTTTACCTTTCTCAGCCTGAGGTGAAATTTCAAGTGCTAACATACTATACTGGTGTTCGACTGCCCTAGTTTTCCCACGTGTGGAGGGTGCCCTTAGTGAAATAGGGTGCTTTCACCTTCGCTAGAGAGAGAGAGACTTCTTCGCTTGTCTTGGGAGGCCTTATAGGCCTAATATCTATCACAAATTCCAATTAATCTTGCACTGAAATGTTACTGTTGTTATATCCACAATCTATCCTCCTTCTCTTTGCACGTGTGTCTGTATCTAGCCCGAGAAACAATCACCTACCTTCACTGAGTTTCCTCCTTCCTTTGCTGCACTTTTGGAGACCCTTTAGACTTGCTTCACCTTCCTTTTTCTTAGCTTATCTCTTCGTTGATTTCAGAGGTAAGTTAGTGTGTTGTAGTGGAGTGGACAACCTCTATATATAGAGGAATGTTCCTCCCTTTAGGCTGAGTAGAAGGCCGACTAGAAGTCCTTAGGCTGACTTGACTAATTCTTCGTTATTTTCTTTGTTTTGCTTCTTAAGGAGGACGTTGTTGCATGGAGAGGACTTGTACTTGTCATGGAGGTATTCCTTTGACCTTTATACTATTTTATACATAATGTAACATGCCCTCAAAGGGTCTTACGTAAATACATTGACTCTTGACTTCCTAGAAGCACTTAAACATGTGCTTGACCTAATTCATTGAGCATGAAACTCATTCACAAATATCATAAAAATACTTTCTCTTCTCTTGAATAAATACAAAATTCAAACTTATATTTATGAAGATTGAACCTAGTTACACTTTCTTCAACACTCCCTCTTAACTAGGGTGGTATTCATACAACATTAAAAGGTGTTTGGCTATGTTTCAATCTTTGAACAATTCACATAAGAGAAACCAAATTTTCAATCCATCTGTTATAGCATCATATCAATCATCATTGTCATAGTGCAAGGCCTTGACTAATAGCTCCATCTCTTCATGACATCATGACCTACAATGCTAGTGAGACCAATGATTTAAAGACACCTTCATCATTGTATCTTAAGGTACATACCCACCCGGGTGTTCATTGAGTATGACCTTCTAGGACTATTCTTATCTTGGGTTCCTAGCCCTCAAAGAATATTGATCCTCTTGCCAACTCTTGTCTTGGATGCCCTACACATCCTCAAAGAGTATCGGATGCCAAATGATCACCCAATACTCCCATTCTTTCTTCCCAAATGAAGACAAGAATGTTGTGTCTATCTTGTGTCTACATTTCCATTCATGGCCTTCATCTAGACTTACGGTTGTTAGTCCTGGTCTAGTGCATAACCCATGAGATGGAAAAACACAATTGTCACTCCTTTGTAATCAGGGGTGATCCAAAACTCCCTCTTGATCAAGGACCTGTCAGAGCTCCCTCTTAACTAGGGACTCTTTCATTCATCAACAACTTCTTCTTCGTGGGTCCTTTAGTTGTTTGATCTCCTTCCTTTCTTTGATGTCATGAAGTCTTTATTTGAACTTCTTCTAGGTAGGGCACCATCCATCGATCACTTTCCTTTCTGGTTTGTCATGTCTTTGCTTCCTTCGTGGAAAGTGTTTTTCTTGCCATACATCAAGTTTTCTTGTTATCTAGCTACTCCTTTGTCATTTGTCCATGCTTCGAAATACTTTTCTCATGGATGCTTCGTTGTACTTTCTTTTTTACATGATTCGACCTAGTAGCCCATTATGAATTCATCTTGATATTGCTTCAACATCGATTATTCTTTTGTTGGATGGCTTCTTCATCACGACATATTTGTAGAGTAGAATAAGTTATCTACATATTTCGTATCTCCAAGGTCTTTATAGGTGTCAAGGGTCCTTACTTTCTTTGTTAGAGTTGTCCTGCCTTCTTTCGGGAGATATCTTCAAAGTATCTTGTAAGATAGTGATTCTCAGTGATCATGGTGTTCTTCACATGCTTGATATATTTCTTCATTTTCTTCTTCTTAGATAGATAGCTCAACCATATTATCCTTATTGTGAGAGTATTTCTTCCTTGCTTGTTTCCTAGACTAGTCAACATTTCTTCTTGCTTCCTAGTCAGCAACCTCATACTCCTTATGTGAGCATATTCTTTTGTTGACCTTCATTGCATCGTAGTACATGCCTTCGAGCATGTCCACAGTGAAAGAGATTATTTCATACTTGATCATGTTATATAACTATTCCCATGACTCAATAATATACAAATGATAACATGACTAAACTTTAATGCATACATACCTCATCTTGATTCTCCTTTGATCATCTTAGCTTCTTGGTGTGGCCCTTCTTGCTTCATCTTAGCTTGCCTGCATATCATCCTTTTCTTGAATCCCATGAATGAGATTCCCAATGAGACATCTGCTTTGGTTTATGAACCTTCTTTTGAAGATTCCATCATAGGATCTTAAAGACCCTTGCCTTGCAAATGTTCCTTTTCTTTTGATGATGGAGGTCTTCTAAGATTCTTGATCATGATCAATTTTCTTTCATCGTGGATGAGGTCCTATACTAGGTATGCTCCTTCTATATGAATATCTTGAGCTATATCTACCATGCTCCTATATTCTATAAGATATTTATACCCATGCATTTTTATTCTCATTATAAATTCTACATCTTCATGAGTATCTAGAACTCTATGTACTTCCTACTTCTAGATTCTAGAAGATGTTTCTAGCCATGCAATTTTATTTTATTCCTACATGCTCCTATCCTACTCAAAACTTTGAAATAAGACTTGAGGTAAAGAGTTTGACCTAGTCATAATAGATATCTGGAGGATCTTCCTTCTTTTGCTTCTTTTCTTCTTCTTTCATCTCTTGAGTCATGTGAGCTTCTTCCTTCTTTATTTTGTTGTTGTTGTCCTTCTTAAGCTTAGGGCAATTCCTTTTGTAGTGTCCATATGTTAGGGTCCCACCCTAACCCCCTTATTTATGTCATGGGATCACGTCATAGTCAAGAGTCAATAAAGCCCATATTAATATTTGTAAGTGGTTAACCCGCAATTAATGACGGGACCACAGTTAGTTGCAAATGGGCCGTAGTATTAGATAGATGGTATTAATAAAACCCACGATATTGGCCCGTGGTATTGCATGTATGAGTCATATATAAAGGATAGAGACTCCCTGCGAGGAGCATCGTGTCTTATTTTGTAATTGAGCTCTGCTCTATTGGAGGTTGCCCCCTCGAAGAGGCATGTGAACATTGCTCTTTGAATAATAAAATCATTGCTATTCTGTGTTCTGGGTATCTTTTCTTCGCATATTCTGTGTTCTGGGTATCTCTTCTTCGCATACTCTGTATCTGGGTATTATTTTGCAGGTTAAGAGCATAACAAGTGGTATCAGAGCACTTTCCAGGGCTCGGTGGGATCTCCAATTTTTAGCAATTTTTTTTTTTTGGCTAGAGACGTGTTCCGGCGTCTTTAAACCACGGGATTTGTCGTTAAGCGCATAAACCTGCAGATTTGGGGAGGCATGCACGCAGGAAATACAAGAGGTGGTCACGTCTGTTGGACTCCCTTGTAACCCCTGTGGGTACCCCTTCGAGTAGTAGCGCATTAGACAAAACCGCGCAAGGACTGTCTTCCACGTACCCTCTGGGTATATAGGAAGCCCCCTAGGCTCCCTTGAAACCTCGCCATAGATAAACCTTCAGCCGTCTTGTGGCTACAGTACACCGAGAACAGCACTCGGAGAGATTACTCGCCCGTACGATAGGGTAGTCGGGTTGTAAGGCTAAGGGTACGGTTGATCCTCCTTAGTTAGAGCCCTGAAACATTGGGCCAAGTACTACTGTCAGACCCTTATGTATATTGCGATCTGTAGCACCTGACACTCCTCTAGACCATAGTTCCTTTTTCTATCGGGGATCACACATCAGATCCGCGTGTGCAAAGACGTGCTGCAGCAGCAGACATCAGATCCGCAGCAGCAGTTGTTCCACCATTCAGATCTCTCAGATCCACCAGATCAGAGTTGTTGTGAAGGGTTCCTGTACCGGGGTATACTTTTCGCAGGACGTTTGGCAGCATTGACATTTTGAGGATTTGGCGACTGCAGTATTAATCAAGAAGGAGTAAAACTCCGTTAGGAGTTTTCCCAAAAAAAAAAAAAATCCCAAAAAAAAAAAAATCCCCAAAAAAAAAAAAAAAAAAAGTCTGAGATCTTCTGAGGCGCTTATTGGTGATCTAGCCCATCAGCATCAGGACGACGAGCTGAGCAAGGTGGTACCATTCAATTTATTAGAATTTTTTTTTTTTTGGCGGTCCCAATTGTTCATCAAGTTGGTGTATGGTAGAAACTAGAGCTCAAGCGATGGCCAATGAAAGGCTAGACAAAATTGAAGAAGATCTGCACAACCTCAACCGTCTGATTGGCAGACTAAGTATCCAGGTAGAGAAAGTACTCGAGAAGGGCAAGGAGCCAACCCAAGTGGAGGAGTCTAATGGCCATGAATACCATGAGGGTGAGTCTAGCCATTCTCCTCATGTCTGGCGCACCCATCCACCACCCAGTCAGCGACCTCCCAAGTTGGATATGCATAAATTTGACGGTTCTCACACGTCCGCATGGCTAGCACAAATGGAGTAGTATTTCAAATTGAATCGTATCCTAGATGAGGGGACTAAGCTTATGGTGGGAACCATGTATTTGGACAATGAACGATGGCAATGGGGGGAATGGCATCAACGTTGCAATGGACCTTTTCAGAATTGGGCCCAATTTACCAAAGCTCTTCGAGATCGCTTTGAACAGGAAGACTCTTTTTTGGGGCGTCTCACTAAGCTCCGACAGACGGGTACAGTGGATGAATATATTACCGTTTTTGAAGCCTTAGCCTTCCGCACTAAGGGTCTCACAGATGAGTTCTACACAGAATGTTTTATCAACGGTCTTAAAGAAGCCATCAAAGCTCAAGTTCTACTCCACCACCCTCCCACGTGGACGGAGGCTTGCCAGGTAGCTCGTAAGGTGGAACGTGCAATAGCAGCCCAATACAGCCGCCCCAATTTCCCCGCTAAAGGTCGTTCCCCACAAGGTGTCACCTGCGGAAATGGCCGAAAGAAGGAAGCAAGGACTATGTTACTACTGTGATGAAAAATATTCCCCGGGTCATAAATGCAAGGAGCCCAAGTTTTTCAAATAGATGCCACTGACTACAGCTCCACCGAGGAAGATCCACCACTTGAGGAACCAGAGGCGATCGAAGAAGACAACCAAAAGGAGATTGTATCTGACGAACCAGTGATTTCGCTAAATGCGTTGGCAGGAATTTCTTCCCCTCAAACTCTCAAAATCAGGGGTTTTCTTAAACATCGCCCAGTAGTAGTCTTGATTGATAGTGGAAGTACCCATAATTTCATCCATCAAAAAATCGCCGAAGCAGCGCATTGTTTTGTACGGACAGTTTCTAACTTCCAAGTCCAAATTGCAGATGGGGGCACAATGAAATGTGAAGGCCGCTGTGAAAATGTCAAACTTCAAATGGGGGATTATCAGTTGAAAACCCACATGTTTGCCATACACATGGGGGTTGCGACATTGTCCTAGGCGCTGAATGGCTCCGCACTCTTGGGCCAATCACAATGGATTTCCAGGAGTTATATATGAGTTTTAAGCAGAACAACTCCACACATACCCTCCGTGGACTCCAGGCGGGAGCCCCCTCTATCATCAGCTCGCATAGGATGGAAAAATTGTTAAAAAAGGGCCATCATGGAGTGGTAGCTCAATTTAATGCCATCCAGGTCGTCGAAACCATGTCTCTGCCAATTCATCCTGAGATGCAGCAGATTTTAAATAACCATCGGACGGTCTTTGACAAGCCTCATGAGCTTCCACCCTCGCGAGGGGAACATGATCATAGCATCACCTTGGTTCCAGGGGCCCAACCCCCAAATGTGCGGCCATACAGATATGCATTCACCCAAAAGAATGAAATAGAAAAAATCATCAAGGAATTGTTGGAAGTAGGTGTCATTCATCCCAACATTAGTCCTTATTCATCCCCAGTGGTCATGGTCCTCAAGAAAGATGGGGAGTGGCAGATGTGTCCCGACTTCAGGGCCCTCAACAAGTTGACAGTCAAAGATAAATTTCCCATCCCGGTGGTTGACGATTTGTTGGACGAACTCAATGGGGCTCAATTCTTCACTAAGTTGGATCTTCGCTCCGGCTACCACCAAATTCGCATGAAGGAAGTCGACATTCCCAAGACGGCTTTCAGAACTCATGAAGGCCATTATGAGTTCCTGGTCATGCCATTTGGTCTCTGTAATGCCCCTTCTACTTTTCAGAGTCTTATGAATCACATCCTCAAACCATATCTCAGAAAATTTGTCCTTGTCTTCTTCGATGACATTCTCATCTATAGTGGCACTTGGGCGGCACATCTTCAGCATGTAGATCTACTCTTGCAACTGCTCCGCAAGCATAAATTATTTGTCAAGATGTCTAAGTGTTCGTTTGGCATGGAAGAAGTTGAGTATTTGAGCCACATTGTGGGGCGTGAAGGTGTCAAGGTGGACCCCAAAAAGATCCAGGCAATGCAAGAATGGCCTCAACCTAAGACCTTGAAGAGCTTGAGAGGATTTTTGGGTCTCACAGGCTATTGTCGTAAATTTGTCCGCAACTATGGCCGCATAGCGAAGCCCCTCACTCAACTCCTAAAGAAAAATTCCTTCTTCTGGAACGAGGAAGCACAACAGGCATTTACCGCCCTAAAAAATGCCATGTGTTCCACTCCAGTCTTAGCACTACCTGACTTCACCAAATCCTTTGTCATTGAATGTCATGCTTCGGGTACAAGTATTGGGGTGGTCTTAATGCAGGAAGGGCGACCATTGGCCTTCACAAGCCAACAACTCAGTGGGAGGAATCTGGGCCAATCTACCTACGAGAAGGAAATGATGGCCATCTTACATGCAGTCGAGACCTGGCGACCTTACTTATTGGGGTGACGTTTCCAAATCCGCACAGATCATCACTGTCTTAAATATTTTTTGGAGCAACGCCTATCCTCCCCACAACAAAATAAATGGTTAGCCAAAATGCTGGGATATGATTATGAGATCATTTACAAGAAAGGGAAAGACAACAGTGTAGCAGATGCATTATCACGCCAATTTGAGGAGGAAAGTACTTTGCTCGCAATTTCCCTTCCCATTCCAGACTGGATTGAAGAGGCTCGCAGGGAATGGTTTTCACACCCAGGGCTCTCCCAACTCATTTCTCAATTGCAGGTAGATCCTAATTCCAGCAAGGGCTACTCGTGGCAGAATGATATTCTTCGCTACAAGGACATAGTCGTAATATCACCAACATCCACCCTCAAAAGTCGCATTTTGGCAGAATTGCACTCATCTCCCATTGCAGGACATTCGGGCTTTCAGAAGACGTATGCTCGCACCATAAGATCATTCTTTTGGACAGGCATGAAAAAGGACATCCTTACTTTCGCAGCAGAATGTGATGTCTGTCAACGCCACAAAGGGGAAACTGTCAACACACCAGGCACATTACAACCATTGCCCATTCCGGCATCAATTTGGACGAAGGTTTCTATGGATTTCATAACAGGTCTTCCAAAGTCAGGGAACAAGTCAGTCATCATGGTGGTTGTGGACCGACTGTCGAAGTATGCTCATTTCTGTGCCCTACCCCACCCATTTACACCAACTTTGGTTGCTCAATCCTTCATGGATCAGATCTTCAAATTACATGGCATGCCCACTTCTATAGTGTCCGACCGCGACCCGATCTTCACCAGCAATTTTTGGCAGGAACTCTTCAGAATACAAGGCACTCAACTCAAACTCAGTACTTCATATCATCCGCAAACAGATGGTCAAACCGAAGCCGTCAACAAATGTCTAGAAACTTACCTTAGGTGTTTCACTTCAGAAAAGCAACACCTTTGGGCACAGTGGTTACCTCTGGCTGAATGGTGGTATAACACCAACTATCATGCCACCACCAAAATGACTCCCTATGAAGCAGTCTATGGTCAACTTCTGCCTTCCCCTACTTCTTATCTCAAGGGGTGCTCCAAAGTACAAGCAGTGGATCAACTCCTACAACACCGCGCAACCATGCTTGCCCATCTTCGCGAGAATCTTCATCAAGCTCAGAACCGCATGAAGCAACAGGCCGACCAACATCGCTCAGAGCGCCAATTTCAAGAAGGGGATCAGGTCTTTTTGAGGTTGCAACCATATAAGCAAACATCACTCAAAGACAAGGGTTGTCAAAAGCTCTCTCCAAAATTCTACGGACCATACCAAGTACTTCAGCACATTGGAGAAGTGGCTTACAAGTTGGCTTTGCCACCTACGGAAAAAATCCATCCAGTTTTCCATGTATCGTGCCTCAAGAAAGTGATTGGGAACAATTGCCGAGTTCAAACCAGTCTACTTGAATTGGACGAAGAAGGGTCAATCTGGCTTCAACCCGAACAGGTTCTAGACGCACGAGACAAGCACCTGCGCGGCCGCATGATTAAGGAAGTCCTCGTCAAATGGAAAGACACCTCTCCGGAAGATGCAACTTGGGAACCAGCCACTATTCTTCAGCAGTTTCCGCAGCTTCAGCCTTGAGGACAAGGCTAGTCTTAAGGGGGAGGGCATGTTAGGGTCCCACCCTAACCCCCTTATTTATGTCATGGGATCACGTCATAGTCAAGAGTCAATAAAGCCCATATTAATATTTGTAAGTGGTTAACCCGAAATTAATGACGGGACCACAGTTAGTTGCAAATGGGTCGTAGTATTAGATAGATGGTATTAATAAAACCCACGGTATTGGCCCGTGGTATTGCATGTATGAGTCATATATAAAGGATAGAGACTCCCTGCGAGGAGCATCGTGTCTTATTTTGTAATCGAGCTCTGCTCTATTGGAGGTTGCCCCCTCGAAGAGGCATGTGAACATTGCTCTTTGAATAATAAAATCATTGCTATTATGTGTTCTGGGTATCTTTTCTTCGCATATTCTGTGTTCTGGGTATCTCTTCTTCGCACATTCTGTATCTGGGTATTATTTTGCAGGTTAAGAGCATAACACCATATTCTTGGCATCCAAAACATTTTATTTTGGACATGTCTTTGTTGTTTGTTCTTCGTGGACCAAATTTTTCAAATTTTCCCTTTCTCTTGGCCATGGTAGAAAATGCTTGCTCCTTTGATCCCAAATCTTTGCTTTAATTCTGGTTCCCTCTGTCCTGCATAGATACCACAATCACTGAGTGTGGTTGCTTCCTTCTTGGCATATATTCTTGATGTGAAGTTGCCCCAATCCTAAGGTAGAGCATTGAGTACTACTGTTGTCATCTCTCTGTCAGACATGAATTCCCCAAGCTCTTGAAGTTGATCTCTCATTTCAGAGATTTTTCATGAAGTAGGGAGCTATTCCTTCCTGTGTTATCTTCATCTTGTACAATTCACTCCTTAGAGATATTACTTCTCCGGTTGTGGATATCGAGAATAGCTCTACTAGCTTATCATAAATTTCTTTTGATGTTCCAAATTTGGAGACATAAGGAATGACAGAGTCTTTTATTGATTCTATTAGAATCCTTTGAGCTCTTGTCTCATCCTTATTGTACTTAGCTAAGGCTTGAGTTTATTCCTTAGCAGGGATAGTGATATTCCATTTGGCATGTTCTAGGAGTTCATTCTCCTTGAGAAGTAAATAAGTCCTCTTCTTCGATGCAAGAAAGTTATTGGTACCTATCAATTTTTTTCTTTCCTTGCAAAAAGACATTGATTTATATTCAGAAGGGGACATATACTTACTTGATAGATTTTGAGATGTAATGGATTTGTTTCCTCCTTGAAGACTTGATGGATTTCCTTCCTAGGATCTTGATGTTCTTCAAGTTGTCTTCTCCAAGTGTACTTTCTTGATGACTTGTAGCTTGATGTAGGTCCTGCTTCAATCTGCTCTTCTTTGTAGGTGCCTTTATGTAAGGATCTTCTTCTTTCTTTGTATAATTCCTTGATGAATGATGGATTGTAGACCTTCTTGTCCTTGAAGTGATTGAGACTTCTAGGCTTGATGATTCAACCTTGTAGATGTCCTTCCTTGATGAGTGTTCTTGAGACGCCCTTTCCTTGATGTGCCAGCTTACCTCTGATACCATGTTGAAGAATCTAGGGCAATAAGGTATAATGTGATTCTTCTTGACTTGATAATAATTTGTGAGGAAATTTTATAATTATCTTAGCTTGATATTCTTCTTATTACTAGTGTGTGTGTTTCATCAAAATGCTACCAAAAACATAAATACAAGAAAACAAATGTTGGCTTTCTTCCAGGGCCAAAACCTCTCCTCTTGAGAGGAAAACCCTTTGGTAAGTTTTCTCCTATTGAAGATTCTTTATTGATCAATTCCAAACCCTACAACCTTGACTAGGATGTCCTCCAAGCACAAGTCAAGTCCTTCCTCTTTTCTGCACTTGGTTCCTTGACACATAAACTTCCTCCTTCTGGCACTTTTCTCCCCAACACTTCGTCCTCCCTCTTTGTTTCTAGTCTAGAGATAGACCTTCCTTAGTGAGCCTTCTTCTATCCTTTTCTCAAGTAGACTTCTTCTTTGACCAAAAGAGATCCTTCTTGAGATATGGGTGTATGACTGTATTGTTGTTCTGTTGCCCTATTTTTCCCATGTGTGGAGGGTACCCTTATTGAATTAGGGTCCTTTCACCTTAGCTAGAGAGAGAGACTTATTCACTTGTCTTGGGAGACCTTGTAGGCCTAATATCTAGCCCAAACACAACGAATATTGCACTGAAATGTCACTGTTGTTATATCTGCAATCTTTCCTCCTTCTCTTCGCACGTGTGACTGTTTCTAGCCCTAGAAACAGTCACCTACCTTCATTGAGTTTCCTCCTTCATTTGCTACACTTTTGGAGACCCTTTAGACTTCCTTCACCTTCCTTTTTCTCGGATTATCTCTTCGCTAATTTTAGAGGTAAGTTAGTGCGTTATAGTGGAGTGGACAACCTTTATATATAGAGGATTGTCCCTCCCTTTATGCCGACTAGAAGTCCTTAGGCTGACTTGACTATTTCTTTGTTTTGCTTCTTACAAAGGACATTGCTGCATGGAGAGGACTTGTACTTGTCTTGGAGGAATTCCTTTGAGATTTATACTATTTTATACATAGTGTAACATACCCTCAAAGGGTCTTACATAAATACATTGTCTCGTGATTTCCTAGAAGCACTTAAACATGTGCTTGACCTAATTCAATGAGCAAGAAACTCATTGACAAATATCATAAAAAATAATTTCTCTTTTCTTGAATAAATACAGAATTCAAACTTATATTTATGAATATCAAACCTAGTTGCACTTTCTTTAACATTGCATGCACCTAAATAATATGATTTTCATTCCTTTTTATGAATATAAATTGTGGTTCTTTTAAATCTAAAAGTTGGCAACCTTATGAACCCCCTCTTTCAAATGATGAAGATGATGGGAGTACATCATATTTCCACTCTCTTGAGATAGAGAAAGATAATAATGAAGGAATGAAACTAAATAATAACAATATAAAAAGGACATTAGAGGATCATGAAGAAGTAATGAACATGGGGAATCACTCATCTCAAGAGATAGTTGCAAATGAAGTTCCAATAGGAGGAATGAAGAGATGACATGAAACTAAGAAATTTGAGTTCGATAATGAATAGTTCTTATTTGAATATTTAGAAATACATTATTTAAATGACAAATTGAGGTCATTGCCACATGATCGATTAAATTGTATATAATGATTAAATATAGTTGGACATTTATAAAAAAATTCAAGCATATTTAAGTAAGGTGTTGTATGCACCTAAAGAATGTAATTTTCATTATTTTTTAATGAATATGAATTGTGATTCTTTGAAATCTAAAAGTTTGCAACCATATAAGCCCCATCTTTAGATGATGAAGATGATGAAACTACATCATATTTTCACTCTTTTTTAGTTAGAGAAAGAAAATAATGGATGATAAAAGTAAATAATGATTGTATAAAAATAGATCAAAGGACCATGAAGAAGTACATCAAGGACCTCAAATTATTATCTCCCATTAATAATTTTATATGCTATTTGTTTTATGATGATGGATAATAGTATTATTTAAAATTCTAGAAATTTGATGTATTTTGTACATGACTAAAATATGGAAATATGTATCCCAAAAATATTGGTATGAATAATGTCCCATAATTTATTATTTTTATCACACATATTATTATTATATGTTTATCGTTCCTCAATTTCAACCCAATATTTTTGTTTGTTTCATGCACTTATTAGAAAATCAAGAAAACTAGATATGGATCAATTAAACACATCTATAACCAATATTTAAAATTTGAGGTAGTTGTATCAATCCTTGAGGGAGCAAAATATGATCAAGGATTAGCAAAGACTAAGCTACATCAATTCTAAGAGCAATGTAATCATCATCAACATCTTTATGAGGTCATAGTATTTTTGTAAATGGAAGCAACTAGAAGCCTAGCTAGTTGGGTTGCCAAAGGAAATTAGATGGAAACTTTGGTAAGTGTTATAATAGACAACTTTTTTTTTTGTAGGTTCAAAAATGACAAGCTTCAATGTGGGGAAAATGCATTGGACATTTCATTATCATTCAAATATCTACCCAATTAGTATAGAAGCCTTAACTTGGTAACCTCATACCAAATTTGGTTTAAGGTTTGGAACCTCAACAACTATCCAAAAATCTCTTCATCTCACTCTAACAACATTTGGAAATGAGGATCCATGGGTCCCTCATAATGTTCCACATGTTATGATTTAAATTGACCATCTCTTCATTCACCATTCATCCATGCATGTTATTTGGGATTGGGTTTAAGGGGGTGCAATGATGATATTTCCATATGTATGAGATATCGTAGCTCTCATCGATTTATGTTCAAAAAGAAATTTGTCCTCTCATTTCAAAAGGATCTTCATTGGCATAATGAATCTTCTCACATTTGTACATGAAAAAATAATCAATAATAGGAAAGAAACCATTATTTTCAAAATATGGAAAACTAAAAGATTTACTACGCATGCAAGATGATCAGCCAAGGCTATCATTATGAGGGTTGAATGTCAATATTGTTTCTAAAATACTAGGCATGCCTTTAAAAAATAACTCACCAACCATAGTGTGGGTACCTTTAGCACACCCTTTCATTGAATTAAATTTGGACATCCTTTCAAAGGGGAATCCATGAAGTGTAAGGATATGAGGAATATTAAGGGATGATATGTTCATCTAGAATGTGACATTTGTGTTTTAAGACTAGGGAATGTGGTTGTCAATGCCTTCACTAGTCAGGTAAAATATCTTCATGGGAGATTTTAAGAAATATGGCACTAAGACATCCACTTCATGCCAACATCATTACTTTATGACTTCATTCATCTTATTCAACATGAGAAAATTGAGACTAATAAGAACATGACTATCCAACTAGACGTGATATGGTTACAAACTTAGAGGGTGGAATATCAACCACCATGCCCACACAATGTTATTCAAAGGAAACTTTACAATGAAAGCAAGGTTCCAATGTGACATAGAAAAAATGGCATATAAAGGATCCAAAAATTTTCGTAATTCCTTGTCTATGGTGTTGCCTGAATATATGCAACAATATATTGCCATACAAATCTTTCACTAGTTCTTACATAGTGTTTTTATGGTGATAATTATTTAGGTCCAATTGAACATTATTGTGTTGAAATGAAATTATGTAGAAATTATGTCATTAATGTAAGGGAAAATAGTGATATGTTTTATATTGTTGGATGTGATATGGACACACCGTACTAGTCCTCCTACACTAAATATGCAAATTCCATTAAGAATCCACCTCACTTCCATTAGATTAATAAATGGAAGATGTGTGAAAAATCTATTGTAGTTAATTTGGTAATTATTCACCTATCTTTAGATTTTTTTTCCGAGGAAAATGGAGTGCGTAATTTCTATTAAAAGGTAAAATAGAGATTACATGTTGTAGATGCCATAGGCATATGCAGAAATGTGGCAAAAAAGCCACTTACAATAACCAATACTTCGGGGAAGTATGCAGATAAAGCCCTCAGACAGGGCATCCAGAAACAGAGTATGTAAACTCCAACAGGAGTAAACCCCTACTCTAAACAAGCTAAAGAGAACAGTATATAAACGGAAGTTCAAAAACCCCCAACCAGGGCAGCAAGGTGAATGGATGGTAAACCTCAACAGGAGGTTACCTCAACCCATCACAAGCAGAAATAAACAGAAAATAAGCAGAAAAAAAAAAAAAAACCAATGGCATCTGGAGAATGTGCAGAAAGTTCGGATGACCGCCAGGGCAAAAGGAGAGGCACGAAATGGGAAGGGGCAGCCAAGATAGCCACACCCCCCACCCCCTCAACTCTCCTGCTGTGTAGAAGCCAGAGGAAGATACCGCCCATGTCTAGAGTAGCCATTAGCAAAAAACCAATCTGAAACAGTCAAGAAGAAACGGCACGAACCGGTGCAGAGACAAACTCCACACCACAGATCCCTCAACGCTTCCAATAACTGTCCAAGTAGGCCATCAAATAACCAAAAAAGGAACCCACAGCTCAGCAGGGGAGTCCAACAGGGCCCAACTAGAGCAGAGGTGTTCCTGTTCCGGGGGCAGAGGCGGCTGGGCCAGCCACCTCGCCCCCCCTAGGCCAAGCAAGCCCCCTCCGCACCAAGGTTCAGCACTGACTAGGAAGGTCCTTCAAAACGAGAGTCCGGAATGAGCCGAAATCTGCCGAAGCCCAGAAATGTAGAAAAAAAACTCCGCCTCCTCCCAAATAACAGGCACGTAACCGGAACACTGCTTATAATAAAAGCAGGCCTGCTCACCAAACCGGGGTCAGCGGATAAAAAACAAATCCGCGCAGTGGGTAGAGAGCAGCCTGTGTGTTAAAGGCTGAGAATCGTCCGCACCTCCAGCAGCCGGAAACGATTTCCCTCCGACGCAGCAACCCCAGCAAAGGAGAGTCACCCAGCAAAGGGCGACGGAAGCCCCACCTGGGCCAGGCCCAGCTGCCACAGGCGTAGCAGCAGAACCAGAGCCGTCTCGAACCCTAGCTCCTCCCGCGCGCAGCCAGAATACCTATCTTTAGATTATTTTTCCCAGTAAATTATTTACTGCATATTGAATAAAAACACAATTCCAAAATTCAAAAAATAAAAAACCACGAGAACTGAGAAAATAACACACATGAAATGGACACCAATATTTTTGGACAATTTGTCCCTGGAAAAAAACCTAATGTGGGGAAAACCTATTTTGTAGATGAGGGTTTACATTATTAATTCTTCAACATATTGAGAAGATACATAAAATGCTTTCCTTTCACTGGCAAAGCTCTAGAAATTTTCCTCTTCACTATATTTGACCAAATCGAGCCTTTGCAAATAATGTGGCCTCTACTGAGCAACTCGCGTTGCCTCTACGAACTTGCACTGCCCAATGGAAATGCACACTAGCTATTCAGGCAATTCATTTTAGATCCGAGAAATCAATCCTGCAAGTTTATCTACCTCTAGCAATTCGCTCAACCTTTTCACACTACCTCCAACAATTCACTCAAACTTTTCACATTACCTCCAACAATTCGCTCAACGTTATCACACTGCCTCCAGTAAATCATTCTAGCAACTTGCAACACAAATTGATGCTTCGACAAATCACACTAGTAAACTAGAAACTTGCACTGATAAATTTAGACTCCCTTTTGTAGAATAATTTAACCTCCTTCTGTCTCTTAGGAAACTGGAATCGATGTTAAGAATTTTCTTTGGAAAATCTCTCCTCAAATTCTCCTACTAAAACCTTGTTGCTAGTGTCTCCCACACTATCACTATAGATCCTTTGTTCCCTCAAATTGTATGTGTATCTCCAAGATTCCCATTGATTTCCTCTTATAATCTCTCATTAATGAATCAACGACCATGATCTAATCACAATCAATGGCTAAGATCATCATGACTGCATCAAGTCACTTTTCTAGAAGTCACTAGAGAGAATCGACTTGTCACAGTTTTTTTTTTTTTTTTTTTTTTTTTTTTTTTTTTTTTTTTTTTTTTTTTTTCGTTAAGACTAATTCTATTAAGCAGTAAAATATTGTACAAGAGGATACATTCCAGAGAAGCAGGAAACCGACAACCGGAAATGATAGGACTATCAACCTCGGTTCCGGGAAAAGAGTGAGGCAAGCAGGGAGCTACAACTAGACACTAAAGCATGAGAAGCAATGAGTGCTATCCTAAAAGAGTAGGGGTTTCAACACGAAGCTTTTTCCCTTTCCTTTTTTTAACTTCAACCCAGCCACTTTGGGGTGGATGGGCGATTACAACTTGCAGATTGGGGTCCTCCACGGGGGGGCTCTCCTTTTCTGAGTCCGAGGAAGAGGACAAATGGACACATTTCTAAGCAATAGCTGTATCAGGAGAAGGTTCCCGGCCATCGGTGGAAGGGGCCACAAAGTGAGGGGCCTGAAACAATTCTTCATCGCTATCTTCATCTTCAGAACTGGAGGAAGCAGAATCCCCAACTGGAGGGGGAGAGCATGGAGCCCATCGTTTGGACTTGGGCTTGGATTCGTTGGCCTTGTTCTTTTTTGCCGGGCGAGATGGACAAGTATTCTGCAAATGCCCAGATTGTTGGCAATGTCTACACCGAAATGCAGTGTTCTCGTAATCCAGCGTCTAGGTCCAGACAAAGTCATTTATCTTGAGATTGATTTGTTCTGGAATACCTTTGCTAAGGTCTAACTCCACACACACTCTAGCAAATGAGTAGAGACCTTTGGATTGCCGCCACAAATCTCCATGGATGAAGCTGCCCAATGTGTCTCCGATAGCTCTGAAGACACGAGTATTCCATAGATGAGCAGGTAAGTTTGGAAGCCGAATCCATACCGGTGTCTTGGTAATGACCGCCGTGGCTGGATCAAAATCTGGGAACCAGGGAGTCAAAAAAAGCCCTGCAGTTCCCATGAACCAAGGACCCTCTTCTAAAGCCTTTTCATAGTGCTTAATGTTATCAAAGAGAACAATGAAATAACCCTTCGAGCAAAAAAAGATCTTACAATGATGTGTCCAGTTTGCATGGATCCATGCATAGAGATCCTGAGATCGAGGCCACAGACCATTAAATCTGCAAATGATGGCTCTTTCTGCAAAATCTTGATGCTGGGAAGCCAGCTCTTCATGCATGAGTTCAACAGAGGGAACTTCTTTAGCTTTTTCAACCAAGAAGGCCTTAGATTTAAGGGCTTCCGGGGGTTTGGGGATCTCAGAGTGGACTGCGTCCTTGTATGAGAAATGCTTAGTGGAAGAAGATTGTCCCGCAGCACCTCCTCTCAAACGAAGGGTAGCCACCATCGAGCTGTTCCTGGATATGCTGTAAGCAGAGAGGGGTAGAGGGTTTTCAAGTTGTATACCTTGAAAGATAAGCCGCAGAAGGCTAGAAGGGATCCCTATTTTGCTCTCTAAATTTAGAATGAGGTCCTGCACCAGGTTTGAAGGGCGAACCCAATGCATGATGGTCCTGCCTGCAGGCTGCGTTATCTGGATCTGAAAGGATTCAGATAAGGGCTTTGACCCCCTGCGAAGCTCTGGATCTGGCCACAGCACGGGATCTTCTGCTTTCTGTATTATTAGATCTGGCAGATCTGATTCCGATCTGAAACCGAGACTGCGTTTCAGATAGCTTAAGGGTTCTGCATGGTCATCCTTGGCCGCTGCGTCGTCATTCTGAAGAGGGCCATAGAAGCTCGTTGTGGAAGCAGGGGGTCGAGGCTCTGCTACCCTAGATTTCGCGGCAAAGAGATCTGCATACGCCTTCGTTTCTGCGGCGCCGACGTTCATGTTGTGGCCCTTTTGCGAACCTGCATAGGGGAGAAAGCTCCTTATCCCTCGCCTGAAACTCTCGAACCCATCCGCTGCAGGAATACGCAAAGACCTGACGGCGGCCGAGGGCATGGATGCGGCAGAGCTAGGGTTCATCGTGCTCCTCCTTGCCATCCCAAATATTCTTGGGGTAACCCAATTAACTTGTCACAGTTACTATAGATTAATTAGCCCATTTCCCTAAGTTATACTTAGGAAAATAATTAAAACTTGTTAATGAATTTAATTAAAGGCATTTCCCTTTATAAAATAAACTATGCTTGGAGATAATTAATCCACTTGTGTTCCTAGCCTCATTGAGACCTCCTAAGAATAGAACACATGTTTGAGCTACACAAACTAACACTCCCTCCTAGAAAGGAAGGTGTTTTGCATAATACCCATCTTGTCTATGAAGAAGATGAATCTCGCCTTCCTTAAAGCCTTCGTCAAAATGTCTACTACCTAATGATATACACTTATATATTGTAGTTGAATTGTCTTGCATTGTACACAATCTCTGATGAAATGATACCTTATGTTTACGTACATAGACCTATCATGAAGCAATAGATTCTCAAATAACCTGATGCAACTATGATTATCATACTATATCACTTTTGTCTCTATCCTTTGACCAAACAATGTTATTAATGGCTTCTGAAGCCAAATGGTGTTGCATGTTGCCATGCTAGCTGCTATGTATTCTACTTCTGCAAAGCTCAGTGCCACAGACTTATGCTTCTTGTTGTACCATGAAACAACTCTTGATCCCATGCTAAAGCAACACCTTGAAGTGATTTTCCTATCCATTATATTACCTAACCAGTTTACATCAATATAGGCCATCAACTCGATGCCATCACCTTGAGTATAACCTATCCCATACTCAATTGTACTTTGCAAATAACGCATCCATGCTTTGTTGCTACCTAGTGCACCCTCTTCGATTCAACCATGAACTAACTTAGAGAGTTTACTGTAAAGGATATATTTGGACCGATGTTGACTAAATACATAAGAGAGCCAATCAACTAACTATATAATGTGGGGTATACATCCTTCTCCTTAGATGTATCTACCTTCCTCCAATTGGTTATCATGCGTGTAAACATAGCTCTGCAATCTTCCATCCCAAACCTCCTCAGAATCTCGATGCAATATTTACCTTGCCCAAGAAAAATCTCCCCCTCTATCTACCACACCTCATACCTAGAAAGTAGTGCATAAGCCCTAATTCTTTCATCTCGAATTATGTTGCTAGCCCCTCTTGTACTCCTCTATGAGCCCCATTGAACCTGTCAAGAACAATTCATCCACATATAGGAAAAGAATGAGTACTTCACCCCCAACCATCAAGTAGTAGAGGTTCATATTTGCCTCACTATTCACAAAGCCCATACCATGCAAGTATTTGTCAATGCGCTCATACCATTCCCTGGGAGCTTGTTTGAGCTCATATAAAGCACTCTTTAGTATGAAAACGTGGGTCTCACTGTTGTGTGCCACAAAGCCCTCTGGTTGTTCAATGTATACCTCCTCTTCCAACTTGTCATTAAGGAATGTCGTCTTGACATACATCTGATGGATTTTCCATCCCATTTGTGCTACTAGTGAGATCATGGCCCTAATATAAGTATACTTGGCCACAGGAGCGAATGTATCCTCATAATATTTCCCCTCCTTCTAAGAGAACCCTTTGGCCACAAACCTTGCCTTGCATCTCTTGATGCTACCATCTGCACCATGTTTGATCTTATAGATCCAACATGATCCAACCACCACCTTGTCCGTCAGTTTAGGCACCACCTCCCATTGTTCTACATGATCGAGTTATACTCATAAACCATAACATACTACCACACTTGTTGTTGTGCAACCTTTTGATAACTTGAAGGCTCAAAATCCATGATTTGACTAACTAATTCCATGTAGCTAGTGTCCCTGTCTAGTTATCTCTACTCTCTCCTGCCTGTTTTAGGAGTCCCCATAAACTCCTGAGCATCCATGAGTTTCTGTTGAACCTCATAGTTCCTCCTGCCAACTATAGATGGTGGAATTTATACTTCTACATCATCCTGATGCATTTATCGAATCTGTTTCATCTACTACTCCATGCTCTGTGAACTCTCAGGAACACCTGCACCTGAGCTTATGCTTATACTAGTAACCCTACTCGTACTATCTTATCCCTGAACCTGTTGTTCTATCCTTGAAGATTTTCCTGACTGCTCACTCTCATCAGCTGCTACTGACAAATCTCTAGACCTACGATATGCCTTTTCCCCCATCAATCAAACATCTCTCCTAACAATAATCCTCCTGACCAATGGAATGAATATCTGATATGCCTTAGAATTTTCACTGTACCCAACAAATTTCCCCTTCTCTGTAGTCTAATCCAACATGGAACATGTCTCACCTAGAATGTGACAATATGCTGCTAAATATCCTAAAGTGGTTGAAATTTGGCTTCTTCCCAATGAATGCTTCCTTTGGTGTCATATTTCCCAATGCTTTATGTGGGACCATGTTCTGAATATATATTCTAGTACTGCATACCTATACCCATAAGTGTCGTGGCATATCTTGGTCATACAACATGGCCCTCACCACATCAGATATTGAACAATTCGTCCTCTCAACAACCCCATTATACTGTAGGTTTTAAGGAAACATCAACTCTATATTTATCCCCTCCCTGGTGCAAAAATCTTGGAAAAATTTCCCTATGTACTTGCCTCCATTGTCTGACTGAAGAAACTTCACCTCCTACTTGTCGAATTCTTCACAAGAGCTTTGAACTCTTGGAAGCAACTGAAAACCTCATCCTTGGTCTTCAAGAAGTATATCCAAGTCTTCCTGGAGTAATCATGAATAAAGGTTATGAATTACTCATACCCTCTAAGAGGCCGTGTAGACATTGTACCACATATATCATAATGAACTAATTCAAGAACACCTTCGGATCTGTTTTCACTCCTTGGAAAATTTTCCTTAGGAAACTTCCCTAGTACACATCCCTTGCATACATCATCATGCTCTATGCTCACTTCTGGAACACTTGTCACAATCTTCTGAAGCAATCTAAGTGCTTCGTGATGAATATGGCCCATCCTCTTATGCCATAACTCTCCCTGATCAATAGGATTGTTGTTGCTCACCAGTGCCTTTGGAGTATCAATCTACAACCTGGAAAGTTTGTTGCTCCTAACTCCAATAAATAAGGGTAAATTCCACTCCTTACTTTTTATCAAAACCTATTGTCCTCTATAGAGTAAATTGTACCCCTTATCCTATAGGATAGAAATGGAAATAATTTTCATCTCCATATCTGGCACATGCAACACATCATGGATGGGAATCAGCTTGCTAAGCTCCCTCTGAAATAGAACAATCCCCCTCCCAACTAGAATGCACTTGGACTTGTTCCCCATTTGAATAGATTTCCTCCTCCTTATAACTAGAGAAGTACTCCCTAACTCTTGCCATATGTAATGACGCCCCACTATCTATGTACCAAACACCCTGTGAGGTTGAGCTAGTCAAGCAAGCTATGAGTGTAAAATCTTGTTCCATCTGACTAGAAATCTCATTTGCATTTGTTGAATCCACCTTCTGCTTCTTGGCCTTATCATCACCTTTCTTCCTCTAGGGGAAATTGCTAACATAGTGGCCAAACTCGTGACAATCGTAGCACTTAACCTTTGAAAGGTCCTTCTTCTTCGTCTCTCCTTTGGGGTTAGGTCCTTTGTTAGAACCCTTTTTTACTTTTCCTTTTCTTTCTAGAGCCATGTTTTCCTATTATCCCTCACTATTTTGGGTCTTACTACTACTACCACTGGAAAGACTCAGCCTAAGCTCCTCCTAAATGAAATCACCCCACAAATGATCCCAGCTCAGTAGGGTATCTCGTCCATTAAGCAACTTGAACAAATACATCACACTAATTTGACAACCCATTCAAGGTAGTTTTCACGAGCTCGTGATCTTCTATGTTCTCTTTGAAAACTACTAACTCATCCTTGACAAGTTTGAGCCTGGTGAGGTAGCTAACAATGTCTTTTCCTTTGCTCATCTGGGTATTTCATGACCTCTCTTTGAGAATCAACTTCTTAAGGAATATTCCCTAAGATTAGGAAAAAGATCCATGAGGTGCACCATCCAATCTATCTTGGTATCTCAATCCAGCTGAAGCCATATCTAAAACTCTCGGAAAATAATATGTGCAAACCCCAAATAAATCTAATGAAATCGATATGGATTTAATAAACCCTTGGTTTTCTCTTCCTATACCATGTGCTAAGCTTCTTCTACCCTCAGATATGCTCTGATACCATGTGAAAATTCTATTTCAATTAATCTGGTAATTATTCACCTATCTTTTAGATTATTTGTCCTCGTAAATTATTTAATGCAAACACTGAATAAAAACACAACTGAAAATTGCACCAAATAATAAACTATATAGCAACTGAGAAAACATCACACATGAAATGGACACCATTATTTTTGGACAAGTTGTCCTTGGAAAAACCCTAATGTGGGGAAAGCCAATTCTACATATGAGAGTTTATATTATTAATTCTTCAACAAATTGAGAATTTACATAAATTTATTTCCTTTCACTGACAAAGCTTCGACAATTTTCCTCTTCACTATAGTTGACCAAATCTAAATAAAATCGACCTCTATTGAGCAACTCGCACTACCCACTGGCAATGCGCACTAATTTTTTTGGCAATGCACTCTGCCTCCAAGAAATCAATCCTACAAGTTTATTTGACTCCAATAATTCTCTCAGCCTATTCGCACTACCTCCAGTGAATCACTCGCAAATCACACTCGTAAATTGGCAACTCTCCCTGGTAAATTTGACCTCCCTTTTGCAGAATAATTCAACCTCCTTTTTTCTCTCAGAAAACTATAATCACTATGAATAATATCCTCCATTGAACCTCTCCTCAATTTCTCTTGTTGAAACCCTGCTGTTGGCGTCTCCCACGCTGTCACTGCTCCTCACTTGTTCACTCAAATTGTATGTGTATCTCTAAGATTCCCATCAATTTTGTCTTATAATCTCGCATTAATGAATCAATGGCCACGATCTAATCATAATCAATGACTAAGATCATCTTGACCCCATCAAGTCACTTTTCTAGAAGTCACTAGTGAGAAATTGACTTGTCTCAAATAATATTGATTAATTAACTAATTTCTCTAAGTTGGACTTAAGACAATAAGTAAAACTAGTTAATAAATCTAATTATGACATTTTCCTTTATAAAATAAATTGGGCTTGGAGATTATTAATCCACTTGTGTTCCTAGCCTCGTTAACACCTCCTGAGACTAGAACACCTATCTGAGCTACACAAACTAATTAGATGAACATTGAATATGGTTTATCAATAGCTTAATGATATTTTATAGAGGACATTTAGGAAAAAAGTGGAGACCAGGGAGATCACTAATCATGGAAAACATGAATGGTTCCAACCAACTAACATTAGCAAAAAATATCCAAACATGAATGATGTATTATTCCAAGGCAAGAAGAGTGCAAGCTCAAACTAGAAATGGATGATGGTATTGTGGTGCTTCATTATGAGAATGTGTGCTTAAGTAGGGGGGATTAATAACATGGTTTGTCCAAATACAATGGACCTTCATGATTACAAAGGAAAATTGATTGGAAATGCTTTTAAGATTGGACTTCTCAAAGAAAAGCTACACCTAGCGTTGTTGATGGTGGCTTTTCAAGTCGATGAAAGCGAGGTATTTTTATTCCCCCCACTAGGGTTCAACTCCCTCCTATGATATGCTTGTGCTTTAAAAAATAGGTGGAGCCAAGTGCAAGTTGATACTACTTGAACTAGCACCCTAGTGGAAATTCCAACCATATGTGCTAATTTGGGGCAATGATATGGGAATTAAACCACTGCCACTTTAGTACAATGTCCCCTTCACTTTAGGAAAGCTACTAGAAGCTAAGGGGTATTCCTACCTATCAAATATAAAGCTCTTCAGTGAATTATTACCATGCAAGCATATGATTTACTTCAAAAGATATATAACATTATAAAGCACAAAGATTCCAATAAGCGATTAAATGCTTCAAAGATAACAAGTTAGCAATAATAGCATAAACAAATGATTATCCACTTAAGTAAGAGGGTTAGGACCTAGTGGATGTGTGTGCCAAAACTGATGTGAAAGATAGACAATGTAAACAACTTTAGATTTGAAACTGAATGATTATCACTCAATAAATGAAATTTTAGAGAGGCTTAATTGAACATAAACCATTTTAAGCTACTTTAGGGCATGGATAGTGAAATTAGATTGCATAAATTAATAGTGCAATGTGTGATTTCAGTTCCAACCAATTATATACTAGCACGAGGGAAATTCTAAGATTGTTTATAACTTTCAAATATGTTTTAATGATAAAATAACATAGGATTTTAGACTTAAAGTGAAGAATGAACAATCCAAGAAAGAGATTATCCACTTTTGAGCAAGATGCCTTGGATGATTTGACTAGGGAAAGGATATGCAATGAGATCTGAAGTGTTAGAATCAAGTTATGAAGATCTATAACAATGAGTTAAAGAACTTAAAAAATGATGGTTGATAACCCTTATAATGATATTTGATGCACCTAATTATGTAACACATTGATGCTCCATAGATATTTGTGCGTTGACGCACTTCATAAACTTAAGCACAACAACTAAAAACCTTCATGAATGTAACAAACTCGGGTTGATTTTCCATGTAAATAAATTAAACTGATGTCATGGGACACGTATTCCAAGCTGAATGGAGGGGAAAACATTATAGTGGGCATTGCTTGTGGTTTATTATTGGATATGGAAATTGGCAAGGGAAAAAGGCAATAAATGGAAATTTAATATGATAAATAAAGGAAAATAGGAGAAAAGGGAGATGACGAGACACAAATATGCATGCACGGGAAAATGAAGGAAATTTAAGGAATAAGAAAGGAAAAGGAAACAAAAGGAGTGAGAGAACATTCTATGCCTCTCTTGGTTACTCTTAGTCACTCTTACACTGTTACACACGTAGAGCACTCTTGGAGCATTCTAGCCTTCACTTAGACAATGAGGCATTCTCACTTGGATTTGGAGAGAGAAAGCACTTGGATAGAAGCAAGAAAGCGAAGGAATTCATGGGAAATGAAAGAGAAGGTTGGAAAAGCAGTTACAACCAGATAACATTGCAGGTAACAAGTTGCATGTGTGATTTCATTGCAAAGATTTGAGTGCATGGTACATGCATTTAGTTATTTGGTTGCTTTGTTGTCATTAGCATGGGATTTGCCTAGATTGGCAATGGGTTCAACCTTGCCTTGCCATTTCCTAGATAACCATGGTGTAGTGGGTACCTTGTTGTGATTAAGCTTTAGATGGCCAGTAGAATTTGGATCCTAGTGAGGTGGTCTCAGGAAAATTCTCAAGGGTCGAGGGTGGAGATGGGATTTCTCTTGGAACTCTTGACGGATGGGTGGAGACAGGAAAATTCCTCTGGGTATGGTGAAAAAAGTCGGAGGCATCCAAGTTTGTTTGGTGTTAGTGATTTATACATTGATTTAGGTCAAATCACTATGGTTGGGGGTTGAGGTGGTTTGGAATCTAGAAGCCCTGGTTGGTTTTATTTTGGTTTAACCCAATGATCCTACATTCATGTTTGGAATATGGCATAGGGGTGATTGGTTGAAAGAGAGATTTGGTTCAACCTAACCTATCATTGGGTGGTATGTGGAAGTCCCTGACTTGGTTGGATTTATGCATATATTATTATGTGTTATTTATTATTGAGATCAATGAGCACTTGTATGGGTTATTGTGTTGATTTTATGACTAGTTTTTGATGGATTTATTCTGGTTAAATGTTGGTTATAGGTGTTAGCGCTTGAATTTGGCTTCAGGCTGAAAAAGACAAAATCCAAGGCAACATCAAACCACTTAGCCTCGTAGCTAGCCCTACAGGGCAGGAGAGGGCTCTCTCCGGGTCTATCTCGGCAAAAGGTCTTCAAAGGGCGGAGATGACCAATAAAGAACACTGATTTTAGGCTATTAAATTGATAGAGAAGGTTTGATTTTAAATTTTTAGGGTTTTGGTGGAAAACAGGGGAAGAGCAATTTTGGGTGCGGGGACGAGACAAAGCTTTTGCAGAGGTCTTTTTGGGGCAAGGTAGGAGATTGTCTTGATGCCTTTGATTTAAGTGAATGGATAGGAATGACCGGTGAGGAGCTAAAGAGAGCAAGAAACCATCGAGATTTCTCTTTAGACAGAGGAAAACATAGATATTAAGCAAACTTAAAGGCAGAGCATATAAATTATGAATTCTACCTTAACACTTCATTTACTTAATGTGCAGAAAAGAGAAATAGGAAATTGATACACATAACAAATCTTACAAGTACATGAGAGAAGCACACCATCAACACAAATAACCACAGGAATCCCAAATAGTGCTGCAAAACCCTGGTCTTTCCTTTGCCAAAATTGCAGAGATACAAAGTATAATACAATAGAAGCTTATCCCTCAAGAGTCCAACCATGAAAATGACTAAGAAAATACATAATATAGGCAAGCTAACACCTTTCCTTGCCTCTAGGGGTCGAGCTCATCATCCTAGGAGCTTTTTCAACCAATTCTAAACAAAGCACTACAATCTAGGCAGTCAAAACAACTTGCCTCTATAAGCTAGGAAACCAATTCATTCATTAAATGTTTGCTATTTCATGAATGAATCTTCTAGAATAGGTAAATAAGTGTCATGTCAACATGAAAATACATTAATTACATCAAAGAGGGTGAAAAATCCCATCACAAGTCAAAACTGTTCAAAGCTGGGCGAATTCCTGAGCTGAAGATGAAAAATTTGGAAAATATCCTGATGCGTAGCGCCCCAATTCTGAATGCGTAGCGCGCCTTTTAGCCCACTTTTGGGGCACTTCCCGGCATCCAAATTGAGCTCAGGTGGGCTTGTTGGAAAGGTCTGGATGTCTACTTTCCCACCCAAGTGGAATTTTTCAATTTGGTGGCCATTTTTCCCTCAAAAATTGCAATCTCCCAAGACTGCTTCCTATGTGTCCAAAAAGTGGCAAAAGGTCATTTTTTGCATGTTTTTTTTGACCTTCTGAGGGCTCAAAACCTGATGAAATGTCTTGGCCATTGCTGAGAAAGTGTAATTTTTCATGAAAAATCCAAAAATGCTGAGTTTTTGAGAAATGGACTTTCCCATCTTCAGGGTAGCGAGCGGCGCCCTACGCGTTCAGAGCAAAAACCTGTGTGTGGCACAAAAAATTCACAATTGGCAAAATTTTCTCCAAATTTCTTGAAATTTGGGCTGGGAGTCCCCAATCAAGTACCATGCTTAGTCAAAGAGGCTTTGACCAAAATTTGGAGTGGATCGGGCCTTTTTCTCGGTTTTAGTGCTTTGCTCAACCTCCTTGGATCTGGCGATTGTATTTTTGACATTTCTCTAAAACCATGACACCTGTGTAAAAAGTGAAGGAGGTTTTTCTTCTTTGGCATGTTTTGGACAAAAACCTCTCTCAATTTTCCAAAATTCATCTTTGATTGCTCTGAAACATCTTTTGAGTGAAACTTATCCCGATGTGTGAAACAAGGAATTTTGTCGAAATGAAGCGAAATGAAGGGGATAAGAGGCTTCTAAATTCTTGGGGAAATTTTTGGAAGTAGGGAGGGATGTTAGGAAGCAGGGGAAAGTGGAATCTTGGATATCGAGTGAGGGGAAAGGGTCCAAAAGGGCAAAACACAGGCCCAACCTAGAAAATTGCCAGATTGTAGCTAGAAACTAGGGTTTGTGCGAAAATGAGGATTTTGGCGGATCTCAGTGATGGGAAGCATTTGATAAGGTACATGAAGGACAGGGGAAGGTGTATGAACATCTGGATACAAGTTTTGCCGATGATTTGACCGTCCAAGAGAAATTGCCTTCAAAACCCTAGGAGAGGAAAATGACCTTACTTAGGTGCAACTGAAGCATGAACAAGGTGTAGAATGACCTAATGGAACTTGACATGATGATGAAAACCCTATGAATGATGATAGACTCAGCTGAATAGTGAAATAGACTGAAATTTGGGCAATTTTGAAAGGAGTGAAAGCAAACCCTAGACCTAATGCCTAATGACCAAATTTTGCTTGAAAACTCTTTGAAATGACAAAATTTGACCTTGACACTTCAAAATAACTTTGTAAGAGCACGTTTGATCACTGGAGGAAGGCTGGAAAGACTGACACTAACATTGGCTCCAATGGGGATGGTAGCTCCTTGGAGGTGCCAAGAACCGCAGATCTTTGGGAGAGCAGACCAGCGCCTTCGTCCATTGGGCTATGGAGTCCATTATTTCGGCCAATGACACAAGACTTTGAATCATTTATTGACTGAAACCTGACTCAAGCTGACACAATTATGAAACCAACATAATTGAAAACTGACTCATAAATGACTCATGATTGACTTAACGAAAACAAGAACTTACAAAGCTTATTGAAGGGCAGCAGTCCATCAAGATTTGAAATCATGATGACAACCACCTGTGTTTCTTACAAGACAATATACCATCAAACTATATCAAAATGCCAATGCAACCAATCAAGAAGATGGCTTCTTGACTGATTCTTCCTATCAGAACTTCTGGTCAACAGTACAAACCTATCACTGGGCATCCAAAAACATAGTTGACCATGGCTGCAACAAAACACTGTAATAAACATTTTCACTGCTGGCTGCAACAAACTTGTTAGAGGATCGTGAAAAACATGAAGATTTGTCACTGCCACCTCCTGCTGAAAGAACAAGGTGTCCTTTGTTTCAAATTCTGATCCGCCTTCATCATGTGCTTCAGTAAAAGTATGCTCATAAGCTTCAAAAAACTCCGAACAAATGGATGAGCAGATCTCTTCTTGGAAAAACATTTCAGCACATGAAACATATGAAGAATATGAAAGGTAATCCTGTATGCTCTGATCTTCTGTAGTTTGACAATATGGTAGGTCATCTTCAAATGATATGACAACCGGATTATCATCTTTGTGAAGGAAAACATTATCTATTTGCTGATCTACAAGACAGTCATCTTTCTCAACAGAGGAAGAAGTTTTCCCAACACTTTCCTGACTATGTGTGCATTGCAAATCTGCTATAGCTTGGGCTGTAACAAGACCTTTCAAGAGCTGATCTATCTCCTCTTCAGACAAAGGAGACAATGCCTTTTGTTTTCTTCTGCTTAAACAATAATTATCTCCATATGACAGGGCACTCAGACTATCATTTATTACTGAGTTATTGAAAGGAGATTCATCACTTACTTGCACAAAGATCTCACCTTGCTGTTCATGAACTGACTGGATTGCTTCTTCATGAAGGCCGTGTTCTAATGATGGACTAACAGTATGAATCACTGTGTCTTCTGCATTCCAAATGATTTCAACAGAACCTGGAGTAGCTGACTGCACATTATCACAATCTACAATCAACACTGGACTTACTTGCATGCTGCTGTCTTCTGTGGGCAGATCTGAAATGACATTCTCCCTTTCATCATTTTCAGCCATATTATCTTCAACCTGCTGATCTTGATTCTGCTGCAAAATGTCCTGATCATCTTGATGGGAATTCTCTAAGTTTTCTTTATGCTGCTGAAATGGATTCTCATACAGAGCCTCCATAATCTCAACGTCCATAAAATTATCATCTTCATAATATTTCTCGAGGCTTTCAATAAAAGTTGAAGCATGTTTGCAACAGTCATGAACTAAATTTAATGATGGATAAGATGCTTGATATCTTTCAATAAACAAGGCATGAAAATCCTTTAAACAGTAAATACAGGCCTGCGGCAAATTTTCATACCAGGATTGAGTTGCACCTTCCAGAGTGGCCAGGAATATCTTCATCAAGTAATCTTCAGGAAAATCCACCTTCAACTTGCGAATATGCATATGAAATCTAACTAGATGTAAAGCAGCATCCTTCTTACCATCATCATTAAATGTAGGCAAATTCCTTGACCAATCTACCTTCGGAATTTTATTTGGAAAACCAGGGATGTGATCTCGGCTCAGGGGAGCGTATCTTCTTGCAATCCGATCCATCTTGAAATGCTCAAAGCTACTGATCTCTCTGCAGTGAAGTCACCATGAAGCACAGGTGGCTGGATTCTTCAGTGAAAAGAGTCTCCAGGTGAATGATTTCAGCCTTGTCAGTGTCTGATCGTTGTCCACTATCAACAATCAGATCTGAACTTGATACATGTACTGGGGTAAAATACAAATGAAGTGTTGTATTCACAAGCTCACGGAGATGGACTGAAGCAACGTTTATCTACTTCCGCTTATGCAAAGCAAAAGCGTTTCGAAGGCTACCTGGCATAACTTCAGGCTCCATCTGTAGCTTATAAAACAAACACATCAACCCACAAACAAGTTTGTTCTCCCCAGTATGGTCGCCATTTTGTTAGCACTTGAATTTGGCTTTAGGCTGAAAAAGACAAAATCCAAGGCAACATCAAACCACTTAGCCTCGTAGCTAGCCCTACGGGGCAGGAGAGGGCTCTCTCCGGGTCTATCTCGGAAAAAGGTCTTCAAAGGGCGGAGATGACCAATAAAGAACACTGATTTTAGGCTAGTAAACTGATAGAGAAGGTTTGATTTTAAATTTTTAAGGTTTTGGTGGAAAACAGGGGAAGAGCAATTTTGGGTGCGGGGACGAGACACAACTTTTGCAGAGGTCTTTTTGGGGCAAGGTAGGAGATTGTCTTGATGCCTTTGATTTAAGTGAATGGATAGGAATGACCGGTGAGGAGCTAAAGAGAGCAAGAAACCATCGAGAGTTCTTTTTAGACAGAGGAAAACATAGATATTAAGCAAACTTAAAGGCAGAGCATATAAATTATGAATTCTACCTTAACACTTCATTTACTTAATGTGAAGAAAAGAGAAATAGGAAATTGATACACATAACAAATCTTACAAGTACATGAGAGAAGCACACCATCAACACAAATAACCACATGAATCCCAAATAGTGCTGCAAAACCCTGGTCTTTCCTTTGCCAAAATTGCAGAGATACAAAGTATAATACAATAGAAGCTTATCCCTCAAGAGTCCAACCATGAAAATGACTAAGAAAATACATAATATAGGCAAGCTAACACCTTTCCTTGCCTCTAGGGGTCGAGCTCATCATCCTAGGAGCTTTTTCAACCAATTCTAAACAAAGCACTACAATCTAGGCAGTCAAAACAACTTGCCTCTATAAGCTAGGAAACCAATTCATTCATTAAATGTTTGCTATTTCATGAATGAATCTTCTAGAATAGGTAAATAAGTGTCATGTCAACATGAAAATACATTAATTACATCAAAGAGGGTGAAAAATCCCATCACAAGTCAAAACTGTTCAAAGCTGGGCGAATTCCTGAGCTGAAGATGAAAAATTTGGAAAATATCCTGATGCGTAGCGCCCCAATTCTGAACGCGTAGCGCACCTTTCAGCCCACTTTTGGGGCACTTCCCGGCATCCAAATTGAGCTCAGGTGGGCTTGTTGGAAAGTTCTGGATGTATAATTTCCAACCCAAGTGGAATTTTTCAATTTTGTGGCCATTTGCCCCTCCAAAATTGCAATATTCCAAGACTGCTTCCTGTGTGTCCAAAAAGTGGCAGAAGGTCATTTTTTGCATGTTTTTTTGACCTTCTGAGGGCTCAAAACCTGATGAAATGTCTTAGCCATTGCTGAGAAAGTGTAATTTGTCATGAAAAATCCAAAAATGCTGAGTTTTTGAGAAATGGACTTGCCCATCTTCAGGGTAGCGCGCGGCGCGCTACGCGTTCAGAGCAAAAACCTGTGTGTGGCACAAAAAATTCACAATTGACAAAATTTTCTCCAAATTTCTTGAAATTTGGGCTGGGAGTCCCCAATCAAGTACCATGCTCAGTCAAAGAGGCTTTGGCCAAAATTTGGAGTGGATAGGGCCTTTTTCTCGGTTTTAGTGCTTTGCTCAACCTCCTTGGATCTGGCGATTGTATTTTTGACATTTCTCTAAAACCATGACACCTGTGTAAAAAGTGAAGGAGGTTTTTCTTATTTGGCATGTTGTGGACAAAAACCTCTCTCATTTTTCCAAAATTCATCTTTGATTGCTCTGAAACATCTTTTGAGTGAAACTTATCCCGATGTGTGAAACAAGGAATTTTGTCGAAATGAAGCGAAATGAAGGGGATAAGAGGCTTCTAAATTCTTGGGGAAATTTTTGGAAGTAGGGAGGGATGTTAGGAAGCAGGGGAAAGTGGAATCTTGGAGATCGAGTGAGGGGAAAGGGTCCAAAAGGGAAAAACACAAGCCCAACCTAGAAAATTGCCAGGTTGTAGCTAGAAACTAGGGTTTGTGCGAAAATGAGGATTTTGGCGGATCTCAGTGATGGGAAGCATTTGATAAGGTACATGAAGGATAGGGGAAGGTGTATGAACATATGGATACAAGTTTTTCTGATGATTTGACCGTCCAAGAGAAATTTCCTTCAAAACCCTAGGAGAGGGAAATGACCTTACTTAGGTGCAACTGAAGCATGAACAAGGTGTAGAATGACCTAATGGAACTTGACATGATGATGAAAACCCTATGAATGATGATAGACTCAGCTGAATAGTGAAATAGACTGACATTTGGGAAATTTTAAAAGGAGTGAAAGCAAACCCTAGACCTAATGCCTAGTGACCAAATTTTGCTTGAAAACTCTTTGAAATGACAAAATTTGACCTTGACACTTCAAAATCACTTTGTAAGAACACATTTGATCACTGGAGGAAGGCTGGAAAGACTGACACTAACAATAGGTATGATACATTCTTATTGCATAATGTTCTCTTGTTATGGATCTTGCTTATGGCTTGATAAGTTATTAAAATGGTATATGAATGCATGGACTAACAAGTGTTGTTGCAACTAGTTTGAGAGGGAATTTAATCTTCTTGATGATTCTATGATGATGTTAAGAAGACAATGAAAAATTATCCATTCATGTCCTATAGTTACTATGTTTACCACGTTTTTTTTGAAATGTTTAGCATGTGTTCGGAAAATATTGAGCAATACCTAGCCTTAGTATTCATCATACTGACTTATTTTAATCTTAAATTGAGTTCTAGAAAGTTATGGGTTGTTCTAGATAGTTGGCCTGTAGCTAGCCTTGAAAATCCATAACTGGGTTGCTAGCCACACCCTTTGAACTAAGAGATTTCCACTGCAACACATAGAGGAAGGCTTGTGCATGAGGATGGAGATTTCCAACCCCATGCATAGCTTGGCATGCATGCAACTGGGATGTAAGTTCAAGACAAAAGTTAGTTCTAACCTAGGGAAAAGTCATCAACAAATGTTGTCTAGTATCTAGGTGACGTGGTGCTCCTAGGAGGTTGTAGTATGTTTCTGGTTTGTAGACCCCACTTCCATAACTGGAACTTGGTTGATGTTGGGTCATTTCATAGTAACTCTCATCTCATGTTTACCTTGGATAGCTTGTAAAAGCGGGTAAATGTGGGGTGGTACCTGAGCGAGGTTGCAGCACAAGACCTTAGGGTAAATGCAGATTGTTATGAATGCATGTCAATTGTCTATATGTTTTTTTTTTTAACAACATCGGTTACTTTCATATTATAAAACCCATAATCAGAATTCTAGTACATAGGTATCGGAGACTAGAGTGAAGAGGATCAAAACTGGGTGCGCAGACCCATATTCCTCAACTCTGCCTCTATGATGACTGTAATTAAAGAGAGAGTGGCTATATTGCCTTACAAAAGTGCCTCCTAACCAACAGAATTTGCAAACCATGGAAAATTTTTAAGGTAGTTTTTGTGTGACCGAATCATCCGGCATGGGATCCCTCCTTGCACTGGCCTTGGTAGAAGCTTCAGCCTGATAGCTCTGAGTGAGTGCTTTGATCTGTTCGATGGCTTCTTCCAAGTGGCTGCACCTTCCTTTGAGATTTTCAATCTCTTCCTTCTGTTTCTCCAATTTCTTCCTCTTAGATCTACGGTCAGCTTCGAAGTCATCCTTCAGATCATTAAATTGCTTCACAAAACTGTTGATCATTATGGTATGGGTTCTGCACATGGTGCAATCTCTACTGAAGAGTCTGTCGATTGGCATGTTGGCTGGATCCTGGGCGATTATCTGGTCCTGGTTCTCCATGGAGATGGATTTAATAAGAGGGACTGAGGAATGATGGTAGTGGAGGAGAGCGGGGAGAAGGGGAGGAACGAAAGGAGGGGCAGAATTCCAAAGAGAGAGGATCAGGGAAGGAAAGAGCGCAATGCACTGGTGGGTAAGAAGAATACACTGGCCTCTGCAATGAAAACAGAACAATAAGTCAATTTTGATTAAAAAAACCGAGAGGAAACCAACGTTTACCAGAAGCGAGGGGCGAAGCTCGTGATCCTGGTGAGAGTTTGAGCCCACTAACTGATGCCTGCGCTTGGTGAGTTCACAGCGCAACTGTCTTGAATAACTTCGAGCTGTAAAAATTCTGAGGTTCACACTGTCATTTATAGAAGCGGAGGTGACCTGCTGGTTCTTGATTCGAGTAGGAGAAGATCTGTTCTTGGAAGAGGAGAGATCCTTTGAGGTGATTTTAGGATGCTCAAGGTGCCTGCCGCCGGTATGGGCTCGATCACGCCTTCTGGAAATGGCTGCGGTGGTCAGGGAGAGAATCCGGAGCCCACCTGAATTCATCGGGCCCTGAGGGCGGTCTGCTGTCCTGTGATACCTGGTTGGGCAGTCGAGGAGGATTAGAGATGAAGAGGGGGAGTTGTTGAAGTGCCGCATACATTGGTACTTTTGCCTGAGGTGACCGATGACCTGGGACGAGGGGATGGGGGCCTGTCTATGGAATATCCTGTTCATAAATCTCATCATTTTCCCTTACCTGTCCCGTGGGTCTTCCTGCAGCGTTATTTGCTTGCTCATCCGCTTCCACATTGTTGCCTCTTAAGATGTGCTTGAATGTCACTTTGCTGAAGCACCTGATGTGTTCCATGATCCTGCCTTTGATTCTATTTAGGGCTATTTGTTTAAAGTCTTTCCCTGAGTTCATGGCTGCTATAATGATGGCAGAGTCGCCCATAACAAGGAGATTTTGGATGCCGAGATTCTTGGCGATAGAGGTCCCCTTAAGGAGGCTGTATGCCTCAGCCTTGTTATTTGACATGGTGCCTAATCCCCACTCATATGTGACTATAGTTTTCCCCTGAGGATCTCTGATAGTTCCCCCAGCTCCAGCTCTGCCTGGATTATTTTTTGAAGCCCCATCAAAATGGAGTGTGTGCCTCTTTTGTTTTTGGATCCAATTGTTGACTTCATCCCTGGTCCCTCTCAATTTCCAGTCCGAGTGTCCTAATCCTGTGATTGCATTATTTTTTGCTCTTGTTTCATAATTGAATCTCCGCATCCACTCCTTTACCCTGTCATCTGTCAATTCCAGGTCTGCCTGGGAGATTCCATTTGCTTCCACGGTTTCTGTTATGAGAGCAGTTGTTTTGGCCAGAATGCTAGAGATACTAGGTTTCTTGTTGTTGAATATGCATTTGTTCCTGGCTATCCATATCTGCCAGCAGAGGTTAGAGGGGATGGTGCTCCACATCCATTTTGCTAGATTCATGTTTTTATTGGCGTAAGGGAAACTTTTCCCCCAACCTTTCTGAAGGAGAGAGATCTGATTGGGGAGATCTCCAATATTTAAAGGGCTGGTTATCAGTTTCCAACAAGACCTAGCTACAGGACAATCAATGAAAAGGTGGTTACTACTTTCCTCTGCCTCTTTGCACATGCAGCAAATTGAGGGGCCTTGAATACCCTTCTTCCTGAGGTTTTCTGCTGTTAGGATTTTACCATGTAGCAGGGTCCAGTTGAAGAGTTTTATCTTTGGCAGGCTTTCATTTTTCCATGCTGCTTTATAGAGATGCCAGTTATTGGTTGTTGAAGAGTTTTGGAGTGCTTTGTAGCCTTCTTTCACCGTGTAGCTGCCACCATTGGGATCCCAAACAAATTTGTCATCTGACATTCTGTTTGTTGGGGCTGAGCCTATGAGTGAGAGCTTTAGGTCACCCCAGAGGTTCTTGATGCCATTGGGGAGGGACAGTGGTCTCCAGCCAATCCAACAATTTTGATCCCAAAGGGAGATGTCGAAGAGGGTTTTAAGGTTTGCCTCTGACATCCACTGTTGAAGGGGCCTGTATTTAGAGGACATTCCCCTGGCTTCCGTGCCCATTATTCTATCCTCCCATATGCTGATGTGTCTACCGTTGCCTGGAGCTTTAGATATACTAGATTTGTAAAAGGGAAGAGTTTTTTTGATCAACTTCCAAACAGGTGTGCATTGCCTATTAGTGATAGGTTCTGTGAGGATATTGCTGTTGATTCCGTTCAGATATTTCCTCTTGATGACCTCTGTCCACCAGGACCCTTTCTCATTGAGGATTCTCCACGTCAACTTGAAGCCCATAGCCATATTTGCAAGTCTTGGAATTCTAATTCCGAGCCCTCCTTTTTCAAGGGGAAGAATGACCTTTTCCCATTTTACCAGGCTGAACTTTTTTGTATCTTGCTTTCCCCCCTTCCACAGGAAACTTCTGATAATCAGCTCCATGTGCTTGTGGATGCTAGCTGGAGCGAGAGTAGTGGCAAACTGATAGATAGGAAGAGCTGATAGAATGGCCTTTATAAGAACTGTTCTGCCCGCCAAGTTGAGCTAGTACACCCCCCAGCTCTGCAGTTTCCCTCTCAATTTCTCTATTAACTTTACCCAAACCTCGGCTTTGATTGATTCTTTAGCTAAGGGCAGCCCTAAGTACATAAAATGGGACCAATTCGATTGGGCTGGGATTTCCATGATCATAGAGATTCTTTGGGTTATGTGTCTTGGGACATTCCAGGTGTAGATCATGCACTTTTTGTTGTTTAATTTACCCCCAGAAGCTTGGAGAAAGAGGTCCAGTGTGTTCTTGAATCTCCTAGCCATGAGGCTTGAGGCCCCTCCAATTAAAAGGGTGTCATCTGCAAATAGAGAGTGGTTGATCCCCTTGGCTCCTCGAACAATGTCAACTCCTATTATTTCCTTTGACTTACGCTTATTTTCCAGGTGCATGCTTAGCGTTTCTGCCATGATGATATAGAGGAAGGGTGATAATGGGCATCCTTGCCTCAGGCCTCTTGAACTTTTGAAGGCGTTGCATGGCCTGCCATTAATTAGGGGGGCTGTCCAATTGAAGGAGATACATTCCATGACCCTGCTGATGAAGAACTCTGAGATACCAAAGTTTTTTAATACTGCCTGAAGGAAGGAATGGTTTACCCGATCAAAGGCGTTCGCCATGTCCAGCTTGATGATCATGCCCCTTTCATTTCTGGCTAAGCTGCTGTGAATTGCCTCCTGTATGAGAATGACATTATCTGTTATATGCCTCTTGGGGACAAAGCCTCCTTGGTTCTCGGAGATGAGGGAAGGGAGGATTTTTTTTAACCTATTGGCCAAAATCTTAGTGATGATTTTGTAGGAGACATTACACAAGGAAATAGGTCTGAATCTGTCAAAAGTTTGAGGATTGGGCTCTTTTGGGATTAACGCTAAATGGGAGGATTTAATACTGCTGCCCATTTTGCATTTTGTGAAGAAGTTTTTCGCCATTCTGATGTAGTCCTTCTTGATGGTGTCCCAGTGGGTTTTATAAAAGCTCGCTGTGAAGCCATCTGGCCCTGGGGCTTTGTCCAAGGGCATGCTGTGAATTGACCATTCGATCTCCTCCCTTGTGATCTCTTTGTCCAGCTCCCCATTTTGTGCTTCAGAGATCTTGTTCTCTATTATATTGAGGAATTCCGGATTTTCCAGATAGTGAGGGTCAGCTGTAAGAAGAGATTGAAAATGTCGAGAAGCTGCCTCCTTGATTTCCCCTTGGTCCGTTAGCTCTCTGCCCTCAACTGTTATCCTCTCAATATTGTTTATAGCTCTCCTTAATTTAAGGTTGTTATGAAAAAACGAGGTATTCTTGTCTCCTGAATTGAGCTAAAGGCATCTTGATTTTTGCCTTTGCTCATCCTCTTCCTTTCGATTCTGATTGTATAGCGCCTTATACAGCTCACTTTCTTTCCTTTGGTCTTCTTCTGTGTCTTGGCCAGCTTCCTTTTCCTGATTCCATTGCGCTATTCTCATTTGTAGATCGATTTTTTCCTTCCTTTCCTCTAAAGCGTGTTTCCTTGCCCATTGCTTGATAGTTATCCGGAGGAGCTTGAGCTTTGATTCCCAAATGAAATGGGGGGAGCCTGTTATTTCATTTGCCCAGGTATCTCTTATCAAATTTCTGAAGTCCTCGCTGCTGTCCCAAGTTCTGTTGTATTTGAAGGGCAGCGGACCCATATCTTCCCCTTTGTCTAAATGCAACGCCACAGGTTTGTGGTCTGATATAAAGCCCTGGATAATTGTGCTCTGAATCCTTGTAAAGTTGGCCACGATTCTCTCCTGTACCAGAATACGATCCAGTCTCTCTTTGATGTTGTTTTTGCCTGTTCTTTTATTTGACCAAGTGAAGCGCCCATTCTGAGGTGGAATATCAACTAGACTGTGTGTTTGAATGATTTCTTCTAGTGTATCTCTTGAAGGATCAGCCAAGAAGTTCCCTCCTACTTTCTCATCCGCATTCCTTATTAAATTCAGATCTCCTCCTAGGAAAATGTTTCTTCCATGGGCAGTCATAAGATCTGTTGAAAGAGAATCCCAGCAAGAGGCTTTATCTCTGAAGTGGGGGGGAGCATAAACATTATAGATTGTGTATTCTTCCATCTTGGTTGTGTTTTGCATATCTAGCCTAATCCACCATCTGTTCTGTCTGTTATCTTTGAGTTTCCATTTGTTTTTATTCCAAATTGTCCCTATGCCTCCTGAGGCTCCGTTTGCACTCATGGCAATTCCTTCATAATTTCTGCTTCTTTTCAAGCTGTTTTGGAATTCCTGTTCGGTGATTTTGGTCTCCTGGAGTAGGAGGAAGTCTGGATGTTCAGTTTTAATGAGATCTCGGACTGCATTGGTTTTTAGGGAGGAGCCCATCCCCCTACAGTTCCAAGAGACCAAAATCATCATTTGCTTGATTTGTTGTGGGTCCCGCTTTTCTCCTTCATCTTCTCTCCACTTCCTTTGGTCTTGTCTAGATATGTATCCATTGGCTGTTGGGTCCCTGTGGCCATTTATTTTGCGGCATTCTCATCTCTAATCTCTTTGTTTGATTTCCTTCCCACTTTTCTTGGGGGGTCCGTGGCGGTGTTGTTTTCCTTTGTTTTGTTCCTTGTTAGAATTCTTTCCACTGTTGGAGGGGGGGAGGCCTGGAGGGGAGAGGAGGGGGTTGCCCCGGGGCCCTTTGGGGAAGGAGGAGGGGATGGGGGTTCCTCTGCTGCCAATGATTCAAAAGGATTGGAGGAAGAAGGGAAGGAAGGGCCAGATCCTGAGGGTTGAGAAGGGAGGATTGGGGTTTCAGAGGAGGGCTTTGATGAAACTGGAGGGGGGTTTGTTTTTTTCTTCTTAACTATTTCCCAAGCTTCTTCCGGAGCTTCAACATTGCTATTGTCTATTGATTTGGACTTGCTACACCTATTAGCAAAATGCCCATATTCATGACATACCTTGCACTTGAAAGGCAGCTGCTCGTAGTCCACCTGCTGGATGTGCGTCCACTGATCCACTTTGAGTTTGATTGCCTCCGGTAATCCTTTTCCCAGGTCCACTTCAACGCATATCCGAGCACATGCATGCATATTCTCCTTTGGCTCCGATCTGTCGATATATTTCCCTACAGCGTTCCCGATGGCTTTCACTGATTCATCTCCCCAACAGTGGAGAGGCAGGTGAGGAAGGCGGACCCAGACAGGGACGGCGTTGGGAACATCCATTTCAGGATCAAAGTCGGGGGTCCATCGGTTGAGGTAAAGGCCTCTTGTGTCCATGAAGTAAGGACCATTTCTGAAAATGAGGTTGCGATCTTCCACTGATTCAAAGAGGAAGGTGAAGAACCCCCTTCCACAAAACCTTATTGCAATCTTGCCTTGGACCATTGCGTTCCAGTTCCTTTCAACCCAACGTTGGACCGTGCGGGGAGAAGGCCATAGACCTGTGAACTAGCCAACCAAGCCACGTTCAGCAAGGGCCACAGCAGCTCTCCTTGGAAGGGTTGGAGGTAGCGAAACTTCCGGGATTTCATCAAGTTTTTTGATAAACTTTGAGGCTGATGGGCGGATTCTTTCCGCGTTGTTGTCTGGAATGAGGGATGCAAAGGCTTTTTCCAGTTCAGCCTGATCCTGGGAGGGTGGATCCATTGTTTACTAGATCAGCAGCGCGGGGGCGCTCCACCAGAGGTCAGAAGGGGGGAGTGGGCAGAAGGCCCAGAGAAGGCGAGGGCAGGAGGCCCTGGGCAGAAGGAGGGTCAGCAGCAGGAGGCTGCAGCCTAGCAGCAGCGCTGCCAGGCTCAGGCGCGCTCAGGGGGTCAGGTCAGGAGCGCGGGCGGGAGCAGTCCTATCCAACTATCCCCATTCTTGCAAGCCGTCAATTATCTATATGTTATTATGCATGCATGTTAGATTATTATTGTTATGGTTATGATATCTATGTATGAGTTGGTATTATTATGATGTTGTATCGTGTTAATCCATATTGGCCTGTGTAGATACAATATCCTCCCCTGAGCTACAGTGAGGTATGCTTTTTATTATGTTTGTACTTAGCTAACAATGGCATACTACAGGAAATAGAAGGCTAAGAGATAAAGAGCAGAAAAATTGAGTACAAATCATATGAACCTTTTTGCAGGCTTGAAGTGACATTTGTAGGATGTGAGATACCAATTGAACAACAGGGAGAAGGACATTATCCTGGTTTGGCAAACTCATTGAGAAGTTTTAAGTTATAAATCATGAGTTGCAAGGTAGATAATGAACAATTGATTGAGGCACAGGAAAGGCTTTCCAAAGCTCAAGAAAAGAAAGTCAAGTTTAATGCAATCATCCTCTAGAGACTTTTAGATTTGTAGAAGCAAGGATAACTGGGGATCGGACATGGATAGGAAGAAGATACTAATGGTGTAGACGGGAGCAGGTCTCGGAAGGGGTACAAGATAGACAAAGATGATATAGTGAAGGGTGAAAAATCCCTGGGTACACTTGAGAGGAGGGATAACACTCATGGATTTTATTCTAGCTACGGTTATGAGAGACATCATAACCATAAATACCAACATCATTATAGGAGGCGTAAGAAGGGATAATTTATAGAGGAGTTCAAGAAATCCTAACCTCCTACATTTTATGGAGAAATGAAGAAATTAGAAGATGTAGAAGCATGGCTACTTGGGATGAAGAAATTCATCAGATTGCATGATTATTTAGAAAATATGAAAGCCAAGATAGCTACCTTTAGTCTCAACCGAAAATAAAACATCTGGTTAGAAAATGTTAAGAATGTTAGAGGCATCAGAGATGAGGAGTTGATTTGGGATGATTTTGAAAAAATCTTCAGGAATACGTATTTGTATGAGATATATTATGATGGAAAGGCAGAGTAATTTTATGAGCTCAAGATGGGTTCCATGACAGATGAAGAATACACAACCAAATTTATAGAGTTGTTGAGATATGTTCCCTATCTCAATGATGAGAAAGCGAAGATCCAAAGGTTCATCAACGGGTTTCCAATAGCATTCAAATACTAGATTGAGTTTGATGAACCTCAGTCATTGCAGGAAGCCATAAAAAAGTCAAAGCATTACTATGAGCAGTCACATCATAAGCCTGAGTTTAAGCGTGACTAGTAAGGTAATGAGAAGTCTAAAGGAAAATTGCCTAAGAAGTGAGGAAGATATAGGACGCAGGTGACAAGGAAATTGTGGCTCTGCATAAGAAGTTTAATGCAGTTGAGAAAGGAGATGGGTCTCAGCCTAGATAGAAACTGGATAAAGGCAATGGAAGAAAACCTTTGAGGTGTTGAACCTATGGTGGAGACCATTGTAGGAGGGATTGTCCATATCATAATGGTGGCGGGCCTCAAATCTACAGTGATCAGGAGGTGCAGATAGTTGCGGATGTAGGTCAAAGCATTCCTCGGATCTATGCAATAGTGGACAATAGGAAGGCAAATCATCAGACATCTATTATCGATATGGAAGGTAAGCTTTGTGATCAAGTTATTTCTATTTTGATTGATCCTAGATCAAATTATAGCTATATTAGTCCTCACCTGGTGGATCAGTTCTTGTTGAATAAAGAAGTGCATTTAGAATCTTGGTTTGTATAGTTGGCTACATGGACCAAGAGAAGAGTTCATTATTGGGTGAGATCTTTGCCCATTTGAGATTAATGGCATGCCTACAACAACACATCTAAATGTGCTTCCTTTTGTTTCATATAACATGATTTCAAGCATAGACTGGATATTCAGTCACAGGACCAAGGTAGATTGTTATGAAATGGCCATTGGGTGCCTAGATGATGATGGAGAAAAGAGTCTTACAGGGAAAGAAGAAGGCTACATTAGTGAAAATGGTTACAACTATGCAAGCCAAGCACAATAGTGGGAGAGGATGATTATTGTTTGCAGTAAATGTTTCCAATTATAAAGGGAAGGATGTTGAGGATGAAGTCTTGAGGAAGTATCATGTCTTGCAACAATTCCAGGATGTGTTTCATGTAGAGATTCCAGAGCTTCCGCCTCATAGGGAGGTGGATTTCTCTTTTGAGTTGATGTCGGGAGCAACACCAACATCTAAGGCACCTTACAGGATGAGCACAACTGAGTTGGTGGGTTTGAAGTTTCAACATAAAGAGATGCTTGATAAGGGATACATAAGGCCAAGTATATCTCTATGGGGTGCATCAGTTTTGTTTGTAAGGAAAAAGGAAGATACTCTTAGATTGTGCATTGATTATAGGTAGTTGAACTAGGTGATTATCAATAACAAGTACCTGTTTCCTCGGCTTGATGATTTGCTTGCTCAATTGAAGGGAGAAATAATATTTTCAAAGATTGATATGAGATCTAGATATCATCAGGTGTGCATCAAAGAAGATGACATCTATAAGACTGCATTTCATACAAGGTAGGGGAACTATCAGTTTGTGGTGGTTCCTTTTGGTCTTACCAATGCCCAAACCACCTTCATGTGTTTGATGAATAATGTCAATGTTGTGCCCTTATCTGGATGAGTTTGTGACAATATTTGGTGATGATATATTGGTATATTCAAAGAATGAGGAGGAGCATACAAAGCACCTGAAAACAATGTTGAAATTGTTGAGAGAGCATAAATTGTATTCCAAGCTCAACAAATGTAGTTTCTTTTAGACTCGGATTCATTACTTGGGACATGTTGTTTCCAAGGAAGGGATATCAATGGATTCAAAAAAGATTAAGGTTGTCATGGAGTAGCCAACTCTAAGGAATGTAGATAAAGTGAGATCATTCATGGGACTAGCAGGTTATTACAAGAGGTTCGTCATGAACTTTTCCAAGATTGGCTATCCTATTACATATTTGCAGAGGAAAGGGAAGGGTTTTGAATGGATTGAGGAGTGTGCAACTAGGTTTGATCAGTTGAAGCATTTTATTACAAATGCTCAAGTTTTGAAGATTGCAAATACTGATTCTTGTAAGAAAGGACTTGGTAGAGTCCCGAAGTAGGAGCAATAGGTGGTTTGATATGAATCAAGGAATCTAAATGAGCACAAGCATAAATATGTGACTCATGATCTTGAGTTGGTAGCCATAATTCATGCATTGGAGATGTGGAGACATTATCTTCTTGGAAAGAGGCTCATCTTGATGAGTGATCACAATGGATTGGGCTACTTGTTTGACCAACCCAATCTGAATGCAAGGTAAGCAAGATGGTTGGTTACTCTTAGTGAGTTTGATTTTGAGATCAGGTATATTAAGGGTAAGGAGAATTGGGTTGTCGATGCTCTTATTAGGAGAGTGCAGGTGAATATATTTCACCTGTGAAATCTTATGGGACAGATTTAAAAGAGTGGATATTACATGTAGGGAATCATGATGAGAAGTACCAACAACTGAAGCAAGGTTGCAGCTGCAAGGTGAAGGCGATAGGGATGAGGAGTATCACCTCAAATAGGCGACTTGGTAAAATTCAAGAGCAAGATTTATGTCCCAAATAATAACGAGTTGAAGAAGGTTACATTGAGAGAGTTTCATGTCAAGTTGTATTCAAGCCACTTAGTATACCAGAAGACCTTGACAACTATCAAGAAGTTCTACTATTGCCCAAATTTGAAGAAAGAGATGGTTGATTTTCTTGTAAGGTACTTGGACTGTCAGCAGGTGAAAGCTGAATGCAAGCATCCAACTGGTCTATTGCAACCTACTCTGATGCCAAAATGGAAATGGGAGGTCATTTCCATGGACTTCATAACAGGATTGGTGAGGACATCAAGGAAACATGATTCCATAATGGTTATGGTTGATAGGTTGAGAAAGGTATCTCACTTCATTGCAGTGAAGTTTAATAATTCAGCTAGTGAGGTAGCTTAGACCTTCATCAGGGAAATATTGAGGTTGCATGGAATTCCCAAGAAGATTATATCGGATAAAGATGCCATGTTCACTTCCAGGTTTTGAAAGGTGTTGCTTGTATGCTTAGGGACAGAGTTAGTCTTCAGTATAACCTATCATCCGCAAACAGATGGACAAACAGAGAGGGTTGACAAGATTCTTGAGTATATGTTGATGATGTACGTCATGCATCAATAGAAGAAGTGGGAGGAATATCCTCCACTGGTGGAGTTTGCTTATAGTAATGGGTATCGAGAATCCTTGAAGATGAGTCAATTTTAGGCTCTCTATGGGAAAATTTATAACACTCCTATCAATTGGAGTGATACAATGAACAAGGTGTTGATTAGATCAAACATGTTGGCATAGATGGAGCAGGATATGTAGGTCACCAAAAGGAATTTAAAGGAAGCATGACATAGGCAAAAGAGTTTTGTGGATCAACATAGATAATTCAAGGAGTTTCAGGTTGGGAAGAATGGGTATCTATGCATCAAGCCCAAGAGGAGCTCCCTGAGGATTGGGTCATGTGCCAAGCTGATAACTTGGGATTGTGGGCCTTTTGAGATCCTTGAGAGGATTGGGCCAACGGCCTACAAAATTATACTACTGCCAACAATGAAATTCCATGACGTTTTCCATGTTTCAATGCTTAAGAGATATGTACAGGATGTTGATCATGTGATTGATTGGTCTGTATTACAGGTGGAACCAAAGGGAGAGTTCCAGCTAGAGCCACAATGCATATTGCAGTGAAAACAACCCATGCTCTGAAACAGAGCAATAGAGCAGGTTAAAGTGCAGTGGAAACACTTTGGGCCCAATGACGCTATATGGGAGATCGTTGATCATATGCGAGTATTATATCCTTATTTATTTGTTGGTTGAAGCAAATGAGTTTTTGATATGTATATATGTGTATGTATGTCACTATAAACACTGCATCGAGCTGTGTTTATAAATCTCTAATAAGCGATATGTTTGTCATGTAGTTGTCATTGGAAATACTACATCAATATATATTTATAAAGCTCCATAAGATATATGTTTTGTTGTTCATAAGTGTCAGAGAACATCGAAGATGTTGTTCCCCCAAGGGGGGGGGGGCTTGTAATAGCCCCGAGTTGATTATTCATGTAAATAAATTAAATCAAGGTCACGGGACATGTATTCCAAGCTGAATGGAGGGGAAAACATTATAGTGGGCATCACTTGTGGTTTATTATTGGCTATGGAAATTGGAAAATGCAAAAGGCAATAAATGACAATTTAATATGAGAAATAAAGGAAAATGGGAGAAAAGGGAGATGAAGAGACACAAATATGCATGCAAGGGAAAATAAAGGAAATTGAAGGAAAAAGAAAGGAAAAGGAAACAGAAGGAGGGAGAGAACATTCTATTCCTCTCTTGGTTACTCTTAGCTACTCCTAGTCACTTATACACTCTTACACACTTAGAGTACTCTTGAAGCATTCTAGCATTCACTTAGACATTAAGGCATTCTCACTTGGATTTGGAGAGAGAAAGCACTTGGAAAGAAGCAAGCAAGAAAATAAATTTTTGGGCAATGGATGAGTAGCTACAAGAGGAGAAGATTGCAGGTAACAGGTTGCATGTGTGATTTCATTGCTGAGATTTGAATGCATGGTACATGCATTTGGTTATTTAGTTGTTTTGTTTTCATTGGCATGGGATTTGCCTGGATTGATAGTGGGTTCAACCTTGACTTTCCATTTCCATATAACCATGGTGTAGTGGATTCCTTGTTGTGATTAATATTTGGATTGTTGGTGGACTTTGGATCTTGGTGAGGTGGTCACAGGAAAATTCCCAAGGGTTGAGGGTGGATATGGGCTTTGATCTAGATTGTATCAATATATTATTTTTCATCCATCTTGATGCATTAAGAGTGAAAAAAGTGAAGGAATCATCTCAAGAGATTATTTTTACTAGCAAGACCAAGTTTGGCAAAACGGGGTCTGAAACCTTCCGTGAGCATCTTGAGGCATCAAACGACATTTTTTTGGGGGTAAAAATTTAGCGCTTATGCATCACACCTTTTCATGCTATTCTACATAAATATCTTTCCATCGACACAAGAAATGTGCCAATCAGAGTCCATATGCAAAAGTTATGCCACTCATAAGTTGACTTTCCTGTTTTCACCACCATGGTTTGAGAGGATGTCGATCAGCCCCCATTATTCATGGAAAAGGGGCTAGCCACATGATTGTGATGTAAAAGATTCTAGAACAGTCTATATTGTAACTCTAGTTAAGAGTTGAGGTAGTCAAACTTAACCGCTAGTAGGTTGTTGGGTTGTGTCATAATCGGGCCACTAGGAGGAAGAAACATTCCATTCTTTCGAGTGCACTTGTTCCATAACTGATCAAAAATAGCTAAGAGGGATAAGAGGTAGAGCACACAAGTGCACTGTAGAAGTGCACAGGCCACATGCCATACTTCTTTGTACTTGCAGCCATATTTCCATATATAGAAAGAGAGTGGAGCGACCTCACCTTCCATATGGGTTTTCTCCCGAAAGGGTTTCCCAGAGCATATCTTGTGTCTTATGTGTGTGTGTGTGAGCTTTTATTTTTCAATCCTCTATTTTTTGCATAATTTCTATTCACATGCATAATTACAATGAAATCTACAGATCTAAATTTTTAATAAAACTGTAATAGTCTAAAATTTCGTATTTTTAATATAATAGTATAAGATATGTTGTGACAAACTATCCAGTGGAATATCCATGATAGTTTACAGATCATGCTTTCTTCTTGAACTCTTGACAGATAGGCGGAGATAGGAAAATTCCTCTCGGTATGGTGAAGAAAATAAGAGGCTTTCAAGTTTGTTTGGTGTTAGTGATTTTTGGATCGGTTTAGGTGAAATCACTGTGTTGAGGGTTGAGGGTTGAGGTGGTTCGGCCTTTGGAAGCCCTGTTTGGTTCTATTTTTCTTTAATCCATATGATCCCACATTCATTCTTGGAATATGGCATAGGGGTGATTGGTTGAAAGAGAGTTTTGGTTTAGCCCAATCTTTTTGTAATTTCTAAGTCTAACTGTTAGAAACCCTTCATGTACTTTTCTGATTTATTTATGCCTACTTGTTCTGATTAATTAACAAGTTATTTACCATGTAAATACTTAAAATAAATACAAGTACATGCCAAACACATTACAAATCATCAAATAAATGCAACAAAACAAGCACACAAGTGACACCGTTGTTTTTGGACCAATGTCCCTGAAAAAACCCAATGCGGGAAAACGGGTGCAACTATCTAAGGGTTTTAATTATTAAGCAGTTTCAGAATAAAATCTGGGTGCCAAAACTGGCTCACCCAACAGAGAATAATATCGGCAGTAGTACCTCTCAGTTGGAGACAGATATTCCAGTTGAAACCCCGGATAAACACTCCGACATCTCCCAGCTCCAATCTGCCCTACGAAAACCCCAACGCCAGCCTCTAGGGATTGCGTCTGTCCTTTCTAGCCCATCATCACCCTAGATCGCTCTGCGTCAACCTCTAGAGGAACTGTGTCAACCCTTAGAACCTCTGCGTCCCCCACGCTGGCTCTCTGAGGCACTGCGCAGCTCTTGGCTGGCTCTGCGTGAGCCGTGACTGGCTCTGCGTGAACGTTTGGCTAGCTTTGCGTCCCTCTCTCTCGATTTTTGCAATGATCCTCCTGGTACTATCTCTGTCTCTCTGCTTCTGTATTCACTGCCCCTCACCTACAAATTTGATCACTCTTTCGACTTCCTCAGCAAACCCTACCCCAGAAAATCGAAATCTTGATCAACTCAGTGTGTTCTCCAAGTGACCCTCAAACCTCCTCTTATACTTTTCTCGTTGACAATTCAACGGCCGATATTAAGTCCCTAATCAATGGCTAAGATTAACTCTAGCTTGATGCATGAATTTTGGACCCTTCTAACACAGTTTTATATTAATTCACATTAATATTTTATTTTCCCTAAGTTTAGACTTAGGGACTCCATTAAAAATATTAATTATTTTAATATCTCCCAAACTGTTTAGAATCTTTACAAACCATTTCTGGGTATTGGAGATCTCATGTGCTTTAGCCTCTCCACCAAATTTCATGGCCATATCACATCCAATGCGACCCAAAATCAACAAAAATATGGTTAGGTGGTACGTGGAAGTCTTTAACTTGGTTGGCTTTATGCATATGTTATTATGTGTTATTTCTTATTGAGATTAATGAGCACTTGTATGGGTTATTGTGTTGATTTTATGACTAGTTTTTCATGGATTTATTCTGGTTAAATGTTGGTTATAGGCATGATACATTCTTGTTGTATAATGTGCTCTTGTTATGGATCTTTCTTATGGCTTGATAAGTTATTGAATGGTATATGAATGCATGGGCTAACAAGTGTTGTTGCAACTAATTTGAGAGGGAATTGAACCTTCTTGATGATTCTTTGATGAAGTTAAGAAGACAGTGATCAGGTATGCATTCATGACCTGTGGTTACTATTTTTACCATGTGTATGACGAAATGTTTAACATGTGTTTGGAAAATTATGAGAAAGACCTAGCCTTAATATTCATCATACTAACTTATTTTTATCTTAGATTGAGTTCTGGAAAGTTCTGGGTTGTTTTGGGTAGCTAGCCTTGAAAATCCAGAATTGGGTTGCTAGCCACACCCTCTGAACTGAGACTTTTCGGCTGCAACTGCACGGAGGAAGGCCTGTGCATGTGACTGGAGCTTTCCAACCACATTCACAACTTGGCATGCATGCAACTAGGATGTAACGTCAAGAAAAAAGTTAGAAGTCAAGGTCATCAACAATTTTTGTTTGGTATCTAGGTGATGTGGTGCTTCTGGGAGGTTTCCGTATGTTTTTGATTTGTAGACCACACTTCCATAACTAGAACTTGGATGTTGGGTCATGTCATAGTAACTATCAACTCATGTTTACCCTGGAGAGCTTGTAAAAGAGGGTAAATTTGGGGTGGGGTGTTACAATGAAAACCTTCAGTCACTCACTTGCACTAGTAACCTCCACCATAGATGAACAAGGGAGAACTTTTTTGGGAGGTTCCACGAAAATCTCCACTACAAGGTGTTTTTTTTGTAGTGGTTGTTGTGAGGAAACAAGGCTTTTAGTTTGGAACTTGTATCAAGCCCACCCATGTGCAATAAATTTTGTTTCTCACTTGTTAACCATTAAAAAAAATTCCCAAAAGAAGGCATCTTATAGTTTACACATAATGTATATCTAGTGGAATAGAATGGAAATAGATAAATATCAAAAGGAGTTGTGAGCTTAAAAAGAATAACCATGATTTTATAATCATCTAGCTTGGTGGTTGCACAATTAGAGCCTTAGGAGTTTAAACTTCATGATTAGTCTTCAATTTGGCGAAATTTTGTCAAATCAAGAGTGAGGAGTTGATTTTTCACTAATGGGCATTGATCAAATTTGTTTTCCCAAAGAGTTGTTCAAACTTCAACTATGGCACTTCCTAGGGTGTGTCAAGGATTAACATGTCAATATGGCATCTTTCTTTATCATTACAGTTTAACCCTACTATAACATCAATGGTATAACATCTAGTCTGGTTATCGTTTGCTACAAACCTTTAGTTTTATATGTCCTTTGTGTAGGATTTCTAGGAATAATAATTTGTGATTATTAACTAAACTTTAGTGATTAGGAGCAGCCATTTTGCAAAATGAGAAAAAAAATGTATGCATCACCTCAATTTGAATGGACCCCTTGTTAGTGAATGTGCCAGGAAAATGCAACTCTCTCACAAATGTGACACATGTGAAAGTAATGCCTAGTGTATGTATTGTTTAGTGGAGTGTAAGCCCAAAGTGAAATGAGATAGCAATCAAACCATAAATGTCACAATATTAGATCATATGTCTTTCGATACGAGAAATATCCCCACCATCACAGTGGTTCATGTTGTCGATATGAATGTATTAGACAACACTAAACAAAGTATTTTGAGGTTACAAATTGGCAGGAGAAATTCCTTTCTCTCCCTCTAAATAATCTAAGTAGTCTAAGCAGATATGAATATATTTGAATAAATATGAGCATTTCAAAGTATATTTGAGTATATTTGATCAAATTAAGGTAGATTTGCTCAAATTAAGGTAGATAACATACCAATGTGTGGGGAAATCCGAGAGCTTCAAGTAGATATAGGAATTCCAAGAACTATATCACATTATTTGATTTGGGCACTTACTATGGGAAGATTTATAAAAAAATTATGAGGTTGGTTGAGGGGAAGACCATTACTTGATAAAAAAAAATCTTCTAATTCAATCAAAATGATGAATTATAAACTACATTTAAAAGTGGGGATTAATGGACAATCAATTGTTATTCTATGTGAGTAAGTTGCAAGATGATTCTTCTCAACTATTTGATTGCAATGTATGAAAATGTTTCACTCTTATTTTAGCTTTGCATTTCCATGGAGGATAAATGGTATATGGGTTTCCTTCTTCATCCAAGCTAGCTTCTTATAAGGATGCAACTCAATCTAAGGCATCTCATATAATGGCTCAACCCCATGTCACGCCAAGTCCATATATTGTTGAGTAAGTGGACAATATGATAGATTTGGACGTTAAACAAAATGAATTTTTTTCAACCCCTAAACCTGACATAGTAATCTATCAGTTTAATTGGTTTTGGAAACTACCAAAAAAATGCCTTGATGGATTTATTCCATTAAACCAAACATTGTGAATTTATTCTACGTTCCAAATGTATCTTTATAGTTTAGTTTTATATCCTAATGATTACTAGAATTTTTTTGAGGAGGGATGTTGTTTTTTGGGTAGAATGGGGCTCTTTGTTAACCCATGGTTTCCAAACTTTGATTCCTCCACTATAGTCATATCCAAAATCCTAGTATGAGTGTGGATCCAAAATATGGCTTTTCCTTTTAGTATCCTTTGGTCTTTGAAGATTTTAGAAATGCATTAGGTATTTTTTAAGGTATGATCTCAAGCGAACTTGGTAAGGTCTTTTCAAATGCGTAGAGACTGATATTAGTAAAGGTATTGTAGACAAAATGTTGAAAAACCATGGAAAATTTAAATGTATTCAAAACTTTGACTATGAAAATACATAAATTAGGTGTCATTTTTGTCATCAAATAGGTTATCTACATGAGTGTTATTGTCAAAGAAGAAGTGATTCTAAGAGGTAAGGGGCATTATTTCAAATCTAAAAGTCAGAAACCATATAAGCCTTCTCTTTTGAATTATGAAGAAGATGCGAGTACCTCATATTTTCACTCTTTTTAGGTAGAGAAATATAATAATGAAGGAACAAAATTAAATAATGACAATATTAAAGAGAGAGAGAGAGAGAGAGAGAGAGAGAGAGAGAGAGAGAGAGAGAGAGATTAGGGGATCAATAATAAGTAAGGAATGTTGAGAATTGCCCCTCTCAACAGCTAGTTTCAAATGAAGTTATAGTAGGAGAAATGCAGAGATGACATGAACCTAAAAATGTTGAGTGTAATAAGTGTTGGGTATGTTTTATATTCTTTGCACGACTATCTCCATGAGCTGCCCCAAAAAATATTGGGCAGTTTTTTGCGTTCATTTTCTGTGATTTCATGGAACATGGTAGTTTTTCCCATGGTTTTATCGTATTAGTTAAGGAACTATTGTTGTATTCTAATCCATGGTAAATGGATTGGTGGTTCAAGGATTCCACAGGATATATATTATATTGTAATGATGTATAGAAGAATATATATTGAAAAATCTTGTTGGTTTTCTAGGTTTTGGGTTTCTAGGATAAAATATTTATGTTAATATTTGTGTTTTCCATTGCATAGTTTTCATTTTAATTAAGAATTTATTTACAATAATTAATTGTACAAGGTTAAAATGTGAATTTGCTATCAAAGTATCTTTGGCTTCAAGGGGACACATTTATGGCTAAGGGTTTTGGATCAAACTTATGGTAGACCCTGTTACAGTGGGAGATCTACAAAAACAATTCTTGTGGTTAAAGGGTGAGAAATTCAAAGATAGAGATCAAGAAATTCAATGGGAAGAGTTTCAAGTTTTGGAAGCTCAAAATGGAATATTTGTTGTTGGAAAAAGATCAATGAATCATCATGGATCCGAATACTACACCAAAAAGGATGTCAACAAAAGACTAGCCTAATTTGGATTGAAAGACAAAAAACACAATACAATTTTGTCTCTCAGAATTAGTGTTATTGAATGTTTCATGGAAGCTATAACAAAGGCTTTGTGGGACAAGTTAAGGTCTTTGTATCAAAATTTTCTTGTAATAACCCCAGGTTAAAGTTTCGTGTAATAAAGGGTATTAAAGGAAAAATAAGGTCAGAGTCGTGGGACACATATTCCAAGTTGAATGTTGGGAAAACACTTTAGTGGGCATCACTTGTGGTTTAATAATGGCTATGGAAATTGGTAAAGGCAAAGAGGCAATAATTGATGTTTAATTATGAAAATAAAGGAAAATAGAAGAAAAGGAAGGTGAAGAGATACAAATTTACATGTAAGGGAAATTAGAGGAAAATGAAGAAAAAAGGGGACATCAATGATAAAAAGGCATCCGAAGAAACAATTCATATATTTTTTTAGTTCTAGCTTTTGTCAGTTCAGTTTTGGATCTCATTCACTCTTGCACACTTAGAGAATTTTTGGAGCACTATAGAATTTACTTAGATTTGGAGAAAGGCAAGCAAGGAAGGAAAGGGAGGAAAAAGACAAGAAAAGGAAAGTGAAGGGAAGTCGAGAAAAGGGTGGATCTACAACTTTAGCAGGAAGATCTTGTAGGTAACATGTTGGATGTGTTATTTCCTTGTTGGAATATGAATGCATGGTACGTGCATTTTTTTATTTGGTTCATTTTGTTGTCATTGGCATGGGTTTTTCTTGGTTTTATAGTGGCTTTAGACTTGCCTTTTCATTTCATGGATAACCATGGTGTGATGGGATTCATTCTTGGTTGAGCTTTGGATTGCTAGAAGGTTTTGGAACTGGGCGAGGTGGTCTCGAGAAAATCCCAAGGGTTGGGGATGGAGATGGTTTTCTCTGGGAAGCCCTCAATCGATGGGTGGAGACAGGAAAATTCCTCAAGATATGGTGAAGGAATTTTGAGGCATCCAAGCTCGATTGGTTTTCTGAACTTGGGAATGGTTTAGGTGAGATAACAATAGCTTGAGGGTGGAGTTGGTTTAACCTCTGGAGTCCTTATTTGGTTATGCATTGGTTTACCCCATGAGATCCCACATTCATGCTTGAAATGTGGCATGAGGGTGATTGGTTGGAAGAAAAATTTGGTTCAGCCCAATCTATGGTCCGGTGGTATGTGGAAGTCCTTGACTTGGTTGGATTTTTCATAGGTTAATATGGTTTATTATTCTAATATAATTAATGAGAAGAATTACTTGGTATTATGAGGATTTTATGGTTGATTTTTCATGGTTTCCATTATGGTTATATACCTGGTTCAATGATGTTCTCTAGCTATGGCTCTTGTTAATGAAGTGATAAGTATTTGAATGGTTGATGAATGCATGGATAACAAGTGTTGTTGTAGCTATATTGTGAGGGCATAGAGCCTTCTTAGTGATTCCCAGGTCAACTTTAGAAGTTTATGATAAGATATGCATTCATGGCCTATAGCTTATATTTGTATCATATGTTTGACGAAATGTCTATCATGTACTAGGCATGTTATGGTCAAGATATTGTTCAAGTTTTGAATTATTAGCCTTGTTATCATATCATTTATGCTTATGGAAACTTATAGTTAGTTCTAGGTAGTGGTCTGGAAGCTTTCCTGAAAAAGGGGCATAAATATTGTTACTGCATGCACAAAACATGGGATTTTTGGTCGTAATCGCATGCAGATAGGGTTATGGGTGTAGTTGGAGCCTCATAACCACATGCACAGTGTGTCAAGATTGCATTTCGTGTGTTAAGTCATTAAAAAAGAGTTCCAACTCAAGGATTGATCACTTGGGGTGGTTTTCAGGCTCCTAGGTGGTATGTAGTCTCTGAGGGATGTCAATAAGTTATTAGATTGTAGGCCCCACTTCCATCACTGGAATTTGGAGGTTGGGTCATGTCATAGCAGAACTCAACTCATGTTTACCCTAGAGAGGTTATCCAAGAGGTTAAATGTGGGAGTGGCATTTATATATTGGTATAAGAGCTTCCAAGTTCAAACACTTGGACTAGACAGGCTAAATGTATATTGTTATACATGCATTGTTATGGTTATAGTTATCATGTGTGTGGTTGTTATTGTAGTCGTGTGTCATCATGCTTGACATTGATGTGTTGACGTCATGATGTATGTATATGTATCATGCTAATCTGAACTGATTTGTGCAGATGAGAAAACCTCCTTGAAATATATTAAGGTATGATTTTGATTATGATTTCTATTTAGTTTATCTAACATGACATGTTTATAGGAAAGAGAAGGCCAAATATGACAAACGTAATGGTGGATTACAATTCGCATGACTCTCCTTATAGGTCATTTGAGCAGCAAGGAGATGAGTATTCTCTCGATATAGAAGATACAATGAGAAGTTTGAAGGCTGAAATAAGAAGTTGCAAGGTAGATATTAATTGGTTGATTGAGACACAGGAAGGGATTTCCAAAGCTCAAGAAAATAAAGCCGAGGTTAATGTAGTGATCCTTCAGTGCCTATCCAATTTGCAGAGATAGGGACAACTAAGGATTAGCCATGAACAAGAGTAAAGGACTAATGGGACATATGGTAGCAGATCTCGATTGGTATACAGGTTGGACAAAGATGATACAGTCAGAGGTGGCAGATGGTTGGATACACCTAACAGGAGAGGTAGTGCTTATGGGTTATATTCTAGTTATGGTTTAGAGAGACATCACCGTCATTACCGCCAACATCCTTGCATGAGAAGTGAGAATGAGTATTTTCCAAAGGAGTTCAAGAAAGTCAAGCCTCCTACATTTGATAGAGAGATAAAGAAGTCAAAAGATGTAGAAGCATGTCTGCTTGGGATGAAGAAGTCCAATTGCATGGTTATTTGGAGAATATGAAAGACAAGTTAGCAATCTTTAGTCTCAAGGGAAAATCATATATATGGTGGTAAGATGTGAAGCGTGTTAGAGGCATCGAGGTAGAGGAGTTGAGTTGGTATGCATTTAAAAGACTCTTTAGGAAGAAGTACTAGTGTGTGAGATATTATGATGAAAATGCCAAGGAATTCTATGAGTTGAAGATGGGTTCCATGATAGATGAAGAGTACATGACCAAGTTTCTGGAGCTATTGAGATATGTGCCTTATCTCAAGGATGAGAAGACAAAGGTCCAAAGGTTCATCAATGGATTACCATTAGCATTCAAGGACATGTTTGAGTATGATGAGCCTCGTTCATTGGAGGAATTCATCGAGAAATCAAAGCATTGTTATGAGTAGTCGAAGCACAAGTCTGAGCTTAAGCATGATTGGAAAGGGAATAAGAAGGCTAAAGGAAAATGGCTTCATAAGCAAGGAAGACCTTAGGATGTAGGTGAGAAAGAAAATGTGGCTCCTTACAAGAAGTTTAATACGTCTAAGAAGGGACAAGAACCTTAGCTTGGAGAGCAATAGGATAAAGGTAGTGGCAAAGAACCATTGCAATGTTGGATTTGTGGCAAAGAACATCATAAGAAGGACTATACATTGTACCGAGGTGGAAGGACATAGATTTGTAGTGTTTTGGAGGTGTATATAGTTGGGTATGTTGGTTAGAGTATTCCTTAGATCTATACAAAACTTGATAATAGGTAGACAAATAATTAGACATCCATTATTGAGATGAAAGGTAATATTCACGATCGATTTGTTTCCATTTTGATTTATCTTGGATCTAATTATAGTTATGTTAGCCCTGAGCTAGTGGATAAGTGTTGTTTGAATAAAGAAGCGCATGCAGAATCTTGGTTAGTACAGTTGGCTACAGGGACCAAGAGAAGAGTTCATCATTGGGTGAGATCTTGTGCATTTGAGCTGAATGGCATGTCTACATCAACACATATAAATGTTCTTCCATTGGGATCATATGGTATGATTTTGGGCATGGTTTTCTTTTTTATTCATAGGACTAAAGTGGGCTTCTATGATAAGGCTATTGAGTGCCTAGATGATGATGGGGAAAGGAGAATTTTGCAGGGAAAGAAGAAGCCTATATCAGTGTGAATGGTCACAGTTATGCAAGCAAAGCGCAATTGTAGGAAGAGATATGTATTGTTTTTAGTTCATATTTCTAGTGATAAAGGGAAGGATGTTGAGGATGATGAAGTCTTGAAGAGGTATCTTGTTTTGCAATAGTTTTAGGATGTGTTTCCTGGAGATATTCTAGAGTTGTTTCCTCATAGGTAAGTGGAATTTTTTATTGAGTTGATGCTGAGAGAAACACCAACATCTAAGCCATCATACAGGATGAGTACTCTAGATTTGGAGGAATTGAAGATGTAGTTTAAGGAGATGCTTGATAAATGATATACAAGGCCAAGTGTGTCACCTTGGGGTGCACCAATATTGTTTATAAAGAAGAAGGACGATACTCTCACACTATGCATTGATTACATGCAGTTGAACAAGGTGACTATCAAGAACAAGTATCCATTGCCACATATTGACGACTTGTTTGATCAGTTGAAGGGAGTAGCAATGTTCTCAAAGATTGATATGAGATTAGGATATCATCAGGTGCACATCAAAGAAGAAGACACCTACAAGATTGCATTCCATACTAGGTATGGGCATTATGAGTTTGTGGTGGTTCCGTTTGGTCTTACTAATGGTCCAACCACTTTAATATGCTTGATGAACAATGTGTTGCATCCTTACTTGGACAATTTTGTGATATTGTTTATTAATGATATATTTATATACTCCAAGCATGAGGAGGAGCATGCAAAGAACCTGACAACAGTGTTAAGATTGTTGAGAGAGCATCAATTGTATGTCAATCCTAGCAAGTGATGTTTCTTTTAGAATCAGATTCACAACTTGGGACATGTTGTTTCCCATGAAGGGATAGTAATGGACTCAGAAAGCATTAAAGTTATCATGAAGTGGCCAACTCCTAGGAATGTGGATGAGGTCAGATCATTCATGGGACTAGTAGGATATTATAGGAGGTTCACCAGGAACTTCTCAAGGATTGCCTATCCTATTACATCTTTGCAGAGAAAAGGAAATAAGTTTGAATGGACTAAGGAGTGTGCATATAGCTTTGATAAGTTGAATAATTTTCTTACAAATGCTCCAATTTTGAAGATTGCAAATCTTGATAAATAATTTGTAGTCTGTATAGATGCTTGCAAGAAAGGACTTGGTGGAGTCCTGGTGTAGGAAGGATAGGTGGTATGTTATGAATCAAGGAAGCTAAATGAGCGAGAGCTGAACTATGTGACTCATGATCCTTAGTCGACAACTATCATTCATGCTTTGAATATGTTGAGGCATTATCTTCTTGGTAGGAGGTTTATTTAGATGAGTGATCATAGTGGACTTAGGTATTTGTTTGACCAACCAAATATGAATCTCAGGCAATCTAGATGGTTGACCACCCTCAGTGAGTTTGAATTTGAGATCAAGTACATTAAGGGCAAGGAGAACAAGGTTGTAGATGCTCTAAGTATGAGAGTACAGGTGAATCATATTTCAATTGTGAGCTCTTATGGGTCATTTTTATAGGAGAAAATATTGCATGCCAGGTAGCATGATGAGAGGTACCAACAATTGAAGCAGAGATTGCAACAACAGGGTGAAGGTGATAAGGATGAGGAGTGTCACCTCACAACAGATGACTTGGTCAGATTCAGGAAAAATATTTATGTGCTAGATAATAATGAGCTCAAGAAGCTTATCTTTAGGGAGTTACATGTCAAGCCGTATTCAGGCCACTTGGGATACCAAAAGACTTTAACTGTTGTTAAGAAGTTATATCATTGTCTAAACTTGAAGAAAGAGGTGGCTGAGTTTTTTTTCTTCAGATTTTTGGACTGTCAGCAGGTGAAATCTGAGTGTAAACACTTAGCTGGTTTGTTGCAGCCTATTTCGATTCCAGAATGGAAATGGGAGGTCATTTCCATGGACTTCGTTACATGATTGCCAAGGAAATTGAACCAGCATGATTCCATCGTGGTTGTGGTTGATAGGTTGAGTAAGGTAGCTCAATTTATTGTAGTGAAGTCTACAAATTCATCTAGTAAGGTATCAAGGAGATAATGAGGTTGCATGGTGTTCCCAAGAAGATCATATCAAACAAAGATGCTAAGTTCACTTCTAGGTTTTGGAAGGAGTTGTTTGCAGCCTTGGGGATAGAGTTAGATTTCAATAAAACTTATCATCTATAGACAAATGGAAAAATAGAGAGGGTTAGCAAGATTCTTGAGGATATGTTGAGAATGTATGTCATGAATTAGCAAAGGAAGTTGGAGGAGTATCTTCCACTGGTAGAGTTTGCATATAATAACGAGTATCATGAATCGTTGAGGATGAGTCAATTTGAGGCTCTTTATGGGCAGAGTTGTAATACTCCTATCAACTGGGGTGATCTAATGAATAGGGTGCTAATTGGACTGATATGTGCCTGAGATGGAGCAGTAGATGTAAGTTATTAGAAGGAATTTGAACAACACATGACATAAATAATAGTTATGTGGATAAGAATAGAGCATTTGAGGAGTTTCAAGTTGGGGAGCATCTATACTTGTGCATTAATCCCAAGAGAATCTCCTTGAGGATTGGGTCATGTGCCAAGCTGGCACCTCAGTGTTGTTGGCCTTTTGAGATCCTTGAGAGGATTGAACCTATGGCCTACCGACTTGCACTGCTGCCAACAATGAAAGTCCATGCTGTTTTCCATGTTTCATTACTTAAGAGATATGTATAGGATGTTGATCATGTGATTGATTGGTATGTATTGTAGGTGGAACCAGAGGGAGAGTTCCAACCAGAGCCTCAATGCATATTACAACATAAACAAGTCACGCTCCATACCCTAGAAATGGAGCAAGTTAAAGTGCAGTGGAAGCACTTTGGGCTTGATGAAGCTACATGGGAGATGGATGATCAGATGTGGGCTTTGTATCCTTCATTATTTGCTGGTTCAATAAAATGAGTTTTTGGTATATTTATAAAAATATGGTTGTAAATACCACAATGAGATGCGTTATAAAGCTCCAATGGTTGTATGTTTATTTGTTTTCAATAGGATGTCTTTGTAAATACTGCATCGAGCTATGTTATAAAGCTCCATATGTTTTGTTTTCAATAGTTTGATGGTCATAAGTGTCATAGAATATCGAGGACGATGTTCCCCAAAGGCAGAGGGGTTTATAACAACCCCAAGTTAAAGTTTCATGTAATAAAGGATATTAAAGGCAAAATAAGACTAAGGTCATGGGACATGTATTCCAAGCTGAATGTTGGGCAAACACTTTAGTGGGCATCACTTGTGGTTTAATAATGGATATGGAAATTGGCAAAGGCAAAGAGACAATAATTGACATTTAATTATGAAAATAAAGGAAAATAGGAGAAAAGGAAGGTGAAGAGACACAAATTTGCATGTAAGGGAAATTAGAGGAAAATGAAGAAAAAAGGGGACATCAATGATAAAAAGGCATCAGAGAAACAATTCACAACTTTTTTCAATTCTAGCTTTTGTTAGTTTAGTTTTGGATCTTATTCAATCTTGCACACTTGGAGCATTCTTGGAGAACTTTAGCATTCACTTGGATTTGGAGAAAGGTGAGCAAGCAAGCAAGGGAAGGAAAAGGACAAACAAAGGAAAGTGAACAGAAGCAAGGAGAAGGGTGGATCAACAACTTCAGTAGGAAGTATTGCAAGCAATAGGTTGCATGTATGATTTCATTGTTGGGATGTGAATGCATGGTACATGCATTTGTTTATTTGGTTCATTTTCTATCATTGGCATGGATTTTCCCTAGTTTGATAGTGGTTTCATCCTTTCCTTGCCATTTCTTGGATAGCCATGGTGTGATGGGATTCATTCTTGGTTGAGATTTGGATTGTTGAAAGGTTTTGGAACTAGGTGAGGTGGTCTCAGGAAAATCCAAAGGGTTGGGGGTAAACATTGTTTTCTCTGGGAAGCCCTAAACAGATGGGTGGAAAAAGAAAACTTCCTTAAGGTATGGTGAAGAAATTATGAGGCATCTAAGCTTGGTTGGATTTGTGATCTCTGGACCAGTTTAGGTGAGATCACGGTAGCTTGAGGGTGGAAGTGGTTTAACCTCTGGAGTCCCTATTTGGTTATGTCTTGGTTTACCTAATGATATCCCACATTTATGCTTGGAATATGGCACATGGGTGATTAATTGAAAGAAATATTTGGTTAAGCCCAATCTATGGTTGGGTGCTACGTGGAAGTTTCTGACTTGGTTGGATTTTGCATAAGTTAATATGGGTTATTCTTCTAATGTAATTAATGAGCACAAATACTTGTTATTATGAGGATTTTATGGTTGTTTTTTCATGGTTTTTATTCTAGTTATATGTTGGTTATATACCTAGTTAAATGATGTGCTCTAGCTATGGCTCTTGTTCATGATTTGATAAGTATTTGAATGGTTGATGAGTGTGTGGCTAAGAAGTGTTGTTGAAGTTAACTTGAGAGGGCTTAAAGCCTTCTTGGTGACCTGTAGCTTATATGTTTATCATATGTTTTATGAAATGTCTATCATGTACTAGGCATGTTTTGGTCAATATCTTGTTCAATCTTTGAATGGTTAGCCTTGTTATCACCTTATTTATGTTTATGGAAACTTACAAGAAACTTTGGGTAGTGGTCTGGAGGCTTTCTTGAAAAAGTGGCATAGATCTTGCAACTACATGCACAAAACAAAGGATGTTTGGTCATAATTGCATGCATGCAGGCTTATGGGTGCATTTGGAGCCTCATAACCACATGAACAATGTGTCAAGGGTGCATTTGTGTTAGGTACCTATAATACTAGTATATTCCCCTTATTGTTATTGTTAGTGTAGCCCCATATTGTAATTATTGTGCCCATGTATCCCCCATGTTGTTATTATTGTGTCCCATAGAAGCCCACTATTGTTATTGGTGAACCCTCACATTATTATTGATATACATGCACTGATTATATCGTGACCCCTATTTATACCAAGGAGGTATTATCATTTGTATCATCCAAGAATTGTTTATTTACGTAATATAAATGAGGTTTACCCCTCGAAGAGGATCACTTTTAAGTCGTGATATATCTTTTCTTCTATTTTGTGAGTTGGTTGCATAACATTTGGTATCAGAGCTTTGGATTCTAGGGTTTAACTTCTTCAAATGGGTCATCTTGGAATTTTCGCTATAACTTTTTTCTACGAGGCTTTAGAAGCTGAAATTGGAACCACATAGAGCTGAGATATTATGAATTTTATGTATGAATTTCAATTCTTGGTTCACTATATTTTCGGATATATGATATTCGTAAGTTAGGGTTTTTGCGGGCTCCAAAATTTAATCTCAAACAAGTGACCTAGGGAAAATTGTCATAAATTTCTCTCTGAGCATCAGATTTGAATTTTGTAAAAAGCGACTGAACTTTCATGAACTGTGGTTTTTTGTGTATCATGTTTAGAGCCAAAGGTAGAAACAATGACACATGGAACTTTGTACAAATTCGCTCTACTGAACTAATCGATAATTAGGTCATCATGGGAGATTGAGCATAACCCTTTATTGAAGAACCCAATCTTGGTATGATTTGTGGGTTTGGAAACTGGAATTAGAGGGTTACCATAGGACTAAAATTCAGACCTTGGAGATCCAAAATTACAAAGATATAACAGTTTCAATATCAAGCTCCTAAAAAAACAAGAAAAAGGTGTGTTTTTTTAAATTTTGCATAATTTTTTTTGAAAAATCAGTTTGAAGTGATTCAAAGGACATATTGAAGCATAGATATTAGTATTTAGTTCTAAAATTCCTAAAATAAATAAATAATTCTACACCCATTAAGCCCTAAAAATATCTACTATGATGCATGAAGAGGAATAATTGGAACAAGATATATCAAAGTTATGGGAGCAAGTGCAACAAATTTCTCTCTCGCAAAGAGCAACCAAAGATGACATGGATGGCTTAAAATGGGACATGGATGGCTTAAAATGGGACATGGATGGTATAAAAAGAAACATCGAGGTTTTTAAAGTAGACATCTATGTGATGAATGTCAAGTTGGGAGGGATGACAAAGTTGTCGCGAGAAAGGCTTCCTAGTGGTGACAAGGTAATCCATGAAAATCATGATGAGGGAAAAATAAATATGAAGTATGATTTTAGAGAATCCAACATGGGGTTTAAGAACCACCACATTCTAAATATAGATATGAGGAATTTTGATGGCAAGGATCCGGTAACATGGATATTACAAATGGAGCAATGTTTTGATCTACAGGATGTGTAACCCTCACAAAAGTTATATATTGCATATTTATATTTAGAACCCAATCAGTTTGTATCATATATATGGATTTGTTCTCATAAACCACTTGTCACCTGGTAAAATTTTATGGAGGAAATGATACCACATTATGAATATACAAAGAGAAACACCTTATTTAGCCAATTGATAAATCTCAAACAAAAGGGTTCAATGGAGGAGCACATTGAAGACTTCCAAAAATTGAATATTAAGGTAACCAATATTCCATAAGAGCATAGGATTGATGTATTCATAGAGAATTTAAAAATAACATAAAACATGAGGTTCGCCTTTGGGAACCTTATTCATTGGAAAAGGCATTCAGGGTGGCACGAAAAGTTGAAAGAAAAATTATGGCAACAAGGAAGTCTACCACTCACAACTATAAATATGGAAGTGTTGTTGCTCCTAGTCTTTCATAACCAACAAGGTTGACACCACAATAATTGGAGGAAAAAAGAGTAAAAGGGTTTTGTTGTAGTTGTGATAGAAAATACACTAAAGGTCTTAAATGTGACGAGAAGTAATTATTCTACATAAATTGTGAAGAGGAGGAAGAAAAGGAACAAGAAATATCAAAAGAGGAGGATATACACCAAGAACCAGCCCCAGAGAAAGAAGAAATGAATCCAATCATATCTTGTAATGAATTGGCAGGAATTACCACTCCTCAAACTCTCAAGATAGAAGGATATATCAAGAAGAAAAATGTAATAGTTTTCGAGTAGTACCATAATTTTAATCATTGTAAGATAGCAAAGGAATTGAATTGCTTCCTATATCCAGCGCTAGAGTGTCAAGTGATGGTTGCAAATGGAGGAACTATAAATTTCTGTGGAAAGTGCCATAATATCAAGCTAACCATGGGGGAATATGTATTGAATAGTCCAATGCCTTCCTTTCCAATGGGTGGCATCGATGTTGTACTAAGAGTCCAATGGTTACAACCTTTGGGAAAGATAGCTTTTAATTCTTGAAAATTTTCCTGAATTTTTTTTGGGAAAAGGAAGTTGAATTAAGGGGTATCACAAGGAAGCTAGGAAATATAATTAGCTCTAATGGCATGAAAAAGCTTCTGAATAATGAACAACGAGGTGTCATTGCACAATGATGTCACTAGAGGTTCAAACATCGAAATAATATATTTCTCCATATATCCAAAAAGACTTGGACAATCATTCCAAGGTATTTGAGACTCCCATAGGCCTCCCACTTATTCATGATCATGATCATGCTATTCTTTTGATTCCAGGAAGTGTTCCTCCAAACATAAGATCTTACAGATATCCATATTCCAAAAAGAGTGAAATTGAACATATGGTTTCAGAAATGTTAGAGGTTGGTATAATTCAACCTAGTCAAAGTTCTTTCTTTGCTTCAATAGTATTGGTGCACAAGAAGTATGGATCATGGTGTATGTGCCCGGATTATAGGGAGCTCAACAAGATCACCATTAAAGATAAATTTCCCATTCATGTCATTGATGAATTGTTGGATGAATTACATGGAACAATTTACTTCACCCAGTTGTATCTTCATTCAGGATATCATCAAATTAGAATGAAGAGTGAAGACATTCCGAAAACAACATTTAGAACTCATCAGGGTCATTATGAATTTTTGGTCATGCCTTTTGGCCTTACTAATTCACCTTACAAATTTCAAGGTTTGATGAATTCCATTTTCAAACCCTTCCTTAGAAAATTTGTGTTAGTATTTTTTGATGATTTATTAATCTATAGCAAGTCTTGGAAGGATCATGTTCAACATGTTGACATAGTGCTCAAACTATTGGAGGAGAAAAAATTATATGCAAAAACCTCCAAATGTTTCTTTGGAGTACATAGGTGGAATATTTGGGTCATATTGTATCTCATAAGGGTGTTAAGGTAGACCCTCACAAAATTAAAGCCATTAAGGAATGGAAAATCCCCACAACCATAAAGCATCTTCGACAATTTCTCGGGTTGACAAGGTATTATCGCAAGTTTGTTAAGAATTATGGGAGAATAACAACACCTCTAATAACATTACTAAAGAAAGATGCATTTTGTTGGATTCCAGAAGCAACTAAGGCGTTTGAACATCTTAAAGAGGCAATGTGACAAGCACCGATCTTAGTTATGCCAAACTTCAAAAAAACCTTTATTGTGGAATGTGATGCATCGGAAAATGGAATTGGTGTTGTTTTAATGCAAGAAGGAAGACCCATTTATTTTGAAAGTTGTCCAATCAAAGGAAATTATTTACGTAAACCTATTTATTAGAAGGAATTGTTGGCAATACTACATGCACTAAAGCAATGAAGACCTTACCTAATGGGAAGACACTTCAAGGTAAAAATAGATCATGATAGTGTTAAATAGTTTTTGGAACAAAGGTTATCTTCAGAAGAGTAGCAAAAATGGTCACAAAGATGTGGGGTTATGACTTGGAAATCATCTACAAAAAAGGGAAGCAAAATGTTGTTGCAGGTGCATTCTCAAGAAAGGATGAGGATATGGAAGCATTGCATTGTGAAATTTCTATTATCCAACCTGATTGGATAACCGAAGAAAGGGATGAATGGAAGAATGACGAAGAGGTGTGGACATGCATTCAAAATTTGCAACAAGATCCCAGTAAATTTGATACATTTAGTTGGAAAATGATTCATTATGGTACAAAGATCGCTTATATTTTTGTAAGAATTCTCAACTCAAGCAAAATATTCTTTTGGAATTGCACACCTCCCTCTTAGGAGGGCACTGGGGATTTTTAAAAACTTACCACAGGTTCAAGAAGGAATTTTTCGGGATGGCCTTAAATATGATATTCAGAAGTTTGTGGCAGAATGATTGGTTTGCTAACAAAATAAAGTTGAGGCAATTAAGACCCAGGGTCTGTTACAACCTTTAGCCATTCCAAGTCAGCCTTGGGAGGAGGTCTCAATGGATTTTATTAGAGGTTTACCCAAGTATGAAGGAAATATTGTCATCATGGTGGTAGTCGATAGACTTACCAAGTATTCACACTTTTGTGCATTATCTCATCCTTTTAAAGCTAGTACAATTGCTACTGCATTCATGGAAACAATTCAAAAGCTACATGGAAACCCAAATATTATTCTAAGTGACAGAGATCCCATTTTCACTGGAAATTTTTAGACGAAATTATTTTCTTGTCTTGGTACTCAATTAGCTCATAATCTCATCTTATCATCCTCAATCTGATGGGAAAACTGAGATAGTGAAAAAATGTTTGGAAGGATATATTCGTTTCTTTGTATCTGATAAACAAACAATGGGTCAAGTGGTTACCTCTATCTGAATGGTGGTATAACACTTCCTTCCATACTACGGAAAAAATGACCCCATTTATGGAACTTTATGAATATCATCCACCATCCATCACATCATATTTAAGATATAACTCTAAGGTTCAAGTCGCGGAAGATCACATCAAGCATCAACAACAAGTTCTACAACTCTTAAAAGGATAACCTCACTCTAACGTAGAATCAAATGAAACAACAGGAGGATCAACATCGTAGTGAAATAAGTTTTGATGTAGGTGACTGGGTATTTTTATGGCTACAACCATACAAACAAATGTCCGTCAAGCAAGCTAAGAAGGATAATAAATGATCAGCCAAGTATTATTGTCCTTACAAGGTGTTGCAAAATATTGGTACTATGGCATATAAATTGGATCTACCTGCATCTTCCCCAGTACACCCAGTTTTCCATGTTTCATGCTTAAAGAAGGTTATCAGTGACAAGCTTCTGGTTCAAACAGTGTTTCCAAAACTTGACAAAGAAGGAAAAATCATATTTGAGCTTGAAACAATCACGAAAACAAGAACCTGATAACTACGAATCGATTAATTTTAGAGTATCTCATTAAGTGGAAGAACTTACCTACTGAAGATTTCACATGGGAGGATGAGAAATTTATACAAAAGCATCTGGAACTACTCAAGCGTTGAGGAAAACACTTTTTTGAAGGAGAGAGGCATGTTAGGTACCTATAATACTAGTATATTCCCCTTATTGTTATTGTTAGTGTATCCCCTTATTTTTATTGTTTTTCCCATGTTGTTATTATTGTGCCCTATAGAAGCCCGTTGTTGTTATTATTGTTTCCTTACATTATTATTGATATGTAGTCTTTGTTTATATTGTGACCCCTTAGACCCCTATATATATCAAGGAGGTATTATCATTTGTATCATCCAATAGTTGATCATTTATGTAATATAAATGAGGTTTCCCCCTCGAAGAAAATAATTTTTAAGTCATTGATCTATCTTTTCTTCTATTTTGTGAGATGGTTGCATAACGATTTGGGGTGTTAAGTCAGTAAAAAGAGTTTCAACTTAGGGATTGATCACCTGGGGTAGTTATCAGGCTCCTGAGTGGTTTGTTTGTCCCTGAGGGATTTCAGTAAGTTTTCGGATTGTAGACCCCACTTCCATCACTAGAACTTGAAGGTCGGGTCACGTCATAGTAGAACTCAACTCATGTTTACCTTGGAGAGCTTGTCAAAGTGGGTAAATGTGGGAGGGGCATTTACATTCTCTTTGGTGAGTAAATTGTTCTTGTGGAAGAATCTCTATAACTTGAGGATGAAGGATGGAGACTCAGTGACAAAGAATATGAATGCCTTCAGTACTATGATAAATCAATTATTATATGTTGGGTCCCTATAATACTAGTGATTACCCCATTACTATTGTAGTTATACCCCTTATTTATATTGTTGTGCCCCTATTACCCCCATATTGTTATTTCTATGCCCCATAGAATCCCTCTATTGTTATTTTTGTGGCTTTATATTATTATTGTTAGGTCGGCTGGATTATATTGTGACTCCGTAGACTCCTATATATAGAAAGGAGGTTTTGTCATTTGTATCATCCAAGAATTGTTCATTTATGTAATGTAAAGGAGGTTGCCCCCTCAAAGAGGCTGAATTCTAAGGCGTGGATCTCTCTTTTCTATCTTTTTGTGAGCTGGTTTCATAACATTTGGTATCAGAGCTTTGGATTCTAGGGTTTCGCTGCTCCAAACAGGTCATCGTGGAATTTTCGCTATAACTTTTTTTTGGTGATGTTTCAGAAGTCGCAAAGAAAACCCATTTGAGAAGAATTGGCGGTGAACCTTGGGTCCGAATTTCAGAGATTTTCGCGTGATATTTTCGGAGATATGATCTGAGGAAGTTGGCCTTTTTGCAGATTCCTGAATTACATTCAAAACAGGTGATCTGGGGAAAATAGTCATAACTCTCTCTCTGAGGATCGGATTGAAATTTCGTAAAAAGGTACAGAAAGAGGACGGACTGTAGTTTCTTGTGTGTGTGTTTCAGATTCAAAGGTTGAAACAGTGACTCGTGGCACATCGTACAAGTTCGCTCTACTGAACCAGTCTAAAAGCAAGTCACTGTGGGAGATTTCACATAATTCTTCCTTGGAGAATCCAATTTGGCTCAGACTTGTGGCATTGGAAAGAGGACGCAGAAGGCTACTACAAGTAGCAATTTCAGAACTGGATGATATGAAATTACAGAGATACATCAGATTCAATGGGCTTCTATAAAGTGAAAAAAGGTGTGTAGTTTTTTTTAAATTTTTGTGTAAGCTTGGTTTAACGGAATTCAAAGGGCATAGTAAAGCATTATTATCGGTAACTGATTCCCCGAGGAAAGAAAATGAAAACACCTAGTAAGGAACCTGAAAGCTCTAGCATGACTCATGAAGAAGAATAAGAAATGCTACATGATATATCAAAATTACAAGAACAAGTGCAACAAATGTCACGCTCACAAAAGCTAACAGAAGCTAAGATAAGTGGCGTGGAATCTAAGATAAAGGGCATGGAAGCTAAGATGGATGATTCGAAGACAGATTTGAAGAGAGACATGGCAGATTTGAAGACAGATATGGAAGAATTGAAGAAGTTGCTACAAGAAAGGGTCACTAATGGTGAAAAGGTAGTAAAGGAAACTCATGATGAGAACAAAAGAAATGTTAATCATGATACCATAGACGCTAATGTTGGATTGAAGAATCACCATATTCCAAAAATCGATATGAGGAAGTTTGATGGCAAGGATCCCGCTACATGGATATTACAGATGGAGCAATTCTTCGATCTCAATAATGTGCAAAATGCACAAAAGGTACGTATGGCAACTGTATATTTGGAACCAAATCAGTTTGTATGGTATCAATGGCTTTGCTCTCGTAAACAATTTATCACTTGGGCAATTTTTATGGAAGAATTGATAGCACATTATGAAGATACAAAAAGCAACACTTTTTTTAGCCAATTGATAAGTCTCAAACAAAAGGGTTCAGTAATGGAGCACATTGAGGAGTTCCAAAAATTGAACATAAGGGTAAAAGATATTCCAGAGGAGCATAGGATTGATGTGTTCATAGGGTCTTTAAAGGATAATATCCAACATGATGTTCGCCTTTGGGAACCTGATTCATTAGAGAAGGCATTCAGGTTAGCAAGAAAAATGGAAAGCAAAATTATGGCAACCAGGAAGCATACCACTCACAACTATAAAGACAGAAGTGTTGTTGCCCCTAGTCTTCCACAACCTATAAGGTTGACACCACAACAATTGGAAGAAAAAAGAGCAAAAGGGCTTTGTTACAGTTGTGATAGCAAATACACTAAAGGTCATAAGTGTGCTGAGAAGAAATTATTCTACATAGATTGTGAAGAGGAAGAAGAAAAGGAGCAAGAAAGGTCAAAAGAAGAAGATATACTCCAGGAACAAAGCCTAGATGAAGAACAAATAAATCCGACCATATCTTGTAATGCATTGGCGGGAATTACCACTCCTCAAACCATCAAGATAGAAGGACAAATCAAGAAGAAAAAGGTAATAGTGTTGATTGATTCAGGAAGCACCCACAATTTTATTAATTGTAGGGTAGCAAAAGAATTGAATTTCTTCCTATATCCAGCACCAAAGTGTCAAGTGATGATTGCAAATGGAGGAACAATAAATTGCTCTGGAAAGTGCCATAATATCAAGCTATCCATGGGAGAATATGTATTGACTAGCCCAATGCTTTCCATTCCAATGGGAGGTGCGGATGTTGTACTAGGAGTCCAATGGCTACAATCCTTGGGTACAATAGCTTTTAATTTTCAAGAACTTTTCATCAAATTTTCTTCGGAAGGAAAGGAAGTTGAATTAAGGGGTATTGCAGGGAAACCAGGAAAGATAATTAGCTCTCATGGTATGACAAAGCTTCTAAGAAAGGAGCAAAGAGGTGTAATTGCACAATTATGCTCGCTAGATGTTTCCACATTGGAATCATCTATTTCTCCAGATCTCCAAAAAGTCTTGGACAATCATTCCAAGGTATTTGAGACTCCCAAGGGTCTCCCACCTATGCGTGATCATGATCATGCTATTCATCTGATTCCAGGAAGTGTTCCTCCAAACATCAGGCCGTACAGATATCCCTATGTCCAAAAAAGTGAAATTGAATGTATGGTTGCAGAAATGCTAGAGGCTGGTATAATTCAACCGAGTCAAAGTTCTTTCTCAGCTCCAGTAGTATTGGTGCACAAGAAGGATGGATCATGGCGCATGTGTCCAGATTATAGGGAGCTCAACAAGCTCACTATTAAAGATAAGTTCCCCATTCCTGTTATTGATGAATTACTGGATGAATTGCATGGATCAATTTACTTCACCAAGTTGGATCTTTGTTCGGGATATCATCAAATCAGAATGAAGATTGAAGACATTCCAAAAACGGCATTTAGAACTCATGAGGGTCATTATGAATTTTTGGTCATGCCTTTTGGCCTTACCAATGCACCTTCAACATTTCAAGGTTTGATGAATTCAATTTTCAAGCCATTCCTTAGAAAATTTGTGTTAGTATTTTTTGATGATATACTAATCTACAACAAGTCTTGGAAGGATCATGTTGAACATGTTGACAAGGTGCTACAACTATTGGAGGAAAAACAATTATATGCAAAAAGATCCAAATGTTTCTTTGGAGTCCAGGAGGTGGAATATTTGGGTCATATTGTATCTCATGAAGGAGTTAAGGTAGACCCTAGCAAAATTAAAGCCATTAAGGAATGGAAAATCCCCACATCCATAAAGCATCTGCGAGGATTTCTTGGGTTGACAGGGTATTATCGCAAGTTTGTTAAGATTTATGGGAGAATAGCAGCACCTCTAACAACATTATTGAAGAAATATTCATTTTCATGGACTCCGGAAGCAACAAAGGCCTTTGAACATCTTAAAGAGGCAATGTGCCAAGCACCGGTCTTAGCTACACCGGACTTCACAAAAACCTTTATTGTGGAATGTGATGCTTCAGGAAATGGAATTGGTGCTGTTCTAATGCAAGATGAAAGACCCATTGCTTTTGAAAGTCGTCCAATCAAGGGAAAGTTTTTAAGCAAAGCTATTTATGAGAAGGAAATGTTGGCAATACTCCATGCACTTAAGAAATGGCGACCCTACCTAATGGGAAGACACTTCAAGGTAAAAACGGATCATGATAGCCTTAAATACTTTTTAGAACAAAGATTATCCTCTGAAGAGCAACAAAAGTGGGTCACAAAGATGTTGGGTTATGACTTTGAAATCATCTACAAAAAAGGGAAGCAAAATGTGGTGGCAGATGCACTCTCAAGAAAGGATGAGGATGTGGAAGCATTGTTGTGTGCCATTTCTATTATCCAACCAGATTGGATAAACGAAGCAAGGGAGGAATGGAAGAATGACGAAGAAGTGTGGGCACTTATTCGAAAGCTACAACAAGATTCCAGTACTTCTGATACATTTAGCTGGCAAAATGATTCGTTATGGTACAAAGATCGCTTATACCTCTGTAAGAATTCCCAACTAAAACAAAAGATTCTTATGGAATTGCACACTTCTCCCTTAGGAGGGCACTCAGGATTTTTAAAAACTTACCACAGGGTTAAGAAGGAATTTTTTTGGGATGGCCTTAAATCAGATATTCAAAAGTTTGTGGCAGAATGTTTGGTTTGCCAGCAAAATAAAGTTGAAACAATTAAGACACCGGGTCTATTACAACCTTTATCCATTCCAAGCCAACGTTGGGAGGAGGTTTCAATGGATTTTATCACAGGTTTACCCAAGTCTGAGGGAAAGAGTGTCATCATGGTGGTAGTTGATAGACTTACCAAGTATGCACACTTTTGTGCATTATCACATCCATTTAAAGCCAGTACAGTTTCTACTGCATTTATGGAAACAGTTCAAAAGCTACATGGAAACCCAAAGATTATTGTAAGTGACAGAGATCCCATTTTCACTAGAAATTTTTGGACAGAATTATTTTCTTGTCTTGGTACTCAGTTAGCTCATAGCTCATCTTATTATCCTCAATCTGATAAGATAATCTCATCATCTCGAATCAAGTCATATCTCATCTCTACTCATTTATTGAACACTCTCGGATCTAAAGAAAATTAATTTGGCGTCACATGGGAGCTCAAGCTACCACCCTTTATCAAAGGACAAAAGGTGAGATCTACTTACCACAAGGGTATGGATCAAACTTTATCTTATTGAACTTTAACAACACTACAACAGAACAGGGAAATAACACCTAAAATTGTGCTGAAATTTAGTGTTTTTCAGTTCACGAATTGGGCACCATTCACGGTGCAAAAATGAGCATGACTAGGTATGTTTATATCAACGCCAAATTTTGCACCGTAAATTGATCCAAAAACAACATCGAAAATAATGCCTGAAATAACAACCCACAATTTGTCGAGAGTTGCGTCGAAAGTAACACCATAAGTAGTGTCATGAATAACATAGTAAATAAAACTTGTAATAGCACCATTTTAGTTCCAAAAATAGTGCCAGGACTTGCTTCCAATTTATCTCCTCATTTGGCTTCCAGTTTAATGTCAAATTTTGCTTCCATTTTTGCTTCTAGTGTGGCTTCCAATTTTGCTTCCCATTTTGCTTCTAGCGCGGCTTCCAATTTTTCTTCTAGCGTGGCTTCCAATTTTCTTCTAGTGTGGCTTCCTTTTTTTCTTCTAGTGTGGCTTCCAATTTTTCTTCCAGTGTGGCTTCCAATTTGGCTTCCATTGTTTTTTCTTTTTTTACATCCAATCGTAGGAAATAACACCAGGTTTAGCACTAGATTGAGAGCCAGGATTATCAACAGGTGTAGCACTAGGATATGCATCTAGTTTGGGTTTTGATTTGGCTTCTAGGTTTGCTTTCCGTGTGGCTTCCATTGTTGCTTCTTTGTTTACTTCAAAAAATTATTATTGTTTTGCATATAGTTAATTTAATATGTTTTATTTCAATTTAATTAGTTAAATGTATCATGTCTCTTAAATAATTTATATGATTATACATCATATGAATGCATTTGGAATACTGCATAGGATAACATTTATAAATAATTTTTAGGGAAACAAACATCCATACAAATTAAAAAAACCATTATACTTATTAAATATGCATCAAAATAGAATCTATAATATCTAGTATATATAAAATAACAAGATACTTATTGTAACATTATCATCATCTATAATTAAAACAAGTGAACCAAATATCTATAATTTAAGTGATTTTGACAACATCCATCATGAGCAGTAAATCAAAACCATCGTACATAATAAATATGCATCCAAATCATTAACCACTTTCAATATATAAAAATTGATGAGTCAATACTGACAAGATCATCATCATATATGTCCTTGGAGACTCTCTCATTTCAATTAAAAAATGCATCAAATTGAATCATTGCGAGGACCCAAATACAAGGCAAACTCTGCAAAGAATCCAATTGATCATGGACAAATTTGAAATTTTAGAGTTCTATCATATCAAGAGAGATAACAATTCTTGGCAGATGATCAAGGCAACAAAGGCATTAATTTGGTTCAAGGCGAGTTGATGGAGGAATATGACGTAACAACTATATGTCACATACCATGATTTCTCATAACTTGAGGGTTTTAAGATGCTTAATGGTAATTAAGGAGGAAAATCTGACTAACTGAGGTTGTGTAAATTTGGTAGTCATTTCATGGTACAAAAGCTCATCAGTGATCGCTCCAACAAAATGACGGTCCATTCATCCAACAGATGGTTAAACACAAGTATTAATGCTAAGCATGTGTTTGGGTGGGATGTCATCAACAAAATATTTGATATTTCTATGGTCGAGGAAGAACATCTCAGTTTGACCATGTGTGTTTATGGTTCAGGGCAAGAGGCAATGAACTCACAATTTTTAATCTGAACAACATTAAACTTGAAGGAACTCCCCCCATTGTCATTTTGGAGTTCAAGTCTGGATATAAGAGGATGGTTGTGCAAAATTCACGCATAATGGCTCCCCATACATTCTTTCCAAGGCAAAGAGATCATGGCCCCTCATCAGGAAATGCCGCTGGTGGCTCCCTAGATGAGATTGATGGGCGTTTAAGCAGGAAATCAAAGAGATGATCTCCAAGACATGTGGGAAAATAATTTCCAAGGCTCGCTCTCATTTCACCCTGGTAGCGGGTCAGTTGGAAGGTGTTATCACAAAATCTAACTCTGATAGGCTGCTGATCAAGTAGACTCCGAGTAACTCTTTCAAACCAATCTTTTGGCTGAGGCTTAGCCTCCTCAACCTGAGAGGGCTCTCTCAATAGGTTTAAGATTTTTGATTAATGATTAGATGGCTAACTCTAGTAATAAAATCGAACAAAATGTATAACTGGTTGAATCAAAGATTAGAAAACATTCATTGGGCTATGGAGTCAAGATAGTCTTCAACAAAACATCATGATCAACAAAACATGGAAGTCAAGGCACTTAGAGTTTAGGTTTACAAGTAAAACAATAACACAGTAAATCAACATATTTTACAAGCATGTGAAGGAAGTTAGAGAATTTTCCAATGAATTCTAAGTATCACAAGCTCATACCACTACAAATAAGTAATTGAAAAAGGCCATAAAAACATCAACCACATAAACTCCTTGTGAATCTTGAGTAGTCAAACTAATCTCTGTATTAAGTTTGAAAAACCACAGTTTCTTACAATAACACAACTTTATTTTGCTAATGAAATTACCAACCCTTAGGAATTCGATTCTCAAGCTTTATATAGAGTTTTACAACCTTGGATACTATGATCCATCTTTGGAGGAATTCGAATTCCTGACTTTGACACCTATCTATTCATAAAACAAACTACTTAATTACAATTTGACAACTAGTTGTCTTTAAGAGTCCTAATACAAATAGGAGTGAAACTCCTAAAACATGCTTTTAACAACCTTATCTATGACTTCAATACATTCTTTAATCAGCTGCCAACCCATGTCTTCGAGCTTGATGATGTCCACAGTGCTGTTACAAAACCTGCTGAATCATGACCTAACTATCCTGAAAACTAGGAGACAGAGTTCCTCCTTTTAAGGCCCTTAATCTTTTATGCTTATCTTCGAGCAGTTTTGCTGGTGTACATGTGGAATTCATTAATAATCCATCAAAACATCATTTTCCACTTGTTCAAAAAGGAAACTCAAATATATGGAGGAAGGGATGAAACATGACCGTGCTACGAAAATACTGTGTTTTCATAGCACAACCTTTATATCACTTGTGAAATAATTCTTTGAACTTTGATTTCTACACCACTACCATCTGAAACTGCATATGTGATCCCATATCTACCAACAACTTCAAAATTTGGAACTAATCAAACCTTACCTCCGTAAAGCATCCATATGTACTAAATGATCATCTTCAGCAGTTTCGTAGCGTGCTACGAAACTGCTGTGTATGCTCTTTTTCAACACGACCTTCAAAAATATGTAGTTTGGGAGTTTTTCAAAATTCCAAGATTGATATGATCAACAAAAAATCAAAACCACTTACCACTTATGAGATGTTCTTCTTCACAGTTGTTCTTCTTTTTATATGCCAAAACTCTTTTTATGTGCCAAAACTATTTTAATGTATATCATTCACTGCCCTTTTTCATCACCTTGATTCATTATTGTTGTAGACCCTTTTCCAGATTTGGTTAGTTGTATTTCTAGGTCTTCAATTTGTCTCTTCAATCTCCTGTTTGTAGCTCTCAGCTGAGCATTAATCCTCCTTACAAATCTGGCTTCTTTGATTGCAGGAACAGTCCAGGTAAAGTATTGAGTTTCACTGTTTACTATTTCTGGTTTGGAAAACTTTTCAACTTCCCAGAGAGCCTTCATCCTTTTGAAATCTATCCTTTCAACAACATGCCCTCTTGCTCTCACTCTGAGTCTAGCAATTTCATTATTAGCAGATTTTAACCTTTCTTCCATAACCTTGTAGCTGACTTTTTTAGTTTGAGTGGCAGGAACTGTGTTTTTGTCACCTTCAGGTCTTGGAGACGGAAAGTCTATCAACTCTTCTTGAACAATAGATGCTTCTTTTGTTCTCCCTAGCTCAATATTGGACTCTTGCATCTTCTTGGATTCCCTGGTTAAGGGTTTTCTGTGTTTGAAAACAAATGCTGTAACATCATCCTCAAATTCCAATTTCTTGGAGGGTTTCATTTTCTTCGACTTTCCTTGATCAAATTTTATCACATCTGCCTGTACCAAAGGGGATTCTACAATATCAATGGCTTTTAAAATATCATTTGAATCACCCTTCAAGCTTGAACCTTCTCCCAAGATCATTGTTTTACCTTTCTCCTTTGCAATTTGACTTCTAGTTAATCTCTTTTGAATTGGGTTTTTGGTTGACTTTTCTTGTGTCATTCTTTTAACCTCAGATATCTTTTCCTTTGTAGATTTAGGAGTTTCAAGAATGACTGTTGGTGCTTTGCTTGCTTGCTCTTTTACCTTCTTCCTAGGTTTCAACTTAACATACCTTTTTGCCCTGTACATTATAGACTTGCTGGTTTCTATTGATGGAGTTCCTTTAACCCTAGGGCTAATGTCTACACCTTTTTTTTCTGCTCCAAAGTCACATAAAAACAAAAACGAAGACCATTCTTTGTTTATCCTTTTAAGTTCATGTAGAACTATTAGTTTAATTAGACCATGATGAAACATGGAAGTTTCACATCCTTGAGTCTTCAACTATACTTCATCTACCATCTTAGCTACACTTCGAAATAAGAATTAAGGAAAATCTAAAGAAATTATACCAATAAAATGCAACAGGAGTTTAAAATGATATGAATAAACCTTTTGATATCTGCCTTCACAGGTAAAATAATGTTGAATATTGAAGAGCAAATTGGCATAGCTGTTCTTGATGTAGTCTCTGAGAACTGCCTTGGTTAAGTTGGTTTCTACAAACTATGGCTTTAGAAACACCTTACATGGTTCCATGTCGAATCTAAAGTTTTTGAACCATGTATCTTGCCCCCTAAGAATTTCTGTCACCAAAGCTATGACCTTTGGAGAAATTTGCAAGTTCAGCATTCCGACCTTTGTGCTTGAGCCAGTGAAATGTAGTGCAAATTCCTTTGTCACCTGAATATGTTCTCCCTGCAATTTCTTACAAAACTTCCAACATCCTACTTTCTCGAAGGCTTCTACAACTGTTTTGTCTTTGACTAAGACCTCAGTGTTTTCAGGCTCTGTTCTTAAACAAAGACCAGACCTGTGACGTTTCTTCTCCTCTGACATCTTTTCTTATGAATTCCTGTAACAAAACTAGTCTCGCTTGAAATTATGTTGATCAGCCTCGCTTGCTAATGGTGGCCAACCTCGCCTGAATTATGGATAAGGAAAACCTTGGTGAAAAATTACCAAATCTTACTGTTCGAAAACAATTCTATTTGAGGGTTGGCATGCAAACTAAGATGATGAGACTAGCCAACCCTTTCGAATTTGAAATTATCTTTCATAATGAGCCCTAAATTCGAAATGATGAGTTTGGATGGCAGCATGCTTAAGGACTGACTCCTAGCTGACACCTAATAATGACAATTTTAACGGAATATTGATGGATTGATGTTTGACAAGACTGTTCTACGAATCCGCGCTTTTGTAGTGCGCAGGGAAAAGTGCTACGAAAAGAGAAACGTTTTCGTAGCGCAAAACAAACATTTTACACTGTCTGTGCTATGAAAACGTGGTTTCGGGGCTAATTCCATTTTTTTTTCAAAATGGCTTAAGCTATGAGTTTTTGAAAAGAATGTAAGACTCATGAAACATGGAAAAAGGATGTTAGACTTTATTTGGATATGAAAAATGAAACCTTTGAGACTCCTAACCTATCACCTACCCATTAAAACATAGGGTGACTTGACACTTGTCTAAGACCATGACTAGGAACAATGTAAACCCCTATTTGGTGATACAGAAGGTCTAAAAAAAGATTTTTAAATTGTGCAAGAAATGGTGGAGGCAATTATATCCATGATAGAAAATATTGGTTACATGGTGGAGAACTCTGAGGTCAATGTTGAGAACGTAGTTGTTTCAGTGTTAAAATAAATATTTGACCTCGATGAAAATTAAGAGAATATGGAAATTGGTGAGGGAGAGGCTCTCCCTCCGATGTTTCTTGATCAACAGGAGTTGGAGCAGGAGCAAGGGTAGCAAGGAGCAGCATAACCATTCCAGCAGGAGGAAGCTGAAAAGGTTTCTACGGAGGAACTTGACTAGAACAATGTGGAGCGAATCAAGGAGTTAATTTCATAGTAATAACTAGGTAAATTATGTTATATAGGTATGTAAGTATTAATGGGGTATTTTGGAGAAATTATGAGAAGAATGATGCAATAAATTTGGAAAAGACATTACTGCATACCTAAAGATACTGGTCAGAGCAATTTTGGAGGACACTGGAAATTTTGATGCTTTTGAATGTAATGGCACTAGCCTGATTCCAGTTTGATAAATATAAATATACCCATTCCTTAAAAAAAAAAAAAACATTTGAAAATGATGCATGTCCAACAATTGAAATAAGTCAAAATAATACATCATGTACAAATGATATAAATAAAAATGATGAATTATGTAAAGCAAAATGATACAAGTCAACATGATATGTCATGTCCAAATGATATAAGTCGAAATGATACATGTCAAAAATATACAACTCAATAATATGGTACAGGAGGCCGTGAAAATGATACATATGATAGTAGCGATGAAAATCAACATCATGCCAATATATAAAAAATGATCCATGATGCAACATATATGATCATGAATGTCACTAGTTGCTACTAACAACTGCCTCAATATTATCATCACCATTGTGATCGTCATCATCTTCATCATCTTTTGTATCAGCATTGGCCTCGTTGTCATCTGTATATGTGTCATCGTGAGCATCATCTACCATCTAAGCATCAGAGCCAACGTGATTTACATCTATGTGATGATATTTATTTAGATCTTTTGGAAGATCTTTGTTCTGCAAAAAAATAAAATTACATTGATAAATTATTATTTATTTCACGCAATAATTAATTTCTCTCTTATATATCTAATATTACAACATATGAAATGGAACAATAATCACATTACATCATATCAAAGTGCACATATGATAATAAAATTTCAAATAAGTTACAACTAATATGTTGTAACCACGTGTGCTGTAACAATGAATGTTGTAATAGCAAGCCATTTCATCTTGCTTCTCAGAGCTTGACAGTGGGCAGCCAAAGAGATGTTTCTACCACCAAACACTACATTAATGCTTGGGGGATCAAGAAAACAAATTGAGAAGCACAATCATAGGTAACAATGGATTGAGAAGCAAATGTTGTAACCACAGATGTTGTAACAATAGATGTTGTAACAACAGATGTTGTAATAGAGGATGTTGTAACAACAATCCATTTCATCTTGCTTGTCAAAGCTTGAAAGTGGACAACCAAAGAGGTGTTTCTGCCACCCAACACTACACCAACACTTGGGGGATCAATAAAACAAATTGAGAAGCACAAAAATAGGTAACAACGGATTGAGAAGTAGATATAGTAACAATGGATGTTATAATGACAAATTTTGTAAGAACATATACCATAACAACATGTCAATGTTAAATATGTTGAAAATGCTATAGAAACTGATGTTGTAACATCCATTACTGTTGAAAATGTTGAAACCATTGTAAAAGCTAATGCTATAACAACTGCTACTATTGAAACTACTAAAACAATGACCATTACAGAGGATGTTGTAACAACAGATGCTATAAAAATTGAGGGGTTAGAAATCCATTTCATTTTTCTTGTCAAAACTTGAAACTGGGTAGCCAAAGAGGTGTTTCTACCACCTAACACTACATCAACACTTGGGAGATTAAGAAAACAAATTGAGAAGCACAAACATAGTTAAAAGTGAATTGAGAAGCAAATGTTGTAACAACAGATGTGTAACATCACCCAACCCCTCATACTGTTAGAGGAATGGGGTAAAACATATTTATTTATTTATTTCCTCTGAACTCTACTTGACTTCCCAACTCGTCATAAGGGCCTCATAACTAGAGTTGTTACTCTACATGCTTATATATATATATATATATATATATATATATATATATATATATATATAGGCCCTGTCGAATGCAACGACCTCCGCTCACAACATCAGCCCGTCATCGACCTGTCAAAAGGGTCCACCTTTGACCAATAACATAACTTCTGGGTTGGTCTGTCACCCAACACATATCATCTGACATCATCCTAGTTGATCCCATAGCTGCGCCACACAATCCTTTGAGGTAATCTTCCGGGTTTGTACCTTCAGGCCACATCATCAATTTCACATTCAATTGCGTTAAAGGAAAAAATAGGTTGCGCCAATGAACAGTCTCCATGGCAAGGGTTTGTAGCAGTGCAAGGTTTTGTCGAATTTTCATTATAAGTTTAAGGCTTTCCCTCCTACGGTGCATCGATCTTGCCTTCAATCTTTGTCATGGCTCGACTAAGGGATCTTCACCCCGCCTTAAGTAATGCATCAGACGAAGATCTTTATGACCATCGTAAGAGCAAGTATCGACCCGACCATAATTTCCCTAAGTTGGCTATTCTGACCATGACTTTATCTTAAAGGTCTTGGAGAACTCCGGATCAACGCCAGTATTCGGTGCCGACATCAATGGATTATTAAGTGTCCCTATGGTGCTAGCCCTCTTAAGCTTGAGCTAATCCAACTCTAAGGTGGTCCTATTCCTTTTGCATTCCCCGTTCTCAGATAGGGAATACCATGCATGTTGTCATAAGTGTTCCTACAACCTTTACCTACCACCGGAGTCAAATGAACTCTTGAAAGGTATTCACCTCGCCTGCCACACGCCAAAGGTTTCAGGTTTCAAAGCAGGCCTGTAAGCAACTTCATGGTGATATGAAAATACTTTTGGGGTTGATCGAGCTACACATTGTTGCAAGCAGAAGATATCCATGCTACTTATAATGTAAGGTTGGCGAAGCATGCCTACATAGGTTTCGACTATTCATACACTTAAATGGAGGATAACGCTTCCAACGTTGACTCAATGTCTTTTGCACAGGTTCAAGGGCTTATAGCCTGGTGAAGGAACATCCATGTATATGTACAAACCCTTCCAAGAGGGCAGTATCTTTTGTACTTATTTTATGTTAATAAAAAGGGTCTTTGTGCCCAATGTTCCAAGTTTTTATTCTAGATCCTTATGGATCCTTCCGCTGCCTGTGGCATTTCATGACATATTTGTATTACTTACATATGCGTTGTTAATCAATATGAATGAGAATTTACCCCAAGACAACATTTTAGTTTAGGAAGATCACTCAAGTTAGTTTATTGTATACAACATTACACATTTTGCTGGAGAGTATATGTTATAAATCATGGTAATAAGAATTTAACATAACACTTAACTCCATTGCATATGCATACACAAGTTCAACTTGTTTATCAACATTGTTCATTTTGGAGGTGTGACATATGTGTTTATGTATGCATTTATTTATCATAACTATAAATATATCTTTGCATAGAGAGGCATCCACATGCTCATCACATTAACAACGTTGTTACAATCCAAAAAGAATCCAAACCATTTCAACTAGAAATGCATCATAAGTTAATTAATATTTAAGAAACACAAATATATACTTATCTTTGAAGTTGTATGGTAACTGAGTCAGGGACAAGGACTCTCCACCCACCCATAGACAACTGTAGCCACACCTGCAGTTGTCACCCCTGAGCTAGATTCCAGATTTTGAGGGGGGTGCTTACTTAAGGGATTAGAACACTAAATACCAATGAAATAGGGAATCCATAGGGCCTCTTCCTCAATCCCACTAGTTGACACTACAATATTCTCAGCACAGGGAGTCCAGAGGTTCTTTCCTCACCAAAAGTGTATACATTATGATTCATTCCCTTCCAGGGAGTCCATGATCCACTGTAATAGTAATGTAGTAACCAAGGTCTTTAATCAAGTCATATTTTGATGTTACTGTAGGATTAACCTCTTCCCAAGTTGTTCAGGGCTCTAGAGCCTACTATCTCAACCCATAGCCTCTAGGGGACCCAAGTTGTTACAAGGCTCCATAGATTACATCCCATACCACATCCTCTAGGGACCCAAGCTATTGCCGGGTTCTAGAAAATGTCTCAACCCACAACCCCTAGGGATCCAAGCTGTTATAGGGCTCTCAGGATCCTATCTCAACCCATAGCCTTCAAGGAGCCCCAAACTATTATATGGCTCCAGGGATCCTATCTCAACCCACAAACTCCAGGGAAGCTGAGAGCTAGTCCCCTTCTCTTCTCTCCTGTTCTGCGTTGCTTGTTGATTAAACCAGATTTCTTTATTTTTCAGTTGCTTGAATTGTGCCTTGCCTTCTTTTCATGTCTCACATTTACTGCTTCGTCCTAGATTTCTTGCATTGGGCAGTTTCCCTCTTGGTTTCTTGTCCCTTTTCCTTATGATGGTTGGAAAGTGCATGGGCCTGTGTACCTTGTAGTTCATTCAATTTTAAGAACCAGTTCATTAATTCATGCACCGACCAACTTTTAATGGTTGTCCCAAACATTTAAGATTTTCTCCACAAGAAAACCTCAACCTTCCAAGCAAGCAATTCTCCTCCCCAACTATGGAATCCATGTCACTTTGTCTCAGTCCCTTTTTCTTAATCTCACATATTTGGAAAAAATATTTACAATGCATTTTATGGCAGAACCATGGGTGGGGCTGCAACAAGATGTTGTAATAGCAGATGCTGTAACAAAAAATGCCATAACAATTGTCAATGTTAAATCTAATAAAAATGTTGTAATAACTAATGTTGTAACACCCATTAGTATTGAAAATGTTGAAATTATTGTAAAATCTAATGTTATTATAACTGCTACTATTGAAACTATGGAAACAATGACCATTACAATGGATGTTGTAATATCATATGTTGTAACTATAAATGTTGTAACAATAAATTCCATAAAAGTTATCAATGTTAAATCTGTTGAAAATAAGAAAAGGGAGATATAGGGACTCTTTGAGCCAAGGTTTTGGAAAATTTTGTGCTATATATACACTACATTTCCACACTCAAGTGAAGGGATGGTCAATGTTTCCTTTCAATGTTGAGAAGCTAGATGTAGTAAAGGTGTTGAAGATGAAATGATTATATGGAATGAGACTAGAGCCAACTCCAAGTGGAGCAAAAGGATCAACAATAATGGCACAAGTGTAATTGAAAATGGTAGTGTTGACTCTCTAGTTGCAAGAAGTGGTGAAAGGGAGCTTCGATTTGTCTATGTCACACTGGAGAAATGGTTGTGTTTGAAGCTCACATGTAGAATAACTAGGAGATAGAGGAATCTTTCCACCCTAGGCTTAGGCTTAGAGGTCAAAACAAGTCAAAGACTCGTGGGGCAATGAAAGAAATTTAATTTAGTCTAAGAATGAAGGCAAGGAAGGTGACTTAGAGGTGACCTAGGGCTGTCCTAAAGGGCTGCTACAGGTCTGCACTAAAATTGTAAGTTGATTATTCATTGAAACTTCTACAAGGTAAACACTTTCCATATATATGATTGTTGCAAATTTTTTGTGCTTGCCTAATAGTTTGAGAACATATTCAAGGTAGAGTTTTCCGAGGACAATAATTATGGGTCAAAGTCAAAATCATAATAAGCCATGGAATCTATGAATTGGCATCGGCCACTTCACAAATTGGGCAAGATAAACCTATAATCATTGGTGGACCTATGGATTTTAGATGTTGCAACAATTTCAACTAAATAGATCAAACTTCCTTATGAAATAACATCTTATTAATGAATTATAATGCTGGAATCCATTTGGAATTAGGCTTGAAACCTAGTGCAAACATAGTCGATTATGTCCTTTGTTGGTTAAGAGCATGGATCACAACAATTTTTCTTTTGGTTAATTGTATACAAGTTGAAGGTTGAGCACTGGTTACTTGAATTACAACAATACATCATGGGTAGGATCCTTTAACTCACTTGGGCTAACAAAATATCCTTGAACTCAACTTGACAAAGTTATGGTTTTGTAAATGAATTACATTGACAATTGATTAATGAATTGCATTGACAATTGATTAATGAATTGCATTGGAAACGATCATTGAGTTTTAGAGACATCGTTGTTTTCTTTTTATATTTACTTTCATAATGATCTATTTTGATGATATAAATGGGCCATAAGCATATTGTTTATGGATCATATGTTATCAAAGCAACTGAATTTGTAGCCTTGAAGGAGATGTAACAACTTGAGGAGAAAATTGAGGGGGTAGAAAGCCATTTCAACTTGTTTGTCAAAGATTGAAAGTGGGCAGCCAAAGAGGTGTTTCTACCACCCAACCCTACACCAACACTTGGGGGATCAAGAAAATAAATTGAGAAAAACAAACATAGGTAACAATGAATTAAGAAGCACAAACATAGGTAACAAATGCTAATATTGAAACTACTGAAATAGTGACCATTATAACAGATCCAGTAACAAGGGAGGGATGTTGAAACAATTGAGGAGGTAGAAAGCCATTTCATATTGCTTGTAAAATATTGAAAGTGGGTAGCCAAAGAGGTGTTTTTTCCACCCAACACTACGTTTGCGCCTGGGGTGTTGTAACATTTTCTTGTTACATTGAAAATTAAAAATAAAATAAAATTATTGCACTTTGTAACAGTTTACACACATATATATATAATGCTGCAATATATTATTTTGTTTTATTTTAATAAATAAAATGTTAAATCACCACACACTAACTATCGTGAATTTTCTATTGGCGACGATTGACGCTTTGGAGATCGATGGGTCTTGTTATATTGCACAACCCCCCTCTTGGTCGACATTTAACGAGGGGGGGGGGGGTGGGTGCACAAAAAGTTTCTTTTCCAAAAAAAAATTTGCAACGTGGAAATGGCATATGAATTGCTTACCCCACATCACCCATTACCACTTATCGCTTACCCCTCGCACAAAAAACCATTCCTGGTTTTCTGTAATAAATATCACTTGCCACCATTTTATTGACTGTTTTCCACTTAATTCTAGATACCGTTTTCCATTTAGGTCTAAACATGCCCCTTATTAGAACATTCATTCCACTGCATTTTCACCCTCATTCTTAATTTAATCGCTCCCGCCTTTTTTTGTCCCCTCCCACCTTTCCTTCAGTCGCTAGACACAAATAATCAAAGTATGGATATAAGGAAATCCCTCAGGGACAACTCAGAAATAAAACACGCATACATTTTATAGGTAATCTTGCTCCTTGCTACAAGTTGATAGTTCAAAAAGAGTTTAACTAAAGGAAAAGAGTCTCAGGTTCAGTCTGAAAGCCTCCCAAAATTGATAAATTTCCCTTGGTTGATCGGGAAAGTAGAATAGAAGATACAAACTCAGAGTTTGACGTATATGAATTACAGAATTAGGCTTCCCAAAAGTTTCAAGATAATAGGGATGAGTTTTCTCTATGAGAGACTTTTTTACCCCAGTTTATATTTCCTCAAACACATCCTTTTCTAGAATTTGTAGTATGGTGTGCAGACAGGTACTTAACGAGTGATAAAACCATAATTGCTCAAAACGATGAAACCCTATTTTCTGTAACTTATAATTCCATTTTAAAAGCCTTGTGCATATATTTTCCTAACTCTTTGCACCCATTCTCTAGTGAAATTCTCTTAGAAATATATCAAAAGTTAACTTTTGAAAAAAGAGCGCCTATTTTTGAATTATTCATGCCTGAAGGGATTGGTATTCCTACTCACAATATGCATTACTGTTATAGACATTTTTGGGCACTGCAACCCCAAGCATAAAATGTCCATAAACCAAGGGCTCCTAAGTCCCTAAAAGTGTTGTTCTAACCCCTAAAGGAACAAGGTCAACTGATTACAGCTTCTCCCAGAAGTTCTCCATGAAAAACTACTCAGAACTGGTCAAAACAGGATCATTTCAGCTGCTCCATAGGCAAAGTGCGTTGCATCTCACCTAAGTACACTCTGTGGGTGCGTTGCATTTCAAAAATCCCTTCTATGGGGTGCGATGGGTGAGAAGTGACAAATGGCAGTGTCAATCCGCGAGGTGGAGAGGCATGGAATCTTCCAGAAACTTCTCCCGTGACACTTACCTCTCTGAATTCGACCAAGGATGAGTAAGAGATCATCAATCTCCAAGTGGAAGAAAGAACTATCAGAGGGAAGACACTAATCAAATCACAAGCTGACTCATCTCCCTTACAGATATCTATATATGGATCCCTCATCCCAGAGATCCAGAGGCTGGAATTTTGCATCTTGTAAGGAATTGTTGTTGGTTTCTTGAGACAACATCATAGTGTTGGGTGATCTAAGCTTTGTATGAGGTGAAGAAGGGCTTACTTGCTGAGAGGATGATGCTGGGTCAGAACAACTGGTTGTAACTCCCTTGGCTCTTTCTTGATTATCAATAAAAGCTATTCAAGTTTTCCTCCATACTCTTGTGTCATTTATGTTTTATGCATTTGTATGGTCAATTTACATCTGATCCTAGATTTTTTATGATTATAGATCCATGTTCTTGTATAGTGTTATGCTACTTTGATTCTACAGGTACTTTGTGAAGCTGGGCATACAAAGAAGCAAGTAGCGAAGGACTATCAGGAGAGAGAGGAATCGAACTAGGAGCTAAGCGCAAGACAAAGGTTGGTCTCCTTTGTTCTTCTCTCATCTATATTTCATAAAGGAAAAACGAAAGTAGCTTTACTTTGTTTTATCTAAGGTAGCTACCACACCTTAGTGGGATAAGTAGTTCTGTGTAGACACTTTTCCCTGTAACAATTACCCTTCATCAATGTTTCTAGAATTTTCAAGACAAATCATATCCATTTTATGTTGTATTTTAGGGTATCAGAGTGATGAGAAAGTGGATGAAGTAGTTCTAGCTTTTCTATCAACTTTTTGTCCAGATAAGAAACCACAAATCTTATTCAATTTCAGCCAGTTTTTATCTAAGGCCATTCATGACCAGTTTCTTAAATTTGGAGTTGAAAAAGATTTTTAATATCAATCAGTCTTAGTGTATTTATTTTTGTATTATTTGTCAAACAAGTTCCCAATACAATTGCAAAAGCAGTATCTTCAAGGGAATCAATGGTTTGTGATTCATTGGACGTCCTTGGTTAGAAGGAATTCTGAGGAATTTTCCTTCACTGATTTTGTGAACAAATTTATTCACATATGCTACAGTCTATTGATTAGTGATAGTCCTCCCATAATTTCACCTGAAATCAAAAGGATTATGTAGTTTAGTGAACAAACAAGGCTTGGTGATTGGTATTTGTACCAACATTTTACAGAAATTAGATTGTATGGGTGTGAAATTCCACCCTATCAATTGCTAGTTTTTTTGCCTATGCATATTTTGCACTTGAATTCATCAGTCAAAACCTCAATGTATATCAAGTGAATTTTTTAACTAGAAGGAAACAAAACTTATTTAAACTATAGGCACAAGTAGGGCCATTTATAGTGAATTAGAGGTCAGTAGACAAAGAGGTGTAAGAATGATTGGCACAAATGAAGTTTAAATTGGGAGTTACTTGGCCATATGACCCCATTAGGAGAATTTCAGCCATCAAACTTCAACAAAAATCCCCACCTTATTTTCATGTGTCCAAGCCTGAGATAGAGAAGTTTGATAATAATGACACCTGGGACGAAAACACTTTGCAGTAAGTGATAAAAGAACAAACTTTGTATTAGCCAGTAGGATAGAAAATTTTGGTTACACCTCCAATAAAATAAAAAGAACTTAAGAGGATAAATCAAAGCTTTTGAGAGCCAGAAATGGAACAATTCAAAGTATACAAGAGAAATAAGACAAACAATATGAAGGGAGTGGTATCATAAATTGTCTCATCTGAAATTTATTCACCAACTACTATTGTTTCGAGTGAGTCTGTTTTCAGAATGAAAGAATTGGATCCAAGGACAACACAATCTTTTCCTTCTTCTTCTTCTGACCAAAACATATTTTTTGAGTTTTTGGAAATGAAGAAAAAGAATGAGGCTTTGAAGGCAGTAACTTATACCAAGTTCTGGAAGCAAAATTCATCTAGTAAAAACAGGTTGCTTTCAACGCTTGATACTGAAAAAGGCGAATTTAAGTTAGCATTTCTTGAACCTAAAGTTTCTTCTCCTAGAGATGCTTGAGAATATAAGACTTCTATTTTATATTTCAAAACTAAACACATCCATCATATAGATCAGATTGATCTGCATAGACAAACTGGTGAGATGATCTATTTATCTCTCACTAGTTCTGCATCAAATGTATCAAAATTGTATAATTCTTTGAATAATACTATTGCGGAAATTAAAATGGAAAAGACTTCTTCTCTAGTGAAGGATGTTAGGATCAAATCACTGGAAGACCTTGTAATTAAATTAGGTTTGGATCTCAAAATTGTGGATGCAGATCAAGAGAATGTTAAGAAGAAAAATGAATATATTCAAACACTTAGAAGAAAGTTGAAGCTGCCCACAACAGAGCATCCCCAAACACAAGAAATTGGGGAATTATAGAAGAAGAAGGAAATTATGTTATCCTATCTAATTAAACAAAACCCGCAGATTCAGAAAATGCAAGAAAGGATGAAAGAGTTGTTAAAAGAGAAGGAAAAAACTAACAGTGTAGTAATTCCAGCAATAAAAATAGGTTCCACAGAAATTCTATCACAGGAATTATCTTCTCTTAAACTAAAGGATGTTGATATTGACATATTGAAAGAAAAATTGGATAGAGTTGAGATGAACAAAAATGAATCAGACAATGCCTTAGTCGAGGAAATAAAGAAAAATGCAAATTTTCAAAAGCAATCAGAACACTATTTGAGCTGTTCTAACAATATTCAATGTTTATCACAGGTCAAAGAACAAATTTGGAAAGAAGTTGTCATTTGTGTCTGATATTTGACAGTATATGGAGATTATTATAGAACATGAGGAGTTGATTGAAAGAGCCAAATAAGCTATTAATGACATCAAAATACAATTGGGAAATAATCCTAGACAAGAAGTCAGATAATAAAAGCTCTAAAGACAAGGTATAGAGAAGAAATTAAAGAACTAGGAATTGAAGATAAAACAAAATCAATTATTCAGACTAGAAAAGTTCTCATGAAGAAAACTTTGATGCTGAAGACAAAGGAAAAGTGTGAAAATATTCTAGTGCAAATCAAAAAATTCTATAGAAAATTTTCTATTCTACAAGAGAGGTATTCCATCATTTAAGAATTTATATGGCCAGATGGTAACAAAAGACCAATATGAAAGATTGTTGAAGAGAGAGGCAGGGGACAAGACAAAGTTTGTTGGAATCAAGGGAGATATTAGCAGTCAAAATATACTTCAAATGTTAGCTGATGACCTTTTCATATGCTACGAAATCAAACACTTGTTCATAGTAAAACCTTCTTATGAGAAGTATACTGATGCAGATGAATCATATAGACAAATGATGGATCTCAGTTACCCAACAAATGAAGAATGGGAGTAGTTGGTCAAATTTGTTCAATAAATTCAGCTTATCAATGTAGCATATTAGCAACAAATCACAACTATTAAGCATTTCAAGCAACAAGAACAAAGCAATTTCAAATACATTGAACTTGAATGTAGAAATCAAGCGCAGTTGCAGACATTTTTGGAGCAGTTTTCTAATTTTAGTTAAAAGTAGTGTTGCAAACATCTTGATTTTATCTCGAAATCACGGTTTTTTGGCCTAGCCGATGTTTTCATTTGTTACCGATATTTTGATGGTGTATTGATTTTACCAATGTTTACTAATTTTTAGTGATATTTTCCCGATTTTTACAATGTTTTGGTTTTCCGGACCCTTGTATTTATCTCGATGTCGATGTTCGCAACATTGGTTGAAAGTTATTTAAACATTATTCATAACTTTGATAAAGAATACTCTGAATGTAAATCTTTTAAGAGACATGATATTTTCTAAAGAACTCTATGTATACCTTATTTTTTAATAAGAAAGGGTTCATCCCTAGAGCAAGCTTTTGTAATATTGTTGTAATACTTTCAACTTGGATAGAATCAAAGGCTTCTTGTTTTCATTCATGACAACAATTGTGTACTTGTGAGTTCTTCTTGTAATTTCTTAGTCCGTTTTTGCGTATATTTTAGAATATTATAGGACATTGGGAAGGGCTAGATTGAGTATCAACCTCCTTGATTCCCCTCTGCAAAGTTATGTTCACAACTAAGTTAGGAATTGAACAATTCTTTTAATTTACCGCGCAAAATTCTTTAGATTGTTGCTTCTATGTTGTACTTGGATATATTGGTGTTGACTATAAAGGTTCATCTATATATATCTACTATTATTAGATGATTAAATATTTAGGGAGAATGTTTATCCTTCTAAATTCCTCTAAATTCCTCTCACTACCTCATATTGAGGCTTTGGCTTAGTTCTTTAGCCGAGGATTGTCTACAAAGATACAACATGGGTGATCAAGGAAACAAATTGAGAAGCACAAACATAGGTAACAATGGATTAATAAGCAGATGTTGTAACAACAAATGTTGTAACAACGGATATTGTAACAACGGATGTCATAACAACAAATGTTGTAACAATAGATACCATAACAACATGTTAATGTTAGATACGCTGAAAATGTTGTAACACTCATTACTGTTGAAAATGCTGAAACTACTGTAAAATCTGATGCTATAACAACTCCTAATATTGAAACTACTGAAACAATGACTATTAAAGAGGATGTTGTAACAACAAATGCCCTAAAAGAAATTCCAATTTAATTTGTCTTTGAATTAAACTGTGAATTAAATTCTAATTCTATTCTCATAACAACATAAAATAGTTAAATTAAGTTTATTAAACCTACTTAACCTAGGAAATTCGAGTTGGAAGTCTTTTGGAAGTCATGTATATGTTCTCCCTACTTTGTAGGAGTCCAGTGTGAGTTAATTTTGAGTTGTAAAATATAAGAATTAGTTTCATGAGCTAGTTCGGTTAAATTAGTTCTCAAACTGACTGAGAGAACTAATAGTGAGGTAACAGTCAGTGGTGACACTAATGAACTCCACTAGTGCTACTCTAGTTAACTAAATATTTACTCATCAGAAACTCATGCATGGCGATTATGAGAAAGACCCAATTGAGACTATAGTGCAGGGACAATGTACTATATGTTTTAGATTTTTCTAAGTTGCACTGATAGTGCATGCATTTAAGAATTGATCCTTAAGGGATTGCGTTATTTTCAGAGGTTTTATTTCCCTTTAAATGCAATTTATCCTTCATAGGAATTACACATTGGAATAGAGACTTGGAGAGCTTGTGAATTGGCTAAGCTTTGGCCTTGAGCTTGCTTATGATTTGGAGATTGAATTTGCTAAGTGCTGGGATTGTTCTAGAGAGAACAAGCATTGTAATTTCATCTTGATTTTTCGGATTAATACTAACACTTCTTGTGATAATCCGTCTTGATTATATGCCACACATGTCATCTGTTAGTTGTTATATTTATAGATGCTTACTATGTCTTGGGGATTTTCATTAGTCAATTTCTTATATTGTAGGAAATCTACATAAGCTAAAACATTCCCATTTTTGATTTTTTGGACAAAATTGCAAGGCACAAGTCTTCTTTTTGGGAATATATGTTTGTCAAGGTCCCCCCTGTATTTTCTCTAGGAAATGTCTATCTCATGAACTTAATGTCCCTTGGAGTGGAAATATACAATCATTCTTGGAATTCTACATGTTGGCCTAAGTTTTCATCTTTCAACATTGGTTGGGGTCTATGGAAGACCTGAAACTTTTTGTCAGAACTTGGAATTTTGTTAGCTATGCAAAACTTGCATTGAGATGATGGTTCATATTTATATTCTTCCAGATGTCTATTAAGATATTAAGAATCATGGCTCTGAGGGAGTGAATTATTGTACAGAGTTTATATGTTGAGTTTTCATTTCTTAATTTATTGACCAATCCTCTAATTGACTCAAAGATAGATATTTTTTAGGCTCTGGAGGTGAAAAATACTTTTGAGATAATGAATTGATATTATTCAATCCATTCATTAGGAATTTTCAAATAGGAAAATCCTAAGGTGATAAGAGTGACATTCCTAAGTCCTACCACCACGCCTTCTATGGTTTCTCTCTGCATACAATGAGGGTTAAGTGTTGGAAGAGTTTTAGAAACAAACCATGAACATATAGTAGAATGTAACTCGAAAATATTAGACTATTCAATTGTATCAAAACTAGAAAAATGGATGTAGGCTTCGAAGATGTTGGGATGGGGTCCCTACAGTCAAATTTTGTCAGTTAAGTCACTTTTTGTAATAGTTTTTGTGAAAGAATGTAAAGTCTCCACGAAATGAGGAAGCAGAGCGTGAAGCTAAGTAAGAGTCAAAGGGGAATTAGTCCCTTGTATGGGTAGGTGATAGGATGGTTTTGAGACTCACCCATGGTCTGCGGGCCATGGTATTGTAATGAAAAGGCTATATATAGTGTTTTATAGCGAGTCTAAAGAGATAACTTTGGATAGAGATTCATTGTAAGGGAAAGGTGCTAAGGCAAGAAAAGTATGTTTCTTGTACTTAGGCGAAAGGAGAAGGCTCATGCAGCTGAGTGCATAGAGACCTTGGTAAGTCCGCAATTGAGTGTGCGGGCCCCTGAAACTGGGTGTGCAGGGATAAGAAGTCTGTATATGAAAGTTTACATCTTAATAAAGACTGTTTTGAGCCGAATCTGTGCACAAGTGCCTTGTTTATTTACTTTTGTTTAAGTTTATGTATCTTCGCTCTGTGATCTATTTTATGTGAATTAATGCTTAATTTATGTGCGAAACGGATGCATATGTAATGTCTAGGCATAATAAGAATAATTAACCTCCTTTGCGGAGATCGGGAAGTTGTTAGATAGATCTTCTTTAATTAACTCTTCAGAAAAGGTAGTTCTACGCGACGACAAATCTAGGTCATAAGGGTTTTACAATATACAATTTATTGTGTGAAAGTAGTGAATCTGTATCTTTTATGCATGTTAAGTACAACTAGGTACCTTCGTGAAGGTCTGAAGGTCATTTCGATAGAGTTGCAGTAGTTGACAAATAAGAAGGAATAGATCTGCACGAAGGCAGATCTAAGCTATAATATCCTTAGGAAGACTATCACATAGGCATGTGGATGCATAAACCTGGTTCTAGCATCCCCTAATACTACTTCGGGTGAGACTGCAGCCTGCACTACAAAGGTTGTCGCTGAAAGGGTCAGCAGTTAGGGTTTTGTTTGTTGGCGCAAATAACTTTGAACCTGGGTCAGGCCACCTTAAGCCAACAAATGGTTTCGTTGCTGGGACCAGGATCAATATGAAGAATGTGTGATGTCGAATAAGTGGTTCCCTACCAAGAAATAAATTTAGAAGTGGCTTAATCAAAAGGAACAAACGTTTTCAATTCAAGAGAACAGAAACCTGAGGTTGTCTAAGGAAAAGTGGTTGAGTATATACCGATACTTAGACGAAACCGTTTTTTTTCCTTACGAATTACACGAGTGGCTGTATATATTGGTAGAAAGTCAGGGTACATGGAGACTTGACGACCCTATTGTGTGGACTCCAGAGCTGGTGAGGCGCTTGGAAGATTCAGAAAACAACATCGCATGGGTCGTTGATCACTAGATTGATCGAATTCTTGGAGGATTTGTGACTGAGTTCGCGATCGATACAAATGTCAGTTATAGTGAAGAAGAGCGCAGGATCTTCAAGGGACTGTGAGGTAAGTACTTACGGTCTCTGAAAACTTGGATTAAGATGTTGTTGTGTGAAAAATAGGTTATGCCATTACCTTAATGTTTGGGACTACATGAAGCGGAAAACCCTTAAGAAGGAACGAAGAATCAGGCTCTGAATATAGTCCGCTATTGGGATCCTCTTCAATTGATGACAAAGGAATGATTATGAATACACCACGGAGTGTGTTGCAGTTGGTAAGTTAAGGTATCCCGCGGATACCTCATCTATCCACTCCATCGCATACACCTACACCTTCACCTCCACCTCTGCCTCCACCTCCACCATTCAACATGGCGAATGCAATGAAGATTCAGATCTTTAAAGGGGTAGGGAGTGAAGACCCCAAGCAATTCTGGTTTGTTGCAGATGTTATGTGGATAGCACAACAGATCATTGATGATAATATAAAGAAACCACAATTGGTCACAACACTGCAGGATAGAGCACTGACTTGGTATATCAAGTACTATCAAGATCACCTTGTCGCGACATTGGCAGATACTCAGCAAGCGTTGAACTGTGAGTTTAAGAAGCCTAAATCTCAAGTGCAGTCTGTTATAAAGTTTAAGGACATAAAGAAAGTGGTGAATGAATCCTTGTGAGATTTCAATCAGAGGCTAAAATTCTTGATCCGACAGGCTAATATGAGCATCACAGATGAACAACACAAAAATTAGTACATTGCTTCGTTGTTGCCCCACTTCAGTTTACCATTATCACAATAGAAGATATTAATGCAAGTGGAAGATGTGGAGATCACGATGAGGTTGGAAGCCTCACCAATACAAGATACGAACATTGGAGTACAACAGATTCACACACAACTGGCAAGTCTACACCTAGAGTTGTAGAGCCTAAATTAGGGAAAGGAAGCCTAGTCTGAGGTGCGCGCTAAAGTTTGGTGCTTGAAATGCAAGGGCCATGGGCATGATAAGGACCATTGCTTGATTTATCAGAACTATCTTATTGGAAGGGGAGAATGGTGATCCACGTGAACACTTGGCACGGTGGACTAAAGGTTGGGGAGAAGAACCGTAGCCAGGGTGGGTGCATATCTTCTGTCACACCTTAGATATTATTCCAATGAATTGGTACCTAGAAACGAAGCTATGCCATGGAACAACTGAATGGGATATCTTGAGGGAGAGCTTCTTATTAACTTTCAACTTTGAGGATGGATTTGAATGCATTGATGAAGCACTACAAGAAATTAAGGCCGTTATTTTTAGAATGCATGAAGAGCCTGTGTAATGGGTACAGCGAGACTGGAGTACATAGCTACGTCATGCACTGGAATTCTATAATATGGTTGCTGAAGAAGAGGAACATGATCCAAGAAAAATCAACATTCCAGAAATTGAAGGTGAGCGCGAGGTTGAAGGACTTCAGACAGAGAACCCTGATGTAATAGATTTGCTGAAAACCCGACAAGTAAATATTGGATCCAATGAGGAGGCTAAGTTCATGAAGATAGGAGACTATGGGATGAAGATATTGTCGATAAGATGACTGAACTGTTGAGCGAATACCAGGATCTATTCCCAATGAAGTTCTCGGATCTAAAGGGTATTGTAGAAGATCTAGGCAATATGAAAATTACTTTGAAACCTGACTTGAAGCCCGTCAAGCATAGACCTTATCGACTCAATCCGAAGTATAAAGAAAAGGTGTGCAAAGAATTGGACAAAATGCCAGAGGCCGAAATTATTGAGCCAGTAGAAGAATGTGATTGGGTGAGCCTTATGGTGGTTCAAGAAAAGAAGTAGCAGGGTGAAATTAGGATATGTGTAGATCTAAGAAAGCTGAACGATGCATGTGTGCATGATTCGTTTCCAACACCATTTACAGATGAAGTGTTAGAGAATGTTGGAGGACAAGAGGCATATTCATTCACTGATGGATTCTTAGGATACCATCAAATAAAGATCGCGTCGGAGGATCGCAGCAAGACAAACTTCGCAACAGAGTGGGGTTGCTTTCAGTATACAGTAATGTCATTCGGACTGAAGAATTCGCCTTCAATATTCTCCAGGGTGGTAATCATGACGTTGAAGGAGTTTATTCATAAATTCTTAGAGGTGTATTTTGATGACTGGACTGTGCTCGGATTGGTGAAGCGCCATGTTGCAAGTCTGCACCTCATGCTGGACACATGTCGCAGATACCAGGTCGCGCTGAACTTGAAGAAATGTATATTTTGTGTGCCTTTTGGAATTTTGCGAAGATAGCAGTAATTGTGAATTTAGAAGCTCCCAAGAATGTTAAGAAGCTGCACGCAATGTTGGGCCATACAAACTACTATAGGAAGTTTATCAAGTCTCATGCCTAAATAACTACACCGATAGAGAAAATATTAAAGAAGGATGCAACTTCTTGTCAGGATGAGCAGTGTCAACAGAGTTTGGATGTGTTAAAGCAAAAGATGGTGATTGCACCCATCTTAGTATTTCCGGATTGGAAGAAAGAATTTCATGTGCATGTAGATGCCTCATGTATTGCGATGGGTGCGGTATTGACCTAGCCTAGCAAAGGTGATAATGATCATCCAACATCATTTGCAAGTAGGAAACTGTTAAAAGCTGAAAGGTACTATTCCACTACAGAGTGCGAAGGGTTGGCGATGGTCTACGCAAAGTTTCGACATTATTTGTTGGGTGCTGTTGAGGGCCAAAAATGTCTGCCTCAACATTGGGGGATAACCACCCGATCCGGACCTTAATGTAGCTCCTTTTCCGTTTGAAGTAGTGGCTGCGACTGATTTGCAAGTAGGAAACTGTTAAACGCTAAAAGGTACTATTCCACTACAGAGCGCGAAGGGTTGGTGATGGTCTACGCACTGCAAAAGTTTCGACATTATTTGTTGGGTGCTGTTGAGGGCCAAAAATGTCTGCCTCAACATTGGGGGATAACCACCCGGTTCGGACCTTAAAGCAGCTCATTTTCCGTTTGGAGTAGTGGCTTCAACTGGTTTAACTAGGTCCAGTTACCTTTTCCCTATCACTATTGGTTTACGATATATCACTATTGATTTTAATTGGCTAAGGATATTATTGATGCATGAATCTGCAATTAGAAGAGGCTTGGGCAAATGAAAATGAAGAAAATAAAACTCAGAAAATTGATTTTGTTTTAAAAATTTGGAGCTTGATCTTCTGCTTGATTTTAGACCCAATAAATGAGTAAATCTGTTAGTGAAACCTCCTAAGAGATGTTCTCTTTGATTTTATATTTCTAATGAGCCGTTCTGGGCCTCATTTGGCCAAATATAACTCAACCTATGAATTTCCAAAGTTGATGGGTCAAATATGACATAATTATAAAAATTCTATTGCTAGGCTAAAAAAATCAGAATTTTTAATTAAATTCTAATCTTAAATTAGATTTTAATTTTTTAAAAATTAATTTTAATCTATCTATAAAATAATTAATATTAATTTAATTAATAATTAATTTTAATTTAATTAATTATATTTTATATATTAATTAATTTAAAATTTAATAATAAACCTTAAATATTTATTTTAATATTAAACTAATACAACATACCACTACATTCATACGTATGAGTGAATTTAAAAAACAATCGAATTATAAAGTTTCACAAGACTTTGGTTTAATATCTTTTGACTTCTCGCAATCGGAATATGAGGGAAATGGAATTATCGGGGTTAGTTAAAAATGATTTGTTGGAGAATTTCCGATGCGAGTATAATAAAATTTATTTATATATATATATTATTTTATTTTTTGGTTTAAATTTGATAAGGTTTAATTACGTTATGAAATTATTTAAAATATAATTTATCTATCTAAATTACAGTCACTTTGGAAAAAATAAATTACAGCCACTTTGATATTTTGGGTTTTATGAGATTGGTATTTTATTCGAAAATAGAAAATTGGAATAAATCACTGAAATCCCGATGCTTCATGATTTAGCTGGGTTATGTAAAAGTAAAAATAAAAAATGTTAGTAATAACTAACTAAGGATTAATATTTAAAATAAATGCATTATTGAACTAATTTAATTACAAAAATGGAATATTGTACATTTTACGCATTTTTAACCCAGACGATATAAATGATTAGACTTCAAAAGAGTGCCATTTACAACCCAGTTGACCAAATGAGGCGAAATAAGTATCAATGGGAAGCTTGCCAAAAATCGATTTCAACAAAGCAATCAAAACAAGAATCTAAAGAAAATAAAAAATTAAAATAATCGTAGGGTAATAAAAGTCCTAAAAGGAGTTTAACCAAAATTTTTATAAAAAGGGTCCCCATTATTTAAAGTAAATAAGTAAAAAGAGGGGGGGTTGTGTTTGACCACAACAATGGTGATACACGGGAGAAGAATCAGTTATCTTTGTTTGATATGAATGACATTTTCCTAAAATTAAAGTAAAAATAATTAAAGAAAAGAGAATTATTTTTGAAATGTTTGGCTAGGTTCGTTAGTCTGAATAAAAGCAAAAATCATCTCACTTTAATTTTCTTAAAATTATTCATAAATTAAAATATTTCAAAACTCTATATCAGTTCTTAATTAGTTGTAGAGATAAAGCAGGGGTCACTTTACAACTTAGCTTTTAAAATATACTCATTTGTCACAGGTAGAGCTACTATTGCCAACATACATTAATAGTCTCGACAGAGTTACCTTTTCATCATTAATGATTCAGAATCCCATCTATTTAATAATTATTGACCTAGAGATAAATCCATTTATATATGTTTATTTTATTTGTATTTGTTTTTATTTTTTAGTTCTTAAAAGCCATTGCCCTGGTTTGGTAGCCAGATAGTTGACAATGCCATTCATTGGTTATAATTGTACCGAACAAGCTGGCTCGTGATGAGACCTCTTGTCTTATAATTATTTGTAATCATAAGCCATTACCTTGGTTTGTTTAGCAGTGTTGGTAATGTCAGTCTATTTTCCCCTATGATCATGGTAAGCAGGCTCATGATGAGACCTATTATCTTTTAAGTTTAAATATATTTCTGGATTACACTTTAGAAAAATAATACTTTTTTGGACATGGAGAATCACTGACTCCTTAAGAGTTAAGAATGACAATTTCAGAGTTAAAGGTGCTTTGCTGTAAAATGTCTTTACTTGGTTAAAAATAACTTTTGTTGATTGCTAATAAAATTTTGAAAGATCTTAATAAAATATTGAAATCTTAAAATAATTACAATTTTGATAAAAAAGAAATTTCTTAGATTTTATGATACTTGGTCAACTTCTCTTGTTTTATAATTTCTTCCTTAAATATGTCTACCTTTATAATAAGAAAAACAAACTTTATTAAAAGATTTTAAGAAAAAACTAATAGTAGACTATTAACAATTTTTTTCTATGTATGCCGACCATTATTAAGTAATAAGAAGGCCTTCCATATGAATCATGGAAAATTCACCAAAATTAAAACCAAAAACAAAAAGAAAAGAATTATTAAGCTAAAGTGAGAAAAAAATCAACAAACAAAAATAAAAATGAAGAAATTAAAAGTGGAAAGGAAAATTCAAGTTTTGAAAGATAAACTCTAACAAGAATGTTTATACCAATGTCTCAACAACATGAAGTAAAAGAAAATAATCATGTAATTATTCCTTCTTATGTCGAGATTCAGATAAATTATACCTTGCAGGGTTGTAAATGTTTTAGGCTTTAGATAGCAGTGATGATAAAATTCAGCCACAATGAAAACTTTCTGTCTGATGTCAATCTTCTTGTTTCAAAGTATCATCTTAATCATTTTCTAATAAAATGAATGCTTAAAGAAACAAGCTAAAGGTTTAGAAACTTCTTAGTGTAGCTGTTTCAACGAGGATTATCGCTGCTTCCTGAAATAAAACCAGGAAAAGAGTATAGGACTTCAAAATATGATCTGGCGTATGGACCCCCTTTGGGGTTCGAAACGTCGACATAAGAAACATAATATTGTGGATAATCCGGATCATGCTACTCCAAAAAACTACCACAGAAGCTTAAAGTCTAACATGAAGAAAAGTGGCTTTGAGGTGATCGGTGCCAAGTGCAAATTCAATTGAATTTAGTCAAGACATTATTCAAAATAAGAAGAGATATAGTAGAGGTATTGTTGCAATAGATTTTGATTTAAAAATGGTAAGCAAGAATTAAAAAGTTTCCGATGAGAAGAAAATGTTTTACTGAACGTGTATGAGAAGTGCTGATTGCTTTGCTTTATTTTTTTAATCTGCAGAACTATTAAGAATAAATTAACTACATAAAACAAACAAACTAAATTAATTCTACTACTATTCTAACTATATACATGAAAATGACTAAGTATAGTCATATTTTCAGTGTAATTATTCTCTTATTTTAATTCATTCAAAGTACAAATCTAATTGAACTAAGAAAAATAAATCTGTAAGTAGAATTCACAGTTAATTTTAGCAACTTAATTAAAATCTTCTTCTCTTGAAATTTCATTTCCAATTGAATACCAATTGGATCATAGAAATCTGAATGGATTTTTATTAAGGATTGAAAAATGTTCAAAAGAGGAGATGACATGCCAGATTTTGGATATGAGCTTTTAAATTCAAAGACCTGGAAAAAATTGTTAGTGTTATGTGTAAGTGTTAAACTATTAACAATGTTCCATGAAGGAAAACTTTTCAAATATTTTTCAAATGAGTTAATGAAAAATGGATGGAAATCTATTAGATATAATGGAAGATTGTTAATTGAATTGGATTGCTGGCCAGATTGTAAAAATACACTCTCTTGTTGACACTGCCTTTGAGAAGATAGAAGCTTTTGATAAAACATTAGCATTGATTGAAATTGAAATATTAATAACTTTTGATGTTCATGATTATAATATGAAACTTCAATTTCCCAATAGGGCAATGCATAAATTGAGTGTTTGATAGTAAAGTGCTCAATATGCCAGCGTAAAGTGTCAAAAAATATATCAGAAATAAAAGCAGAAAATAAATCTAAATTTAAACAAAATAAGTGTAAAAGAAAAAATAAAATGAAATTACTATTTGTATAACTAATGTTACAACACAATTGGGATTATTTTGAAAGAATTTCTTTTTTTTTTTCACAAGGATTGGTCAGAATAATGGAATTTGAATAATTGCCAATTCCAACTTGTGAATTAGAAAGAGAATTATGGTTATGAGTAGGAATGAGAACTTACTTATGATATGACTCATAAATTGGAATGTTTTTTCGAATGGTGAAATCATGAAGATAATTTGCTGCTTTAGAATGAAGATTGGTCGGAATAATTTTTAAATTGAAATGTTCCTCATTCTTAGATGTTATTTGAATTTTCTCATGAGGATTCTCTTCAGAAGAATAGAAATCAACATCCTCAATGTCAAAGTAATTATCATAAATGATTTCACAATATTATCTAGAATTCCCTTCTATCTCGTCCAATATATCAAAACAAAGAGGAACAAGAATTTCATGTCCATTAATGAAAAAAGAATGATTAATAGTTGTTTTTCTATATTGATAAAAACTTATTGGTAATTCATTTAGATCATCCTTTTTATTTTCTGAAATATCATTAGTACCAAGAGGGGAAAAATTACCATCATTAAAAATATCAAGATAAAGGGAAAAATGTAAATCTGAAACAATGCATTTAAAAATGTCTTTGTTTGAGAACTCTTGTATATTATGCTCATTGTAAATTTCAAATTGTAGATCATTCCTTTGTCTACTCGCGCTTTCTTGAAGAATTGTGCTTTGGTTCTCTGAATTTGGCATTTGCTCATCATGAAAAAATTCAGAAATTTGTACAACAGTTTGCGTGTTATTATTTACTTTGATTGCTGCTTGTACTTGATGATTTGTGATCTAATTTTCTGAATTCACTGCAGAGTAACTTTCAGATTTCAAGGCAACTCTTTCTCTAAAATTGTTGCTGTTGTTTTTTTGCATTTGATTAGAAATGTTTTCTAAGCTTTGTGAAACTACTTCATCATAATTTATTTTCACATCCATATTGGAATTCTCATTTATGTTGGAAGGGGAAGGAACAAAGCTTGAATTAATTTCATATGCGTTGGGAATGCGAGGAAGATAACAAATATATTCAAACCAATCTAGTGATTCTTTTTTTGTAGGTTTATCTTCGACTTTAAATCTTAAACAATTCAAATGAAATCGAATATTAAAATCTCTAACAGACTCATTTTCAAATCTTCGTAGATATTCAATTTCATCACATACTTGTTCATAATCATAGCCGTCAAATTTACAAATGAAAATTGTAACAAATTGATCACAGCTATGAATTGAGGCAACCAGAAGAATTCTACACTAGTTTATGGCTTTTTCCGTGAATGTGAGAGTAAAAATTCTGCATAAAATACCTTCATCAATTCTTGAAAATCATAATTTGAAACATTTTGAATAAATTAAAAGACATGATTAAAAGCAGAATAATTCCTCTTACCATTAAACTTTACCTGAGACGAGTCTTACCACTTCGGGTGGAGTATTGTAAGATGCACGTCCATGGATACAACTCCAAATTGGAAGTTTAAGAGGATCCATCATGATTAAATAAAATTTTAAAATTGAAAAGACTAGAATAGACAACAAGTTTCAGGCCCTCCTTCTAGTGCCAAAAATGTTGAGGGCCAAAAATGTCTGCCTCAACATTGGAGGATAACCACCCGGTCCGGACCTTAAAACAACTCTTTTTCCATTTGGAGTAGTGGCTCCGACTGGTTTAACTAGGTCCAGTTACCTTTTCCCTATCGCTATTGGTTTACGAGATATCATTAACTACCAATAGAGAGGGATATCAGATCACTTCTCTTTGCTGATCGGGCAAGAGAATGACCCTTAAGCTGATTTGGGTTTAACCAAGCCACAACTAAAATTTTGCCTCTTTGAGAAAAGGACTTAAAAGAATGTAGAACTTAATCTAAATGCAAGCTTATTTTATAATGCAAGCAAAAGAAACTAATCTTAATCCTATTTTAATTAGGTAGATATAGATCTAACCCAACTAAGAGCAAGATAATTAAATGATAGTGATTTAAATATGTCTGGCTTTTACTTAATGTCAAGCTAACGAATTAGTTCAATTAACTGACATTTGTAAATACTGAAACACATCATATTGAGACCTTTTAACTGAAATAATAAACCAATAACACTCAGGAAATAATTTACAAAAATGATATTGATTGTCAAATCAGTAAATCCAATAATTAAACAATAATATGCATAAATAGTTCGCAGCACATCACTATTTAATAAATCAATTTTATAAGATAGATTTATGAGTAAATAGTTACTAAGGAATAAGAATTTAATCCATAAGAGCAGAGATACGTAATAACAATATTGATACAAATTACCCATATCAACACAAGTGCACACACATGAATAAAATGACACATTCTTGTTATCATAAAAATAAAACTAATATTTGAAACAGTAGTATTAGAAATACCAATTTATTGAATCCATTTCTCTGACCCTGGTCTCCAACAGTCCTTTATATTACTTGAACTTTTGCTTTCAAAACTAGAGCTTTAATAGTGCGAAACTCTGCCCATCATACATAATTCAAGATACAAAGGAAAAATCCTCAATAATCCTCAGATCTGAGATTTTCACTCTTCCCTCCTACAACTCTAAATTCGTATTGCAGAAATACTTTTAGAAGTCCAAAATTGCAGAGGAGAGCAACCCCCTCATTACATTCTGCAATCTGCGATTTATAATATTTCCAAAGGTATTTTTGAGAGGAAAGTTTGTTTTGTTGAAGAAAAATATGCCCAATCCAATTTTATTTGCTCAAAATTCCAATCTTTAATTTCTTGAGCATTCTCATTGATTGAGATCTTTTTTTCCATGTATCTTCTACTATTTTCCTGCAAAAAGAAATCAAAATAAACTAAGATGCGACAACAAAATCAAGATGTCATTTCTGGCATTAAAACAAATCCAATCAAATGCAATTAATTAATTGAAAAGGAAATCTGAGCTTTCTATTGATGCATAGAATGATTTTAATTGGCAAAAAATATTATTGATGCATGAATCTGCAATTATAAGAGGCTTGAGCAAACGAAAATGAAGAAAATAAAACTCAGAAAATTGATTTTGTTTTAAAAATTCAGAGCTTGATCTTCTACCTGATTTTAGACCCAATAAATGACTAAATCTATTAGTGAAACCTCCTCAGTGATGTTCTCCTTGATTTTATCTTTCCAATGAGCCGTTTTGGGCCTCATTTGGCCAAGTATAACTCAATCTATGACCTTCCAAAGTTGATGGGTCAAATCTGACATAATTCTGAAAATTCTGTCGCTGAACTAAAAAAATCAAAATTTTTAATTAAATTCTAATCTTAAATTAGATTTTAATTATCTGACAATTAATTTTAATCTATCTATAAAATAATTAATATTAATCTAATTAATAATTAATTTTAATTTAATTTAATTAATTATATCTTATATATTAATTAATTTAAAATTTAATAATAAATAATGAATATTTATTTTAATATTAAACTAATACAACATACCACTACATTCATACGTAGGAATGAACTTAAAAAAAAAATCGAATTACAAGGTTTCACAAGACTTTGGTGTGATATCTTTTGAATTCTCGCAATTGGAAGAGCGAGAAAATGGAATTATCGGGGTTTGTTAAAGATGTTTTGTTGGAGAATTTCCATTGCGATTTTCTGATTGTATAATAAAATTTATTATATATATATATTTTGTATAATAAAGTTTATATATATATATATATATTTTGGTTTAAATTTAATAAGGTTTAGTTACCTTATGAAATTATTTAAAACTTAATTTCTCTATTTAAACTATGATCATTTTAAAAAATTAAACTATATCCACTTTGACATTTTGGGTTTTTGAGATTGATAATTTATTCGAAAATAGAAAATTGCAATAAATCACTAAAATCCCGATGCTTTATGATTTGGCTGGATTATGTATAAGTAAAAATAAAAATGTTAGTAATAACTAACTAAGGGTTAATATTTAAAATAAACACATTATTGAACTAATTTAATTACAAAATTGAAATATTGTACATTTTACGCATTTTTAACCCAGGTGACATAAATGAATAGACTTCAAAGGAGTGCTATTTACAAACCAGTTGACCAAATGAGGCGAAATAAGTATCGATGGGAAGCTTGCCAAAAAATGATTTCAACAAAGCAATCAAAACAAGAATCTAAAGAAAATGAAAAATTAAGATAATCGTAGGGTAATAAAAGTCCTAAAAGACGTTTAACCAAAATTTTTATAGAAAGGGTCCCCATTATTTGAAGTAAATAAGTAAAAAATGAGGGGGTTGCGTTTTACCACAACAGGTGCACATTTCAAAATGTACACAGATCACTCCGCTCTCAAGTACCTGGTCAACAAACTTGTGTTGGGGAGGAATATCTGTATATGGTTGTTATTGTTCCAAGAATACGATTTTGAAGTGATTATGAATTCCGAACAATTGAATGTGGGACTAGATCACCTAAGTCGAATCGAGACAGGTGAAGAAACAACCAATTTGGAAGAAGGATTGTCAGATGCGCAGCTCTTTGCTATGCATGTTGCAGATGATCATTTTACAGACATAATTCAATTTCTAACTACTGGAATAGCTTCAAAAGGCTATTCTACTCAACAGAAAAAGGAATTAGTGGTCCGCGCAACTGTTTTTCTGTTATAGCGGGACATTTGTATAAGATGGGAATAGATGAAATATTGCGCCGATATGTTCCAGAGTTTGAGCGTGCTAGTATCCTCACCAAAGCACATGGAGGAGTGGCAGGACAACACTATGCAGGTAGAGAAACCATGCAGAAGATTCTGCATGCAGGGTTATGGTGGCCAATAATGCATAAAGATTCTAAAGCATTCTGTAAAGCATGCGATGCTCGTCAAAGGACGAGAAAGCCTTCACAAAGAGATGAATTTCCCTTAAACCCTCAGGTTTCATTACAAGTATTTGACAAATGAGAAATTGACTTTGTAGGTTCGATACAACCACCAAGAAGGAAGACAAGTGCGCGGTACATTATTACTGCGACGGAGTACTTAAACAAATGGGGAGAAATGCAATTGTGAAGGATTGTATTGCTACTACAACTGCGAAGTTCCTTCTTGAATATGCCTTAACGCGGTTTGGGTGCCCTAAGATATTAATGAGTGATAGGGGTATGCATTTCCTGAATGAAACAATCAGCGTGATGCTCGAAGAATTCCAAGTTTACCATCAAAAGAGTACACCCTATCATCCCTAAGAGAATGGTACAGTGGAAGCATTCAATAAGATTCTAGAGAATGCGTTGACAAAGGTTTGTAACGTGAAGAGAAACGATTGGGATGTACGCATCCCGGTGGTTCTATGGGCATACAGGACGACGTGCAAGAAGTTGACAGGCCAAACTCCGTTTAGGTTGGTCTATGGGATCGAGGTGGTGATGCCCATGAAATATATTTTTCCAAGCCTATGCATTGCGTCTTTGATAGAGATGATGGATTGCAATACCTTGGAGGAACGGCTCGCGCAATTGATGGAGTTGGAAGAAGACTAGTTTCTTGTAGGATTTCACTCGCAAGTGCAAAAGGAATGCGAGAAGGCCTGGCATGATACACATATTAAGATGTGCACCTTCAAGGTGAATGATCTCGTGTTGCTATATGATAGCAAGTTCACAAAGTTTCTGGGAAAATTTCAAATGCACTGGTTAGGCCTGTATGTTGTTAAGGAAATCACGGATGGTGGCGCAGTTCAGCTCGCAAAGCTGAATGGTGAATTGTTCCCTGGAAGGGTGAATGCAGTCAGTTGAAGTTGTATACAGGGGATCATGGTCCTGCGTAATGACTACATGGTAGCAGGACAGTCTTAGCACTCCAGGCAGTTTCAAGGGAGAGCGGGACTATAAACTACACTACCCAAAGAAAAGGAGAATGCAGTAAGGAGGTTATGCGACAGACACAAGGGGTACAACAGAAGAAGTTGCGACAAACGAAGTTGCGATGGACGAGCTGTTTCATGGGGGTTGATGCCGTGAAACTCGGTCCAAAAGTAGCCGTTGAAGTCATTGCTCATGATTGGATAGCTCAAATCTCGTTAGGAGGAGTGGGTAGGTGACATTTATGGCGAAAATCTTTGGAGATATGTTGCCAAAGATTCATTTATGATAAAAAAATGGAGGGAACGATTAGATTTAAGAATGAGGTCGACCAAGTTACTTTCGATTTTTAGATGAAGATATCAGGCTGCAATTGAAGTTGCAGTCGACTACTCCACCAGAGGTCAGGGAGCAGCGCAACATAGCCATTAGAGAACACATGTCTACCTTGGATAATACAGTAACGTGCTGCGATTATCTCTTGAAACTGCAATGGAGCTATGGACCATTTTGCAGAAGGACTCAAACCTGCAGAGATTGGATACAAAGATCAGAGAGGCACAACAGAAATTCAATGATATTAGGGCGACTGTGCACACTTTGGCACAAGTCAGTGCTTCACGCGCTTACAAGAAATGAAGGTGTTGCATGCATAGGTTGAGGATCTGAAGTGCAAAGTACAAGTTTTGAAGGCTCAGATTCAACCATGGATAGAGGAAGAGATCCAGATTACTCTAGATATCCAAGAGAAGCTAAATACTTTCCATCAGACACAGAGGACCAAGCACCTCGTGATGGAGGGGCCAACTACAGAGAAGTTGGTGGAAGAAGTGTATTAGACTGCCATACAGAGCACAACAGACCTTGGAGTCTTGAAGATGGAGTTTAGTGAACTCCACCATAAAGTGGAGAAGCTAGCGGAGTGACTTGAGGGCGAGTCACTGTATTTGTGTTGGGGGCCTGTTGGGATGGGGTCCCTAGGGTCAAATTTTGTCAGTTAAGTCACTTTTTATAATAGTTTTTGTGAGATAATGTAAAGTCTTCGTGAAATGAGGAAGCAGAGCACGAATCTAAGTAAGAGTCAAAGGGGTGTTGGTCCCTTGTATGGGTAGGTGATAGGATGGTTTTGAGACTAACCCATGGTCTGTGAGCCATGGTATTGTAATGAAAAGGCTATATATAGTGAGTCATAATGAGTCTAAAGACGTAACTTTGGATATAGAATCATTGTAAGGGCAAGGCGCTAAGGCAGGAAAATTATGTTTCTTGTACTTAGGCAAAAGGGGAAGGCTCCTGCAGTTGGGTGCGTGGAGACCTTGGTAAGTCCGCAACTGAGTGCGCAGGCCCCTGCAGTTGGGTGCGCAGGGATATAAAGTATGTAACTGAACGTTTACATCTTAATAAAGACTATTTTGAGCCGAATTTGTGCACAAGTGCCTTGTTTATTTACTTCTGTTTAAGTTTATGTATCTTCACTCTGAGATCTGTTTTATGTGAATTAAAGCTTACTTTCTGTGCGAAACGGATGGATATGTAATGTCTAGGCGTAATAAGTATAATTAACCTCCTTCACGGAGATCAGGAAGTTGTTAGATAGATCTTCTTTAGTTAACTCTTCGGAAAGGGTAGATCTGCGCGACGACAGATCTAGGTCATAAGGGCTTCAGAATATACAGTTTATTGTGCGAAAGTAGTAAATCTATATCTTTATGCATGTTAAGTAAAATCAGGTACCTTCGCGAAGGTTTGAAGGTCATTTCGATAGAGTTGCAGTAGTTGAAAAATTGGAAGGAATAGATCTGCGCGAAGGTAGATCAAAGCTATAATTTCCTTAGGAAGAGCATCACATAGGCCTTTGGATGTAGAAACATGGTTCTATCATCCCCCAATACTGCTTCGGGTGAGACTGCAGCCTGCGCTACGCGTGTTGTTGCTGAAAGGGCCAACAATTAGGGTTTTGTTGGTTGGTGCAAAGAACTCCGAACCTGGGTCAGGCCCCCTTAATATAACATAAGAGTTCATTGATATGGGGTTCAATTAAGGAAACTTAATACCTTGGGATAATGGATGACCAAACAAGGCCATTGTGCAGAGGGCCTTCAAATCCTTCTAACAAGGTGTCAGTAAATTGATTATGGCGCAAGTCAATTACACAAGCTAGGTATTACACATTCAAACTAGGTTTGAATAAAGAATTAATTCCAAATTGTATTAGCGCAAGATGCACATACTTATACCCTTGCTCAAGACCCCAATGAACATCTTCTAGTTTTATGAGTGGGATTTGACACATTGGCTAGGTGAGATTAATAGGTATATTTACAAAGGTATATCTAATAAGGTTGGTTGCTTTAAATTTGAACATTGTAAGGTCATAATTCTTGTTGGTAGATAGTTGAGGTAGCTACCAATTAGGATTAGGAGTAAATTCCAAAACTACCACCCTAGTATCATACATGGGCTTAGACTGCGACATATTCAAAATTCTTCCAATCCATTTGTTTTTCTTTGAAATTTTCATATCAGTAGAGAAATCATAACTACTTGAGGCCATTTTTACTGCAATTTACTACTATTATTGCACAAGTATGTTAGGAAAATAAATATGTGAAGGTAAAGACTATGCACCTAAATAATGGGACCCTCTTAGAGCCATAATGCCTTTCTTCAACTCCAGTTCTCTGAAAACACGATCCACCATCTAATTTTGCTGCAACATGATTTGATATCACGTCTTAACATTACTAACCACGTCTCGCTTGCTATACTGATAGCCAATATGACTCAATTTTTTTACTCAAATAATTAAGACAACTCAGAAAATAAACATGCAAAACAAAAATATTTATTGATAGGAAATATCTCAATTTATAGTATTTGGATTTGATATCAAATTTATAGACTTCACTTAGAGGTGTGGATTGACCTTAAGAAAGTATTATTAAATTATGATAGGAAATGGATATCAGAGTAAACTCACAAAACTTTAGACATGAAATACATATGGGAGCAAACTCACAGACTCCAAAAATCCTAAGAGATCCACCACTTTAGATTCTTAGATGCACTCTCAGGCACCTGCATAGGATTGTCGAAATCAACCTAAAGAAATAATGACAAAAAGCTTCTAAGAGAGAGAGAGAGCTCAAAACACAAACTCTAGGCCTCTGGACTCAAATTGGGAGAATGGGGAAAATCTCCCTTATCTATAGGATTTCGAGGGGAGACAAGATCGTCTCTTCAAGATATGACATGACTCATGAAAATTCATGAATCTTTTGTACTATAGATCTCATATTTAAATTTTGCGTAGATTCTTTGAACTGTGGGTCGAACTACACCAAAATTTAGATAAGTGTTCTGAGTTTCAAATATTTATCTGAAAATTTAATCTAATATTTTACTTTGGAGGACATACCCCTCCAATTAGTCATGCTAAAACTGTCTTGAAAATCTATCCTAAAATTTACACAGTGGAGATATTCAACCCATAATATCTCCACAATGACTATTTATGATATTCAACCCACCATGCTTCCTTACAAAGATTCATTCAGTCACTTGGATAACCATAATTATGACTATCACTTGAGTACAAATGTTGTGGGCTTGGTGACAAATGAGCTTTTGCATGAGGTGGCATGATATTATAACATATAATATTTTTGTCAAAATATTTCTATGTGGCTATACTTAGAAGTATGCATATTGGGTACTCATTAAATGTGGAATTTGATTTTTCATACAACGGGTATCTACACTTAACATTTGAGTAAAACTACAATGAGATAAAATGAAAATACAATAAAAATGAAGTTTCTTTTATTTTTCTTTAATAAAACATATTTTTTTTTTCTTTTTTTTTGGAAGTGTAGGTGGTGCCTTCCTTTTCTAATTATAATAACCAATAAAACCAGATACATTGTTTTGGTGGCCTCAACCTGCCCCAAAGGGAAACCAAGTCTGTTGGCCACTTGAGTTTGTTATAAACAATCCAAAAACAAAATTTCACCAGTCTTTCCATCGAGGCTATATGCACTAAACAATTGAAAGTACTTAACAAACTAAGAACTATCATAAAAACAACTGAAAAAAGAGCTATCCGCTAAAAGCAGAAGAAACATTGAAGGATTATTCCTTCCGGTCATCAGTAATCAGATCAACGTTGGCAGGGGTTGCCATGGGTTCCGTGGGAGCTTGAGTCATCTGAGCCAGCCTCTGTTGGATCTCATCCAACTTGTTATCCTGCATAATCATAATCACCTGCAAATTCTTCATTTCCTTTTTGAGGTTTGGCATCCCTTGGGCAATTTCGGCCACTTCTCCTGCCACCTGCTCCAGCACCTTCGCAAGAAGTCGTTTTAAAACCCAATAGACATGAAGAGCTTGCCGGTAGAGCGTCATCCGTCCATGAGTGTTGCCAGGATCTTGGATTATGTCTGCCCACTCCTCTATCTCAGGGTCTGACTGCTCTTCCATCACATTTGCCTCCATTTCTTGTATTAGCTGGCGGATGTCTTCATCCATACCCTCTTTGTAGGCTCTCGAAGCTTCTTAGATAATTCTTATTTTATTATTGTAATATTATTTCATTATTTTCCATAGGAGACCCATTTTATACCTCAAAATTCTTCTAATGAAATAAAAAACAAAGGAGGAGATTGACAACACTAGGGTAGACTCCCTAGTGGAGTCACCAATTCTGTTGTCATTGAAACTACACAATCACAAGGAGTTGTTGCTTCAAATTCACTCAAAGTGTGTGCAATCAAAGTGCAAATAGTGATTCAAGCAATCCTATAATATGAAAACAATAGCATAAGATGCAAAGGAAGGTGGGAAGCCATGCCTTTTGCACAAAGATGTAGTAGATAGTTGGAGTAGCTAGCTTGAGGTACACCAAATCTCCTAGTTTCCAAACACCAAGATGATAAGCTACACAAAACAACCAACCAACAATACCCAAATATCTTCTTGCAAATTTATGCCAACACAATAATAATTATTGATAATCCATAAGAAACATGAACAACTTGAACGATAGCAATGGACATCAACAATATAGAGGAAGGGAATCAAATTTTGTATTAAAATCAAATGTCATACATAAATGGTATACCTCAAGGCATAAGAGCCTTCTCCTCTTCAGCTAGCAACTCAGTTTCCTCCTCCTAGAAGAATGACCTCACAAAAATAGTAGCTCTCTCACGTTATAATATAGTCTCTAGATCTAGGTCTAATTGGATATATCCCCTTTCATCTTGATAAGGTGAGATTATATAGGTTATTCTATCCTTAAGAGAATGCAGCTAGACACCTAATGGCTTGAGATGTTATGAAACTTCTATAATAATGGACCCCTAGCGGTTTCATACACAAGTAGGTCAAGTTGATATCCACGGGAATGACAAACTCTAGAATCTTTTTCTCAATTATTAAATAATTATTATTTCATGATTATGAAATTGTGACAAAATAATTATGATAAATTATTGAATTATGTAATTTCACCCTTTTAACACAGACTAATTCCCTTGTAAGGCCCACATAAGTAAAATCAAGAGTGAAAGGGGATGCATTATGGCCAACAACAGAGGTAAGTTGAACTTGGGTCTCTCTCTCTCTCTCTACGGTGGAGTGGAAAATAGGTTTATAACATCAACCACCTATACCTCCAAAGCCACCAGCACCATTGATTTTCCCTCCACCAATGTTGCAACATGTACTTCAACCCCCTCCAAAATATCCATCAATAATTCCCTCCACCAATGCTCCCCTTACACTTTCTCCTCCTTCAAATCCACAAAAAATTACTACCCCAAAGGTACTAAGTCCTATTCCATCCATGTTATCTCTAATTCCTCTATCACCACTAGATCTTCCTCATTCATCCACTCTAATTCCAATCCCACCACTTCCCATCCATTTCCATGACTTACCCCAATTCCACAACCAAATACACCTCCAATCCCTATGCTATTAAAAAATAGACCTTGGAATATGTTGTTCATTAATAATGTACTTCGACAACCAAAAGGATTGTAATCAAACCCATGATGTGAAGCATAAGTTCCATAGCCACTAATTCCAACTCCAAATCATTGTGTCATTATATTATGTTATTAGATATAATTTCTTTGTTAATCTTCCTTCATCAATGGTGTTGAGTCCTCTTCTTCCATCCACATTACCTCTAGTTCCTCTACCATGGCCATATCTTCCCCGTACATCAAATCCAATATGAATACCACCACCTCCCATCCCTAACCATGTTTTATCTCAATTCCATAACCAAATCCACCTTCAATCCCTAAGCCATTGAGTGCATCAAGTTTATAATATGTTGTTAATTACCAATAGTATTTTCACAACTGCAAAAATGACAATCAAACCCATATCATGAGGCATTATAATAAATTTCATACCCACCAAGCCCAAAATTGTTGTGTCATTGGAATTATGTTGAATTACCTTATTAATATTCATAGCTTTCTAAAGTCTTGTCTAATTATTAAATGTTTGAGCAAGTATTTTTTCCTACGAAAATAAACTTGTATTCTCATTCATTATTAGGTCCCTATAAGACTAGTGTATTCCCTTATTATTATTGTCATTGTAGCCTCTTATTGTATTTTTTTTCCCATGTTGTCTCCATATTGTTATTATTGTGCCCCATGGAAGCCCACTATTGTTATTGTTGTGCCCTTACATTATTATTGTTATGTCGGCTTGACTATATTGTGATGCCTTAGATCCCTATATATAGAAATGAGGTCTTGTCATTTGTATCATCCAAGAATTGTTCATTTGTGTAATGTAAAGGAGGTTTCCCCCTCGAAGAGGCTGATTTTGAAGTTGTTGATCTATATTTTCTTCTATTTTGTGAGTTGGTTGCATAACAATTGGTATCAGAGCTTTGGATTCTAGGGTTTCTCTGTTTCAAACAGGTCATTGTGGAATTTTCTCTATAAGTTTGTTTCTACGACGTTTCAAAATCTAAAATTGAAACCCATTTGAGAAGAAGTCTTGATGAATCTTGGGTACGAATTTCAGATATTGTCTCACTATAATTTTAGAGAAATGATCCAAGGAAGTTACGGTTTTTGCAGGCTCCCGAATTATATCTCAAACAGGTGACCTGGGGAAAATCGTCATAACTTTCTCTTTGAGCATCGAATTAAAATTTCGTAAGAAGGTATAGAAATAGGACGAACAATAGTTTTCTGTTTATTGGTTTCAGGTTCGAAGGTAGAAACAATAACATGTGGCACTTCGTACAAGTTTTATCAATGGAACTAGTCCATAATCATGTCATCGTGGAAGATTTGGAATAACTCTTTCTTGGCGAATCCAATATTGATCATACTTGTGGGGTTGGAACCAAAATGCAGAGGGCTACCGTAGGATGAAATTTCAGACCTTTGAGATTCGCAATTACAGAGATACAACTGATTCAATATCGAGCTCCTATAAAGCCAAAAAAGGTGTCTAGTCTTTTTAAAATTTTGTGTAAGTTTGGTTTGAAAAATTAGTTTGAAGGAATTCAAAGGACATAGTGAAGCATAATTATCATTAATTGAGGACTAGAAGTAAGAAAATGGAAACACCTAGTAAGAAACCTGAAATCTCTAGCATGACTCATGAAGAAGAGGAAGAAATGCAACATGATATATCAAAATTACGAGACCAAGTGCAACAAATTTCACTTGCACAAAAAGTAATAGAAAATAAGATGGATGGTTTAAAGAAATGCATGGAAGCTAAGATGGATGGTTTAAATAATGGCATGGAAGCTAAGATGAGTGATGTGGAATATAAGATAGATGGTTTAAGGAATGGTGTGGAAGTTAAGATGAATGGTGTGGAAGCTAAGATGGATGGTATAGAAGCAGAACTTAAAGGAAACATGGAAGACTTGAAGATAGATTTGACAAAGTTGCTATAAGAAATGCTTACTAATGGTGAAATGGTAGTAAAGGAAACTCATGATGAGAACAAAATGAATGTTAATCATGATTTCATAGACTATGCTGGATTGAAAACCCACCATGTTCCAAAGATCGATATGACGAAGTTTGATGGAAAGGATCCCGTAACATGGATACTACAGATGGAGAAATATTTTGATCTCCATAATGTGCAAAACACACAAAAGGTACTCATTGCAACTTTATATTTGGAACCCAATCAGTTTGTATGGTATTGATGGCTTTTCTCTCGTAAACAAATTGTCACTTGCACAATTTTTATGGAAGAAATGATAGCACATTGTCAGGCCAGGAGTAACTCCAGTTTGACAGAAAGCTGATTCATATTATTCCATCAGGCATGCTATTGTTATATACAAAAGGATTTGACAGTTCAGTTCATCTTTTGATGACTGTCCACATTCCTGATTTAATTATTTACATGAATTCACCCAATCGTGAGGATTAGGTGTCAACATTCCCCCCCTTAATCTGAAGGGATGTTGGTGAGTCCAAGCATCATTCTGAATCTTTCAAGATTTTCCCTTCCAAGAGCTTTGGTGAAGATGTCTGCAATTTGCTCATTTGTGGAACAATGACGGAGTTGGATTGTTTTGGCATCAACATGATGTCGGATCAGATGATATTTAGTATTAATGTGCTTTGTTCGATCATGGAATTTTGGGTTCTTGGCCAGCTTTATTGCAGAGGTGTTGTCAATCATGGGTGGAGTTGAGTGTACTTGTTTTACCTGCAAATCTTCAAGAATTTTCCTGAGCCACACAATTTCTTTTGTTGCTTTAGCTGCTGCCATGTGTTATCACAAAACCAGTACTAGGGACTGCAACCAAGCAAGGTCTCATGTAACTGTTTCAGACCATACTTTAGATTAGGAATTAGCCTTCCTAATCAGAGAGGGCTCTCTCATGACTCTTGACAAAATCCTTCAAACACTAGAGGGCTAACTCTTCACACCTTTATAAAAATATAGCTGGCTGGACATACATCAAATTAGTCTTCATTGGGCTATGGAGTCTCTCACAGTTAATAAACCAAATCACAGTCATCTCATAGAAGCCAAGGCTCTTTGCATCATCAAAGGTTCAAACATAATTTACCTAAATCAAAGCCTGCTGAACATACAGGAAGTCAGAGCATTAAAAAATGAATTCTGAGTGATGTTCAAACATGCTTCACCAAAACCCACAGCCTGTCAAGCACACAGGAAGTCAGAGCATATAATATGAATTCTGAGGGATTGTACCATAACAAGGCTGTAAAAAGAACATTAAGAAACTAAAACCACCATCACATTTGAACAAAGAGATGCATTGAGAATCTTGGGAAGAAAAAACTCTGTTTGCTATTACTGTAACAGTCTTTTCATAAGCTCTATAAAACTCTGTTTTTGTACATACAGTCCAACCCTTTTTACATTCTCATCTGATCCCTATATAGGCAAGCCAACTCTAAAACACCTCGAGCTTCCTCCTCCAGCATGAGGGGAGCCTCCCAGGTGGCTATTAACTACTCCTACATGCTTTTAACTACTGCATTAATTACAAACATGCTGAACTAAAATTACACACAATCCTAATCCAACTAAAATACTAATTTCATTCTCCTCGCAGACTTGATGCTTTCTTGGATGCTGGACAGCTGTATGATTTTCATTATGGCTGAGATATGTTAAGGGAGCATTCACCGAGCAAGCTGGTCTCGGATGCCAGCTGTAAGACAACTTATTAATTGATAAAATTAATCACCCTATATCCACGGTCCCCTGTCTTCCATTCCTCTTTATCATTTAAAGACCACACTCCGAGTTCTTTGAACCTTCAATTAACAACGCATAACCACCATATGCTATATGATCTGGATACTTCAAGGACCAACAGGTGTATCAACCGAAGATTCTGGTAACCCCACCAATACGCTAGTAGCTCGGTCATAAATTGCCTTTGAGAAAACTTTATGAAAATAAACAAAATATTTTATTTTTTCTTCAAGAGCTACACCTGTCACTGTTTGAGTTGTTATGAAACCCATGTATGATCTCCCTGCCTGACTTTGAGACCTTCTTTTACCATTAACTGACCTCATCATCAAAATTCATTGTTTTTCCACAAAACAGCATTCTACAGCAGTTTCGTAGCGCGCTACGAAACTGCTGTAGATGTCAAAACAGAACCTATGTATCTTTGAAGCGTTTTCTGCTTAGATTCATGATCTCTTCAGACATTTGTACAGCTATTAGGAACCTAAATAGTTTTAAGAAGATGAAGCTTGCTTCTGTCATTACATATCACAGCCAACTTGATTAGCATCAAACCAATAAAAAGCTTCATAAATCCCAACTGGAACATAAAGTCACTGTAGTATTCCTTGCTGTCTTCAAATCTTCAAATGAGGTGTTCTTTTTCAAAGTACAGATCTTAAAGTTGGAAGAATTCAACACTTGGACATTAAGCTCCTTAGGATTATCAAACCAAACTATCTCACCCTACTGTACCAATTTGACTGGGTCTACATATATCAATTTCGGTTTGTCTGTCAGAATCTGCTGCATCTTTTTGTTGTAGAGTTTCTGAATTTTCTTAACCAATGAAACCATCACAATGAACTCCCCTGGATCTAAAAATTTCTCCCATTTAGAGTCAAAAGCATCGATAGTATAAAATTTAGCCTTGTGCTCCTAATTCTCTACTGTCACTGATTTTCTTTTGGATGAAGGATTCAATGAAGATATAATTCCTACAGGGACTCTGTTTTTTATGCATAGGACCTAGAAATCAAAGCTGCAATGTGAGCACTAACAATTTTATCTCTCAATGGATCCACAATAACATCAGAGATATTTTAGATTGAGGCAGCGCATGTTATAGAACTCAAAAGGCTCGGCAAAATATCCTTTAAAACAATCACGTGAATAAGACAACAAATTGCTGAAGTTCACACTGAAGTTCAGTTACTTTGCATCTCCATTTGAAGTAGCATTTCCATCTTTGCATGTTAATACTTTCCTAACTGCATTTGCGAGGTCTGTCACGTGACTGTTATTGCAACCTATCTCGAGTAGAGCCGTCTCTAGTTGAAAGAGATATTCAATGTTAGGCCTGGAAAGACTCACAGCTTCAACCATTTACTGAGCCATCATTTCCAATGGTGCAGGGTCCAGGTAATTCTTATTCGAATTCTTGTCTGTTGATGCAATGTACACAAGGACTCCAGATATAGCTGGCTCTGTTGAATCCCCTTCAAAATAGAAATCAACGTAGGCCTTTTGGTCATATTCCTTCTCTCTCACTTCTAAATAAGATAAAACAATATCTTCAGCTTGCTGTCCAGAAACCCTGTAAGCAACGCCTCAACTGGTGTGGTCATCGTGAGGCTCGAGTGTAACAGTCCTGCCTGGATTGGCAAGGGTTCCTCTAAGGTCTGTGCTCCCTTGATGGAAAAGACGACGGTAGCCTTTGATGGAAACAACTCGTCGTTGGTCATATTGGAAACCCGCCTTCCATATTATGAAACCGTAATCAAACACCCACAGACCCATCACCTCCGCCTTGCCGTCGACCTCCCTCAATTCTACAACCTCCCGGGATGTCATTCACTAGTGCAAAATCTCGTGATTATTATAAGCCTCTGTTTATGCAAGATTTTCTTGAACTGTAGCTTTTAAGTGAGCGCCAGAAATTATAATGAGAATTCTCCTTCTTTAAGCCAACAGCTGGAGCATGTAACCAACACGATTACCCCTTTTAACGACGCCAGCTCTTATGCCACTAATAATGGCGGCCTTGTAGCATATAAAAAACAACTCGACTACCCCTTTTCCGGCAAAGAAAAACAAATATCAACCAGGTGTCTCTGTCTTTCATCGGTGGCAGAGCAAATGAACGAACAGCTAATATCTTCGTTTGCCACATATCTATCCCGGTGTCATTAATCATAGCAACCCTATGGCAATCAAAACCTTTATAAAAACCACTTTACATTTGGCATTTTATCACTGCATTGCATAAGAGAAAATTCGAATACTGATATTGTCATACAGTTAATGCGCATTCTCCAAAGACGCCATAACAGGAAGATCGGCACTTAAAGTACCACTGCGCATGCCAATTTTATATACATTAGCATCAAGAGAAGGGCGCACAGGAATCTGACTTATTCCAGAAATATATGCCGGAAAGGGTGGATCATGTGCAGATGGGGAATCAACACCGGCACGGGCAAGAAACACAGAAGATTGTGTTCTTCGACAACTTCCTCCAATTTCATTTCCCGGATCCCTGCTAACAGGCCGTGAAACTATAAAACACTCCCTTTCTTCAAAGAGTCTAAGCCTCTCAGCATACTTTCAAAGGCACTAACGTGCTGTTTGCCGGTTTGAAGAACACTTTCATGGCTTCTTTCAGGAGCTTGTCTAAAAGGCTTTCTCAATGCCGGATTCCTCAAGGGCTGTGTACCTCTGTCACGATTTGATGGAGAAACATATCTCTTATAAATATCTCCTACCTCCTTATTTATAAGCCTCCGTATTACAACATCAAAACTTGAAAATATGCGTTGTGAGCGCTCTGGCCAGGTTTTTTACAAACATGCGATAACATGTTCTTGCCATAGGAAGAACCTCACTCGTAGCATCTCCACGGCGCCACGCAACACTTTATAAAGTCTTCATAATCGGTCAGCTGAACGTTGTATTTCAGGAGCACCAGCTCAATATTCTAACACGAGCAATGCATAATCACAACACTTGGCACAGAGAATTGCATTACGATCATTCTTGGCACAATCCACGATGCTAGGAAGAATGCGAGCAACTTAACAATTACATAACATCGTCTTTATACAATTATCTGCTAATCCAACAATCACAAGGACTGTTATGACTACAAGTTTAAAGAGAACTGGTATAAACAATTCAGCATAGGCCTCAAAATCGCCTAATAGCTCTTTCGACAACAAGCTCAATAAATGGCATGCCTGTTTCACCATACTAGATCGACGATCAGATAACTGAACAGTCAAAGGTCCCACAAGCTGCTTCAACAGTGCTGGAAAGCATCCATAATCAGGAGTACCTCCAAAAACAAGACCTTCAACTTTTTGCATAGCAGCGATCCTTACTGACTAGTCCTGCTCTGGTGTAAGCATCCCAGCAATCTTATCCATTTCTCTGACTACAGCTTTTGTCCATTTGCCCGCACGCCAAATTTTCCTTCATTATCATTACCCATAAGGCGCAAAAAGGCCATATACACAGGGGCTATTCTAAGCTGGAATGCTACAAAGAAAAGACATAATTGTTGACCAAAACAGCTGAAAACCATCAGCATTCATGTTGCTTTTTTCCACCTTATAAGGATTAGGTTTTACATATTGATGATTGAAGGTGTAGCCATTGTGCATAATACACGAACAACCTAGTAAACCTTGATATCTTCAATCTCATCTGAAAAATCTGACATCAAACCTTTTAAGCAGATCAACCTCATCTGCAGCAGTTGTAATCAGTGTACAATAGGCATGCTATGATTCGGGCCTCTACTGAAAACTCGAACAAATCCCCAGTTTCGTAGCACGCTACGAAACCACTCAAACAGGTAGCGCTGCGAAACTGCTAAAAAGAATCCTGGCGCTGCGAAACTGCTAAATAGAATTCAGGTGCTGCGAAAACACCCTGACTTTAAGCTAGATTAAAAAAAAAAAATTTGACAACGGCATTTTCAGTGATAACAGTGGCTCCACTAGGGATAGTGTGCCCTTGTGGTGCGCTAAGAACATGCAGCTCCAGTGCCTTATCCATTTGTGACAAACAAAAATTTGCTTGACAAGCATGACTGTAGGAGAAAGAAACTACTGCTACTGAAAAATAAATGCTCAGCCAACCTTGAGCTTATTTGCAATCTACCTACCTACCCTAACAATTCAAACTTTCCTCAGCTCAATCAACATGAAACTTCCAATGCAGCCAATCATTTGCTTTGTCTGACATTTGATTTCTTTGCCTGTCCCGGAATTCAGAACCAATATGACAGTGTAATGACCGCTGCCACTGAAATCTTCCCTGACTGTATCGGATTTCAGAACTGATATAATAGTGTAAAGACCGCTGCCACTGAAACTGTCTCTGATCTTCATAGGTAAGCTGAAACACTGGAGAATAAAACTCTTCCATGTAATCAGCTATAGGATCCCAAAACACATGATCAGCTTGTCCTTCCTTGAAACTTTCCAGCTGTGCAAACTGATCTTCAACCACAGTGTTCAATTCTTCAATCATGAAGGAGAATGGAAGCAGCATAGTCTCCTTGCTCTCTGTCACAGAGAACTTTTGAGAATAATAATCATGATCATGAAAACTGTATGCTTGAATTTGTCCTTCTAAACCTTCAATTTCTTTCTCAATGTCTTTGGCAAATTCATCAAAAAATTTCATCTTATCCTCTGACTTGCAGTCAAAAGATTTCAGATATGAGGACAGGGACAAAGAAAAAGATTCATTTGTTTCTTCTTTATTATGATCATCATTCCACTGTTTAAAACCTTCAACTGAAGGAGAGTTTACTTCCACCTCTGACCTATCTATCCATTCCTCCAAGAACATAAGCCAAAAGTCTGGCAATGACTTAATGGACTTGGCAGGCAAGCGTTCAACCCACTGTTTGCATTTCCCTTGGAATGAATCATAAAATAACCTTATGCAAACATCCTCATGTTTAACTCTAAGAAGCTGTGCAAATTCACAAAAATCTGATATATGATCCAAAGTTAAACTCAGATTCTCTCCGTTAAATTTTGGACCATTCCTTAGAAAGTATGCATCCTTGGGAATACGATTTGGGAAACCATGAATTCCTGAGAAATCTATGCATGCATACCTTGAACAAAGAAGAGCAGCTTCTGGGTCTTTCATAACTCCAGTGGAATCACCATGAATATATAACTTTGAATTCTTCAACAATGGAGTCGCCAAGGTAGTTTTGCAGCCTTGAAAATCATTTGAACTCCTGCTACCTTCAGAAATTCAATCTTAAGCTCCCGGCAGACGCACCAAAATGTTATCACAAAACCAGTACTAGGGACTGCAACCAAGCAAGGTCTCATGTAACTGTTTCAGACCATACTTTAGATTAGGAATTAGCCTTCCTAATCAGAGAGGGCTCTCTCATGACTCTTGACAAAATCCTTCAAACACTAGAGGGCTAACTCTTCACACCTTTATAAAAATATAGCTGGCTGGACATACATCAAATTAGTCTTCATTGGGCTATGGAGTCTCTCACAGTTAATAAACCAAATCACAGTCATCTCATAGAAGCCAAGGCTCTTTGCATCATCAAAGGTTCAAACATAATTTACCTAAATCAAAGCCTGCTGAACATACAGGAAGTCAGAGCATTAAAAAATGAATTCTGAGTGATGTTCAAACATGCTTCACCAAAACCCACAGCCTGTCAAGCACACAGGAAGTCAGAGCATATAATATGAATTCTGAGGGATTGTACCATAACAAGGCTGTAAAAAGAACATTAAGAAACTAAAACCACCATCACATTTGAACAAAGAGATGCATTGAGAATCTTGGGAAGAAAAAACTCTGTTTGCTATTACTGTAACAGTCTTTTCATAAGCTCTATAAAACTCTGTTTTTGTACATACAGTCCAACCCTTTTTACATTCTCATCTGATCCCTATATAGGCAAGCCAACTCTAAAACACCTCGAGCTTCCTCCTCCAGCATGAGGGGAGCCTCCCAGGTGGCTATTAACTACTCCTACATGCTTTTAACTACTGCATTAATTACAAACATGCTGAACTAAAATTACACACAATCCTAATCCAACTAAAATACTAATTTCATTCTCCTCGCAGACTTGATGCTTTCTTGGATGCTGGACAGCTGTATGATTTTCATTATGGCTGAGATATGTTAAGGGAGCATTCACCGAGCAAGCTGGTCTCGGATGCCAGCTGTAAGACAACTTATTAATTGATAAAATTAATCACCCTATATCCACGGTCCCCTGTCTTCCATTCCTCTTTATCATTTAAAGACCACACTCCGAGTTCTTTGAACCTTCAATTAACAACGCATAACCACCATATGCTATATGATCTGGATACTTCAAGGACCAACAGGTGTATCAACCGAAGATTCTGGTAACCCCACCAATACGCTAGTAGCTCGGTCATAAATTGCCTTTGAGAAAACTTTATGAAAATAAACAAAATATTTTATTTTTTCTTCAAGAGCTACACCTGTCACTGTTTGAGTTGTTATGAAACCCATGTATGATCTCCCTGCCTGACTTTGAGACCTTCTTTTACCATTAACTGACCTCATCATCAAAATTCATTGTTTTTCCACAAAACAGCATTCTACAGCAGTTTCGTAGCGCGCTACGAAACTGCTGTAGATGTCAAAACAGAACCTATGTATCTTTGAAGCGTTTTCTGCTTAGATTCATGATCTCTTCAGACATTTGTACAGCTATTAGGAACCTAAATAGTTTTAAGAAGATGAAGCTTGCTTCTGTCATTACATATCACAGCCAACTTGATTAGCATCAAACCAATAAAAAGCTTCATAAATCCCAACTGGAACATAAAGTCACTGTAGTATTCCTTGCTGTCTTCAAATCTTCAAATGAGGTGTTCTTTTTCAAAGTACAGATCTTAAAGTTGGAAGAATTCAACACTTGGACATTAAGCTCCTTAGGATTATCAAACCAAACTATCTCACCCTACTGTACCAATTTGACTGGGTCTACATATATCAATTTCGGCTTGTCTGTCAGAATCAGCTGCATCTTTTTGTTGTAGAGTTTCTGAATTTTCTTAACCAATGAAACCATCACAATGAACTCCCCTGGATCTAGAAATTTCTCCCATTTAGAGTCAAAAGCATCGATAGTATAAAATTTAGCCTTGTGCTCCTAATTCTCTACTGTCACTGATTTTCTTTTGGATGAAGGATTCGATGAAGATATAATTCCTACAGGGACTCTGTTTTTTATGCATAGGACCTAGAAATCAAAGCTGCAATGTGAGCACTAACAATTTTATCTCTCAATGGATCCACAATAACATCAGAGATATTTTAGATTGAGGCAGCGCATGTTATAGAACTCAAAAGGCTCGGCAAAATATCCTTTAAAACAATCACGTGAATAAGACAACAAATTGCTGAAGTTCACACTGAAGTTCAGTTACTTTGCATCTCCATTTGAAGTAGCATTTCCATCTTTGCATGTTAATACTTTCCTAACTGCATTTGCGAGGTCTGTCACGTGACTGTTATTGCAACCTATCTCAAGTAGAGCCGTCTCTAGTTGAAAGAGATATTCAATGTTAGGCCTGGAAAGACTCACAGCTTCAACCATTTACTGAGCCATCATTTCCAATGGTGCAGGGTCCAGGTAATTCTTATTCGAATTCTTGTCTGTTGATGCAATGTACACAAGGACTCCAGATATAGCTGGCTCTGTTGAATCCCCTTCAAAATAGAAATCAACGTAGGCCTTTTGGTCATATTCCTTCTCTCTCACTTCTAAATAAGATAAAACAATATCTTCAGCTTGCTGTCCAGAAACCCTGTAAGCAACGCCTCAACTGGTGTGGTCATCGTGAGGCTCGAGTGTAACAGTCCTGCCTGGATTGGCAAGGGTTCCTCTAAGGTCTGTGCTCCCTTGATGGAAAAGACGACGGTAGCCTTTGATGGAAACAACTCGTCGTTGGTCATATTGGAAACCCGCCTTCCATATTATGAAACCGTAATCAAACACCCACAGACCCATCACCTCCGCCTTGCCGTCGACCTCCCTCAATTCTACAACCTCCCGGGGATGTCATTCACTAGTGCAAAATCTCGTGATTATTATAAGCCTCTGTTTATGCAAGATTTTCTTGAACTGTAGCTTTTAAGTGAGCGCCAGAAATTATAATGAGAATTCTCCTTCTTTAAGCCAACAGCTGGAGCATGTAACCAACACGATTACCCCTTTTAACGACGCCAGCTCTTATGCCACTAATAATGGCGGCCTTGTAGCATATAAAAAACAACTCGACTACCCCTTTTCCAGCAAAGAAAAACAAATATCAACCAGGTGTCTCTGTCTTTCATCGGTGGCAGAGCAAATGAACGAACAGCTAATATCTTCGTTTGCCACATATCTATCCCGGTGTCATTAATCATAGCAACCCTATGGCAATCAAAACCTTTATAAAAACCACTTTACATTTGGCATTTTATCACTGCATTGCATAAGAGAAAATTCGAATACTGATATTGTCATACAGTTAATGCGCATTCTCCAAAGACGCCATAACAGGAAGATCGGCACTTAAAGTACCACTGCGCATGCCAATTTTATATACATTAGCATCAAGAGAAGGGCGCACAGGAATCTGACTTATTCCAGAAATATATGCCGGAAAGGGTGGATCATGTGCAGATGGGGAATCAACACCGGCACGGGCAAGAAACACAGAAGATTGTGTTCTTCGACAACTTCCTCCAATTTCATTTCCCGGATCCCTGCTAACAGGCCGTGAAACTATAAAACACTCCCTTTCTTCAAAGAGTCTAAGCCTCTCAGCATACTTTCAAAGGCACTAACGTGCTGTTTGCCGGTTTGAAGAACACTTTCATGGCTTCTTTCAGGAGCTTGTCTAAAAGGCTTTCTCAATGCCGGATTCCTCAAGGGCTGTGTACCTCTGTCACGATTTGATGGAGAAACATATCTCTTATAAATATCTCCTACCTCCTTATTTATAAGCCTCCGTATTACAACATCAAAACTTGAAAATATGCGTTGTGAGCGCTCTGGCCAGGTTTTTTACAAACATGCGATAACATGTTCTTGCCATAGGAAGAACCTCACTCGTAGCATCTCCACGGCGCCACGCAACACTTTATAAAGTCTTCATAATCGGTCAGCTGAACGTTGTATTTCAGGAGCACCAGCTCAATATTCTAACACGAGCAATGCATAATCACAACACTTGGCACAGAGAATTGCATTACGATCATTCTTGGCACAATCCACGATGCTAGGAAGAATGCGAGCAACTTAACAATTACATAACATCGTCTTTATACAATTATCTGCTAATCCAACAATCACAAGGACTGTTATGACTACAAGTTTAAAGAGAACTGGTATAAACAATTCAGCATAGGCCTCAAAATCGCCTAATAGCTCTTTCGACAACAAGCTCAATAAATGGCATGCCTGTTTCACCATACTAGATCGACGATCAGATAACTGAACAGTCAAAGGTCCCACAAGCTGCTTCAACAGTGCTGGAAAGCATCCATAATCAGGAGTACCTCCAAAAACAAGACCTTCAACTTTTTGCATAGCAGCGATCCTTACTGACTAGTCCTGCTCTGGTGTAAGCATCCCAGCAATCTTATCCATTTCTCTGACTACAGCTTTTGTCCATTTGCCCGCACGCCAAATTTTCCTTCATTATCATTACCCATAAGGCGCAAAAAGGCCATATACACAGGGGCTATTCTAAGCTGGAATGCTACAAAGAAAAGACATAATTGTTGACCAAAACAGCTGAAAACCATCAGCATTCATGTTGCTTTTTTCCACCTTATAAGGATTAGGTTTTACATATTGATGATTGAAGGTGTAGCCATTGTGCATAATACACGAACAACCTAGTAAACCTTGATATCTTCAATCTCATCTGAAAAATCTGACATCAAACCTTTTAAGCAGATCAACCTCATCTGCAGCAGTTGTAATCAGTGTACAATAGGCATGCTATGATTCGGGCCTCTACTGAAAACTCGAACAAATCCCCAGTTTCGTAGCACGCTACGAAACCACTCAAACAGGTAGCGCTGCGAAACTGCTAAAAAGAATCCTGGCGCTGCGAAACTGCTAAATAGAATTCAGGTGCTGCGAAAACACCCTGACTTTAAGCTAGATTAAAAAAAAAAAATTTGACAACGGCATTTTCAGTGATAACACCATGTATTCTGCTTCTGTTGTGGAATTTGCTGGAACTGATTGTTTGCGTGATCTCCAGGAGACAGCTCCTGATCCAAGACTCATAGCATATAGTAGATACCCTAGTTTCTTTGTCTCCATAGAAGTCTGAATCAGAGTATCCGATCAAACTGAAGTCATCCACCTGTGTGTACTTGATTCCAAAGTCTTGAGTTCCCTTCAAGTACTTTAGAACTCTTTTTGCAGCAGACCAATGTCCCTCACAAGGCTTTTGCATAAACCTGGAGAGGATTCCAACAACAAATGAAATGTTTGGTCTGGTGGTAGTTAGGTAGTTGAGACTTCCTACAAGCTGTCTATACTTTGTTGCATCCTCAAATTCCTTTCCTTCAATAGATGTGAGCTTCAAGTTTTGTTCCATTGGAGTAGTAAGAGGATTGCATTATGTCATGCCAAACCTATTCAAAAAATCTCCAATGTATTTCTTTTGAGAAAGAAATATGGACTTTGGATGTTGGGTTACTTCAATGCCAAGATAGTAATGAACATAGCCCAAATCAGTCATTTCAAAACTTTTTCCCAATTCATTCTTTATGGATGCAATGTAGCTTTCATTGTTCCCTGTCATTAAAAGATAATCTACATATACCACAAGATATACAACTATTTTTCCAACTTTCTTGACAAATAAGGTTGCATCATCAAGATCAAAATGATTGAAATTGAGTTTCAGAAGATGCTCAGTTAGTTTTTCATACCAGGCTCGCGGTGCTTGTTTGAGGCCATACAAGGACTTCACAAGTTTGCATACTTTATGTTCATGTCCTTTCACAGCAAATCCTTCAGGCTGGGACATAAAAACATTCTCTTTTAGATCTCCATTCAAGAAAGCAGTTTTTACATCCATTTGATGGACTTTCCAACCGTTCTGAGCTGCTAGTGCAAAGAGTGTCCGGATGGTGGCCCATTTTGCTGTGGGGGCAAAAGTCTCCTCATAATCGACCCCTTCTTTCTGTGCAAAACCTTTTGCCACAAGCCTAGCTTTGTGCTTGTCAAGTGAGCCATTAACTTTGTACTTGTTCTTGTAGACCCACTTGCAGCCAATTGGTTTGGTTCCAAATGGAGGATCAACCAGCTTCCAAGTGCCGTTCTTTATGAGGGCATCATACTCCTTTTGCATTGCTTCTTTCCATTCATCATGAGAAGCAACTTCTTTAAAGGAAGTTGGTTCAAAATCTGTAGACAAGTTCAATTCAAAATCATAAGAAACATCCATATCAACAGGTGAATTAGAGTCATCTACATCACCTCCATTTTGCCGGTTTGAATTTCTGGTTCCTGTTTTTCCAATTTCATCAGGATGAACACTTTCAAGTGTCTTTGTCAGCCACTTTGGGGGACCTTTCTGAGATGGTCCAGGCTGTTCTGTTGATTGAGTTGGGACTGAATCAAGATTGAGTCTCCCAATTCTATCAATTACATCACTTAAAGCATCATCCGTTGTTGGAGTTTCATTCGGGGGAGAGTATTCTTCAGAAGAAGATTCCACATGTTGATCTAGAATAAGAATCCCCCCTTCAAGATGTGGAATTTGATTATCAAATTCTTGAAATGATTTCGTTTTTGCGAATCTATCCAAGCGATCAAGTTGCCGCTCAACAACATTGTCAGATTTGGATGATTCAAGAAAAATTACATCTCTAGATACAACAAACTTTTTATTTACTTCATCATAGAGGCGGTATGCTTTGGATGTGTTTGAATACCCCAGGAAGATACACTTACGACTTATAGCACCAAGTTTGTTTCTATGTACCTTTGGTATCAAAGCATAATAGGTGGAACCAAAGACCCTAAGATGTTTTACTGAAGGAACATATCCATACCACAATTCATAAGGAGTCTTGTTTCTTATAGCATTAGATGGACATCTATTCTTTATATATGCAACACATAGAACAGCATCAGCCCAAAACATTATCTTTACATTTTTTAAGAAAAGCATGGATCGTACCATATTCAAGATTGTTCTATTCATTCTTTCAGCTACACCATTCTGTTGGGGATTATAAGGCACAGTTGTTTGATGTTTGATCCCATGTTGGCGAAGATAGTTTTCAAATTCATTTGATGTATATTCTTTTCCATTATCAGTGCGAATAGACCCAATATGAGATTGTGCATCATTTTCAATCCATTTATGAAAATTCTTGAATGTTTGGAAAGCATCAGATTTGTTCTTCAATAAATAAACCCAACACATTCTGGTGTAGTCATCAATAAATGTCATGATATATTTATTTCCATTTGCAGAAGGAACAGGCATTGGACCACATAAATCTGAATGAATAAGTTCAAGATTCCTATGTGCTCTTGAATGTGAATCATGGAAAGACTGTTTGCTATGCTTTCCTAGAATGCAAGCATCACATTGCTTAAGTTTTCTAGGAATTGTAGGCAAACCAGCAACACCATTTTTCTTCAATAAGCGGAGACTGTGATAGTTTAAATGTCCAAATCTAGCATGCCATGATAAACTTGATGGAAGTGTACCTTCTTCATGATGAGAAATATATGATAGATGTTGTGCATGAGCAAAGGTTCCTTGCAGTTTGAGAAGCCTTTCTTCTTCTATTCCCCTCATGACAAGTGAGTGGTCAGATGCTTTTCTTACCTCAAGCTTGCCATCAAACATATGAATGGAGTGACCTTGCTGGCGGATGTGGACCAAGGACAACAAGTTTCTTTTGAGCTGTGGGAGATATAGAACCTGATCCAGAAGAAAGTCTGGAAGACCAGGCAGTTTAAGCCTGATTGTGCCAAGCCCTGATGGCTTGATTTTTGATTGATCTGCAAAGTATACTGCTCCATCAACATTGTCAGTGAAATCTTCAAAATAATATTTTATATGAGTCATGTGACAGGTTGCTCCTGAATCAAGCAACCAATCAGTTTTCCAAGAAGCAAGTGAAGCATTAAACAAATCTTCATTTACTCCAATGTTCCATTGTGCCTCAATATAGTGAGCGGATTCAGGTGCTTTACCTTTGTCTGTATCATCAGTTTTACCTTTCTGCTGGTTTCTTTTCTGCTCAATTTTGTCCCATGGTAGCTTGCATGTAGAGGCATCATGTGATCCATTTCTTTTGCAGCGACTACAATGTAAATCTGCCTTTTCTCCTTGAGAATGTCTGCCCCCCTGCCTCTGAAATATCTTCCTCTTCCTCTTCGTCCACCTCTTCCTCTTGTAGAATCTTGAGCAGGATGCTTTTCTTTATGAGCAAGGCACACAGTCTCTTCAGAATACTCAGGGGTTGTCTTCTTTCCAAAAGCTTTCTCTCTTTCAACAAACTTTTTCACAAGAGAGTCAAAGGTTATATCTTTGAGATTTCCATTTGCTTGCAAAGACTCAAGATAATTGGAGTAAGTAGGATAAAGTTCTTTGAGAAAAGTAATAAGAGGGATATCCAGCTCAACCTTAGTGGATTTGATATCATGCATTATAGACTTTACTTCAGATGCAAGAGCAAGAGGATCATTATTTTGCAGTTCAAGAGTGAAGAGTTTAATCATGAGTTGGACGACTTCAAGTGCAGAATGTGAGTCATAGAGTTCTTTCAGCTTTTGTAAAGCTTCAAAGGTAGTTGAATATGATGAAATATGGCGACTCACCTCTTCATTTACAGTGTTGCGATTAATGCATAGGCTTTGCTGTTCTTGTTTTCCCAAATGACGAGCTCGTTATCTGAGGTAGGCTGTATTGGGTCATTGTCTCCTTCTCCGACACACACTCCTTTCCACAACTCATTGAAGATGAGGGTGTGTTTTATCATCCGGGACCATTCAGGATAGTTCTCCTTGCCAGTGAGAACTATTCCTACCATGGATATGATTGAATGCATTCTGTAAAAAAAATTTTGGTGATAGAAAAGAATACTTCTGCCAATATACAGTAACAATGTACTCAAAAATTTCTATGGGAAACAATTTTGGTTGTTTAATTCATATCACAGTCAATAATCAATCATTCTCCGCGAGCTCTACAAAGTTGGAGCAGCAACGGCATCAACCGCGAGCTCTACAAAGTTGGAGCAGCAACGACATCACAATTTCAAAGCTCACTGAAAAGAAAAACACCATAAATCCCTTTGATTCTCTAGACCTTGAAGCCAGTAATAAAAAATATGGCAGCGTTAAAGTCAGTAATAAAAAATATGGCAGCGCTAAAGTGCTGGACAATGTTTAAAATATGGGACAACGTTAAAGACATTTTAAAGACACACTAAAAATGCGCTGTCCAATCGATACCACATACCAATCGATACTAATGGATACCATATACCAATCGATATGATTTAAATATACCAATCGATACCATTCAATATGATTTAAATATGGGACAACGTTAAAATGTTGCCCTTCAATACCACATTCAACGCTGGTCCGAATCTAATACCAAGAAGAAACGCAGAGACCCTTCCGCATTCAAATGTTACCATTCAAATGTCGATATCAGGAAGAAACGCAGAGACCCTTCCGCATTCAAATGTTACCATTCAAATGTTGATATCAGGAAGAAACGCAGAGACCCTTCCGCATTCAAATGTTCTAGTAGGAGGCTTAACAATAATGCTCGATGGATCATTCAACGAGAAGGAGTCAAGCTGCAAATTTCACGTTCTAGGTCAGCGCTTCATAGCAACAAGCGAGACTACCGTGGAAAGAGCGTGGCAAAGTAACGGGCAAGATTGGCATGGAAAGGGCGCGTCAGAGTAATGAGCAAGACAAGCAAACAGACAGTGAAAACTGGCATGGAAAGGGCAGAGCTGGCAGAGGATTTGCAGAGGAGTTATTCTGAGTACACTTTTCTTTAGTGAAAATCACCATACCTAAGGGCACCAGACGCGGACATTATGTCTCAATAGACAAATCTTGGACAGAGACAATGCAAGGAAACGCTGTAAATGCTCGCCATGTATAATTTAATGCCACCATAGAAAGAATCTCTTCCAGGAATGGATAGATGCGTTATGAGGCAGCGCTGGCAGAGTTAGGTTATTTCAGGACAGAGGGGAATAAGGCTGAGGCAGAGGCCAGGACAGAGGAGTTACAGGAGCATAATAGCTAAAACAAGGAGCTGGCTCTGATACCATGTCAGGCCAGGAGTAACTCCAGTTTGGCAGAAAACTGATTCATATTATTCCATCAGGCATGTTATTGTTATATACAAAAGGATGTGACAGTTCAGTTCATCTTCTGATGACTGTCCAAATTCCTGATTTAATTATTTACATGAATTCACCCAATTGTGAGGATTAGGTGTCAACAACATTATGAGGATACAAAAAGAAACACCTTTTTTAGCCAATTGATAAATCTTAAACAAAATGGTTCAATGGTGGAGCACATTGAGGACTTTCAAAAATTGAATATAAGGGTAAAATATATTCCAAAGGAGCATAGGATTGATGTATTCATAGGGACATTAAAGGATAACATCCAACATGAGGTTCGCATTTGGGAACTTGATTCATTAGAGAAGGCTTTCACGTTGGCAAGAAAAATTGAAAGAAATATTATGGAAACAAGGAATCCGACCAATCACAACTATAAATATGGAAGTGTTGTTGCCCCTAGCCTTACAAAACCTACAAGGTTGACACCACAACAATTGGAAGAAAAAAGAGCAAAAGGACTTTGTTACAGTTGTGATAGAAAATACACTAAAGGTCATAATTGTGCTGAGAAGAAATTATTTTACATAGATTGTGAAGAGGAAGAAGAAAAGGAACAAGAAACATCAAAAGAAGAGGATACACACCAGAAACAATGCCTAGAGAAATAAGAAATGAATCTGACCATATCTTGTAATGCATTGGCCGAAACAACCACTCCTCAAACTATCAAGATAGAAGGACATATAAAGAAGAAAAAGGTAATAATGTTGATTGATTCGGGCAATACCCATAATTTTATTCATTGTAAGATAGCGAAGGAATTGAATTTCTTCCTATATCCAACACCAAAGTGTCAATTGATGGTTGCAAATGGAAGAACCATAAATTGCTCTGGAAAGTGCCATAGTATCAAGCTATCCATGGGATAGTATGTGTTAAATATTCCAATTCTTTCCATTCCAATGGGTGGTGCCGATGTTTTACTAGGATTCCAATGGCTACAATCTTTGGGTATGATAGCTTTTAATTTTCAAGAACTTTTCTTAAAAAAAATTTAGAAGGAAAGGAATTTGAATTAAAGGGTATCACAGGGAAACCGAGAAAGATAATCAGCTCTAACAACACGACAAAACTTCTAAAGAATGAACAACGTGGCATAATTTCACAATTATGTTCGCTAGAGGTTCCCATGTCGAAATCATCTATTTCTCGAGATCTCCAAAATGTCTTGGACAATCATTCCAAGGTATTTGAGACTCCCAAAGGCCTCCCACCTATTCGTGATCATGTTCATGTTATTCATTTGATTCCAGGAAGTGTTCCTCCAAAAACTAGGCCTTAAAGATATCCCTATGCCAAAAAGAGTGAAATTGAACGTATGGTTGAGGCTGGTATAAATCAACTTAGTCAAAGTTCTTTCTCTGCTCCAGTAGTATTGGTGCACAAGAAGGATGGATCATGGCACATGTGTCCGAATTATAGGGAGCTCAACAAGCTCACTATTAAAGATAAATTTCCCATTCATGTCATTGATGAATTATTGGATGAATTTCATGGAGCAATTTAATTCACCAAGTTGGACCTTCGTCAGGATATCATCAAATCAGAATGAAGATTGAAGACATTCCAAAAACAACATTTAAAACTCATGAGGGTCATTATGAATTTTTTATCATGCCTTTTGGCCTTACCAATGCACCTTCAACATTTCAAGGTTTGATGAATTCCATTTTCAAACCATTAGAAAATTTGTGTTAGTATGTTTTGGTGATTGTTGGGTTGTGTTATATTCTTTCTACGTCTAGCCCACGTAGTTAACCAAGGGGTTAGAGGGGGGGCGGAGCCCCCTTTCGTTGCACCGATTGTGTAGCGGGAGGGGGTCACAGGGGGTTTGAGGGGTACCCATAACCCCACTTTATGTGGTCCCACCAATGTTAGGTTGGGCGGACCCACCTATGGTTTTGCACATGATTTTCGCACATGTTTTTTGGACGCGATGGTTTTCGGTACATGGTATTGGATGCTTCGGCATGTATAAATATGTATTGTAACATCAAAAGGAATATAATGAAAAATCAAGCTGGTAGTCCCGGTTTTGGGATCCAGGGGAAAATATCTGTGTATATGTGTTTCATGTGTTATGCTCTCGCATTGTTTATTTTCTGTGTTTTAGAATTAATATGCAGGTAATTTCTGTACGGGGTTAAAACCTACATTTGGTATCAGAGCTGTTTTGCTCGGACTTGTGGTAGACCCTGTTCAGTGGGAGATCTACGAGATTGATTTTGTTGGTTAAAGAAGATGGCGAGCAGTGGAAAGATAAAGATCGAGAAATTTAATGGTCAAAGTTTTGAGTTGTGGAAACTCAAGATGGAGGATCTGTTGGTGGATAAAGATCAGTGGATCGCGGTAGATCTGGGTACTAAACCAATGAGAGTGTCCGATGAAGAATGGAAGAAGTTGGATCGGAATGCAAAGAGCACAATATGATTGTGTGTCTCAGATTCAGTATTGTTGAATGTATCAGGGGAAGCTACGGCGAAGGCTTTGTGGGACAAGTTAGGGACTTTGTACCAATCTAAGTCTCTGGTGAATAAACTGTTCTTGCGAAAAAAGCTGTATAACCTGAGGATGAAAGATGGAGACTCAGTGACAGAGCATCTGAATGCATTTAATACTGTGGTAATTCAATTAGCATTTGTTGATATTAAAATTTCAGATGAAGATAAGTGCATCAGTTTGTTGTGTTCTCTACCAGATTCGTGGGATAGTCTAGGTATTGCAATAGGTAGCAATGCAACTACCTTGCAATTCGATGAAATAGTCTCATCCTTGCTGACGGAGGAGATGAGATGGAAAAATATGGAGAGCCAGAATGGTGATGCCTTGTCTGTACGAGGACAATCCCATAATAGAAACAAAAATAAGTCATTGAGTGGGAGATCTAAACCTAGAGGGAGATTGAAATCTACAGGAAAACCTGTAAAGGTGGTGTGCTAGAAATGTGGAAAGGAAGGGCACTACAAAAGGGAATGTAAATCTAAATCTCTTGATAAAGGAAAGGGATCTGATGATGCTCCTTCTGCAGAGGCGAAAACCACCTCAGATGAAGGTGGGGATGTGTACTTGGCTTCTTCAAGTACACATGTAGATCATGAGGCATGGTTGATTGACTCAGGTGCATCCTTTCACTTCACTCCCCATAGAGAGTGGTTCTGCGAGTATGAGAAATACGATGGTGGTGATGTCTTCTTGGGGGATGACAGGAAGGCTAGAATCATTGGTCACGCAAAAGTAAAGTTGAAGTTGCAAGGTGGAAGGGTTAGAACACTTCTGGGTGTTCTGCATATTCCTGCATTAGCCAGAAATCTAATTTTTGTAAGCAAGTTGGATGATGCAGGTGTAAAAATAGTGTTCGAGAAGGATACCTGCAAGATGGTTCGAGGAGCACTAGTATTGATGCGGGGAGTTTGGACAGGAACTCTGTACAAGCTGCAAGGTAGCACTGTTGTTGATGGGTGCAATAGTTCTATGGTTCCTGAAAGTGGAGCTAAAAATCTAGTGGTCTCTGGAGAGAAGACCATGCTGTGGCATTGAAGGCTTGGACATATTGGAGAGAAGGGACTTCGAATACTTCATGATAAAGGTACAGTAGAAGGTATGAGTAATAGCTCTTTGGAATTTGATTTCTGTGAAAATTGTGTATATGGGAAGCAGAATCGGGTGAGTTTCCCCTTTAGCGGTAAGAGGGAGAAACAAATATTAGAACTTGTGCACAGTGATGTGTTTGGACCTATGGAGGTTCCATCACTAGGTAAGTCTGTGTACTATGTATCATTTATAGATGACTTCTCAAACATGAATACATTTCCTTAAGAAGAAATCTGAAGCCTTTGACAGGTTTAAAGAATTTAAGGCTCTCATGGAAATCAGACAGAGAAGAAGATAAAGGTGTTGAGGACAGATAATGGTGGAGAGTTTTGCGGCAAGGAATTTGAAGAATTCTGTAAGAAGTGTGGTATAGCACAGCAGAAGACTTCTCCATATACACCTCAGCAAAATGGAGTCGCAAAAAGAATGAACAAGATGTTGATGGAAAGGGCAAGAAGTATGCTTAGTGGTGCCAGGTTAGGACAAGAATTCTGGGCAGATGCGGTGGATACTACATGTTACCTGGTCAACAGATCACCTTCATTAGTGTTGGAGGATAAGACTCCACAAGAGGTATGGACTGGTAAGAAACCCTCTCTTTCACATCTGATGGTATTTGGATGTGATGCATATGTACATGTTCCAAAGGTGAAATGAACCAAGTTGGATAGTAAATCTGAAAAGTGCATCTTTATTGGGTATAAGGATGGTTTAAAGGGTTATAAGCTTTGGAACCCACTGTTAAGAAAGGTTGTGTATAGCCGAGATGTGGCGTTCAGAGAGGTAAAAGATGTTATTAAACATGAAGTCCAACCAAAAGAACCTGAGAAGATAGAGTTTGAGCTTAAGGAGGAAGAATCAGACTCTATAGCAGAGGAGGAATCAGAAGATGAAGAGCCACAAACTCTGGGTGTGAGAAGATCAGTTCGAGAAAGAAGGCAGCCAGAAAGGTATAGTCCATCTGCTTTCTGTTCAAATTTTGCTTTATCTATTACTGACGATGATCCCAGAACTGTGAAGGAAGCAGTAGATTCATAGGATGAAAAACTCTGGAAAGAGGCCATGATTGATGAAATGGCATCTTTGCACAAAAATGAGGCTTGGGATCTGGTTGAGTTGCCGGCTGGAAGGAAACCCATTGGCAGCAAATGGGTGTTCAAGAAGAAGACAAATGCAGAAGGAAAGGTGGAGAAATACAAAGCTTGATTGGTAGCAAAATGTTATTCCTAGGTGTCGGGAATTGATTTTGGTGATATTTTTTCTCCTGTTGCCAAGGTAACTTCTATTAGATTACTTTTATCTATTGTTGCTGCTTTTGATTTTGAGGTAGAATAGATGGATGTGAAGACAACATTTCTTCACGGGGATCTGGAAGAGGAAATAGACATGAAGCAACTTGAAGGCTTTGCGGTGAAGGGTAAGAAAGAACTAGTATGCAAGTTAAAGAAGTCTCTTTATGGGTTAAACTAGTTACCAAGGATGTGGTATCAGAAATTTGACACATTTATACGAGGACTTGGCTTCACCAGAAGCAAAGCAGATCACTGTGTGTATTTTAAATTAATTGGTGACCGTGTTATTTATCTGGTCTTGTATGTGGATGATATGTTGCTGGTTGGAAATGACAAAGAAATTATCCAGGATTTGAAGACCCAATTGTCCTCCAAATTCGACATGAAAGATCTTGGTGATGCAAACTATGTTTTGGGCATGGAAATTAAAAGAGATCGAGCAAAGAGGAAGCTTTGGTTAAACTAGAGGAAGTATGTTGAGACAATACTACAGAGGTTTAATATGTAGGATAGTAAACCGGTGAAGGTTCCTATTCTTGTAGGTGTGAGGTTATTTGCTGAACAGTGTCCCAAGACACAAGAAGAGGAAGACGACATGTCCCGTGTTTCATATGCAAGTGCAGTCGGTAGCCTGATGTATGCAATGGTCTGGACTAGACTAGACATTGCACATGCAGTGGGAGTATTGAGCAGGTTTATGTCAAAACCAGGAAAGGAGCATTGGACAGCAGTGAAGTGGGTTTTCAGGTATTTGCGTGGCACTAGTGATTATGGTTTGTGCTACCAAGGAAGACCAGGATTGGACAGAGTGTTGGATATTTATGGATTTGTTGATGCAGACTGGGCTAGAGATCTGGATCAGAGAAGATCTACAAGTGGGTATGTGTTTAACCTATTTGGAGGTGCAATCAGTTGGATGAGTAAGAAACAATCTGTAGTGGCACTATCAACTACAGAGGCAGAATACATGGCAGCCACTCATGCAAGCAAGGAAGCAGTTTGGTTGTAGAGGTTGTGTTCAAGTATGGTGTTAGCATAGGGAGCTATAAGGATAGACTGTGACAACCAAAGTTAAATTTTCTTGGCAAAGAACCCTGCATATCATTCAAAGACAAAGCACATTGATGTTCAGTATTGCTTTGTGAGGGATATGATAGAAGACAAAAAGGTGTTGTTGGTAAATGTGGACACTTTGAAGAATATTGACAAAATCTGTGAGCTCTGAGAAATTCTCTTGGTGTAGAGAGACAATGGGCAATTCAAGGCTGAAAAAATGACTAACTCTCTTGTGGCCCCCTGTGGAAAGAAAACAACAAGTGGGAGAATGTCGGGTTGTGTTATATTCTTTCAATGTCTATCCCACGTAGTTAACCGGGGGGTTAGAGGGTGTGGGGGGGGGTCACATGGGGTTTGAGGGGTACCCATAACCCCACTTTATGGGGTCCGGGGCAGCGCCCCAGAAAATTTTGGTTTTGGACCCTATGTTAGGTTGGGCGGACCCACCTATGGTTTTGTGCATGATTTTCACACATGTTTTTTGGACGTGATGGTTTTTGGTCCATGGTTTTGGACGTGATGGTTTTCGGTCCATGGTATTGGATGCTTCGGCATGTATAAATATGCTTTGTAACATTGAAAGGAATATGATGAAAAATCAAGCTGGTAGTCTTGGTTTTGGGATTCAGGGGAAAATCTTTGTGTATATGTGTTTCATGTGTTATGCTCTCGCATTGTTTATTTTCTGTGTTTTAGAATTTGTATGTAGGTAATTTCTATACGGGGTTAAAACATACAATGATATACTAGTCTATAGCAAGTCTTGGAAGGATCATGTTCAACATGTTGATAGATTGATCAAACTATCAGAGGAGAAACAATTATATGAAAAAACCCCCAAATGTTTCTTTAGACTACAAGAGGTGGAATATTTGGGTCATATATTATCTCATGAAGGTGTTAAGGTAGACCCTAGCAAAATTAAAGCCATTAAGGAATGGAAAATCCACACATCCATAAAGCATCTGCGAGGATTTCTCGAGTTAATAGGGTATTATTGCATGTTTTTTTAAGAATTATGGGAGAATAGCAGCACCTCTAACAACATTACTAAAGAAAGATGCATTTTCTTGGACTCGGGAAGCAACGGAAGCCTTTGAACATCTTAAAGAGGTAATGTGCCAAGCATCGGTCTTAGCTACGCCAGACTTCCCAAAAACTTTTATTGTGGAATGTGATGCCTCAGGAAATGGAATTGGTGTTGTTTTAATGCAAGAAGAAAGACCCATTGCTTTCAAAAGCCATCCAATCAAAGGAAAGTATTTACAAAAAGCTATTTATGAGAAGGAAATGTTGACAATACTACATGCACTTAAGAAATGGCGACCTTACCTAATGGGAAGACACTTCAAGGTAAAAACAGATCATGATAGTCTTAAATACTTTTTATAACAAAGATTATCTTCATAAGAGCAACAAAAATGGGTCACAAAGATGTTGGGTTATGACTTTGAAATCATCTACAAAAAAGGGAAGAAAAATGTTGTTGCAGATACACTCTCAAGAAAGGATGAGGATGTGGAAGCATTGCTTTGTGCCATTTCTATTATCCAACTAGATTGGATAAACGAAGCAAGGGATGAATGGAAGAATGACGAAGAAGTGTGGGCACTCATTCAAAAGATACAACAAGACCCCAGTACATTTGATACATTTAGCTGGAAAAATGATTCGTTATGGTACAAATATCACTTATACCTCTGTAATAATTCCCAACTCAAACAAAAGATTCTTATGGAATTGCACACCTCTACCTTAGGAGGGCACTCAGGATTTTTAAAAACTTACCACAGGGTTAAGAAGGATTTTTTTGGAATGGACTTAAATCTAATTTTCAAAAGTTTGTGTAATGTTTGGTTTTCCAACAAAATAAAGTTGAAACAATTAAGATCCCATGTTTATTACAACCTTTATCCATTTCAGTCAATGTTGGGAGGAGGTTTCAATGGATTTTAAAACAGGTTTACCCAAGTCTGAAGGAAAGAGTGTCATCATGATGGTAGTTGATAGAATTACCAAGTATGCACACTTTGTGCATTGTCTCATCCCTTTAAATCCAATACAGTTGCTACTGCATTTATGGAAACAATTCAAAAGCTACATGGCAACCCAAAGATTATTGTAAGCGAAAAAGATCCCATTTTCACTGGAAATTTTTGAACATAATTATTTTCTTGTCTGGGTACTCAGTTAGCTCATAGCTCATCGTATCATCCTCAATCTGATGGGCAAACTGAGATACTGAACAAATGTTCGGAAGGATATCTTCATTGATTTGTATCTAATAAACAAACACAATGGGCCAAATGGTTGCCTATGGCTGAATGGTGGTATAAAACTTCCTTCCATACAACAAAAATGGCCCCATTTATGGCACTTTATGAATATCATCCACCATCCATCACATCATATTTAAGAGAAAATTCTAAGGTTCAAGAAGTGGATGATCACATTGAGCATCAAAAGAAAGTTCTCCAACTCTTTAAGGATAACATCACTTTGGCACATAATAGAATGAAACAGCAGGCAGATCAACATTGTAGCGAAAGAAGTTTTGATGTAGGTGACTAGGTATTTCTACGGCTACAACCATACAAAAAAAATTCCCTCAAGCAAGCTAAGAAGGATAATAAATTATCACCAAATTGTTATGGTCCATACAAGGTGTTGCAAAAGATTGGTACTATGACATACAAATTGGAGCTTCCTACAGCTTCCCGAGTGCACGTAGTTTTCCATGTTTCATGCTTAAAGAAGGTTATAGGTGACAAGCTCCCAATTCAAACAATATTTCCAGAACTTGACGAAGAAGGAAAAATGATATTGGAACCTGAAGAAGTCATAGAAACAAGAACTCGAAAGCTACGGAATCAATCAATTTCAGAGTATCTCATCAAGTGGAAGAACTTACCCACTGAAGATTCTACATGGAGGATGAGAATTTTATACTGAAGCATCCAGAACTACTCAAGCGTTGAGGAAAGCACTTTTCTAAAGGAGAGGGGCATGTTAGGCCCCTATAATACTAGTGTATTCCCTTATTATTATTTTCATTGTAGCCCCTTATTGTATTGTTTTTCCCATGTTGTCCCCATACTGTTATTATTGTGCCCCATAGAAGCCCAGTATTGTTATTGTTGTGCCCTTAAATTATTATTGCTATGTCGGCTTGACTATATTGTGACCCCTTAGACCCTTATATATAGAAATGAGGTCTTGTCATTTGTATCATCCAAAAATTGTTCATTTGTGTAATGTAAAGGAGGTTGCCTCCTTGAAGAGGTTTATTTTGAAGTCGTTGATCTATCTTTCTCCTGTTTTGTGAGCTAGTTTCATAACACTCATTATGAAAGGAAAACACATTATGTATATACACATTATCTTGTGCATTTAGTGTTAGAAAATTATATATTACGGAGCAATGGAACACATAAAATATTGCAGAAATACAAACACAGAAAACACATAAAACAAGAGAGACATAGATATACGTGGTTCACCCAGTTTGGCCTACGTCCTCGGAGAAACAACCAGTCCTTCCTTTTATATTATCCAAGAAACTGAAGAGATACAAACTACATCAGATCCGCTGTAACACCCTCTTCGTTCTTAATCTCCTCTCTCTTTCTCACTCAGAATACAGATATACATAGATGCAATACAATTCCCTCATATATAGTGAGGGGTTGCCTTCTAGGGCAAAAAACCATAAATTAAACATAACTTCTACTGTCAGATCTCCGTCTAATGAACGGCCCAGATTGACTAGAAATTACTATACTTTTACAAGGCAATTTTACATCTATTCTTAGCTTCGGGGGCGTTGCCCCCGAAACCCCTCGCCAGGGGGGGGCTCCCTAAAGGTCGCAACTATCCCCCCTTGGACCCCCCCTACAGCGAATAGTTTACGGGTGGCGTTGCCACCTCATTTCGAACTGGGGTCCAATGTGGCGATACCTTTGAATATAGAAGATAATCAGGCTCCACAACCAACAATCTCCCACTTGGAGACTGATTATAGCAATTGCACCGCTGCTTCATTTGCTGGTCAATGACTCCTCTTTAGACCTGGCTGTTTCTCATCTTCTTCATCATACTTGAAGACCAATTGAAACTGAGCATATTCTCAGTTTCTCCCTGGTTACAACTTTTGTTAGCATATCTGCAAGATTCTGGCTAGTGTGTATCTTTTCCAGCTTCAACTCTCCATCTTCCAACACTGATCGTATGAAATGGTACTTGAGCTGTATGTGTTTAGTCCTAGAATGAAATGCTGAGTTCTTTGCAAGATGAATGGCACTTTTGCTATCACTGTATAACGTGCCCATATCATGCTCCTTACCTAATTCACCCATAAACCTTTGTAACCAAATCATTTCTTTACTAGCCTCTGTAGCAGCAACATACTCTGCTTCTGTTGTTGAAAGTGCAACAAAACTTTGGATTTTTGAAACCCAACTGACAGCTGTTCCACCTACAGTAAATATATATCCTATAGTGCTCCTCCTATTATCTCTGTCACCTGCCATATCTGCATCAACATATCCCTGCAGAGAAATGTTTGAACCACCAAAGCATAATGCTTGATTTGTGGTACCTTTCAAATATCTGAGAATCCATTTCACTGCCATCCAATGTTCCTTTCTTGGATTGTTCATGTACCTACTTGCATTTAGACATATGAAAAAAATACATTTATAGGTATATGAGTATACATCCATCAAAATTTCAACAAAAGTAGAGACAAGAAAAGGATTTTGTTCTATCTAACAGCTAAAAGCATAATGTAATCATTCCTGAAAGACATAATAGCTACAAACAAAATGGCTACAAGAGCGACATAGATAGGATAATGTATATAGTGCAATACATTAAAAAAAGGGGATATCTAAGTAAGGACGATAATAGCACCAGAAGTGCTCAGAGCCCCTATAATTAGTCACCACCCATAATCCCAGATCCATGAGAATGTGTGTTTTATAAAGCTCATAAACAATTTCTTTCCTCTCCATGTAAACATGGCAACATGAGAAGGATGTGAAAAATAACATACTACGTTGAATGTCACCCACAATATCAACAAGTAATAATTTTCTGCGATATTGGATCCTATTCACCCAATTAATAATAACAAGAGAATCCCAAAAGCATTGAAAATGATTGCCCCCCTTTTCAACAACAAATGAAATATGAGCTCGACATGCAAGGACCTCAACCTAATTATTTGACCCCCTACCTAGGCCCATAATCACATGAAAATAATTTGTTGCAAAAAGATGAAGAACAAAACCCCCTCCACAAACATGATCATTCCCTTGAGAAGCCCCATCGAAATAACCCATGGCTCTGAGAAATCCACTTGCTTTGGAACAATAACACATCCGTGAGATGGATAAGGGACCTGATAGAAATGTTTAAGGATCGCCAAAATTTCCACAACAGATTTAACAGGATACAATAGAGGATCCATAAAAATTGACTTATTACGTGCTATCCAAATACCCCAACACAAAATCAAAGGGAGAGCCCGAAAAGGATTTATGAGTTGATATCCCACCTAATATAGCCAAACATTTGCAAAAGATAAGCCCCACCAATTCAAATTTGTCCCCAAGACGAAGCAACAAATATCCCAAACATGGACCGCATATGATTAATGAATGAAAAAATGATCAATCAACTCCCCCAAAGCCTGGCAAAGAGCACAGCACCTTGAGCCAATTGTAAATTGACATTGCATGATATCCTGCATTGGAATCTTACTATTCATGATAGCCCATACCAACAATTTTGATTTTTCTGGACACCAAGATTTCCATAAAATGCCCCACCACCAATCAACATTAGGTCTAATTTCAACCATGCTGAGATAGGTATAACCATTTTTTGGGACATAAACACCATGAGGATAAATCACCCAAACTAATTCATCTGAGTGGTCACATATCCAAAGGTGAGCCAATTCCAAAGGATCAATGTACAAATACCATTCTTCCCTTAAACAATTTGGCAACTTAATATCCTATGCAAACAACCAACCCTGTCACCATAGAGTTGTGCGTGCAATATTTGCATCTATGATAGCCAAGAAATGCCCCTACGATGTAAAAATGATATAAGAGGTTCATATAATATATGTTTGTTTATAGACCCAGGTCATGGATCCATGCCAATACGAAGCCACTGGCCATTACCAATCCGCCATGCCAAGCTTGATGCCACCAGATCTAAAGAATGAAGAGTCGCCCACCAAATCACATAAATATTTTGATGGGACTTATTTGGCATATAGATCTAATCCTCCAAATATAGTGAATTGATGTATTTTTTAACAACCACCTATGTCCATAAGCTCTTCGAAGAAATAATCCTCCAAATACTTTTTGTTGCCAGATCTTTAGAGAAAAGGAAAATTCCTTTTAGCTCCCAGCCACCAAGGAATTTTGGGATGACAAGTATTTAATAGTAAGCAATTTTTTATTGAAGTTACTAAGATGTGAAAATATGTGTTACTATGAAAATAATATGCAATTAGATATTTTTAGGTAAGATATTCAATATATTCAAATATCTTGTTGTGTTAGATCTTTGAGTGGTAACCATGTAATCACATTTTGACTCTACTTATGGGGAATGAAAAGAAAGAAGTCTAGGTTATAAAAATTATGGATTTGTAATATGAACCTAGTAAATTTTATTTTGATTTGAATTTTAAAGAGAGAAGAAAATAAGGTAACATCTATCTTGAATCCAACTTGTTATCTAAGACCTTTAAACATCAATAATGTTAAGCTTTAGATTTTATTATCTTTAATTTCCTCGAACAAATATTTTGGTCCCATGCCCTCATAATGCCCATACCAACTTATGTGTTCAATAATGTCCTCCCCATGCCCTCGCTCCACTCATCCCACTTTTCAATGCCCATTTCAAATCAATAGTATTGCGATTGTATTTTCACTTAAGTCATCCTATTTTACAAACTTTAACATTTTTGACAACATTAACAATTTTCAATTTGCATTGATAAATATTAGTGGAATTAATTGATCTAATATTTTGGGTAAAGTTGTTATCAAGTTACATTTTTAAGCACAATCACTTCACTAACTTGATGATGAGTTCCTAATTTAGTCATGCTTTGTTTTATATATGCATCCCTAATTTCACTTATGACTTGACCTCCTTAATATATTGCAATTGTTACTAAGCTTAATAAAATATTCCAATAGTAATGAAATATGAATGCATACAACATGATAAAATTACCATGAATCTAATAGAAAATTTGAAATTAGGGATGCATTCCATTTTAAACATACTCATCATTAAAAAATGCACAAACACAAAATAAAAATGCAACAATTAAGCTCAACATTTAACAAGAAATAAACATAGTGAATAAGAATAGTTACATTATCACACAACTAGTTGTAGATGTTAGATTTCATCCAACCATTGACTATACTACTGCAATTCTCTTAGCAATAGGTCACCCATGAGCTAGGGCTATGAATCCACAAGAAAAAAATGTATCTATGGCTAGCTATTGTCCAATAATAGCTCAATACCTACTAAAAACTCACAACAAGCTAATTCCTACAATAATTCTAATCCACCAATTATCTTTCCCCTCAACCTGTGCAACCCAAGGAATGACATCCCCTTCCTTTCCATGTAGTCCCTTTGCAATGTACCTAACAAAAATATTCAAAATAGAAGTGCAAATAACATCCTAATATTTAACTAATTGTAGTAAAAATAGATAGCACAATGAAAAAGGAACAAAAGATGATACTTTTATAAACAAGGGCATGATGTTCACTTTCCTATTTGAGGGGGAAATCTCCAATAGAGTACAACTCAAGTTCAATAATTCTACAACACATAATTTACAATGCTTGTACCTCTATATATACTTATATTTATTCTTCTATAACATTCTAGAGAGGAAGTTTATAGTAGGTAGAAAATCTTAGTAATCCCTCTTACAAGAGTTTCATTCACACTATTACCCACCTTTTTTACTAATAATGGCCTTTTTTACATAAAAATATATTAACCTATGTATTAGGTTTTAGGGTGGCTAGGACCCTAACATTCCCTCCCCCTTAGAGAACAACCTTTTCCTCAAGGGTTGAGATGTGGAAATTGCTTCAAAATGTCAATGGCCTCCTAGGTGGCATCCTTAAGTGATGTATCCTTCCATTGTATGAAAACTTCTTGAATTGTAGACAACTAGTGGAGATGTCTCTCATGATGGTCAAGGACAAATGTGGGCCGCAACCAAATGGAATCATCTTCATGTAATTTTGGTAGACTAGTATGAACATTGCAATTAGATCTAATCACTTTAGTCATGCATGAAACATGAAAAATTGGATAGATGTTTAAGTGGTTAGGAAGTTGTAATCTATAAGTGGTAGGTTTAATGCATTAGAGAATTGTATAACAACTAAAATTTTGGAGTGACCTTTTATTAATGGTCAACATTGATGGAATTTTACTTATATGGTAATAGAGGAAGAAATACATGATCCCCTTCAACAAAATGGCATTTAGAGTGGTACTCATCAACTTGTTGCTTCATTCATTTATGGGCCACATCCAAATTATCTTTGAGAGTGCAAAGAATCTCGAATTGAACTATAATATTTTCGTCCACCCCTTGTGTTGAAAAATGTGTAATTAGATTTGATCTTCATAAAGATTAAATTTACTTTTGATTCTTGTAAAGTGTAAATTGAAAGAAAATTATTATTATTTTTTTGGAGCATGGGTTTCATGATCAAGGTCTTTTATTTTATAGGTCAAGCACCCATTGAGTGCTTCTAGGGTTTGTCCTAGGTCAAGAAGTCAAAAGAGTCATTATCATAAGTGGAAGACCCCATCGGGCACATTGTAACTTGTAAAGAAAATTATTTTTGTCTTAAAAAGTGTCCAGATATCCTCCAAGACCAAGTCAACCTAGAAGCTAGCAAGTTGGCCTAAAAGGAAGAGCCACGCCCACCTTGAAGAGCCTATATATAAGAGGGAACTAGTCCTCCTTGAGACACATTCACTCATCTATCATTCTAGAGAAGAAGAAGGAAGAGGAAGGCAACAAAGAAGGAAGAAGACGAAGAATATCTTTGTTTAGGTTATTTCTCTCTCACACGTGCTAAGGAGAACTAGGGTTTCTGCTGCAAATCTAGGGTTTCTATCTACAAGTTTGATCTAAGAGAAAAGAAGGAAAGTAGGTCAAGCGAAGGTCACCAAGGGTAATCATCAAGCTCCAAAAGTGAGGGAAAGGAAAGTGAAGGTCAAAGGAAGGCTCAGGAGGTAGATCAAAGCTCACACGCATGGCAACAACAACTGTTGGGGGGGCGAAAATTTCATATTTGCAATGGAGGCCAAAAATTCTGCAGCTGGAGGTCGAAGAAGTGCTATTGGAAGAGATTTGACTAGGTTTGACTGGATCAAGGATATCACATCACCCATAGAGGTTGGTATTCATCTTGGAGGGTTCTGAAGTCAGTATTAAGGTCTTGGAATTCGTCAATTGAAGAATCTATAAGGAAGAGGAGATTTGCAAGTTTTCCTCCAAAGTGGGGAGGTTTTGGCCCTATCTTGCAACCTATATTTTGTATTCTTATTCTTATTGTTTTGGTAGTTGTTTGATGATAAACACATATTATAATAAGTAAAAAGAAATCACAAGATTTTATCAAGTGAAGAGAAATCACTATAATCATTGCCCTATATATTTCTCAATACCTTGTACCCTTGAGACACTTGGTAGTTAATATAAGACCAATGCTGGAATTTGACCATAAAACACATCAAAGAGATTCATGCATGTGGCACCATGATACCACCATCTAGTTAGTGGTAGGCACTAAACCCATTAAGATTTCCTTTTGAAAATAAAACACCTCAAATAAGCTTCCAAGCATTTGTTGACAACTTCCATATAATCATGAGTTTTGGAGATGATAATTAGTGCTAAGATGTAATTGGGTGCCTTGGAGTTGCAATAATTCCTCCTAAAACTTACCAATAAAAATAGGATCATGGTCAGTGACAATCGATTATGGCATCCCATGTAGTTTAAATATATTGTTCATGAAAACTTGGGAAAATGTAAAAGCTTTAAGGATGTTGTAAGGCACAAAATTGGGCATATTTGGAAAGTATATCAATGACCACCATGATGAATGGTTTATTACTGTATTTGGGGATTCCTATAATAAATTCTATAGATATATCAATCCATACAACATGTGGGATAAGTGAGGTTGGAATTTTCTTGGCATAATAATCACTCCCACCCATTTGGATTAATCCCGATTGAATGGGAGGTGTTACTTTTAGTCAAACCAACCTCCATGGTATCATTATGAATATGGAATTAAAAAATCACTTGTCACACAAAGTGTGCAGAACTCATTTTGGGAAACAACATCGCTTTCAACTCATCGAGAGATTTTTGATGATATAATCTTTTCCTCAATCCGACCTCTGGATTGAAAGTTATGCCCATTTAAAGTTTGGGTCCCTTAACCCTTATCACATCAACAAGGATATGTCACGTGGTACCCATGTAGCTTTTCCACCTCACACGAGGTCCAACTTGGTACTCGCCATGCCATAGCTCCACAACACCACACCCCTAAGGGTATTCTACTCTAAACATCTACGTCACGACATAGTTATTTCCATTAGGTAATTGGAATGGTCTTTGTCCTACAACACCTGTCTCCTCCACGAATTCTATCAAACCATGCAATGTCTATGAAATGCACTGCAAAAAATGTTTTTGAACCTAAGCTCCGTGGTGACATGACTCCCAACCAAATACAATTCCATGTTAGTACCACATGGCAACCCCAAGCCAGGTGGCACCACAAACCACTGCCACTTGTCACCTAGATACCCTATTAGCATCATCCTCCACGTCATTCTCTTCCATTGTGACTTGATGATGTCAAAGTGATGTCTGCTGCCATGTGGCATTCCCTCAAAATGCCACATGTCACTTGAAAACCAACCCCTTAGTCATCCAAAAAGACCATCTATGCATGCCACATGTCACACTGTCGCTGTCTCATGTCAACAACTTCATCACATGTCCAAATAATCTAGAATCCTACATGGAAACCACGTATCTTTCCTTTCCTACATGGCATCTGCCACCTTAGCTCAAGTCAAGGGTTCTATTGGGTTCTTGACCTTCGCGCAAGTCAACAATTCTACATTAAAAGAAAGTTTGGGGTCAAGATGATACTTCCCCATTTCTTGTCATTTCTCCTTCATTAGAGAAATCTTGAGGTCTAAAATGGGCCTCCTAAGGATTATTATAAAATAATAGTGGAAAGAATAAAATACGACTAGATTACTTGATCAAATTTTAGAGGGAAAAAAAGAAAAAAACTACTTTTTAATTCTTATTTTAAGCTTATCTCCCTAAAGTTTTACTCAAATTTTGAGCAGGAGCACTTTTTAAAGTAGAATTTAATTCCTCATCCAAGGAGTACTCATGTTGTGTACTTTTGATGGTTCCTACTACACGAAAAATGAGAAATACGTTAAAAATGTGATTGCAATCATGTTTTTCATGTGTTTCTCATTTTTCCTGTAGTAGGTTCCATCGAAAGTATGCAACATGGGTACTCCTTGGATGAGGACTTAATTTTCGCATCCAACGATTGCCCCTACTCGAAAATTTGAGTAAAACTGTAGGGAGATAAGTTGAAAATATGAGTTTAAATTTATTTTTATTTATTTTTTAAATCCTTTTACTTTTTTTCTCCAAAAATGGTGAATTATCCCCAATGGTTGACATCATCATCTTAAATCCTATTGGTTCTTATAAAGTTGATTTTGGTTGTACATTTTAGTTTTGAGGCCCATTTTAGACCTCAAAATTTCTCCAATGCTTAGTCCATTAAAACAAAGATTTTTCTATCTCGTCACCATGTCCTAGCACCATAACACTTCAAGGCCCTTACCCATAGTAGGTGCGGTGCGACAAAAAATTTCTCATTGAATAACATAAGTATTCCTATCCTTTGCTCCCATCAACTCCTCGTAAATCTCTAAAGATGGCGTATGGAAAACTTGGTGTGGTGCAATGTGAACTTCCACATTAGGTAACAAGAAATTTCCCATCCCATAGATATAGATCTCTATCCCTTGGAAATTTCTTACTTTCATTCCTTGGGACATACATATCTATTTTTTTTAGTGAAGAGGACTTCCCATTGCACCCCACAGCCCATGTTAATAACACCAAGTCTCCATAGCGGCCAATGTGCATCACTTGATGAGGATGACGTCACGTGTTTTAACACAAATCAACATTTTTAAGTGCTAAAAAGGTAATTAACACATGATTAGGACTAAACCCCCAGTCTTCACCAAATCCAATTTATTTTTTTATGGCCATCAAGTTCTTCTTTGAACTCGTAATGTAGCCTAAGGTATTTGCGATACCTAGACTTGAAATTCCTAAGGATTCATGGGTTTTACCCAAATTTTTCTTGTAGTCGAGTGTTGTTCAACTAGTAACATTCCAAGAGACATACACAACCATAACACCTTGCTAAGTTAACCTCATTGTTATAGACATTTTTGTGCCTTGCAGCTCCAAGCATGAAATGTCCATAAACCAAGGGCTCCTAAGTCCCTAAAAGTGTTGTTCTAACCCCTAAAGGAACAAGGTCAACAAATTACAGCTTCTCCCAGAAGTTCTCCACCAGAAACTGCTCAGAATAAGTCAAAACAGGATCATTTCAGCTGCTCCAATGGCTAGCTGCGTTGCATAGCACCTAAACACACTAGCTGGGTGCGTTGCAACGCACCTAAATGCACTATGAGGGTGCGTTGAGAGGGAAATGACAAATGGCAGTGCCATTCCGCGAGGTGGAAAGACAATGGAAGCTTCCAGAATCTTCTCCTATGACACTTGCCTCACTGAATTCGACAAAGGATGAGTAAGAGGCCTTCAGTCTCCAAGTGGAAGCTGTTGAAAAGTGTGCAACAAGAAATGCTTGTTGAGATTGCAACAAGATGATGGAGCTTAGTGAAAAGAGTCGCCTTCACTAAGTGGGCCCGCAGGCTATTTTTGGCGCAAGTCTATTTTTAGACTATGTCTATTTTTAGACATATGGATCATGTCTATGGATGATTGATCAAGTTGGGAAAAATAGATGGACTTCTATTTTTGATGAAAGTGTGAGTGATCACAGTGTGAGTGATTACAGTGTGAGTGATCACAGTGTGAGTGATCAAAGTCAAAAATAGAAAAGTCAAATATTATTATCTCACAATAATATTTGGACTATAAACTTAATCTTATTCTCTTGGAGCACTTCAGTTTGAGCTAAGGAAGTGGCACATGCAGCTGTCAGAAGGAAATTCATTTTTCTTATGAGTCAGTTGAGTTGTTGCATGCATGACTTCAGTTAGAACTCAAGTGAGTTGAGTTTAGTGGACTGGAGGTACAGTTGATGGAGTTGTGTTCAGTTTAGCTTTGTTAAACTGGTTGTATTTAGTCTAACTGATCAATAGACTAAAGATGAGTTGGGTGAATTAGTTATTAATTAATTCACAAGTTATTAACTCATAATGCAACTATAGAATACATCAGTTAACTCAGTTGCATGTCAGTGCATGTTCAGTTCAGATTGCTATCAGTTGTGACTATAGCTGTGCATGATGATTTGCACAATCAAAGGATTGAGTATGCCAATGAGTTTGCTCACGTATCTTCATGATATTATAGCTGTTGCTCACGTCCAACATAGTGTGGGTGACTATTTTGTAGTGTAAAATCGAGTTTGGGAAGCAATTCTCATCAGTTCTCGAGCAGGTTTGAGCAGTGGAGGCAGGCAAGCAGCGGGAGAGATTTGGAGATCAAATCTGAGCTGTATTGTGTGTAACAGGTGGAGATACTTGTGAGAAGTATTATGCTTTGTATTGTTACATGATTCAATCAATATAATATACAGATAGTGTGGGGTTTTTAGCGAGATGCTTTCCCCGGGATACATACTGTGTTTATGAGTTTGATTGATGCTTCTATGTGTGCCTGTGAATGTTTCTGCTTCTGTAATTTGATGATCAACGTAGAGGAGATTATGTATTATACATGTTCCGCTTAAATTGTATGATCAGGATAATCTCTGTTGAATATGTGTCATATTATTCAAAATTTCTATATGGTATAAGAGCTAGATAATTGTAGAAAAATTTTCTACATGGTATCGGAGCTGCCTGATTTGTAGAAGAGATTTTTACAGGATATCAAGCGAGGATTGATCATCAGATCTATTATTCAGGAAGTGTTTACATTTTATTTCTTCAGGCAGAGTCTGTAATCGGGCCAGGTAGCCTCTGGATTCATCCTTCTTTTGGAAGGTGAGATATCCGGTGAATGCCCATATAGTCGATCTCTATACGAGAAATATTTTGTTCTCACGAATTCTAGATCGGAAGCAGTTGAGTTTTGTGCTGGTGGAATTCGAATTTAATTCCAAAGCAAGAGATAAAACTCAGAAACATTCAGTTCGAGAATGGAGATAGTATGCCCCAGTATCTCACGAGGTTCACTCAGTGTCGAGATGAGCTGGGAAGTGTGGGGGTTACTGTTGATGATGAGGATGGTGAGTCTAGGACACCTTGACCTTCCTAAGAGTTGGCATAGCTACGAGGACTCGGTGAATGGAAGGGAGAAACTACCAAATTGGGAACGACCATGGTCGGATTTGATGCAGGAGGAGATTAGACAGAGCACCAGAGACGGTTCTTCATCCATGCAGGATGAGGAGAACTGTGCCTTAGCGAGTAAGGCGAAGAAGGGGAAGGAGAAGGTTTCTCTTTTCGAATCTTGTTCTTCCAGTGATGGGAAGAAGGTTGACAAGTCGAAGGTGAGATGCTTTCGTTGTCATGAGATTGGTTCATGGGTCAGGAACCTGTATGCTCTTGAGGTTCAAGATGCATGCAAAGCCTTGAGCAGCAAGGCAACTGATGGAGACTTGGTGGTTGAGAGGGAGCGTATATTACCTCTCAACATGCAGAGCCAGAAGAAGTCTCAGACGATTGTGGAGGAGCCACGATTGGTGCAGCAGCTTCAGGAGGTTGTGGAGCAGCCACAACAAGGGAAGCTGAGAGGAGATCGAGTAGAGACATCTACTCATCCAGAGACCTCCAGTAGGGGGAAACTTCAAGCCAGGTGGGCTGAGGGATCGCATGCATCCATACCTCCAGGTAGGAGGTGGGGTGATGTGGATTGATTGTCCCAAGGAGGAGGGGCAAGATCCTTGAGGTACCCAACCTCTTGGATGAGACCTTGCTACGGGAGCCCCGATGCGTAGTAGCAGGAACTGAATGATTGGGTAGAGATAGATGCGGATGGAGCGGAAAAGAGAGCGACAGAGCAGGGAATCCCAGGACAGCGCATAGCTAGCAGGCTGTAGCAATGCGAGAGGCACAAGTGTTTTGCACAGTGCTAGGTGGCACAGAGAGGTGTGCAATGGTGCGAGATGCATGGAGATGTTGCAGTAGCGCAGATGTCAGAGAGGGAGCGCTTGTCAGCTGCAGGTAGAGCTTCAGCATCAGAGGATGTTTCTATCCCAACAGGGAGGTCAGTTGGGAGGTGCAGTGCGGATGCAATGCTGGGAGATAGAACCAGCAACAGCACTGATGCAGTCAGAGATCAAAGTGACAGAGGCTAGAGCAGTCAGATACTGAAGAGCACAGAGATGCAGAGTTTTAGTCGACAGAGGCAATAGCAGTCAGAGACTTTGATGACAGAGCAAGTGGACCAGCCAGATGTGTTGCATGGAGAACATTCCAGAGTTACATGATCGGGTTTGAGAGGAAGCCTTTCTTGTTGAGAGGGAGTGTTGAAAAGTGTGCAACAAGAAATGCTTGTTGAGATTGCAACAAGATGATGGAGCTTAGTGAAAAGAGTCGCCTTCACTAAGTGGGCCCGCAGGCTATTTTTGGCGCAAGTCTATTTTTAGACTATGTCTATTTTTAGACATATGGATCATGTCTATGGATGATTGATCAAGTTGGGAAAAATAGATGGACTTCTATTTTTGATGAAAGTGTGAGTGATCACAGTGTGAGTGATTACAGTGTGAGTGATCATAGTGTGAGTGATCAAAGTTAAAAATAGAAAAGTCAAATATTATTATCTCACAATAATATTTGGACTATAAACTTAATCTTATTCTCTTGGAGCACTTCAGTTTGAGCTAAGGAAGTGGCACATGCAGCTGTCAGAAGGAAATTCGTTTTTCTTATGAGTCAGTTGAGTTGTTGCATGCATGACTTCAGTTAGAACTCAAGTGAGTTGAGTTTAGTGGACTGGAGGTACAGTTGATGGAGTTGTGTTCAGTTTAGCTTTGTTAAACTGGTTGTATTTAGTCTAACTGATCAATAGACTAAAGATGAGTTGGGTGAATTAGTTATTAATTAATTCACAAGTTATTAACTCATAATGCAACTATAGAATACATCAGTTAACTCAGTTGCATGTTAGTGCATGTTCAGTTCAGCAGGGACAGGTGTTAGAGGATCAGATTGCTATCAGTTGTGACTATAGCTGTGCATGATGATTTGCACAATCAAAGGATTGAGTATGCCAATGAGTTTGCTCACGTATCTTCATGATATTATAGCTGTTGCTCACGTCCAACATAGTGTGGGTGACTATTTTGTAGTGTAAAATCGAGTTTGGGAAGCAATTCTCATTAGTTCTCGAGCAGGTTTGAGCAGTGGAGGCAGGCAAGCAGCGGGAGAGATTTGGAGATCAAATCTGAGCTGTAATGTGTGTAACAGGTGGAGATACTTGTGAGAAGTATTATGCTTTGTATTGTTACATGATTCAATCAATATAATATACAGATAGTGTGGGGTTTTTAGCGAGATGCTTTCCCCGGGATACATACCGTGTTTATGAGTTTGATTGATGCTTCTATGTGTGCCTGTGAATGTTTCTGCTTCTGTAATTTGATGATCAACGTAGAGGAGATTATGTATTATACATGTTCCGCTTAAATTGTATGATCAGGATAATCTCTGTTGAATATGTGTCATATTATTCAAAATTTCTATAGAAGCAAGAACTGACAGAGAGAAGACACTAATCAAATCACAAGCTGACTCATCCTCCTTGCATACATCTATATATGGATCCCTCATCCCAGAGATCCAGAGGCTGGAATTTTGCACATTGTAAGGAATTGCTGTTGGTTTTGAGATAGAGATCAGAGTATTGGGTGATTTATGCTTTGTTGGAGGTGAAGAGGGGCTTCTTTGCTGGGAGGTTGATGCTGGGTCAGGAATCATCGGTTGTAACTCCTCCTGGATCTTCTTGTATAGCAATAAAAACTATTTGAGTTTTTCCTCCATGTTTTTGTATCATTGATGCTTGTTACATTTGTATGGTTAGCTTAAATTTGATCCTAAGCTGTTTATGAATATAGATCCATGCCTTTGTATAGTTTTCTTCTTCTGTGATCTTACAGGTACTTGGTGAAGCTGGGCAAGTAAGGGAGCAGGTAGCTGGAAGCTGTCAAAGAAGAGAGGGATTGGATCAAAGGATTAGCGCAAGACACAGGTCGGTTCTTTCTATCCCCCTCTACCTTTAATTCATAAAGGAAATACAAAAGCAGTTTTCTCTGTTTGTTTCTAAGGCAGCTGTCACACCTTAGTGGGATAGAGCAGTTCTAAATAGACACTTTTCCCGGTAACAAAATGGCGACTCCGCTGGGGAAGATTGTCTAATTAGTTTGTTTGTGTATCTTTTGTTGTTTGTTTCATAAACTTATAAGTAGCATTCGAACTGCATTTGCCATAACAAATGCAAAGTAGACATCTGCTGCTTCAATCCATTCACTGGATCTGTTTATGATTTGAACAACTGATTCACAAATGATCTGATTGCCCTTTGTGATAGCTCTTAGACCCTCCTTAGATCTACCCCCTGATTGTGCATTACTGATTGCTTTTACTCGGCCAAAAACCAAAGACTAAATTGCAAACCGTGACCCAGAACCCGGACAGATTCTCGTTTCTGGCCCAGCGCAGGTACTGTTAAGAGTTCCTGCATTTCAGCGCACTTCCCGAAAGGGAAACCTGCGCTGCAATCCAATTTCTCTGTGTTACAGGTGCGCTGATTAGACTAGCCCTGTGCAGCTGAGGTTCTTGTGCTTCATTCTTTCCAGTTTTGTCTCTGAATTTTGCAGCGTGTGATCAGTATATGTCTGTTTAAAAACCCCTTTTCCTTACTGTTATTCTGCCTCCTTTGTACAAAAAAAAAACTGTAGATGTTTTTGTGTGTTTGTTGCGTCGTTTACCGTTTTCCATTGCAAAAGTAGAATAGTCGTACTGTCGTCCTTTGATTTAGATCTGTCGCAAGTGTCGATTTCGATCATAGGAGAAAGTTTGATTGCTGTTGATGGTCGACTATACTTTTACTTTTGCCTTTGGTATGAATTTGTGATTTTCTAGTGTCAAAAACGAGTGTTCATTTCAAAATCATAAAGTGTCGTAATTGTCTTTATCTTTTGATTTCGAAAAGAAGCTTGTTTGTGTTTGTCGCATGAAAGCAAATTCAGATTTGTACATCAACTTTATTTTTAGCATCAATACTAAGAAAGTCGAAAACAAATACATGCATGTGTATTTGCATATTGACAGTCTGTTTGGCTTGATTTAGGAAAGTGCATTTACAGTGTGCTCTTTGCTCTTTGTGAAAAGATTGTGTCTTTCTTTTCCCCTAGTAGCTAGGATTTTCATTTCAGAAAAGAGATAAAAGTTTGTTTATCATCTTTAGATTGCATTTTAGGAATTACATCTATATCTCGTGGTGAACCCAAAAGGAAAACTTCATAAGAAAGATCAACTTAAAATAAATTCAATGAATCTAACAACGCTTTGGAACTTAACGCACAACATTTAGAGGTCTAGGCTAGAGACGTATTCCGGCGTCGTAAAGCCTGGTAACTGTTGTCCTCATTGATGGTTGGGTGATTCCTCCACTTTGAGACGATAAGTGCCAGTACAGACTTGTGCTCCCACGTACCGTCGAGTATATTTTGGGAGACCCCTATAGGCTTAAATCCTTTATCCATAGGAAGCCGTGTCTGCCGCCCTATCGATCGCAATGCACTGAACACAACATTCGGGAAGATTGACTGCCGTACCATAAAAAGTATTCTGCAGTTTTGCGATTGGTTTGGTACTCCCTCTACCTAGATCTCCAGAGCAGTCCCTTTCGTTCCTTTTCAGACTCCTTAACGGAAAAGGTCCATCTGAGCACTTGTCACTTCAGGCTCATTAAAAATCAAAGGAGACTAGAGTCATCTTTTGTTTTTTATCGACTCTTAAAAACTGAAAAAACAAGTTGTGTCAAAGCGTGTTAAAATTTATTTTAAACGGAATATTCATTACCCCTTTCCTACGTTGATCTTGGGTTGAGAATATGGAGTCTACCAACCAAGGAATTCCCCTTGGAGGAAATCCTAGTCCCTTCTCCTCTTGGGGAGATGTTGGTGCACCCCATATGGCCACATTGTCACTTCCAGGACTGACAATTGGTTTGCCTGTATGGCTCTTCTCAACCTCTGTTGTTCAGAACACCACTATTCCTGAACAATCGAATCAGCAATTAGACGAGTCCAGAGTTGCCCACCAACCTTCTACTTCCTCTAATTCTTCTTCTCCTCCTTCCTCTTCGCTTGATGGGGCTGGTAAAGCCAAAAGTCAAGTTCCTAAGGAGAAGAAGGAAAAGAAGAAGAAAGAGAAGAAGAAGAAGGAGCCAAAGGCGAATGGGGGAAAACGAGTGTCGTCTAACGAAAATCCACACACTGCACCGACCAGGCCAAAATCGCCATGTGTCATTTGCAAGGGAGACCACTTTCACAGAGATTGTCCTTGCATCCCTCAGATATTAAGGGACTGGTCTCCTAGATTGCACAACCCAGTTTCGTCAACCTTTGATGATCATGTTGAAAGCACACCGTCGACTAGTGAAAGTGAAGTCCCAGGACAAAAAGGAAAATATAGATTTCCTTGTAAGTTGTGTGAAGGCGATCACGCCGTCCACCGGTGTCCCTTCTTAGACGAAGCCAAAAGAGTTTTGGATGATCGTCCGGTCTCACCGTTACGACTTCCTCCTGGATATAAAAAACTCTTGCTGAGTTCGTCACTAGTTGAAAATCTGGCTGGCCCGCTCAGGTGGTCGGCTGAAGCACCTATCATTGAAGATAAACCATCTGGATCCATACCAGACGAAAGTCAAAAGGTCGAGGTGGCAGTTGACTCGGTCTTGCCTTCGGAGGTTTCATCTTCAGATGATACACTCACTGAGGAGAACAAGGATGACACCGTCCAAATTCTCTTCATAAGCACAGAATCCAACGAACATGGGGGCAATTTACCCGTTCCTTTACTGCAGGAAGGAAGTTCGTCAGAGTCGTACCTGGCCGTCTATTCGGTCCCACCTCCAAGCAACCTAGTTGTCTCCTTCGACTGGAATCAACTAGGCAGACCCCGTTTACCAGCAAGCATACCATTCTGAATTATCGTTCAAATATATAGAATGGTTATGGCTGGTATCATCATAGATGAGGGGGCTTCTGTGAGTATCCTTTCCTCAACTGCTTGGAAAGCGCTTGGTTCGCCATCGCTTTTGCCTGAGATGAGCAATCTGACAAGCTTTGATAAAGGAACCAGTCGACCTTTAGGGATCCTTCCCGATGTGCCCATAACATTGAGAGGGAAAACCGTTCACCTGAATGTAATGGTAGTTCAAGGACCCTTGGATTACAATCTACTCCTTGGACGAGACTATATTTATTGCATGGGAGCCATTGTCTCCTCACTCTTTAGAGTAATGTGTTTTCCGCACGAAGGAAGAGTGGTCAAGCTCATGGACCAGCTTTCATTTCCCTGATCATACAGAGCAAATAGTCATATACCATCCCTGAATGGTCTTTTCACGCAAGAAATGTCTCAATCTCCAGTCCGTCCTCCCGATGAGCGCGAGTAATTCCGAAGGATATGACTGAAACCCAGGGGGCATGCATCCTGGTCTGCTTCGGCAGGAAAACTTCGGGTATAGAGTAGCTTTCCGCGGGAGAATATGCCTAGTCTGTACCCCCGTCCGTGAGTGGAAGAGGGGGTTATTCTAGTAGAGGATTCTCTTGTCAAAGTTATGTGAGTTGGTGAGCGCCGCCACTCACCTTTGTTTATCTCGGTAGACATCGCCGAAGAAGTCTTTTGTTTGCGCCGTGAATAGAACAATCTTTGGGTACCCTGTAAGAGGTAGGCCTCTCTCGGTAAAACAAATGTTTTAACGGACTAAAGAAGGGGTAACCTTGAAACTCTGTTTTATACCTGGGGGCATGCAAACCTTTTGGAGTGCAAGAAAAGAGCGACTATTTATTTTTTAAATTTTTAGGACCTATAACCCTTTAAACCCGTAGGATTGGTCGTCTCCTAACTTGCATAAAGAAAGGATGTGGGGCAAAACTCTAAAAATTGCCGTTTTTATATGAGACATTCTTATCATACGACTGGATTAATCGAGCAGTGTTACCGCAAGGTTCAAGCTCGTTAAAAAATAAACCCGCACCAAGCAAATTTTTCCACCCGCGTTTAAGCTCGTTAAAAAATGAACTATTCCCCGGTAAATAACCACCGTGAATGTAGTACTTCAGCCATTAAAGCCTTGGTCGTGTTTGCACCGTCACCTCCACTTTTTCATTGGCCGATCATTCACCTCCATTTGATTGTTTACCCATTTTGAGGAACAATTGCGAAGAGTGATTTCACTAGCCATCCTTGTGACACTGCCGTGATTGGAAAATTCTAAACCTTACCTGGAATCAGCTGCTACCCATTTTATCACTTGTTCCTCAAAAGACGAGTCTTATTTAAGCTCTTTTCAATTGACTCGTAAAATATGAAAAGATTGCCGAGCCATTGGCCTCTCCAACTCGTTAAAGGGACAGGAAGTGCTATCCTTCATCTAGATTTTAATCTTTTTGGACCTGAGGGATTATTGCACAAAAAGATCGAGCGCTTGTTTTGTTCGGCTCGTTAAAACTATCGAAAATTCATCCATTCTGTATTGTTTTATACTTTTTCGGACTTAAGGGATTAGATGACGAAAAAGGAATTTTGGAGTTACCTTTACGTACCTTTTCAGACTCTCTAAAAATGAAAAGGACCGAGTTATCTTTGTCGTTAAACTCGTTAAAAAGATTAATAGCGACAAACTTGTCTTTAGACGAGAACAAGTTTCACTATCGCTAGGCTCGTTAAAACATAGCGATGGGTTTGCCCGAAGGGAAAATTATAGAACAAGCATATGTTATCCTCCTCAAGCTTGACAAAAATAAAGAGGTACTGGTCAGCAATGACTGGGGAAAAATTGGGAAGAAAACTCAAAGAATCTTTGTTGGTAGCAAGTCGCTCTTGAAAATGACACTTCCACTCCGTGTCCGAGTCGGGTTGGGTTGTTTCATTCACCGGTCACATCGCCATGGTCACACCATACCATCCAAATTTGGGGTTAATGCTACCAATCCATCACATCAGTGTTGCCGACATGTTCAAGAGAAGTCATCCAGAGAAGTCACCTGTGTCCCACCCACTACCATACATTATACTTCATTCTTTCATGACTGCCACCCTGAACCGTATATCATCAGATTGTTTTCACCTCCATCAAAATCATTTGCTCCGTTCCGTGTCATTGATGTGGGATTCATTAAGGCCCTCCTTTGATGGATCACTTCTTGTCGACATCAGCTCATTATCCAAGAAGTTGATCTAGGAACACCCCATTCAGTACTTTGAAGCTTGCATGCCTTAATGGCAAGTTTCTCACTTCCAGCGACAGGTTTACATCAATGACCTTCGACCGAAAGATTTTGCGTGGTGTTCGACGCCAAGTCCTTTATTCACACCACGTGAATTGTACTGCAGTACCTTGAGGATCATTATCATTATCGGTGATTACTCTCGCGCTTGTTAACAATTTACATCATTGACTGGTAATCAAGCGATGTCTTTCCATGTTCGACTTCAAAACATTTCTCACATGGATCGACTTGTACTTCGAGTGAAGATCGGACGAGATTGAAGACCTCGGATCTAGTTTCATCCATCTGGGCTGCAATATATATTAAGGAAAATAAAGACATTAAATGTACAGCATTGCAGCACAGATAATCATCCTACCAAAAGGATGATGGCTCTATCAGAATCATCAGTCTACAATCAGATGATTGTCTGTCCTATGTACATGAAAATGAATTTATAAAGTTGAGCATGGGAATGCCCGCCTCAACTAGATCATGAAAACAGTATGAAGATAATGTATTGTATTGTATCTTATTACAGGTCTCCTCCCAGCATTGAAAGAACTTCGAATCCTCATAATAAAGCATTTCACCCGATTAACGGCCTCATACTTTAGGGGGTAACTGTTATAGACATCTTTGTGCCTTGCAGCTCCAAGCATGAAATGTCCATAAACCAAGGGCTCTTAAGTCCCTAAAAGTGTTATTATAACCCCTAAAGGAACAAGGTCAACAAATTACAGCTTCTCCCAGAAGTTCTCCACCAGAAACTGCTCATAATAAGTCAAAACAGGATCATTTCAGCTGCTCCACTGGCTAGCTGCGTTGCATAGCACCTAAACACACTAGATGGGTGCGTTGCAATGCACCTAAATGCACTATGAGGGTGCGTTGAGCGGGAAATGACAAATGGCAGTGCCATTTCGCGAGGTGGAAAGACAATGGAAGCTTCCAAAATCTTCTCCTATGACACTTGCCTCACTGAATTCGACAAAGGATGAGTAAGAGGCCTTTAGTCTCCAAGTGGAAGCAAGAACTGACAGAGAGAAGACACTAATCAAATCACAAGCTGACTCATCCTCCTTGCATACATCTATATATGTATCCCTCATCCCAGAGATCCAGAGGCTGGAATTTTGCACATTGTAAGGAATTGCTGTTGGTTTTGAGATAGAGATCAGAGTATTGGGTGATTTATGCTTTGTTGGAGGTGAAGAGGGGATTCTTTGCTGGGAGGTTGATGCTGGGTCAGGAATCATCGGTTGTAACTCCTCCTGGATCTTCTTGTATATCAATAAAAACTTTTTGAGTTTTTCCTCCATGTTTTTGTATCATTGATGCTTGTTACATTTGTATGGTTAGCTTAAATCTGATCCTAAGCTGTTTATGAATATAGATCCATGTCTTTGTATAGTTTTCTTCTTCTGTGATCTTACAGGTACTTGGTGAAGCTGGGTAAGTAAGGGAGCAGGTAGCTGGAAGCTGTCAAAGAAGAGAGGGATTGGATCAAAGGATTAGCGCAAGACAAAGGTCAGTTCTTTCTATCCCCCTCTATCTTTAATTCATAAAGGAAATACAAAAGTAGTTTTCTCTGTTTGTTTCTAAGGCAGCTGTCACACCTTAGTGGGATAGAGTAGTTCTAAATAGACACTTTTCCCGGTAACACTCATGTTTTCTCAAAGGCTTTGAATCACTCCAAGTTGTGGCTAAGACTACTCTGCAAACTCAAGCACTACAACAACACAATATACCATAGAATGGATCCAAAAAAAAACCATCTAATTCACAGGTACATTATACATTGCATCATTCTTAGTCAAACAACATATGTCTATGATATTAATAACCAATCAAATGATGGAAATCACACATAGTAATAACTTATTTGAGAACATCAAACATTCATACAAGACCATGTAAATAAATTTGTAACTCAGGAACATACCAACAACCATAGGAATATGCATGTCCCACACACCATGCAAATAATTATATAGCCGTCTCAACGCAAATACACATAAATAATTATTCCTTCATCAACAATGCCTAACATATTAGATGAAGCCTATTCAAGAACCATGCATCTTCAGGTAATTAGCTTTGTATCTCATGCAACCAACAACAAGCACAAAGGTCCATGAGCTCCACATCATCATGAGAACATAGTAGTAGGCATTCATCATGGGCATACATGGATATCGACAATTCTTTCAAGGTTGAAGCAAGTCCACTCACACGGCCTATAAGTTGGACTACTTAAGAGACAACCCAAAATAATGGCTATAATAGGTAGCTGTGCAATCTCATAACAACAAAAGATGAATAAAAGTGCATAAAATAATAAGAGAGTTCTTGGTTGCTTCTAGGCCACTAGGAATAGACACATAAAATCTCCTGTAATGAATTAATAAGGCTACAACTGCATAGCTCAGGCAACTTATTTTCACCATAAATATGCTAGGTATCTAGTTAACTATGGATATACAATGAATCAAACATTCTTAGATATTACATGAATACTCATTAGTCATCCATGATACAAATATATACAATAATAAACACTTATCTAATTAATTTTGAAATGGATGGAAACTAGAGGAGGGACTTCAACTCTCCACCCAACTGTAGGCTAGCTGCACAACAATATTTCTTGCAACTAACCACCCTGAGCCAGATTTAGGGTATGAGGAGTTAAGAGCTCAAGGGTATTCACACCATCAATCAGTTAAACAAAAAACCAAGAGGAGGAGTCCACTTCTCATGTGGTTTATCAACTACTCCCAAGCAGTAAATACCACAATGACTCACTCTATCTCTAAGGAAAATAATCACAGAACCCAACCAAGATTCAGGGATGGTTCTCTCATTCCAAGAACCTGATCTCACTCTAGAGGGTGCTTTCTTAGACATAAGGAAAACACTAAGTGAATCAATATTTCCATCAGTTCTCTTGGTCAGATTGACACTAGTATATAGATAGGGAATCACCATAATACAGGGAGCAATGTACCAATATCACAACAAGGTTTTCTGCAACATTCTCCTCCTAAACACCCCCACTACTGTGCATAATATTTTCTTTTCTCCACTTTTCTTTCTCAAGCAACAACCTAACTTCCTTTCATGTCATGGGGAAAAATAAACAATTGTTCCCCCTCTTATACTGGAATGTTTTCTTTTTCCCAATAGTCACCTTCCACCCCTTCCATGCTCCCACTTCTTCATGTCCCTCTCTTGCATGTTGACTTCCTCGACACATCCCATGAGATTAAGAATAGTATGGGAATTTTCTTCGCTGTAGTATTATCATACATAACTTTAATATCTATACCAACATACCATTTAATTTTCCAAGGAGATGGGTAGGTAAATAAATGAAGTGGCTTGGTTTGGGTTTAAACACTACACAACCAACTCCTCCTCCTCAAACTCTAAATACGTGTCCACTCCTACAACTCAGCCATATCTTACATTTTCCATATTATTACATGAATTACAATTTTACAAGAGGGGTATAAAAAATGTTGTTACATTGGAGTGTTCATTTTTTCACACTTTTTGTGTTGACAAACATCACATTCAACCATGAAAGTGAGAATATTCTTTTTCATGTCATCCTAGATAAATGAGCGTTTGATCCCATCATATGTTTTTATGAAATATTGAATAACCTTTTACAAAGCATGGAGTTTTGAAAGTACCATGGATTTAAGACTAGATCATGGGATAAAATAGGGATAACCTTTATAATGGATCTCCTCATTTTTCAAAGTGAAACCAGGAAATTCCAAAGAATCTTTTTGAAGCTAGTGAATTAGTTTGGAAATCTTGGAATCTTGGAACCATTTCTAGTGAATTTATATCAACCAATCAACTGTAATGAAGGAGAGGGAAAAAAGGGACTTGTCCTCTTCATATTTTCTAGAAATATAACCAACAAACACATTTTCTTTTCCCTTTTTATATATGATCTCATAATCACATTTAGCCAAAAAAGTGAGAATATCATTTTCCATGTCATCCCCACAAAATGAGTGTTTGATCCTTTTATATGTTTTATGAAATCCTAAATGGTATTTCATTGATGAAGGATGGATTTCCAAAATAACCATGGATTTAAGATTGGGTCGTGGGAGAAAATTTAGATAGCCTTTATAATAGATCTCCTTATTTTTCCAAGTGAACCCGCAAAATTCTTGAGAATCCTATTAAAGATAGTAAATTAGTTTAGAATTCTTGAAATCTTAGAACCATTCCTGGTGAACTACTACCGACCAATCAACTATAATTAAGGATAGGGAAAAAAAGGAATGTGACCTCTTCATATTTTTTGGAAAGAGCATCAACAACCACATTATCTTTTCCATTTTTATATATGATCTCACATTTATGTTGCTCTACTGATGAAATTTTCTACTTCAAAAAATATTTAGGGCTACAATGATCCATTTTAATCTAGAAATGTTTCCCAAGCAAGTATGGGTGCCAGATATTAACAAAAAGTAAAATACTCATAATTTTATTTTAATAAGTATATTTTTCCAAGTGTCAATTAAAAGGTTGTTTGCTAGTAAAATCCAAGGGGAGGCCTTCTTGCATGAGAAATACACCAATGGATTTGTTGGAGGATTCATATTCAAAGTCAATAGTCTTAGTGAAATTAGGTAGGGATACGACTAGAGTGGCGCACATAACATCTTTGAAAGCTTGAAAGGAAAAATCAAGGGGGTTAGTCCAATTGAAAGTTTTTTTCTTAACTAAAGATATGAGTAGGTTTGTAAATTTTCCATAGTTATGGACAAAATTTCTACGGTATTCGATTAGGACTTGGAATCCCCATAAGCTTTGAAGAGTCTTAGGTCATGACTAATTCTTCATAGCTTGTATTTTCTTAGGGTCCAGTTGTACATCATCCTTACTAATATATGACCTAAATATTCTACTTTTGAGGCCCCAAAAGCACATTTATACCTTTTAAGAAAAGGATGATGATGGGATAGTAATTGTGACATCTTATCCACATGGGTGAGATGGCCATGCCATGGGTTGTTTAAAATGAGGATTCCATTAAAGGAGACCAAGATAAAGTGGCATAAAAAGGGTTTAAATATTCGAATCTTAAGGATTGGAAAAATATAGTGGGTGTTACATAAGCCAAAAGGAATAGCTAAGAACTCATAATGACCTACATCAGTCCATAAGGTAGCCTTTGGAATATCAACCTCCTTTATACAATTTTTTTTATAACTATAGAGAAGATGAATTTTGGTGCAAAATTGGGCACCAAACAGTTCATCGAAAAGGTCATTAATTACAGGAATAGGAAATTTGTCCTTAATGGTAATTTTGTCAAGGGCATACAAATTAGGGCAAATGTGCCAAGTGGCATTTATTTTGAGGACCATGACCACAAGAGAGGAATAAGTGTAGCACTTGGGTGGATGATGTCGATAGCTAATAATTATTGATTTTTTTTTTCTCAATTTCATTTTTCTAAGCAAATAAGTGGCATGATAAGGATGAACATTAGGAGGAAATCTACCAAGAATGAGTGGAATGGAATGATCATTGGAACTACCAGAAGGTAGGAGGGCTTGGGGGTCTTCAAAAAATAGTGGTGGCGAGACAATATAAGTTGTAGGTAAAAATGAATTGGTTAGGAAGAAGTCTCAAAATATTGAATAACATTGAATTGGAAAATGATGCCAGAATGACCCTTTTTAGGGAGTTTTTCCATGTGAGATGAATTGATAATTTTTGATGAGCTAGTTATGATTTTATGGAAAGTATAATCATGCCCTCCTACTAGAAGATCATGTATAATTCCTTGGAATCCATAGTGATGGGGCCTAGTGTGCATAACCATTATGTGCTTAGCACAATGACACAAGCCCAAATTTCAATAGAAAACATATAATATTTGAGAGAAAAATCCCCAAATTGAAGGTGAATTTTTTCACAATGACCCCCTCATTTCATGGACCCACCATTAGCAAACGTAATTTGGAATTGTTCATTGCAGGTATAACAATGCATCTATTGGGATATTCTACAATGAATAAAATTATGCGTATTATGATTTTCGATGAGGATTATGACTTTTTGATGCTTGATGTAGTCAATTAATTTTAGTGTTTGATGGGCTAAAATACTAGTTAAGGCATGTAGAGATATTTGTGGTTCCACCTCATGTTGATAAATTGGAGTAATGCCATCCTCTTCTTGAGGCTATGAGTCTAGAGGAGAAGAGTCAACTTCACTGTCTGAGATGTCCTCAAAAATGGCCATGAAGAGCTTTTGTTCCTTGCATTTGTGCCTCAAAAAGTACTTTTCATCACATTTGTAACAAAGACCTTTAAGTTTTCATTCTACCATTTCATCCATAGTCAACTTGTGATTATTGAATGGAGGAAATGGACGAGTACGGTGGGGTGAGGATGAGGAATAAAGGACTTTTGAGTTGAGAATTGGACATTGATTGTGCTTCCTTAGCTTGGTGAGTAGCTTGAATCCAATTCTAAGGGAAGGCCATTAAAACATGAGCTCAAGTGTAATCCTTGAGAACAATAATAAAGAATTCATGGAAGAATGTGACTAAAATGACTTCAATGCAAAAATCCAATTGCTCAAAAGAAGTGATGTAGTCTTCAATTGTACTTGATTGTTTAAGCTTGGTCAAATGGAAAAAATTATAAGTATTGATGTCAAATAATTCATAAATATTAACAAAAAATTGATTCCAAGAAATATATCCATGATGGGAGTTCTTATGCCATTACCACAATTTTTAGTGCTCAAGAACTAAATAGAGGACACCCATATTACAAAGTTTCAGGAAGTCACCTATGATTCCATGTAGTAAGAAATATAGTTCCATTTGAGTAACCCAACTAGTGGGATCAGAGCAATGAAATTTATTAATAACTGCACTAAGAAGACATAGATTGCAAGAAAATGAATTAAAATGGGATGATTCAACACCATCATGTTGTAGCATTTTCCTGGTGAATTAGGGACCTTGTTTTGATCAAGTAGGCCAATCTTAAAATTAAGGGTAGATAGTGTGGAAGTAGTGTCATGGATATTTTTCTATTCTGTTATAGCTACTCTCCAAAATTTTTCCCATGTCTTGATTTTGGAGCCTACATTCTACTTGTAAGGACCTATTTTCCAATATCGTCAAGTATTCCCTATGATTGTGAAGACTCATCTTTGCATGTAATGACTTGATTATGTCGTATTGATCATGAATTAGTTTTATCAACGATAACTAAACAGTTTCTAACACAATCCATCTCCTGCCCTGATCTTGCACCTAATGTTGGTCTTCCCTTTACGAACTACACAATCCATTGTCACTAGAAACTGCATTATGCCTTAAGGATCAAAATCACACAATTATTGAAGGTAGGAAATCACTAAGCATAGAAATTGCACTAAGCCCTCTCTCACAGTCAATATTTCCCAATTCACTAAGGCAATGAACTGCGTAATCTCTTGTTGTTGGGAATTGCATAGTCCCTTCTACCAATGCGAATTTGTAGTTTCCTAAAATAAGCTAAGTGCTCATACCTAGATAATAGGGAGTGCATGATTAATGTTTGACAAGTGACACAAAGTTGATTTGTTTCGATCTTAGGACAAGTGTCACTTTTTCCTTGATTTTAGGCATGCATGTCATAAACCTAGACTAACCCATAGGGGGCTAGATCTATATAATAGACACTCTTAGAGCTCATTTTCACATTCGAAATTGGAGCTTTAGCCTTCCCAACGAGATCAAGGAGCTTTCAACTTAGTTTGCAGTGCTTTTCTGGGTAAGTTTTGCATGTGTCGCTTTATGTCGCTTTTGCTTTTATAAGTGTTATTTTTCATAGTAGCTATCATTTCTATCATTTTTATCTTGTACAAGTGTTGTTTTATCCCTTCATTCACTGTTTACAAGCATTCATCAACTTCTTGATCTTTGCCTACCAGTAATTGCTGCTGCTGGGTCATTTTGTGCATGTATGTTTTTTGCTTTTGCATGGTGATTTATGGCACATGTAATTCACTAATATAACTTACCTTGAGGCTGATATACACTTCTTCTTTCCCTAACACTCAAATCTTGAGTTTTTCTCCCTCCTTCTCGGGTAGATCTGCACAATCTTGAGCAACTGTTGTCCCTTCCAACTGCACATTTCACAAGCTCAAGACGAAAGATTCACCCTTGTCCTTTGAGACTGCACAGTGTGCAGTCACTAGCTTGCCCAACTACACATTGCGTAGTGCTAGGACTCAAGCCTTAGATTTGGCCACTGAGATTTCATAATGCAGCATATCCTCCCTCAGTCTTCCCAGCTGAGACTGCACATTACACAGTCTCAAGCCTCAAGCCTCAAGCCTCAAGCTCCTCCCTTTCCTGTTGAGATTGCATAGTGCACAATTCATGAGCTCAGTCTACCTCCCTAAGCCCAAAAACTGTGCCATCCTCCTCTATAGTGAGTGTGTTATTGCTTTGATCTTGATGAATGAACTGTTCTTCTTGATCTAATTTGTTCTTTCCATGAGTGCATCTTATGATACAGGTATTGAAGGTTTTGAGTTCATCTCTCTTTCATTAGGTGCTGTCATCATGACTCCAAAGAGATCATCCTCAAATAACACTATAGATAACAACAACGGTGAAGTAGTTGAGAGTACTCCAGACACCATGCCTATTTTATCTGACACTCAACTCTTCATTGAAATTGATTCAAATATCACATGGCATATAGTTAAGGATGCATTCACAACTACTAGTTACAAATAATATCTGGAGGACATATCGGTATACATAAATGTTAAGAAGTTAGGCTTTCATAAAGCTGCATGCAGGTACCTAGTATTCCCTTCTGCATATATCATCAAGTGGATCCTACCACACATAGATAAAAAGAGCATGACCCTCAACAATTTTAGTGGACAATGACCTGCCTCATATTTGGCCCATGATATTAATCTCATATATCATTTTCCCAAGCTGAAAGCATACATGGATTCTCATTTTTATGTAGTCACCATTTATTTGAGCACCAAGGATGTCATAAAAATTTGGGTGAAAGAGCCATCCAAATTCCGCCAGATACCCAACAATATATACAAGACTAAATCCCTCAGGAAGGTCTTTTAGTACTTGATTGTTTTATGCTTCTGGATATATGGTCATAAGAGTACTGAAGCCTTCCCTAAAGGTTGGGTTTATTTATTGCATCAAAATGTTAATGAGGGGAAGGTGTTCAACTGGTCGGATTTGTTGGCTCAAAAAATTAAGATCCATGTGACTAATGCAAAGAAACCTCCTAAGGGAAAGAAAACTAAATTCTATATGTTTTCATACCTATTGGATGGTATATGTGCTCATAATTATTTCCTTGGCATGAGCTAGAATTGGACACCAAAATAGCATGTTGTTCATATCTACTACAAGTTTATTTCAAAGTGTAGTTATAGAGGAGTCATGAAGAAGATGGTTGATCACTTCCTCATAGTATTATACTAGATGAGATTCGAGCAAGAGGCACCTTGCATGTCCCATGAGGCTACAGATGTAGTAGCAAAAATTGCTGATTTATTTGCCTCACCTGATGGAACTTACCTCATGGTGTTTTGTTGTCAGAAGTCATCACATCTATTATCAAGGTTTGCCACTGATAAACTGGTCATGTAGGAGATTACGTACCATATTTCCATAATCTTATCAAAAATATTGCAAAGGAAAATAAAACACCTTGGCCCACTCTTCCTTTGTAGGTGGGATCCTACGAAATTAAGAATCTGAAGGTAATAAGTTGGAGAATTTCAAATTTGGTCTTATGGAGTACCACGTGTATGATCCCATAAGTGTTTACAAGAAACAATGTTCCAAGATATATTTCAACTGGCCAAGTGGGACCTACTCTAGACCCGAGGAGGAGAATATTAAGAATTGTTACAATGCCTTTAGGCCCTGCACATCAGTCAGCCAGGATAGTCCTTCACATGTGTATTGGGCCCTACTTTTGTACCCTTTTTCACACCCTATCCTACTATTTTTACTATCATTTATCCTACTTTAATCCTTTTTGACACCATAAAATTACTCCACACTGACCAAAACGTGTTACTTTATAGTGGATGTGGATTGTTTTGGTATATCTTTGTTTGGTTTAGGTGGATGTTAAATAAATTTATATTCTTGACTTAATTGATTGATCTACATATGGACTCTTAAATATAGGGAAGACACTTGAGTATATGGACAGGTCATCATCAGTCCAACACCAGTCCAACAAATACATCAAGTGACCATTTTTGGAGTAGCTATTATGTACACAGTTCAGTACTTAAATCGATACTCTATTTCAGGCTCGGTACAAGGCAACTAGTCAAATGTTGACATCCCATAGATAGTTCTTTTATTTCACAAGCATAGTGTTAGTTTCCTTGATCTAAAGTTAGTGTCACGAATGGAATAGCTCAGTTATGATCTGGTGAAGTGATCCCAGGGATTTAGCCTGGCTTAAATTAGCCCAGATCACAAATGTAATTGCTTTCTTTAGTCATGTTGTTGTAACCATTTGTAGGCCTGAGTTCTTTAAAAAGGCCCAGTGTTTGTATGAGAGGTTAGATACAAATACACACATGGACTGAATCGCTGACAAAGAGATTGTGACACGATATCATTTGAATCTGTTTTGAAACTCTCAGGCTTATGTTTTATTGAATGCTTTTACTATAATTGTATCAACTTCTATTCATATTTGAAAATTTATGTTTCCTTGATCTGTGAATTATTGAATTAGGTTAGACTTGTTCTAGGTTGTGGCAAGGGCCCACCACAAATCTTGACCAAGTCCTATAAAAAATTTCGTTAAGTAGGAGGTGTGTTTCAAATTCATTAGGCATAACTGTACTTAATATTCATTTTCTTTCGTTAATGATTTATAAAATTTATGTACTTAGAATTATATTTAAGATTCCTTTAATGCTTTCGTAGATCTGAGTTGAGATAGATAATGTAATGTTTATTGAGTTTTTTCCAATATTGGGGATCATTATTGTGAGTATACTCTGCATTTATTAACTTCTTTGATTACTCTCATGATCTTGTGAACACTGAAGAAGAAGGTTTCAGTTTAGAATAGATTTATGAGAAATGAATTCTTATATTTTATATTGAATCCATTATTATAAATGGAAGTGTTTTAATCCCATGTGGATCTATATACTATTGGAAAGAGACTCATGTAGCTTGTGCTCAGTTTGAATTCTCATAATTGATTAGGAAAATTGTGTTATACTTTGGTGTAAATCGTGCGTTAATGCTTGGAGAATTGCATGTCATTTACAGTGTGTTGGTTACTCGATTTATTGTGTGATAATTATTTGAGATGTAATGTATTGATCATTTCAATAGATAGATTGTCATCTATTTGATTTCATAACAAGCCTCAATTTATATTTATTTATGTTCACTTGTTTAGATAAATCGAAGTTGTGTGTTATTTAATTTCTCAGATTGATTTCAAGTTAGGAAGCCATAAGTTATGTATTTAGATGCTTAGTTCGCTTTGAATGTAATGGTACATAGGAAATAATCTAAGTTATTTTAAAAGACATTCTTGAGTTTACTTTCGATTTGTAGCACCATGGGGATTAGTTTTGCATAATGGCTTTCGAATGAAGTAGTTGTTAAATAGATTTAAGGACACAGCTTGTGATAGTTTCCAATCTTATTTCTGGAGGAGTTTTTGAGTTATATAGGCCACAATTGAGAATACAATAGAAGTTTCTTCACTTCAGCAATTCATGGTGTGATTGTTAGAAACAAAGTTTGAGTATCATGTACTTAATTTTGTACTAACTCTGCATAAGGTAAGTTTGGATTTGAACCAGAATGCATTGCAACTCAAAGTTTCCGAACTCCAATTGACAATTTAAATTTAGGGAATTCAATGACATATAAAATACCTAACATTTTTGGCGCCGTTTTTGGGGAGTTTCAAATGGTTCAGGTAATATTTATTTAAAGATTTATGTGTGGTAAGGATTCTGCAGGGAAATCAAAGGGAAAAGAATGTATGGCAAGATGCGAGTGAAGAGTCACACGTCCACTATAGTGGGGTTTCTGCAAAGTCTGGTTGTCTTTAGTAAATATTTCTAGTGTTTTATTTTCTTATGTGCAAAAGAAGAGGTAGGTCGAGAGATAGTAAGGGTAGATTTATTCAAAGTAAAAAATCACTTTCATAATTATTTGGTCCCACAAAAACACCCCCAACTAATCCTGCTAAACATTACACAGGTATCAGAGAGGAGGCATAACAACCTCAAAGTACACCATAGCAAGAACAAACTATCTTAGGAGCAGTTGTGGGCACACAATTAGTGGTAGTTTCACAGGTAGAGTCCACAATAGGAGGACCTCGAAGGGATTTGGGACCGGGCTACATTAGGCCCAATCTAGTTGAATCTTCTTATAGCTAGAATACTATACCAAATCTTACTTCTGAACCTGCAATAAAGATGGCCAACAAAGAAGGAGGTGAGGAAACCAGGAATAATGGCAGAAAGAATGGTGAGAATAACACTGGGGACAATGATAGAATTCATACTCTACTCGGTGGGAATAATGATCGAAGAGATGGACCAAGAGGGGAACTTAAGGACAATGATGAAGATGCAGAAACTACCTTTGAATTTCCTATTCTGGACATCACTAGAAACATTGCTATGAAGAACATACCCTTGGCTTCTCTTCCACTTTCCACGATACGTCCTCAGAGGAGCTTGAATCTTTTCTGTTTGAATTTGAAATTCTTTACAAAAGTTATAACTAATATGATGATGCACATAAACTAAGTTATTCCCTGCTACCTTGAAAGATTCAGCCCTGAGATGGTTCCCAAGCTTGGGAGAACATACTATTTACTCATGGGATGATATGAAGTCTGTGTTTCTCAAGAAATGTCAGGATTAATGTAAAATAAGAGATGTTAATGATATTTTTAGGATGTAACAAATGGAAGATGAGAGTTTGGAGGAATACCTTCAAAGGTTCCTTTATAACTATCACAGATCTTGAGTGTGTAATATGGATGAGAGAATCTTTAGGAATGTCTTTTTAAAAGGGTTAAGGGAAGAATGCATTGAAACACTAAATCTCTTAAGTTCCGATGATATCTATAAGAATCCCTTTTCCGAAATAGCCGAACTATGCAAAACTTATTCTAGAAGTCAAGCTAAGGTAGGAAAAAGGATCTAGGACAACTCAAGGGATTATGTGTCTAGGAATTCTAAACCAGTACAAGGTGGTGTCACTCGAGTTGAGTTGGGGAACCTCTTGGAAAATTTGAAAACATACATCCTAAACACCATTAGTGATCAATTGGATACTTTGAAAATTAAAAGAAAACAAGAGGAAGAGAAGGATCCTTTGGCATTTTCTGTCCCAAATGTAGACGAAATATTGCTGAGAGAGAATACCCCATTAATGTGGTAGAATTTTGTAGGATCTATACACATGATCACCCCACTGAACAATGCTCCTCCCTTCCTACATTACAAGATATTTACAAGGGGGAGGGGGAGACTAGTAAGTTTCCTTAATCAACTAGGAAACCATCGTGGAGGGGGCCAAACAATAATACTTATCAAGACCCTAACATGCAAGGTTTTCCTTAAAATCAACCATGGAATCCACAGCCATATTATCCCTCATGTCCTACACAACCACCTCAAAATTCACCTTGGAAATAAGGATGCAAAGGAAATCCTTATGGGAGCACCTTTCAACCTCAAAACTAAGCACCCCCATACCCTTAGTATCATTGTCCACGCTACATGTCCTATGCATCGAATATGCCCTAATTTCAGAAAAGGTATAACCCCCCTTACCTTCAACAACCTTCATTTCCACTACCACCTCAATTACAAAAACCCTTTCCCCTACCTCAAAACACTAATTCATCTTCATAGTAGATGCAACAATATTTTAACCCTCCTCGACCAACACAACTGCCTACACGACCGATTGGTAATCTCAATAATAGGCCTCCTCAACTTTTATAAAACATTGAGTTGCAACATTTTCCCACTTATGTTATCACCGCCTTTCCATTAAATTAAATTAAACTAGGGTGTCGGAAAACTGTTAACAAAAATAAATCAGCAGTAGTTATCTGTGAGGAGGATCCTCATGTAGAATTTGAGGATAAAACCATTGAACAAACAGAAAATGAAAAACATAATGAAATAAAAGAACTGCAAGAGCTCTTAGAACCCATGGAGCCTCTTTTTCCAGAAATATTTCTTGTAAATAAAACCGAAATTCCCACATAGTCTGACTTGGATTATGAGTTGAGGAATTTCTGCATAAAAATCCCTTTGTTACAAGCCATTAGAGGCATTCCTATTTATACCAATATTATTAGGGGTCTTTACATTAAAAATCATGGATTGAAAAGCAATAATAATCATAATATTAAAGTAATAAGCCAAATGGCATAAATGATATTTGGATTACCACCAAAATACGATGACCCATGGAACCCCGTAGTAACCATAGAAATCAATGAAAATTTTCTGCCTAATACTCTAGTAGATTTGGGGGCAGCAATCAATGTAATGACTATTGATACTATGACATTATTGTAATTAAAAGAAAGAAGACATACACCCATTTTGTTGGAGCTAGAAAATAAGTCCATCGCTAAACTTGTGGGTGTCCTAGAAGACATGGTGGTAGCAATAGCTTCCTAGGAATATTCGAATGATTTTATAGTAATTTCTCCAAAAACTATTAAACCTAGACATCAAATAGTTCTAGGGAGGCCTATGATGGCCACGACTGATGTTGTTATTGGGTGCAAAAATGGGGAAATAACTATTTCTAATGGGCAACAAATGCAAATATTGACTATTTTTCCACCTGTCCAATTAGCTGTTGAAGTACCTCTTTGGTTGGAAAATCCCTATGGGGAAGAAAATTGTATGCTTCCATTTCTAACTTTAGAACAATCAAGAGGGCTTCAAGAACATTCAGAAGAACATGTTTTGCAAAAATTCTTATTTGATATCCATTGTATAGATTATCGAGTTTCTTTTAGTGGATACCATCATGTTTTCAACAGTGAATTTCAGGAAACTTGTCACCCTGTTGTGCTTGCTCCATTTACTATTAAAACCTTGGAAGAAAAAAAAAAGTAATTCCCAACCTGTTGAAATCAGTGTTGGAAAAACATTGTATATTGGTACAAATTTAAGTACAGAACAAAGAAAACATGTAATAAAAATGATTCAAAAATAGTCTAGAGCATTTTCTTGGGATAATTTAGATATGAAAGGGATCCATCCTGAGACTTGTATGCACCAAATTTACACAAATGAAGAAATCAGGCATGTAAGGTAGCCACAATTATGAATGAATCTGACCCTCAAAGAAATCATCAAAGATGAATTGCAAAAAAATTTAAGTGAAAATTTCATATACTCCATCTCTGATAGTAAATGGATATCTCCCTTGGTTGTGATTCCCAAGAAAAATGGGAAATGATGAATTTGCATTGAATACAAAGAGTTGAACAAAACCACCTTGAGGGATTACTTTACTCTGCCTTTTATTCATTAGGTGCTTGATACTCTATTAGGGAAGAAGTATTTCTCCTTCTTGGATGGGTATAACGGCTACAATCAGATCTAAATAGCCTTGGAAGACCAAGATAAGACTACTTTTACTTGTCCATGGGGCACCTATGCTTATAGAGTTCTTCCATTTGGCCTATGCAACACTCCAGCTACGTTTTAGAGAGTTGTCCTAACTATCTTTGCTGATATTATACATGAATGTGTGGAATTCTATATGGACGACCTTCACAATGTATGGTGATGACTTTCAGCTGGCTTTGGAGAACTTGGAAAAAGTGTTGATTCATTTTCAAAAAGCTCATTTGGCCCTCACTAATATCAAATGTAAAATGATGCAAACCAGGGGAATTGTTTTGGGTCACTATGTGTCACGAACAGGGATAAAAGTTGACCCTACAAAAATTGAGGTAATATCACATATTTTAGTCCCAACGTCGCAAAAGGAGGTAAGAATATTTTTGGGACATGTAGGGTATTATAGGAGATTTATCAAAAATTTCGCAAGATTGCAACACCCATGTTTAAACTGATCACTAAAGATTCTTATTTTCTATGGGATACTGATTGTCAAAATGATTTTTAGGTATTGAAGCACAAATTGTCAATTGCTTAGGTGTTGGAAGGACCTAACTGGTCTCTCCCTTTCCACATGTGTACTGATGCATCAGATACAACCCTTGGAGTTGTACTAGGACAAAGGCATAATCACATTCCTTATGCTATTTATTTCATTAACAAAAATATCTCACCTTCATAATTAAATTACACTGTTGCCAATAAATAATTGCTAGCAGTAGTACATTATATCAACAAATTTAGGCACTATATTACAGGTTACGAAACTTTCTTCCATACTGATCAATATGCTATTAAATTCCTTATAAATAATCTAATTACTAATGGAATAATTACTAGGTGATTACTCTTACTTCAAGAATTTAATATCATTGTGATTGATAGTCCTGGGCAGGATAATTCAGCTACAAATTTCTTGTCCCAAATGAATATTGCATGACACATAGCTCCAACACTAGTTCTGGATGAATTTCCCGATGATAATTTGTTTTCCATTTCAACACATACTCCTTGGTTTTCTGATGTGGCCAACTATTTGGTATCAGGAAGGTTGCCACATAATCTATCCACTAGGGAAAAACACAACATTGTGCAATTGAGTGCCAACTATTCTTGGATAGAAGGAGACATGTACTGCACCAGACCTGATTTAATCATGAGAAGGTGTGTACGGGAAGATGAAATGTATGATGTCTTGAGAGATTTCCATAGTGAACCCTGTGGTGGGCACTTTGCAGACAAAAGAACAACTTATAAGATCCTACATGCAGGTTATTACTGGCCCACTCTCTTTAAAGATGCCAAAAGGTTTGTTTCTAGTTGTGATGCTTGCCAAAGAATGGGGAGGCTCGTTCCAAGTGATGAGATGCCACTTAAAACTTAGATATCAATAGAACCTTTTGAAAAGTGGGAATTGGATTTTGTAGGGCCCATTTTTGCCATGTCCAAGAAGAAGATGTACATATTATTTTGTACTGATTATGGACGAAATGGGTGGAAACTAAGGACTAATATTCTGCCACTGAGAAGTCTATGGTAGATTTCATCTTTGAAGACATATTCACTCAGTTTGAGGTTCCTAAAGAAATTATCATCGACCAGGGGACACAATTCACTTCCAAACTAGTAAAGGCTGTCACTGAACAACACCAGATAAAGCATTGAAAATCTACCTCATACCAATCTCAGGCAAATGGACAGGTTGAATCTACTAACAAAGTCTTGGAGTCCATTGTCACTAAAATAGTTCAGCTACACCATGGGGACTCGGCTGATAGGTTTCCAGAAACATTATGGGCTTATTGGATAACATGGACAAACATGAAAATATATACTCTCTATGAGTTAGTATATGGGAAGCAGGTGTTGCTCCCCATTGAATTTCAGGTAAAAACATTTTAGACTGCTACTCAACTGGGAATGGATCTAAATGAAGCTCAGAAACAAAGAATACTTCAGCTAAATGAACTTGACGAAATCATACAAGATGCCTTCCAAAGAAATATGTTGATACATGATCAGATAGCTCAGTGGTATGATAAGTATATCAAGAAAAAGGTATTCTAACCAGGGGTTTGGGCACTACTTTATGATAGTAAGTTTAAACATTTTAAAGGGAAATTTTCAAACAGATGGCTAGGGTCTTACGAAGTGGAGGAAGCCTTTGATAATGACTCAGTGAGGATTAAAACCATTAATGATGATAATACTTCATTTGTGGTAAATTGCCATAGGCTGAAAATCTACCACCACCCACTTTCCAATAACAATTTTTGCGAAATGTGATGCAGGATCCAGAAATGGAGTTGGTTCAAAAGGGGGATCCAACTCCTGTTGTTTCTTCAAATTGATTTATTTTTATTATATATATGTGTGTGTGAACATAGTATAAATAATAGTGGGTTGACCTTTTGTTTCCCTGCGCATCTCACATAGAATAAATAGGAAATCTGTCAAGGATAAGTTTGTTCCTTTATCTAGATTTGACAAGTTATTTACCAAAAAGGATGTTTTGGAGTTTACTGTGAATGTTTCAAACTCCCTAAAATTGAATTTTCTGACCATTGACTGACCCAGGTTCATTAATATTAATGGGACAACAGTAGTTAGGGATTTGCCAAATATAGAATTATTCTTTTCCGGGCTTGGCATAATAGGTATAGAAAAGAAAATCCTTGGAGTCTACTTGGGGCTTTTCAGACTCTTTAAAAGTGAATACCTCCAAGCATTAGCTAACTCAGGTTCATTAAATTTATGAGAAAGCGGTAGATAGGGCTCTTCTGAGTACAAAAATATTCTTTCTCGAGCTTAGTAGAATAAGTACGGGAAAGAAATCCCCTTGGATTCCTCTTTTGTGCATTTCAAACTCCCAAAAATTGAAATGCCCCAGGAGGTGATCATTCCAGGCCTGGCCAAAATCCATGGATCGATGGCACCAAGATTTTTCCACAGCAAGCAGAAGTGAGATTCAGTCACAATTGGTAAAATTGGCTTACATGAAGTTTCAAGGAAGATTTCTATTTTTTTTTTTCTAGTGCAGTCACAAATTTTCACTATTTCCATGTCTTGATGAGCAAGTTCAAAGGTTTTGTATTTAATTCAGTACTAATCATAGACTGATTTAGTTACTGAATAATTCTTGTAAATATGAATATCAAGTCTAGAGAATAGAGGTAGCATCAACTTCAACCCAACAACAATGGAATCAATGGAGGTAACAAATTGCAAGTTTTTAGACAATTTATAATTAAAAAGTAGTCTTTTGTAATGGATTTGACAAATGGAGAGGACACTCAACTAAGGATCAAGTTGTCCCCATCATTATTATTTTAGAGCTCTTGGATATCATTATGCAATCAAATAAAGGTATGAATGAATTTTCATTTAATTAGACTAATTCAGAGAATATGAATAATGGAACTTAATAGTAATCTACCTCCTTTTGTTGCAATGATTTACATGTATTTTCCATATCCAACTAATACTAGTCCACCCTATCTAATTATTTATCCCATTCATTCTCATTCATGTGATACATGTGTCGAGTACCTACTCATCTTTACAAGCAACCAATCCATGACATTATTAAAAAATACATCACTGCCATTTCAAATAAACTTAAGTCTATGTGAAACTATGAAAAGGGTTGTTTGCCTCATTTGCTAAGTTCAGTAATTAATCGACCTGTGAATCACTGCATTTTCCTTCTAACCTTCAACATTGTTCCACCTTCAGCATGGGGGCGATCGCCATGAACCCACATTTTCCCAATTTCACAATAGCCCAAAATATGTAGTGTGTAAGGGGCAATTTGAGGAGAAGGGATGGATGTGTTTTCTTCAAAAATTTCATGGTTATAATGACAGGGTAGCTATGGCATTTGTGCAGAGATTTGATGGAAAAATTACAGAGGTTGGTAGCTTGAAAATTAAGGTTACTAAAAGCTCGATAAGCAGAGCAACCAAATTTCCATTAACTGGTGAAAGATATTTTAAAGGAGGGCCGCTCGAATGGGATGACTGTGCTAAGTTTCTTAAGCCTGCATACAAGTCTATCAACTGGTTGAAGGGAGTCTTGCGAAGCTACAAAGAGGAGGAATGGTGCCCACTCATCACTGCATTGCAGAGGTTTTTCACCTGCGTGGGAAGGTATGTCATTGTTTTCCTTTACCACATTAGGCTTCTCCTACACTTTTTAGACGACTGTGAAGTCAATTTTCCATTTTTCATCAATAGAAGTTTGTATAAGGCTGCTCAGGGTGTTCATTCCACTACCAAAGCTGCTAAAACTAACTTATGTCACCACAATCCTATCAAGATGATAGTTTCTCATGAGCTGAGTCGGTGTAAAAAGTCTTGGGGGGATTTTTTGATTGAATTTTTTCCCGGTGAAGAAAACCAAATCAAGGGTCGACAAAGGCTTATTAGCCCCCGATCAAAGAAATTGGGACAAAAAACCTGCAAAAATCCTGGTGAAAATTCCATGTAAAAATATATATAGGGCCATGGTTGATGGGACGCGTATTCCAAATTGAATGGTGGGGGAAACAACCTAGTGGGTGTTGATTTAGTTTATTATGGCTAAGGGAATTGGAAAAGGAAATCACTAAGGTTTTGGAAAGGCATGAGGCATTAATTTGCATTTATTTATGAAAATAATGGAAATTAGGAGAAAAAAGAGGTGAAATGTCACATGTTGCATGTGAGGAGGAAATTGAAGGAAAATAATGGAAAATGAAGAAAATAGAGGCCTCATTCATAAAAAGGCTTCTGAGGATTGGTTGGTAAGATTTTGACAAGTTTTGGTAGATCTCTCTTCTATTCCCTCTCTCTTATACTCTTGGATACTTAGAGTTTTCTTGGAGCACTCTTGGAGGGTGTGCCGTACTTGGATTTTTGGAGCAAGAAGGAAAAGGTGAACAACTACAACAATTTTGCTTCTAGGTACCGAGTTTCATGTATGTTTTCCTCACTAGTTTTGGCATGCATGGCACATGCATGTGGTTTCTTGGTAATGATCTGTTACTGGCATGGAGGATTTCCTAGATTGAAAACAGATTTTCCTAGCCTTTCCATTTCTTGGATAGCCATGGAGATTTTGGGTTTATTTCCTTGTTTTCTTCTGGTTGGTTCTCATGTTTCCTTAGCTTGGGTTGAGTTATTAGTTCCTGGAAGCCTTGGTTGGACAACCTCTTTGGAAGCCCTGTAACAACTTGGGTTGATATAATTGTCCCATAACTTTGGTTGGACAAACACGCTGGAAGCCCTATAACAACTTGGGTTGAGTTATTAGTCTCGGAAGCCTTGGTTGGACAAACAATCTGGAAGTGCTTGGTGGGTTGAGTTACTAGTCTTGGAAGCCTTGGTTGGACAAACACTTTGGAAGCCCAACAACAGTTGTGGGTTGAATTATTAGTCCTGGAGCCTTGGTTGGACAAATGGCAGCAACCATGGGTTGAGTTACTAGTCCTGGAAGCCAGGTTGGAACAAACACTTTGGAGCCCTGGAGGGTTGGGATAGAGACCAATCTGATGATGGTTTTGTGATGTCTGGCCATGAGGTGGAATCACTGTTTGATGGGTTGAGGTGGATGGACTCTAGAAGCCTTGGCTGGTTTTGATTGATGTGTTCTATGAGATCCCACATTCATGCTTGGAATATGGCATGGGGTGAATGGTTGAAGAGAGATTTGGCTCAACCATTCTATAGTCAAGTGGAATGTGGAAGTCCCATCATGGGTTTTGATTTTACATCATTAATGAAAGGTTATTTCTCCTTGGATCCCTATGAGAATTATGATGGATTATATGTGGTTTATATGGCTATGGTTTCATTGGTGTTTATGTCCCTATTATGCTGGTTATGTATGTATTTTATGAAAAAATATATGTATGACTCTCATCATGTTCTCACTTTTTATTGAATGATCAATGTATCTATGACCTAATGGATGAAATGACAACTAATGTGATAACGATGTACAAAACCTGTGATAGGTTAACCCGATAATGCAATATAAATCAAAGAAGAATATTATAACCTACTTCTATTATCAATTTACGGAAGCTTAAAGATCGAGCTGAACAATATAACCAGAAGAAGAAGAATCAACGGAACAATACACATGAAAATACTTTGGGGAAAGTCTCAGATAAAAACCCCACACTATTGTATTATCATACATGGTGGAAATACATAGGAATTATACAAAGCCTTAGCTCTCACAGCTAGCCAGCTCTCAGCACAACCCTCACAAATGCTCATAGGAAATCTTGGCTTCTCTCCAGCCTTCTTCTCTGCCCTCCAAGCTCCTATTTCCTTGCACTGTTCCTTGTGGATGATTAGCCTATTACCAAGTGGAAAACAAGGCCTTCAAAATTGCACAATCCTCAAGGATAAATCCTTGACTCCATGCATGAGTTTTCTCCATGAGAAAACACATTGAACCAATAGTACACTATCCTTGAACATTAACCTCAACTGGGTCTTTCTCAGAATAGACATGCATGAGTTTCTGATGAGGGAATCTTCAGTTAACTGGAGTAGCACTAGTTGAGTGCATTAATGCATCAACTAACTGTTAAGTCACTATTAGTTCCTCAAATAGTTTGGAACTAATTTAACTGAACTTAACTTAGTAAAACAAGTTAACTAATTCCAACTCAAATATAACTCAATCTTATCTCCTTAATTTAAGGGATAACTCTTGCATGACTTCAAAAAGACTTCTAACTTGAATTTCTCCAACTAATTAAATTTAAAATAAATTAATTAATTATTTCCAAGTAGTTGTTAAGGATAAATTCGATTTTAATTCACAATTTCATTCAAGGATAGATTAAATTGGAATATTCTTGTTGCCATATTTCAACACTCCCTCTCAACAAGAAAGGGATTATCTGCCACCCCGATCCTATCTCTATGGAACTCGAATTTACACTTTGAAAATGCCTTTGTCAAAATGTTAGGATCTTTCTCCTGTGTCGAAATATACTGCAACAACATGATCCTCCTCGACCTGTGAAAAGCCACATGCAACAAATCTTGCCTTATGCTTCTCCACACTACCATCAGTAGCTTGATTTACCTTGTAAAGCCAATGGGAACTCACAACTGACTTGTTCTCCGGTCTTGGAACCACGTCCCAAACACTATTACAAACTATGGAGTCATACTCCTCCACCATAGCATCAACCCAAATCGGCTGCTGCACTGCTTCCTCAAAGGAAGATGGCTTGGTATCAACACATTCCCTAGCAAGGGCCATGTATCCAGTGTACCTCTTAGGTGACCTCCTCTGTCTGCGTTGAGAAGATGGTGCTCCCACATTCTCTCTCGCATCCTCCAACAATTTGTTAGCTTCTCTTGTTCACTTACGTCCATTTCTGGAAGACTCTGCTTGAGTGGATGTCCCCACTACTGGAACCTCTGCATGCGGCTACTCCACATTAGTCTGAGGCTCCTCCTCCTTAGGAACCAATAGTTCCTCCACAGCCTGTAGTTGGAGCTCCCTCTCAAGGGAAACTCGCATGGCCTTCTGCTCATCAAACTTGAGATCTTTGCGAACCACTGTCCTCCGACTGGCAGGCAAGTACACTCGATAGTTGTGAGGTGTATCAATGTACCCCACAAATATCCCCAACTATACTGTTGGCTCAAGCTTCTTTTGTGCATCCTTCGCCACATGGCAATTTACTGATGAGCCAAAGATCTTGAAGTGACCTACATCTGGTCTCTTATCAGAGAAAGCTTCCTCTGGTGTCTTCATCCCAAGTATGCGATGCGGGCTTCTATTATGCAAATAGACTGTTGTGTTGCATGCCTCAGCCCACAAGTGAAGTGGTAGGCCTTGGTCATGTAGCATTGCCCATGCTGCCCCTACAATAGTTCTGTTATTCCTCTCGACCACCCCATTCTGCTGTGGGTTATGAGGTTCCGTCAACTCTCGTTTAATTCATTTCATTGCACAAAAGTCCTTAAACTCTTGAGAGACATATTCTCTACTGTTGTTGCTTCTCAAGGCCTTGATCTTCTTCCCTGACTCTTTCTCGACCAAAGCTTTGAATTCACAAAACTTTGTGAAAGTTTGGTCCTTCTTCTGCATGAAATAAATCCAACATTTACGAGAATAGTCATCAATGAAAATCACATAATACCTTTGCTTCGCTGTGGATGCCATCGAGAATGGTCCACACAAATCAGTATGAAATCGCTCTAAGATAGCCTCTGCTCGACTGTATCGATCATGAAAGGAAGACTTGGTGTACTTTCCCAAGGTACAACCTTTGCATGTGTCAATTTTCTCAAGTTTACCTTTGGGAAGTCCTGTAGATATCTACTGCATTATCTTCAAAGCCCCATGATGCAAATGGCCCAATCGCCTATGCCACAACTCGCCAATGTCATGGCTTTGCACCAATTCTTATTTTGTACTCAATGCTACACAATCATCTATCTCTAGTTTATAGAGATTCTTCACCCGAATCCCTATCCTCTTGGTCTGAACCATGGCTATGTGTCTTAGGAACACCTTTCCTTTACTGAAGACAACATCATAGCCTTTGTCCTCCAACATCGCGACTGATACCAAGTTCTTCTTCAGTCCAGGCACATACATCACGTCTGTCAAGGTGAGAGGAGCTCTATGCTCCCTCTGAAAAGCAACCGTGCCCAGTCCTGAAACACTTATACCTTCCGTTGTCACCCATCTCTATGTGCATCTTGAGGTCTTTCTCCTCCAAGGCACTGAATAAATTTTTATCACCGGTCATGTGGAATGAGGCTCCACTGTCAAGATACCAGACACAACCCATCATCGATGACACCATGCATGCGATGAGGGTAAAGTCCATTTCAAACTGAGAGGCTAATGCCTCACCTTCCGATCCTTCCGAGGATCCCTTCTTGGACTTCTTTGATGGGAAATTAGTTGCATAATGTCCTTTATTGTGACAATTAAAGCATCTTACTTTAGCCATGTCACCCTTCTTCCCTCCATGAGAAGAATTCAATTTGAAATGGGAAGCATTCCCATTCCCTTTCCTTGCCTTACTTGCTAAGGCCAGATTTTCTTCATCATCATTATTGGATGAAGAACCATCTTGTGTGCTCCTCCTGATCTCCTCCTACATAAGATCCTACCACAGTCATTCCCAATCCGATAGTTTCTCCCTTCCATTCACAGAGCCCTGATAACTATTCCAACTCTTTGGAAGGCTAAGGAGAGCGAGGCTCACCATATAATCATCGACAATAGTTATTCCCACACCGCCAAGCTCATCTCTGTAGGTGGTGATCTTGTTTAGGTATGTGGAAATAGTATCGCCCTTCTCCATCTTGATTCTTCGAAGCTTATCCTTGAGCGCCAATTTCCTCTGGTCGCTACTATTTTGGTACAGGTCCTTCATTGTCTTCCACATTGAAAATGGAGTATCCTTCCCATGGAGACTCAAGACAATATGGTCTCGAACTCCCTCAAGGATAATCCGTCTTGCCTTCGCCACACACTTCTTCCACTCAACCAACTCTTGTGCATTAGTTGATGCCGGCTTTGGGATTTCTTGATCAATGAATTCCTTCAAGCCATTGTCTTCTAATACAACCTCTATTCTATCTTTCCATGCTATGTAATTCAAGCTACCTTCCAAGGCATACTCGATTCTCAAGCCATAGAACGCTATTGGTCAACCATGAAGTATGATATGAATTCAATATGCACCAGCAACCTCGAACTTCAAACTTCGAATTCTCTTCTCAGTATACTGTTCACAGCTCTGATACCATGTAGAAAATCTGTGATAGGTTAACCCAATAATGCAATATAAATCAAAGCAGAATACTATAACCTACTTCTACTATCAATTTGTGGAAGCTTAAAGATCGAGCTGAACAATATAACCAGAAGAAGAATCAATGGCACAATACACATGAAAATATTTTGGGGAAAGTCTCAGATAAAAACCCCACACTATTGTATTACCATACCTGGTGGAAATACATAGGAATTATATAAAGGCTTAGCTCTCACAACTAGCCAGCTCTCAGTACAATCCTCATAGATGCTCACAGGCAATCTTGGCTTCTCTCCAGCCTTCCTCTCTGCCATCCAAGCTCCTATTTCCTTGCGCTGTTCCTTGTGGATGATTAGCCTATTACCAAGTGGAAAACCAAGCCTTCAAAACTGCACAATCCTCAAGGATAAGTCCTTGACTGCATGCATGAGTTTTCTCCATGAGAAAACACATGCAACTAATAGTACATTGTCCTTAAACATTAATATCAACTGGGTCTTTCTTAGAATAGACATGCATGAGTTTCTGATGAGGGAATCTTTAGTTAATTGGAGTAGCACTAGTTGAGTGCATTAATGCATCAACTGACTGTTAACTCACTATTAGTTCCTCAAATAGTTTGGAACTAATTTAACTGGACTTAACTCAGTAAACTGAGTTAACTAATTACAACTCAACATAACTCAATCTTATCTCCTTAATTTAAGGGATAACTCTTGCATGACTTCAGAAAGACTTCTAACTTGAATTTCTCCAACTAATTAATTTAAAATAAATTAATTAATTATTTCCAAGTAGCTGTTAAGACTAAATTCGATTTTAATTCACAATTTAACTCAAGGACAAATTAAATTGGAATATTCTTGTTGCCATATTTCAACAAAGGAGACAATGCTTCATAGCGAATCTTAGATAAGTATGAGACCCCTATGCTCAGATCTATTATCTACACCTGTAGATTACATATTTGTGATATGTTTGACGAAATATCTGTCATGGCTAGTAGGGGTCCAATCAAAGTCTTGAATATGTATTTTATTTAGTACTATCATTTCCATGTTGTTTTACTAATTTGAAGATATGTTTCAATTCTGGGTAGTAACTTGGGCTATGGGCCTGTAAAAGTGGCTCAAATCTCGGAGTCGTTGGCATAGCACTGACAAGTTGGGCCTTTGGTTACTGGAAGGCAAGCCTATGAGAGAGACTATAGGGTTATAGCTGCATGCATGCCTTGTCATGGGAGTGACTTTGGGTTTAATTCATCTGAATGCTAGGTTAACTCAGGGGTTGGGCACCTAGAGTGGTGGATTAGCTCTTGGGGGTCCTGAAGCACCTTAGGGAGGTTTGTGTGTTGTGTTTCCGTTGATTCCATTTCCTTAAGGTTACCTAGGAGGTTGAATCATATCATAGTAGTCTCTCGTCGCATGTTTACTTGAACTGGCCAGTTTCATGGGTAGATGTGGGGGGAGGGTGTTACAAAGTGGTATCGGAATGTGGTTATGCTCTCCTTGGGATGTGTGTTGATTATGATTTCATGTTGGTTGCATATGTGTTCCTTATGCATGTAGTCCATGTGCTTGTTGAATTTGCATGGTGTTGATCATGGTTGTATTGATGTCGCCATGTGAAGGTTGAAAGTGTTGCCATGGAATATGTCTTCATGTGTGTATGGTTGATTATGCAGTGTTATGCACATCAATGTTCACATATTATCAAGTGCACGTGATGTGGTTATTGTTGTCATGCATGAGATCATGGTTTGTGTAGTTGATAAGGTCATGCATTGATGACTAAACTCTAGCTAGAATGATGTGTATATGGTTTTGTACTCATGTGTTATATGTCTATATGCAGTTATTATGCGTGTATAGTATTGGTTATAGTTATGCTTGAATAGTAGGTCAAACATGACTTGTGAAGTCATGGTATGCAATTTAGGTCATCATGGTGATACTGGTGGCTATGATGCTAGTGTGTTGGTTGAGATAGAACATGAGATGCAGATCATCATAATGAGGTTGCAACATTAGACTTTAGGGTAAGAGCTGATTGTCATACAGATATTGTATGTTTGACATGCAGGTATGTAATTCAAGGATTGTTATATGCATTAGGTTTATGCACATGTCTTTTGATGTTATGGTTACATTTATGATAGATGATAGTTGATTAGTATAGTAATATGCACATGTGTCGAATAGTCATGAATGATAGTGACCCGTGGTTGTATGCATTGCTATTTTGTTTATGTTAGATAACTTGATGATCATGTTATATGTTGTTGATGAGCATGTTATATGTTCACTAATTGTTGTTATATGTTAGTTAACTTGACGAATAGGGTTATAGCATTAATATCTTGATGTTATATGTATCATGATAAATTGGATTGGACTATGCAGATGGTTATGGTTATGATATTTAAATATGGGGCGACATATTTGTGATGCATTTTCACATGTGGTTGTTATACATGAACGATACATGCTTACGAGTTTATGATGTGAACATGTTAGTTAGTTAGTGTTATGGATATCATGATCTTATCTATGTTTGAGTTGACACATTTTACAGCTATATCTTGCTAAATTGTGCAGACAAGATAGCCTCCCCTGAGGTACACTAAGGTATGAGTTTGCTTATGTAGTATACTTGGTGCTTCATTCTTGAATATGTCATCTATTTGATGTTGAGTGTTTCATGTCTATCATGTCATCTATTTGATTTATTTAACATGGTATGTTTGCAAGTTGGTTGAATGTTTGATGATTTTCATAATATGAGTATGTGTTCCAATGATCTTGTTTTGAGATGATTGTACTAACACATATGTGTTGAGACAGTTGATATGTACTTGAGTATAGTAGGTGACAGTTGTAGCATTATGTCTAATGACTATGAGTTGACTATGGATTATGACATGATTGTTTGTAAAGGTTGATTTCAAATTGATAGATATGATTGTCTTGATATTTGGAACGTGTGATTGACATGGGTAAACAATTGTAGGAAACATGCTTGGTATTAGTATGACAAGGTAATAGTTGATATGTTTATATAACTAACAATTGGGTGATGTGACAATACATAGTAAGCCTCGATTGCAACAAGGTAAAAAGGGTAAAAGAAAGGAATTAGACAAGAATTCCTTTGGCTATGTTTGGAAACCATAATTCCAAATGAATGAGTGCTTCACATATAAGAAGTATTCTTAACCTTGATTTGTCTGAAATTATGTGGATATATGCTATATTCACGCACATGTACATGACAGGTATATTAGGCAGTCTCTAGTTGCAGGTGGATCTGTCAAGGGAATTGGAGTCCCTTGAGAGATGGCATGGATGTGTTTAGTTGCAAGCAACGATTTTGGCACAACAAGGTAGGGTAACTAGTATGTCATTATGTTTATTTATGCATTGAAAGTTATGTGTTTATGGAAATATGATGCAGGGGATTCCATGGAAAGGAAACTTCCATGAAATTTTGAAGAAGGCTCAAAAGGAGCTTTCCCTAGGAACCATGGGGATTGATTCATGGTGTTTGTTTTCAGTCTTGTGCTTTTGGTCTTTCATGATTTTTTGTGCTTGATTTGTGGCTTTGTTTATGTCTAGTGTATGGCCATACCACTTTTTTTGTTGTGTCGTATTGTTATTGGTTTCTATGGTTTTCTTCTTGGTTGTTTATTGTCTTGCCTTTTATTGTTTTGAGTCTTGGGAAGTATTGGGAAAGATGAAAGTTGATGGAGCTCGGGAGAGCTGTGTGGTACCCGAAAGGTAATGTAAGATTCAGATGAAGCTATGTGCATGAGTAAGCGCAACGAAGGGTAAGACTATGACAACCAGTTGGACTGGTTGGGTCCATTGGTGTAAATGGAAAATGGCAGGATATTCATGAGAAAGGTAACCAGAAAAGGTAAAGTAAATGGACCTGAGATGTCGAATGGCTTGACTAAGTTGGTAATGGTGGTTCTCAAAGTTGTGCACAAGTAAGGAAGTTCTCTTAACCTTGACCTTATGTAATTATGTTGGGATCATGATTATGCTAATGATTATATGCATATATATATATGTACGTTGTTATCTCATAGGGTCATCATGGATCATGATTGTTTTATACTAATGTTTATGTATATGTATGTATGTGTCTTTGTATCTATGTCACTATCAGACATGGTCAACCGTAATCGTTGTTGTGGAGGAATGATTGCTTACACAGACAAATGACATGAAGGGGTTCCTAGTCTTATGAGGAACCATTTGGGAAGAGTTTTCATGAAAAATATATGAGGTCAGTATCATGTGGTTATGAGTTGATATTATGTCCATGTTATGGACATGTTATACCGAGGGACACATCAACAAAATGAAAGCAGTTTGGTCTGTGACATGCTGGGACAAGCATGGATAAGACACTGGAAGCAAGGTTTCTTGGTAGACACAATGTTCTTTTGGATGTGAGGTACCATTGTTGTGCATATGTTGTATATGTTGCACACGTTGCATCTGTGATGTTGTGTGCATGTGGTGTTGTGTATATATAGTGTGTGTACATGTTCTTTATGCAAGTTTAGGTACATGATGGTACAAATAGTGTTGTGCGAATGTTGCATATGCAGTGCTAGGTATAGATGGTGCTCTGTACGTGATGGATATGTGGTGTTGTGCGCATGTTGGATATGCAGTGTTGTGTATGGTGATATGTACATGTTGTATATGCAGAGTGCTATGTACATATGGCATTGTGTGCATGTTGTACATATGGTGTTGTGTGCATGATTGTACAAGTGGTGTTGTGAGCATATGTTTTATGAGGAATTTTGCATCTACAAATAAATACTAATTCCCTAGGTAGGTAGCTATACCTAGAACAACAGATTTAAAGCACTTATCCTTTTTGTATAGATGATGAAAAAGACAAGGGAATCAAAGGACATACTTGTTATTTTGCTTTCCTTTTGTCTCCTTTGTATGACTCCCGTCACTCCTTCTCGAACTTAACTTGCTAAAAAAGTACTTGCAAGCATAAACAGAAGACAAAGAACCAATCAAAGCAAGAGGTCTATCGAATATAAGTAAATGGAATCAGATACATTCACACATATAAACATCATATATCAAGATAAGCATATGGAAAAAGGTGTAAACAACTTTATTAAGTAGAAGGAAGAATTACAACCATGAAGTCCGGTCCATTGTCACTCTTCCAGCTTGGGTTCCAACCAACATCACATCAATAGCACAACACTCTGAAATCCTAACACTGCCTACTTACAATCTCAATCCTCACACCAACAATATCTCCTTACAAATTCTCAATTTCCAGCCCCTGATCACTTAGATGAGTGCTCAATTTATAGGAAGATGAAGGAGGTTTTGTCATAAATGAGGGTATTGAATGGCCTTCCAAACTTAGAGTTAGCTTCCATGGAGGAAGGGATGAGAGGATAGGAGGTATCTTAACTCATTCCTCATCCATTTTCGAGCTCATAGGAGTTGATAAGTGAGGGAAACTACTAGAAGACTCCAAAATATAAGAGGGCCTTGATGTATCCCACATTTATGACAAAACCTAGAAGACTCCAAAATATAAGAGGGCCTTGATGTATCCCACATCAACGACACAAAATGAGTGTAATGATTTTGGAGATGGAATTTGATTGACGACACAAGGTTTAGGAATGGCGGTCTTGAAAATGAAGGTTTATGAGTATTGTAAAGGATGAATTTTAATTGAGTGACTTCTCTTTAACATGTCGACAACACTAAATGGATTGGCAACATTGACCCAAAACAAAAGTAATGGATGGTATGATAGACCAAGGTATGATGACCATCAAGTAGATAACCCAACCCATATAGTCACAATGATGAAGTGAAAGTGTCATGTTCAAGAGCGACCTGCTGCCATAAAGTGGTTTACCCCTTTTCCCATTTTCCCCAGTCATTGCTGACCAGTACCTCTTTATTTTTATCAAGCTTGAGGAGGATAACATATGCTTGTTGTATAATTCCACCCTTCGGGTGAATCCATCACTATGTGATGTTTTAACGAGTCTAGCGAAGGTGAAACTCAGTCTTGTCATGATGGACAAGTTTTTCGCTATTTGATGTTTTAACGAGTTTAATGATAATGATAACTTGGTCCTTTTCATGTTTAGAGAGTTTGAAAAGGGAAAAAAGAAAACTCCACAAGTTCTTTTCCGTAGATTTGTCTCTCGAGTCCGAAAAAGCGTAAAACAATACAAGAGAGAACCTATTGACCATGTTCGGTCAACGTATTCCCTTTTCGTAAATAATCTATCTCAACTCGAAAAAGGGTTAAATTTATACTGAGTAGATGTCGTTTCCAATCCATTAACGAGCTGAAAAGGACAAGCGCTCGACAATCTTTTCATATTTCAAGAGTCTGAAAAGAGCTTAAAGAGGACTCCACTTTGAGGAACAAGTGGTGTCTAGGATAGCAACTGGTTTTGGTGATGTTGGAACTTCTCAAAACATGTTGATTTATGTGAAGAGGCTAGCTAATAAGACCACTCATTGCAACTGTTCCTCAAAAATGGAAAAACAACCAAGTGAAAGCGTATTATCGGCCAAGTAGATGGATGGAAGGAGAAAAACCAAGGCTCATCTGACAAAAAAGGATGATAGAATGGCAATCACGAGGGTCAAAATGGAGATGGGTTCATTTTTACACAAGCTTGAACCATAGGGAACTATGCTTGGATTAAGTTTCATGTTTACACAAGCTTGAAATGAAAAACTATGCTTGGATTCAGTTTCATGTTTACACAAGCTCGAAATGAAAAACTATAATTGAATTCAATTTCATGTTTACACAAGCTTGAAACGATTTTTTTCTTTCTTGGATTCAATTTCATTTTTGCACAAGCTTGAACCAAAAAACTATGATTGAATTCAATTTACATGCCCCTAGCATGATGACTCAATTCTAGGTGCATGCCTCCCAACCTTCATTGCATTCACCTAAGTAGACTACTTGTGGCTATCAGGTGGATGGAATGAAGGTTCATTTATGAGATCAAGTGAAAGACTCGACTGGGATTTTTCGAGATCTAATCAAAGACTTGACGTGGAACTTTTCTCCAAGGGTCCTTCTTTCATTTTTTAATGAGCTTGACACAAAACAAGAAACTCTGCTCAGATTCCTTGTTTCATTTTTTAACGAGGTTGACACAAGACAAGGAACTATCCTCATATTCCTTGTTTCATTTTTTAATGAGGTTGACACAAACAATGAACTATCCTCATATTCCTTGTTTCATTTTTTAACGAGGTTGACACAAGACAAGGAATTATGCTCTGAGACCTGTTTCATTTTTTAATGAGGTTGAAACAGTAAAAGAACTATCCTCATATTCCTTGTTTCATTTTTTAATGAGCTTGACACAAGACAAGGAACTATGCTTAGATTCCTTGTTTCATTTTTTAATGTGCTTGACACAAGACAAGGAACTATGCTCATACCCTTGGTTTCATTTTTTAACGAGGTTGACACAAGACCAGGAACTATCCCCATATCCTTGGTTTTATTTTTTAACGAGGTTGACACAAGACAAGGAACTATCCTCATGGGAGATGTTTCATTTTTTAATGAGGTTAACACAGTAAAAGAACTAGCCTCATTTTCCTCGATCATGACTCATAAGAGGTCATGACTTCCAAGAGGTTCTCATCAGATGGGAGAAAAATGCTCTGGAAGGGATCCGTAGCAAGGAATCCATTAGAGAGATCTGGTTCCAATGCCCCCAGTACATAATGTACAACATCACTGAATTGATCGTCAGTTGATGTAGGCATGGAACAGGTTGCCACATAATTAACCCGTGGCGGGGATGATACCATTGGTACAAAAGGACCATTTAGGGAAGATGGTTGACTAGAAGCCATATTTGGACCAGGAAATGAAAGTTGGTCAACGGTGACAATTTTGCCTTCATGCGGGAAACAAATCACTTGAAAGAGTGTTGAAACAATAGCTCCCATGTCATAAACATAGTCGTGCCCAAGAAGTAAATTATAATCTAAAGGGCCTGGGACTACCATCACATTTAGATAAACGATTTTTCCTCCCAAAGTAATAGGAAAATAAGGAAGGATCCCTAATGGTTGATTAGTTCCTCTGTTAAAAGCCAACAGATTCTAGGTAACAGGCACAAGTGGCGGCAAGTGGAGGAAAGGATACTCACAGATGCACCTTCATCTATAATAGTGTCAGGTACAATAATATTAAAAACTTGTAATATGATCTGGAAAGGCACATAAGAAGGAAGAGGACATCCTACCAGTCGATTCCAATCAAAGGAAGTGACCAGACTACTTGGGGGGGTACCATAGAAATAGGAGTATTATCCCCTTGTGTTACGAGAATGAGAGAATTTTCCTCCTGTCTTGATGGGACAGGAGGGTTGTCTCTAAGCTCATTAGAATATGAAGAAACAAAAAGAACCTGAGTGGTATCATTCTCACTCTCTACGGGAAAGGTACGATTAACTGAAGGTGAAATTAGGTCAAATGTTTCCTCGACCTGTGATGGGTGAGGTGTAGACTCATTCGATTCACATTTGGTGGGTTTGACTGACAGTTGATTTTGGTCAGTCACTTTATCAACTAGTGAAGGATTAAGGGAGAGTCTCCTGTAACCATATGGAAGTTGCTGCGGAGAAGCAGGATGATTATCTAACACTTTTTTGGCTTCATCCAGATAGGGACAAAGGTGAATGGGGTGATTCCCTTCACATAGCCTACAGGGAAACTTAACTTTACCCTTCTTTCCATGAACTTTACTACCACTAGTTGATGGTGTGTCACCAGCATGATCTCCAAAAGTTGATGACACAGGATGATGTGAACGAGAAGACCATTCTTCTAAGATCTGAGGAATTCCAGAACAATTTCAAAGAAGATGGTCTCCGGTACAAAGTTTGCAAGGATATTGAAGTTTGCAGGGATTATCGGACAATTTCTCATTGGAAGTTGCAGTCAAAGAAATGGTTGCTTGGTTGCCCCCTTGCTGAATTTTCTTCTTCTTCTTCTTCTTAGCCACCTCGTTACTAGTGTCAATACTTTCACCAGGCGAAGAGGAAGGAGGGGAGGAAGAAACAACCGAGGAAGGAGGGAAAGGGTCAACTTTAGGATCAACTGGAGGTTGATTTTGTCCAGTTGTAGGAATATTCACTCACGGGGCCAAGGAGGTTGAGAGCAAAGATACTGACAAGCCAATGGTAAGTCTCGGAAGGGACAATGTAGCCATATAAGGAGCACCAATATTTCCAAAAGGAGGAAAAGGACTAGGATTCCCATCAAAAGGAATTCCTTGATTGGTAGACTCTGGAGTTGTTGCCATTTGTTTCAACCTAAGATCAACTAAGGAGTGACAGTGGAAGATGTTATCCGTAGTCAATTAATTTCATTTTAATCAAAATAACATAACAAAATAAAAGAGGGATAATCTAGGCAAAAGGATTACCAAGCAACTGTGAATTGCAAAATACCTCCTGGCGAACCGTGAATTACAGGCAGGCAATCTCTCCGAATGCTGTGATCGGTGTATCACAGTGTACAAGGCGACTGACTCGGTTACCTAAGGATGGATAGAAACCTGGTGTTGTCCTCCCATATATACCCGAAAGTACGTGGAGGCCCAATCAGTGTTAACGTTGTCTAATGTGAAACCGCACAGTGAGAGCATTCCTTTATACTTTACAAACTGTAACACCGCCCTATATACCCGAAAGTACATGGATGAGCTATGATATACTCACGTACGTGGAATGAGGTATCACACTCGGGATGTATCGTAGACAAGTTAGCGACAACTGCTATGTTTTACGATGTCAAAACACGTCTCTAGCCTAGAACCTCTAAATGTTATGCATTAAGTTACAATGCTCCATTAGGTTAATTCAGATGAATTTTAAGTTGATCTTCTTTAGAATTTGCCTTTCAAGGTTCACCGCGTGATGTATGTTTGCAATTCCTAGAATGCAACTATTATGATAAACATTATTTTCATTCAATTTGAACAATGAAAACCTTAGCTAGAAAGGGATAGAGCAATCAGATCTTTGACAAAGAGCAAAGAGCACATCTAATGCAATTTCCCTAACTATTCCTATCAAGCATTCACAAACTACAATATGCACAATGCAAGTTTTTCTTTTAAATTCCCTTAATGTTGAAATGAACAAAAGGAAACTAATGCACATACAATCAATCAATCTTTTTGCAAGAACAAAGACTTTACGACAGTTCCTTTTTGAAAGAAATGAAGACTTTTACGACACTTTCTTTTGAACAAAGATTAATCGACTATAATCTAACTTTGACAATGAATCGATAATGACAAAGAAATCATTTAAGAAAAAATAATCAATCAAAGCCAAAGTAGGGCTAGAAAAGGAAATACAATGTTGATTTCAGAGACATAACATTCATTGATCATTCAGCAAGCAGAAACAGAAGGAAATTTTGGAAAAAACCCAATCCAAAGGTGGAAATTTGACCTAAGGTGGATCAGTGCAGGTCTGAATGGGAGACAGTGCGCTGAAATGCACTGTCTCTAAGCCAAGGGTGCACTGATCAATGCACTGTCTCTAAGCCAAGGGTGCACTGATCAACGCACTGTCTCTAAGCTAAGGGTGCACTGATCAGCGCACTATACCTTGACCAAGGGTGCACTAATTCTAGCACATTCCTAAAGTAGGCATTCTAGTGCAAATTTTGACCAAAAAACTTCAAAAAGGCTGAAACAAGATCAATGGAAGAAAGTAAGGTCTACTAGAGTGTACTAGGATGAAGGTAAACTACTCGGAACAATGACCGTTCCCCAGTGGAGTCGCCAATTTGTTATGAGGAATTTTGCATCTACGGATAAATACTAATTCCCTAGGTAGGTAGCTATACCTAGAATAGCAGATTTAACGCGCTTATCCTTTTTCTATAGACAATAAATAAGAAAAGGGAATCAAAGGACCTACTTGTTCTTTCGCTTTCCTTTTGTCTCCTTTCTATGAATCCCGACGCTCCTTCTCGAACTTAACTCGCTAAAAAAGTACCTGCAAGCATAAAAAACAAACAGAGAACCAATCAAAGCAAGAGATCTATCTAATATAAGTAAATGGAATCAGATACATTCACACATATAAACATCATATATCAAGATAAGCATATGGAAAAAGGTGTAAACAACTTTATTAAGTAGAAGGAAGAATTACAACCATGAAGTTCGATCCATTGTCACTCTTCTAGCTTGGGTTCCAACCAACATCACATCAATAGCATAACACTCTGACAACATAACAGTACCTACTTACAATCTCAATCCTCACACCAACAACATCTGCTTACAAATTCTCAAAGTCCAACCCCCGATCATTTAGATGAGTGCTCAATTTATAGGAAGATGGAGGAGGCTTTGTCATAAATGAGGGTATTGAATGGCCTTCCAAACTTAGAGTTAGTTTCCATGGAGGAAGGGATGAGAGGATAGGAGGTATCTTAACTCATTCCTCATCCATTTTCGAGCTCATAGGAGATGATAAGTGTGGGAATCTTCTAGAAGACTCTAGAAGATAAGAATATTCCCATAACCCTATGTGAATTTCACTCAATCTCACCCAGTGCAGGTCAAAGTGGCCTACGTGCTTTACAGAGCACCCTGACATGGGCCTCCCTGCACTGAAGCACACTTACCCCTAACCAAGGTTGCACTGATCCCTTAAGGAGGCAATTCTGGAGGGCTTCAGGCCAAGAAACTCTCAGGGAAGGAGGCTTTCAAAGTGATGACTTGTCTAGGGCATGTAGCAATTGAATTAGGGTTTGATGAGCCCTAATGATACTGATCTGAATGATGGGAGTGATGTGCCCAAATGGATCTATAACAATATTGTGCTGTGTACACGTGCTACAAGTGGCACTGTGTGCAGGTGGTGTTGTGTACATGTCATGCATGTGGCACTGTGTACATGTCATGCATGTGGTACATTGTACATGTGATGTTGTGTACATGTTGTAACAGTGGTGTAGTTTTCATGTGGCGTTGTGCAGGTGGCGCCATGTACATGTGATGCTGTGCATACATTGTGCAGGTGGTGTGGTGTACAGGTGATACTATGTACATGTTGTACATATGGTATTGGTTCATGTGTGGTATTGTATGCATGTCATACATGCTATGTTGAGGGCTTGTGGTACTCTGTATGTACATGTATTGTGTCATGTTGTACATCAGGTATAAAATTATTATGTTGTGTTGTACGCCAGAACTAGGTGTATGTATTGTGTTATGAAATGGATGTAGGCATATGTATTGTATTGTATACACTAGGTGTAGGTGTATGTGTTGTATTTCAGGTGTAGGTTCATGTATTGCATGTAGTTGTATGTAATGTGTAGTTATATGTGTGTGATGCACACTATGTATATGTGCACCTAGTTGAGGAGAAGGAATTGGGTGTTTGTCGGGCGTAAAACCGATCCGGTGTGCATACGAAATCAAAACAAAGGAAGAAGTAAGAATTGATGAAGGATAAGTGTTGATATTTTATTTCAGTTTTATTATACATGTGATTTATTATTCTGTTTTATGATGATTACATGTGATCTATGATTTTAGTTTATGATGGTTACATGTGATTTATGATTTTGATCTATGATAATTGTGATTTGAGCTAACCTGATGTGATATGTTTCTACATGATGATTTGATCAAATATTCTAGTTTGACTTGTTGTGATAGGAAGTAAACAGGATTGCAAGTGTACCATATTGACGAGCTACCAATGAGGTATGATGTGAATTTATTTCAATTTATTTTGAATCTAATGGAAATTATGTGCTTGGTATAGGAATGCATGAAATGCCCAGTTGGGTGATTGAAATCAACTCCAATAATTTAAAACAACAAAAGGAATTAGAAAATGCAACAATATGTTAGTAAAGCATTCAGGAATAGGGCCATTGTCAGACACTGGTACCTAATAGTTTCAATTGATTTCCATGAGCATGCTATGATCGGTATGATGATTTTGAGGTAGGGATATGCCTTGGTTTTTGTATCTTTCGATGCAAGGAAGCCTTGCCAAGGGATGGACTACCCGAGATGGGGTTTCCAGCAAAACTTGGAAGGTGACTGACTGCACGGAATGGGTTGATCAGATTACTCGAGGGATTGTGTAACAGAGAAGGGAATATTGGGGATATAATCATTTTGGTCATTAACATTGCCAGATGGAATCAGATGCACATTGGGAGTGTGCCCTGGAACAATGAATCGATAATTGTTCACTGAGAGGACATGTGGCGCGAGATTATAATGCTGGACATTGGATGCAGATTTGACTTTGCAGTGGATTCTGGACTTCCTGGGAAGGAGGTGAATCCTGGCATTACTTTGAGGGTGGAGGTGTGAGCCTTTGGATTCCCTTATTGCAGATGTAGACATCGTATCCTTTTATTTGTTGGTTGAGAAAATGTGCATATGTGTGTATTATTGTAAATATTGTATCGAGTTGAATTTATAAAGCTCCATAAATAGTATGGTTATTTGCTGGTTGAAGCAAATGTGTATGTGTATATGTGGTTATTGTAAATACCGTAATAAGTTTTGTTATAAAGATTCAGTAAACAATATGTTTTCCATGTTTTAGTAGTGGTCATTGCAAATACTACAACAAGCTATGTTACAAAGCTCCATGGGCAGTATGTTTTGTTTTCAACAGTCCTTTTGGTTATAGGTGTCATTGAACATCGAGGACAGTGTTCCCCCAAGGGGGAGGGTTATGTAACAGCCCTGGTGAAAATTCCATGTAAAAATATATATAAGGCCATGGTTGATGGGACATGTATTCCCAGATTGATCTAAAAATGGGGCACTTAGGCTTCTTTTCTAACTTACAAGAACCTCTCCCACTTCCAAAGCTTAAATATTCCCAAGTCTTTATGATTAACCAATGCGGAATTAATAATACTTGAAAATAAGGTGTATGCTTGTGTTTATTTTTGACTGTTTATGTGCTTTAATATTCTGTTGTTTATGCTGAGATAACATACAGATAATAGTAAACAATGCAGCCATGAAACAACACAAAAGGCAACAATTTAATTAGGAGTTCACCCAAAACTCTTGGGCTACGTCTCCGTGAGATCTAGTCAACTCAACTAGGCTCTCTGGGATTATGGTATAAGTCCTTTTACAAGCCTTGGCTCAACTCCATTGGTTTACACAGAACACAATGCGTTTAGACACCATCTTCTCCCTGGCTCTTGAAGCTCTCGACTTTCTGGCTCTGCGCTCTCACTCTGGCTCTCAACTCTGTCTCTAGCTCTTGGCTCTGGCTCTAGCTCTTCGTCTCTGGCTCTGGCTCTAGCTCTTCGGCTATGGCTTCTCTGAGCTCTCAGCAGTCCGCTTGAACTCCAAGCAATCGTCTCAACAACTTTTCACTTCAGCTTTTGCTCTCGCTCTGCTGCCTTCCTTCTGCCTGCTCTCAATTGAGCTCTCTGCCTCCTTTGAGGTACTTTTCTGGCTTTTCGGATACCCCAGTCGTTTCTCTGCATATCATCATCTCTCTGCACCTCTACCGCTTCCCTGCTCCTTGTCAGTTCGACTGGCCATCTGGCTCTGCAGCTTCGTGGCTTCAAAATGCATCATTTCCTGTAAAAACGCCTGCTTGTAGTGTGGCATGATGATCAAGAGCGGTTTCAGAGGTTTCAGAGCCTTCTCTTACCTGAAAACAGAGAAAATTTCATCACACAGAGATTTCTGGAAAATACACTGTCGGACGTGAAATTCCATTCAATTGCCCCTGAAATCCCTATCGGATCCGCCATTAGGCATTATATCGCATCGCATAGGCATATTGGGTAAAATCCCATATACACAGGAAATACGTGAAAAACATGACATAACTCTTTCTATAGGACTTGAAAATTTATCGCATCCGCCCTATAATCACATCGGGTCCGCCTGTGGCCACTAGCGCAAGCCCCACAGTCAATCTACGGGATCTCCGATCCAACGGTCAATATGCGATTTCGGGTGGCTTAGGAATATGGAGGTTACTCGCCCAAAAAGGCGATTTTCCTCTCTCCTCCACCAGCCACGCCTCATTCATTGTATGTGATCGGGTGGAGCCGGACCAATACCATTTACCGCTTGAGGCCCGCCCAAAATCCCGCTTACGGAACTCAAATTTTATAAAACACGCCTATAATTCCCCTTTGGGTCCGGCTTTATCGCTTTCCTTTGTATTTCGGTTTTTACACCGAAAAGCGTTAATACACAAAAATTCCCTTTTACCGGAACTCAAATTTTATCAAACCGTGCCTATAGAGTCCATCGGGTCTGGCATTATCACCTCTTTTACATCATTGCGAGGTGGCGTTGCAATGTGATATATCACAATCGCAAGTTGTGTTGGCCCAGGGGTCCATCTTTTGCCTCGTGGCATCGTCGACGCCGATCCGCCGATATCGGCGATCATCATCGCATTGCTCAGGGTCCCGCCATCGAACACATGCCTATCTCTAACTCGATATATCGGAGATTGGAGATTGGGGGTCTATTCCCTCCACTTAAGTACGCCTCTTGGACCCTCTTCGATGCGATTTCCCTTCATAAGGGTTTTTTTTCCATTTTTAGGGGATTTTACCTCTTTTTCCAAAGAACAAAGGGCCTCTTCTTTCTACGATAACTTCTGCATCCTAAGTCCATTCTTGCCCATTCAAGTTGCAGTAGATTCAGAATGAAAAGATCTCTTCCATGGGGTTATTTCCAGGAACTTCCTTGGACTTTCATTTTCCTCTGTGAGGAACACTTAGATTTAGGAGTCTACCCAAAATCCATTTTGGATCACGCCTTCCCACTAAAAGAACTTTTGGTCTCCAAAAGAATGATATACTAATCTGAACAGTAAATGAGAGTAACAACACCCTCTTCTTTCAGCCTCCACACACTTTCCTTACATAGTGCCTCTGAACCAAAGTCTCTGACTACTTCCCTTCCTGGATGGGTTGGTCTTCTTAGGAAGAACTGTCTTCCTCCTTGCCTTCCTGCAGAGCTTTTGCTGAAATGGTCATAGAAGGTAGTTTGAACTTCTCTGCCTTGATCATTGATCCAAGGTGGCTCAAACAAATGTGAAGTACATTTGATCCACAAAACTTTCATTTGTACCTATTTGACAAGCTGTCAACAACAACAAAAATATAGACAACAACTGGATGGCCTAAACTCCTGCTTCAACAAAAGAAATAGATTTCACATCTTGTGAACACCTCCATGTATTACATCTACATACAAATGACGGACTAGATAACAAGCCCACAAAACATGCCTTTAAATAAATGACCCTTCAAGTCAAGCATGTAGAAAAAGATCATTAGGACTCTTTTTCAAAAGATGAAATACTTCGTCATTATCTCCATTTTGGAGACCAAGTTAACTTCTCCCAAGTCAACATTGCATCACATGCATGTCAAAGCAATCAACCCTGCAAGTTAATTACACATACATGTTCAATACAAGGAAATCATCAACATCCCTGTGTTTATGCATATCAAGCTTATGCATGCAATTCATCCTTCAACTCTCGCTTAAGCACACTGTACTTTCAAAGCCGAAATGAACATATAATGTTGCAGCAACAAAGTGAGTCTCCTACTCAACTTCTCCATTCACCTACTTGGTAAAATCTTGCAACTTGCATCCTCATTAACAAAGAAATGCAAATAGATGCATCAATAGACATACAATCTTAATTGGATAAGAACTCTAACCATTCCTCACCAATCCCTTTCGAAGGTACTATCTTTGTCTGCACATCAACATCAACATGTGAATCATCCTGAAACACATCATTCATGGAATCTTCCTTTCCATTTCTGCCATCTTCTCTTTCCAATTTCTTAAGCTTTTGTGGAAGCATTGTTGGATTCAAAGTCCAACATTTTGCAGCAAGATGTCCTTGCTTATGGCAGTAAGTGCACTGCATGTGCATGCTCTTGATAGCATGATTTGCCTTGCCCAATGGACCTTTGGCTTCTTGCTTCTTTTCCTTCAAAATTTCCCTGTATGTGGCCATTCTCTTCCAACATCTAGAAACATTATGTTTATCCAAACCAAAAAAGGAGCAAGCAATTCTTTTCCCATATCTATGTGGAAATTTATCATGCTTTGCAAAACCAAAAGGAAGATGATTAGAACTAGATTTATACTTTTCTCTTTCACCTTTATTGCCTTCATGAGGAGGTGAATTGAATGAAGAAGTGGCTCCCTTTGGAACACCATCAACCTCTTCAAGGCTGTTAGAGTCTCCACAACTCTCTGGTTCAAGTGTGTGCTTTTGAACACCTTCATCTTGCAAATGATGTTTCAAGCTATTCCATTCCTCCTGAATACAATCTTCACACTCTTGAGGTGGAAGACCTGCATTGCAACTCCTTCTTAGAGTTGTTTCAATGGTCTTCATGGTAGCTTTGGAACTCTCTACATAAGCTTGTCCATAGCCAAGACCCAAATACTTAGGCCTTTCCTCAACTATTATTGGCTCAACAATACCCTGTGCATGTTTGCCCAAGCCTTTTCCTTTGTAGCCCATCTTGGACATTAACTTGGAACCTATGCCTCTGGTATGTTTTTCAAAATAACCAATATAAGTATTCTTAGAGGAAACTGAAGACAAACTGGAATTATTTACCTCTTCTTCAAGCTGATACTTGACGAAGGCTTCTTGTGCAACAAACAGCTGTGCCTCCAACTCATGCATCCTTTCCCGGTTCATATTTGCAATATGAAGTTGGCTCTCCATTTCCTGCAATTTTTCAGAAAGCATCTGCTTCTCTTCCTCCACGAAATTCAACTGCTCTCTAAGTATGCTGCTCTTCCTTTCATCCTCATACATTTCTCTCACCATATCCATCATGGTGGAAAAATATTCCTTCATGCCTTCATCAAAGACTCTTGTGAAGAAAGAAGAATTTGAGGACTCACTTGTAGAAGTTGTCATTATACCAATGAACAAAAGAACTTCAAACACGATTAACAAAGAGCTTATTCAACAACCTTTTGCAACAAACCTCTTGTGCTTCAAGGATTGCTTTGAGGTCCTTTGGGATAGAAGAATGCCTTCAACTCTTCTTCCTTCTTGTCCTTCCTGGACTGAGCTATGAATAGCTTTCCCTTCACCTCTGCAAACTCAGAAAATAGTCAGTCTGCAAACAAGCATACAATCAACCTCTGACTGTTTAAACACCTTTTAGAAAAGTAGTCTTTGTTCTGTCAATCAAGCGTTCTGATATAACCTTCTTTTAAGGTGGGGTTAATCAATCTTAAGCTCTGATACCACTTGATATGAAAATGGGGCACTTAGGTTTCTTGTCTAACTTACAAGAACCTATCCCACTTCTAAAGCTTAAATATTCCCAAGTCTTTATGATTAACCAATGCAGAATTAATAATACTTGAAAATAAGGGGTATGCTTGTGTTTATTTTTGACTGTTTATGTGCTTTAATATTCTATTGTTTATGCTGAGATAACATACAAATAACAGTAAACAATGAAGCCATAAAAAAACGCATAAGACAACAATTTAATTAGGAGTTCACCCAAAACTCTTGGGCTACGTCTCCGTGAGCTCTAGTCAACTTGACTAGGCTCTCTGGGATTATGGTATAATTCCTTTTGCAAGCTCCTGGCTCAACTCTATTGGTTTACACAGAACACAATGGGTTTAGACACCATCTTATCCCTGGCTCTTGAAGCTCTCGACTTTCTGGCTCTGTGCTCTCACTTTGGCTCTCGGCTTTAGCTTTGGCTCTAGCTCTGACTCTTGGCTCTGGATCTTGGCTTTGGCTCTGGCTCTTCGTCTCTGGCTCTGGCTCTTCATCTCTAGCTCTGTCTCTAGGTCTTCGGCTCTAGCTTTTCTGAGCTCTTAGCAGTCCGCTTGACCTCCAAGTGACTGTCTCAACAACTTTGCGCTTCAGCTTTTGCTCTCGCTCTGCTGCCTTGCTTCTGCTTGCTCCCACTTGAGCTCTCTACCTCCTTTGAGGTACTTTTCTGGATTTTTGCTACCCCAACCGTTTCTCTACGTATCATCATCTCTCTGTGCCTTTGCGTCTTCCCTGCTCCTTGTCAGTTCGACTAGCCATCTGGATTTGCGGTTCCGTGGCTTCAAAATGCATCATTGCTTGTAAAAATGGCCTCTTTGTAGCATGGCATGATGATCAGGAGTGGTTACAGAGGTTTCAGGACCTTCTCTTAGGCAAAAACCCGAAAACGGAGAAAATTTCATTACACAGAGATTTTTGGAAAATACACTATCGGACGTGAAATCCAGACATGAAATTCAATTCAATCGCCCCTGAAATCCCTATCGGGTTTGCCATTAGGCGTTATATCGCATCGCGTAGGAATATTGGGTAAAATCCCAAATACACAGGAAATACGTGAAAAAACCAACAGAACTCTTTCTATCAGACTTGAAAATTTATCGCATCCACCCTATAATCACATCAGGTCCACCTTTGGCCGCTAGTGCAAACCCCACCATCGATCTACGGGATTTCCGATCCAACGGTCAATATGTGATTTTAGGTGGCTTATAAATACAGAGGTTACCCTCCCAAAAAGGTGGTTTTCCTCTCTCCTCCACCAGCCACACATCGTTCATTATATGGGATCGGGCAGAGTCAGCCCAATACCATTTACTGCTTGAGGCCCGCCCGAAATCCTGCTTGCGGAACTCAAATTTTATCAAACCGCGCCTATAAATTCCATCAGGTCTGGTGTTATCACCCCTTTTACATTGTTGCAAGGCAATGTTGTGATGTGATATATCGCAATCACAAGTCGCATTGGCCCGGGGGTCCGTCCTCTGCCTCGTGGCATTGTCGACGCCGATTCGCTGATATCAGCGATCGCAATTGCATTGCCTAGGGTCCCACCATTGAACACAGGCCTATCTCCGACCCAATATATCAGAGATCAGAGATCGGGGGTCTCTTCCCTTTCCACTTAAGTCCACCTCTTGGACCCTCTCTGATGCGATTTTCTTTCATAAGGGTTTTTTGCCATTTTTAGGGGATTTTACCTCTTTTACCAAAGAACAAAGGGCATGTTCTTTCTACGATAACTTCTACATCCTAAGTCCATTCTTGCCCATTCAAGTTGCAATAGATTCAGAATGAAAATATTTCTGCCATGGGGCTATTTCCAGGAACTTCCTTGGACTTTCATTTTCCTCTTTGAGGAACACTTAGACTTAGGAGTCTATCCAAAATCTATTTTGGATCAAAGATGAATGGTGGGGGAAACATCCTAGTGGGTGTTGATTTGTATTATTATGGCTAAGGGAATTGGAAAAGGAAATGGCTAAGGTTTTCAAAAGGCATGAGGCATTAATTGGCATTTATTTATGAAAATAGTGGAAATTAGGAGAAAAAGGAGGTGAAAGGTCACAAGTTGCATGTGAAGAGGAAATTGAAGGAAAATAATGGAAAATGAAGAAAATAGAGGCCTCATTCATAAAAAGGCTTCTGAGGATCAGTTGGTAAGATTTTGATAAGTTTTGGTGGAGCTCTCTTCTATTCTCTCTCTCTTATACTCTTAGATAGTTAGAGTTTTCTTGAAGCACTCTTGGAGGGTGTGGAAAACTTGGATTTTTAGAGCAAGAAGGCAAAGGAAGAGCGGGAAAGCACAAGAGGGCATCGGGATCAACATCTACAACACTTTTTCTTACAAGTACCAAGTTGCATGTATGTTTTCCTCACTAGTTTTGACATGCATGACACATGCATGTGGTTTCTTGGTTATGATCTGTCACTAGCATGGAGGATTGCCGAGATTGTCAATAGATTTGCCTAGCCTTGCCATTTCCTGGATAGCCATGGATACTGTGGGTTTATTTCCTTGTTTTTTCCGTCAGTTCTCATGTTTCCGTAGCTTGGGTTGATTTATTAGTTCCTGGAAGCCTTGGTTGGACAAACGCTCTGGAAGCCCTGTAACGACTTGGGTTGAGTTACTAGTCCCATATCCCTTGTTGGACAAATTCTTTGGAAGAATTGTATCAACTTGGGTTGAGTTATTAGTCTTGGAACCCTTGGTTGGACAAATGCTTTGGAAGCCCTTGGTGGGTTGAGTTACTAGTCCTAGAAGCCTTGGTTGGACAAACACTCTGGAAGCCCGACAACTGTTGTGGGTTGAGTTACTAGTCCTAGAGCCTTGGTTGGACAAACGATCTGAAGGTTGACAGTAGTTGTGGGTTGAGTTACAAGTCTTGGAAGCTGGGTTGGAACAAACACTCTAGAGCCCTGGAGGATCGAGATAGAGACCGATCTAATGATGGTTTTTTGATGTCCAATCGTGAGGTGGAATCAGTATTTGATGGGTTGAGGTGGATGGCCTCAAGAAGACTTAGCTAGTTTTTGTTGATGTGTTCTATGAGATCCCACATTCATGATTGGAATATGGCACGAGGGTGAATGGGTGAAGAGATATTCGGCTCAACCATTCTATGGCCGGGTGGAACGTGAAAGTCCCATCTTGGTTTTGGATTTTGCATCATTAATGAAATGTTATTTCTCCTTGTATCCCTATGAGAATTATGATGGATTATATGTGGTTTATATGGTTGTGATTTCATTGGTATTTCTGTCCCTATTATGCTAGTTATGTATGTATTTTATGACAACAACTATGTATTGATCTCATCATGTTCTTACTTGTTATTGAATTATCAATGTATCTATGACCTAATAGATGAAATGTCAGCTAATGTAATAAGGAGATAATTCTTCATAGCGAATCTTAGATATGTATGAGACCCCTATGCTCAGATCTCTTATTTACACCTGTAGATTACATATTCGTGATATGTTTGACGAAATTCTGGTCATGGCTAGTAGGGGTCCAGTCAAGGTCTTGAACAAGCATTTGCTTTAGTACTGTAATTTCCATGTTATTTTACTGATTTGAAGAGATGGTTCAATTTTGGGTAGTGAATTGGTCTCTAGGCTTGAAAAAGTGGCTCAAATCCTAGAGTTTCTGACATAACACTGACAAGTTGGGTCTCTGGTCACTGGTAGGCAAGCATGTGACAACGACTATAGGGTTACAGTCACATGCATGCCTTGTCATGGGAGAAAATTTGGGTTTAATTCATCTAAATGCTAGGTTAACTTAGGGGTTGGGCACCTAGAGTGGTGGATTAGATCCTGGGGATCCTGAAGCACCTGAGGGAGGTTTGTGTGTTGTATTTTTGTTGTTTTGATTCCATTAAGGTTACCTAGGAGGTTGAGTCATATCACAATATCCTCTTGTTGCATGTTTACCCCGACTGGCCCGTTGCTTGGGTAGATGTGGGAGGAGGGTGTTACAGAAATGAGGCCCCTCTTGATTCCATTTCTTAAAAAGGCCAAAAGACCTGATATAACCCTTGTATCAACAAAATAGGAGGGTTGTTTGGCGAAACCCCTGAGGAAGGCTAGACTTGTAAACCCTAGTTCAACTAAAAAAAACAACCCTAGTCTTAAAGGGAAAGAAATGAAAAATAAGTAGGGAGCATATGAGTGAACCTATAAATAATGATGCATCAGCCGCAAAGTATCAATAGAGAAAATGAAAAAGGCCTCAAGTGGAGGTTGCAAAATCTGTTTCCTCAATAATAAAAAAATAATCGAAGCGAGCTAATGTAGCCCCTAAGAAAAGGAAGAGGAAACTCTTCAGAGAAGAGGAACAAGTGGCTTATTAGTTGGAAGCTAAAGCAACTGAAGCCTGCCAAAAGGCTTAACGCCCATGAATGAGACCTAATATTTCGATGGCCATTAATGCAGGAAAACCATGTTTTGGAAGTCCTAGTCAGTGCGACAGGAATTTGAAGGAAGGGATGATCTAATTTTGATGGCTAGATAAGTTTGAAAAGGACAAATCCATGAGGACATGCATTCTCTCTGGCATGGGGGGATGTTGGGCCATAATTTTGTAACATTTTTGACACCCTATCCTACTATTTTTACTATTATTTATCCTACTTTACTCCTTTTTGAAACCATACAATTACTCCACATTGACCAAACCATGTTACTTTACAGTGGAGGTGAGAATTACTAATAAGGACTATTTTCATATGTCTTTGTTTGGTTTAGGTGGGTGTTAAATAAATTTATATTCTTAACTTAATTGATTGATCTATAGATGGAATCTTAAATATAGGGAAGCCACTTGAGTACGTGGATAGGTCATTGGAGGTCCAAAACCATTCCAACTAATACATCAAGCGAACATTTTTGGAGCAACTATTCTGTACTCGGTTCAATACTTAAATCGATACTCTATTTCAGGATTGGTATACGGAAACCAGTCAACTGTTGGCATCCCGAAGATAGTTCTTTCATTTCATAACCATAGTGTTAGTTTCCTTCATCCAAAGTTAATGTCACAAATGGAATGATTTAGTTATGATTTGGTGAAGTGACCTCGGGGATTTAGCCTATCATAAATTAACCCAGATCACAGATTTTTTTATTGCTTCGATCATGTTGTTGTAACCATTTGTAGGCCTGAGTTCTTTGAAAATGCATAGTGTTTGTATGAGAGGTTACACACGAATACACACATAGACTAAACCAGTGACAAGGAGATTGTGACACAATATCATTTGACTCTGTTTTGAAACTCTAAGACTTATGTTTTATTGAATTCTTTTAATATAATTGTCTCGACTTCTATTCTTATATGAGAATTTATGTTTCCTTGATCTGTGAATTATTGAATTAAGTTAGAGTTGTTCCAGGTTGTGGCAAGGGCCCACCACAAACCTCGACTGAGTCATGCAATAGTTTTCATTAATTAGGAGGTTTGTTTTGAATTCATTAGGCATAACTATACTTAAATATTCATTTGCATTCGTTAATGATTTCTAGAATTTATGTACTTAGAATTGTACTTAAGTTTCCTTTAATGCTTTCGTATGTCTGAGTTGAGATAACTAGTGTAATGTTTATTGAGTTATTTCCAAGCGTGAGGATAACTATTATGAGTATACTTTGCATGTGTTAACTTCTTTGATTACTTTCACGATCTCGTGAATGCTGAAGAAGAAGGTTTTAGTTTAGAAGAGATTTTTGAGAAATGAATTCTTATATTTTAGATTGAATCCCCTGTTCTGAATGGAAGTGTTTTAATTGCATGTGGATCTATATACTTTTGGCAAGGGACTCCCGTAACTTGTGCTCAGTTTGAATGATCAAGATTTATTAGGAACAATGTGTCATCCTTTGGTGTAAATCATGTGTTAATTCTTGGAGAATTTCATATCATTTACAATGTGTTGGTTCCTAGATTTACTGCATGATGATTATTTGAGTTGTAGTGTAATGATCATTTGAATAGATAACTTGTCATCTATTTGATTTCCTAACAAGCCTTGATTTAGATTTATTTATGTTTACTTGTTTAGATAAATTGAAGCTGTGTGTTATTTAATGATCCGGATTTAAAAAGGAACACAACAAATTATAGATATAACCATAAATACAGAGATGAAACAACAATAACACTTAATTTCATTAATATCAAATATTGAAATATGCTTACAAACAAAATGGAAATAAGATTGGCTCGGGTGATGGTAGCTTATCTTTGAGAAGAGATGTGGCGGCTACATGCCTCTGAATTGTGTTACAATGAGGCTTGAAGGCCTATTTATTATTGAGAAGCAATGGAGAACCCTAAAAATCCAAAAACCTAACCCTAGGAGATGAAACACCAAACTATAGGCCCCGTTGGTGTAAGTTGGTACATCAACTTCCCAGGGTTGATGCACAAGGTACCTCATTAGAAAGATATATCTGAGGATTACAACTACTAATATATAATACTAAGTTGAAACTTGTCTTCGCCGCTGGTGGTTTCCCAAAAAACGTCGTTTAGGGCCTCAAAATGGCTCCAAAAGTTCAGGACCCCAAAAAAATACCAAAATAGTAAATTGTGCTACAATTAAGGAAACTAAAAAACTAAAAGAAACAATGGTGGGGGTCCAAGTGGAATAGGTGGGTGGCCACCAATATCCACCTGGATCATTTAATTGCTCAGATTGATTTCAAGTTAGGAAGCCATAAGTTATGTGTTCAAATGCTTAGTTCACTTTGAATGTAATGGTACATAGGAAATAGTTTGAATTATTTTACAAGACATTGTTGAGTTTACTTTTGATTTGTAGCACCCTAGGGATTAGTTTTACATAATGGATTTCGAATGAAGTAGTTGTTAAATAGATTTGAGAACACAGCTTGTGATAGTTTCCAGTCTTATTTCTGGAGGATTTTTTGAGTTAGATGTGCCATAATTGAGAATAAAATAGTAATTTGGGTTGTGAACATAAAATAGATTTCATAATTAGTAATCTATATTGTATAACGAAATAGGTTTCTTCACTTCAACAATTCATGGCATGACTATTAGAAATAGATTTTGAGTATTCTATACTTAATTTCATACAAACTTTGCATAGGGTAAGTTTGGATATGAATTGGAATGCATTGCAACTCGAAGTTTACGAACTTTGGTTGACAATTTAAATTTGGGGAATTCAATGACATATAAAAGCCCTAACAATGTGGCTCCACAACAGGATGTTACTCTGGAAGAATGGCAATCAGACAAGCATAACCCATTAAACATAAAGTATAAAATGAAGGTTGCACATATTCAATCAGAGGAGCAAAGCTACAAATACAAAGCAGATCCAACTATTTTGAAAGAGGCAATGGTAGCAAAGAGAAAGATGAAACATAAAAAGCAAGAAGAAGAACAGAGACAAAAGGAAGAGCAAGAGTAGAAATAAGAAGAGGAAAGGCATATACAAGAAGAAGAAATGAGGATAAAAGAAGAAGAAGAAACAATGCTAATGCAAGATGAAGAAGACGAACAAAATCAATTACAAGCGGAAGAAAGCAAATGGCAACATGATAAAGAAATTCCCAAGGAGATTAAAGGCTTGATAGTTATTCAAGACAAGGAGGTACAACCAAAACAACATAATCATGATGTTTATCTTATGCCTTGTACAAAACAAATCAACCCCTAGTCTCCCCTTCCTCTTACTGTCAGGCGGAAAGAGTCGATAGTGCGGACACAACCAACCTCCCTAGGAGCCTAAGACTCTCTAGTGACAAACAAGACAAACAAGAGCAATCCTTCTCTAAACATGCATTTACTATACGAGAAATCAAGTGTTTAGATCCTACCTGTAGTCCAACGCTGTTGTAGCAGTCCAGCCTCGCTGATCCGGATGAGCTCCTTCTTCACTTCGAAACCTGCATTCACTAACAATCAAACGATTAAATAGCATTTGATAATCTCATAAAATAAAACATATTTAACATATAGACCAAGGAGTACATGAAACAACTCTAAAATAACAAGTTATCGAGAAGAATGGACTCATTTGCATTAATAGGAAACAAAAGGAACAATTACAACCTGAGCCTTGGTGTTGTGCAAGTCCCTCCCAGGGTCCATCAAGAGTTCTCCTTTACTTTGACAAAGCTCACCCACTTCCAAATAGAACAAGCAAAGATGGTAATCTCTCCTCACAAGCTTCTAAATGGGAGTCCTAATTCCAGCAGCATCTACCCTTAGAAATGTTTAGCTTTCAACCTCCCCTCCTTCTGGCCCAATGCCTGTATTTATAGTGCTCAAGAGGAAGTTAATCAGGTCCACCATCAATGGGATAATCCCCTCTTTGGATGGGATAGCTCCTCTCTTGATGGGATAAGTTCCTCTTTCATAGGGGTACATGAACCATCTGGAGGCGCTCAATACACGTCGAACAACCTTCTAGAATGCTCTAGAAATGACCACAAGTAACTTTTTAAAGATGAAACTTGCGCCTTTTGACCTTTACAGGGGTACGCACCTGCCCCTTTACATACAGAGCGTACAAGTACGCAGTTTTTGTGAACATTAGGTGCGTATACGCAGGTAAGGCCGAGAGAATCTGCGTACCCAGAGATAAACACATTTACAAAGACTTTCTCTCTTTTTGGAGTTTGACATGGAGAGCAGAGGCATAAGACTTGCCCAGGAGGATAGCATGATAGAGCCATACTAACTGTAAATAGCCATGGTGACATTTTTTAGTGTAACAGATTGCCCCCTAAAGTGCGAAGTCTGTAGTAGATTAGGGTTTTGTATTATCTAGGAAGGGTGAAGCGCTTTATCATTTCAAGGATTATCTCGTGGAGAGCCTGGTCAGAACCTGCAATTTTCAACACAAAATACATGTATAAGATTATATCATCGCTGAGGTAGGCATTCCCATACTCAGATCAAAACTTTAACTAACAGACTAACTACTCTGATACATGAATGATCTTGTAGTACATCATAATCGTAGACTTTTGTAGACACAGTATGGGCGCAGCCATCTGTTTATGATTAATCTACTAGATAATGAATACAAAACTCCTCGCAGCCTGGATGGTGGGAACTAGATCTAGGGTCTTCATTTCTACTTGCCGAATTGGTACGATTCTAGCCATGCGAAGAAATGAGTTGATGTCGAGCATGGTAGAAACCACTTGATTACCAGTCAATGATGTAAACCGTTAACAAGTGTGAGAGAGACCACCAGTAATGTCAATGGTTCTCAAAGTACCCAGTACAATCCATGATATGTGAATGAATGAGTTGATGTCGAACATTTCATGGAATCCTTCGATCGAAAGTCGATGATGTAAACTGTCGTCAAAGGCGAGAAACCTGCCATTGATGCATGCAGACTTCAAGGTACTATCGATTTCTAAGTCATCTTTCCAGATAATGTGCTGATGTCGATAGAAAGCGACCCGTTGCAGGCAAGCCTACAACACGAAATCATTGTTCAAGTTGAAGAAATGTTGCTGTAAGGACTGACTCAGGGATGGTCAAATGGATGACAAGTATTTTGCATATGAATGGTTTATTTGCAGAGACCTCTTGAACACATAACGACACGACAGATGGTTTGGTGACGATTGACCCAAAGTTAATACCCGGAAACGGTTGAAGACTTTCAAAGTGGTTTGATCAACTGTGAGGCAAAGGATTTCCCAACCCAGGTGAAAAAGTGTCGTGTTCAAGAGTGGTAATAAGGTTTCTTCTGAGACAAAGGATAACAAATAGGCTCATTCTTCTCTCTTTTCCCCCACCATTTCTGGCAAGTACCTCTTTATTTTTAACAAGCTTGAGGAGGATAACATATGCTTGATTATAAGCTCATCCTTCGGATGAGTCCAACCTAGTTTTGATTCGAACCCTAGGAAGGAGTGGTTCGTTCCTGTTTGTAATTGAACAGGTCCTTTACTGTGAAATTTTAATGATCCCAGTATAGGAGAAACTCAGAGTTTTACAATTTTAGAGAGTCTGAAAAACTTAAGAAGACTCCAGGTTGAACTTTTTCGTAAATTTGTGTCCCCCAAGCCCGAAAAAGTATAAAATAATACCTGGGAGAACCGCTTGATCTTGCGACCAAGGAGTACTTTCATGATTAGTGCCACTGACCTGAAAAGTAAAAAGCGATCAAGGACACGTTGTTTTATTTCCTTATCGAGTTTGAAACGACAAAAACCCGGCAATCTTTTCCTGTTTTTACGGTCAGGAAAGAGCTATAAGGGGACCGTCTTTTAGTTCCGTTTTAACGAGTGTAAAAGAAACGCTCGGCAATCTTTTCATGTTTTAGGAGTCAGAAAAGAGCTTAAAAGATGACTCTGATATTTTGGTTCGTGAAAAATGATGATATTACCCTAAAGTCCTTTTGTCCTGCACAAAAACAACACATTACTCATACCTGTTTAAGATGGGCAAAAATACATTGAAAAATATCTTTTCATGGTGAAAAATAAACAAACTTAGCATTCATTCATCCAAAATACCTATAAAAAGACTTTTTACCATGTCATTTTTACCATTTTACTGTTGAGGTTGAGAAAAGGGCTTTTGACAAGAAAACTTCCTGTGGACATTGCGGAGAATCCGACCGTCAGAATCGAGCGCCGTCTCTTTCAGGTATTCCACAACATCCTCCTCTTCAATTTCATCCGTTTAAAATTCATTTTTAGGTTTTAGTTTGATTTTTTAGGGGGTTTAGGGTTTTAGGATATGTTTCTCGGGGTACGCAGGTGCCCCATGGGCGACCTGCGTCCCCCGACCTTTTTTGTATATAGGAAAAAGGTCGGGGTACGAAGCCCGCCTTCAGACCAGCTGCATACCGCCGCTCTGTGTTCTGAACGCGGGGTGCGTACCCCGTGAAACACGCATTTTGAAACCCCAAACTCCAATTTCAACGAATCAAATTTCTTCTAATGAATTCTAACTATTGTTTTTTGGTGTGTAGGGCATTCACCATGCTAGATTGGAGAGAAAGAGAACACGAGGACGTTGATTTGGCCGCAATTGGTCATAAACCTTCTATTGATGCGTTAAAAGCATGCGGTCTGTACAAATACTGGGCCATACCTGGCATGAGGGGCCAGGTGCCATTCCTTGAGTGGCTGGTTGAAAGGTGGAACATTCAGGATCAATGCTTCTACATCGGAGAGAACCAGCTCGAGATAGAGCCCTCCGACATATATTTTCTCTCTGGCTTTCCTAATAGGGGCGAGCAACTGACTCTGTCCGGGACTAGGCTGGGTGGCCAATCCCTTGCTAGCCTCCGGCTAGAGTGGTGCAACAATCAGAACCAGGAGAAAGGGATAGAAATCAAGTACATATCCCTGCTCGAACTTATGGTGATAGCCTTTACTGTTACCAGACTCTGCAGCGCAGCCGCCTTACACATTGCCACCGGGTCCCAAATGCGGATGGCGATAGATTGCTACCGAGGCACCATTTTCAACTGGTGCGATGCTGTGTTGGCCAATATGAAGGGCCAACTAACCAGGGCAAAGAACGGACAACTGAAGACTTTTGGATATGGGCCTTTAGTTGTGAGCTTTGCCTTAGAGAGAGTTCCAATGCTCATCCCCCAGCATCTTACTATTCCAGTTGGGGCTCCTCGGGAGCCTAAGTTGACGAGATGGGTTGCGGTAATAGCCCAGCATCCTGATGAGGGCGCGACAGTTGTTCGATTTCCAGATGGTTACTTTCACTGGCTAGAGAGCTAGGTCTTTGCTATTCAGGATTTTCCTTATGCCGGATTGGATTTTCAGAATGATCTGGACATGGTTCTTCCACAGGGAGAACAGTGGGACGACAGAGGTATTTCATTCTTCACAAGTTTTTAAATTATGTATTTTTTTTTTGTTTTTATATATATCGCCTCAAAACTAACAGCACAAATTTTCAAAATGCAGATGTAGGTCCACGACGTCCGGCCAACCTCCGGGCTTTTGAGAGGAGAGTACTAGCTGTACCAGCACCAGCCCCACAAGATGCGGCCGCAGAGACCTTAGCCGAGCTGGAACAGGATCTAGAGCGTCTGACGGTGGGTATACCAGAGACCACCATAGATGACATTCCCATTCGACTTCAGCGCTATGTGGTTGTAGTCCCAGGACCTTTTAGGAGGTTCCTGTGTAGGGTAGCGCAGGCAGTGGTCTCGTATAGAGAGCACCACCAGTGATTGGCTAGTCACTTTTGTAGACACATATGACATTTTTGGTTTTTTGTACTTATCATTTTTCCGATCATAAGGTGTTTTTCAACCTATGATCGAAGACGATGTATATTTTTGACACACTTCTATCTATATATATATATCATTATTACCGGCTTATCTTGTTTTAACATATGTGATGAAATGTTTTTTAAATTTACTTGCATGATTATCGCAAATATCTGTCCAACATTCGAGAAGCAATTGCATCTGCTAATGTATTTAAAGACCTTGGAATATGCTGATATTCAATGTAATCAAATTCACGTTCCAAGAGGCGCACTCTCAAAAACAACCTTAATAACACAGGATTTCTAATGGCATATACTCTATTAAGCTGTAATACAACGAGTTCAGAATCTAACCTCACTATCAAACGTCGAATTCCAAATGAAATGGATTCAGACAATAATTCAACCACTGCACTGTATTCTGCAATGTTGTTCGTCGTTTGACCGAGGCTCACCCCATGCATAGAAACTAACTCGTGAGAGGGCGAATAGATAACCCAAGCTGCGGAAGAGATATTTCGTGTACTACGACAAGCACCATCGGCAAATCCAATGTACGTTTGGAGAGGTGTCGACATCTGCAATATCAAGAGTAAAACCAAGATAAGCCAGAATAACGACGAAAAACACACTTTCTAAGCTAAGCACACTATCTAAACTAACAAACATACTAGCTAGAAAGAAAACCTAACCTAACTAAAAATTCTCCATACCCATCATTTAAGCATAATACCTCTTTAGGTAAAGTCCATTTCTGGGTTTACCCAAAGAGTCCCCATCAAAATATACCAGCTCATAGGCCCCTTTTGCTAGCTTTCGCTTTACAATGTAGGGTCCATGCCACATAGGAACGATTTTTCCAGCACCTAGCTTATCGTTAGCTTGATCATATAATAGCACTAGGTCTCCCTCCGAAAAACTTCGAGGGGTCACATTTCTATCATACTGAGCTTTCATTCGCTTGGCGTGAGTCTCGATTGCCAATGCAGCGTCACGTCGAGTCTCATCTAATTGAGCTAAGTATAATAAACGTTTCTCCTCTTCGGAAGTAGCTGGGAGTAATTCGACAGCCATTTGAAGTGATGGGATTTCACATTCAATGGGTAACACAGCTTCCAAACCATAAACTAGCTGGAAAGGAGTGAACCCTGTTGAAGTTTTCACTGAAGTTCGGTATGCCCATAGCGCTGAAAATAACATGTTGTGCCAATTTGACCGATGAATACCAATGATTCGTCGGATCATGATAACCAGAACTTTGCTGATAGACTCAACCAAACCGTTGGCTTGCGGATAATAAGGAGTAGAGCTATCGTGGCGTAAACCAAGCTGGCTTGTAAGCTCAGTCATCATGATGTTTCGAAAATGGCTCCCATGGTCAGTGATGATTGCTTGCGGGACACCAAACCTAGTTATAATGTGATTGAATACGAAAACTGCAGCTATTTTTCCGCTTGCGTCGAATGTAGGCATCACCTCGGCCCATTTAGTAAAATAATCAACCGCGAGGATGATATACGCATGCCCCCCGGCCGAGTGAGGGTTACAAGTAATAAAATCGATACCCCATTTGGCGAAAGGACCAACGGAAATTATAGGATGGAGAGGAGCAGGTGGTGCGCGCATCTTGCGATCAAACACTTGACAGTTGTGGCACTTTCGGACCGCAATGATACAATCTTTAAACATGGACGGCCAGAAATAGCCAGCACGCAACACCTTCTGAGCTGTGGCATACCCAGACATATGACCGCCACACGCTCCAGAGTGACAATCATTCAAAACTCTCTCAGCCTCTTCGTGAGTTAAACAACGTCGAAAAACCAAGTCTGCCCCCTGGCGATAAAGTGTATCTCCAATAATTCTGTATTGCTGGGATTGAAACCGAATTTTTTGACGCTCCGACTTTGAAGCTTCAGGCCGAAAGGTTTGGGTTTGGAGATAGATGATTATATCCCCATACCACGGATCTAAAGTACTGATAAGAAACAAAGATTCGTCCGCAATGGACTCTTCTACCACAGTCTCTGTGTTAGTACGCGGGAAATCACACATCAATTCCGCAAAAACTAAGGATTTCTTAGACTTGGACTTCTTGAACTCCAAGTCGAACTCTTGCAGGATAACGATCCATTTAGAGTACTTGCCCCCTAGCAGTTGTTTAGTCAAAATATAAATCATAGGGTTGCAATCCGAAATAACTGTAGTTTTACGGAGAAGAATGTAGTGACGAAAACGCTGGACAGCTTGAACGGCTGCCAGGGCCAATTTCTCCACATGCGAATATTTTAGCTCAGTGGGGTTTAACGTCCTACTAAGATAATATATCACATGTTCCGTTCCGAATTCATCTTCTTGGACTAACACCATTCCAATAGTAGAATGCGAAGCTGCGAGGTATAAGAAGTAGTCCTGGTTGTAGTTGGGAGGATGCAACAATGGTGCATGGGTCAACGCGTGCTTAAGTGCATCAAAATATTGTTGGGCAATCTCGTCCCAAAAGAATTGAGCGTTCTGTTTCAACAACCGTGTAAAACCCTTAGTGACCTCGGCGTAGTTTGGAATGAATCGGCGTAAAAAGTTTGCTTTCCCTTGCAAACTTTGGAGTTGGCGCAAACTCGAAGGAGGAGGCAATTTGATGATAGCTTCGACCTTCGAGGGATCGACGCGAATGCCGGCTTTTGAAACAACAAATCCCAGGAATCGACCCGTTTCTATACAAAATACACACTTGTGCGGATTCAACCGAATACGATAATGCCTACACCTCATAAAGATTGCTCGTAAGTGGACAAGGTGATCAGCTCGATGTAAAGAATGAGCAGGCAAATCATGGAGGTACGGTTGCACAATGTGCTTGATGTCATGGAATGCATAAGACATCGCCCGTTGAAAAGTGGCTCCGACATTCTTAAGCCCAAAAGGTAATTTGCAGTAAGCAAATGTCCCCCATGGACAAATGAATGCCGTTTTTGGTTGATCGGCAGGTAGAATATTGATTTGATTATAGCCCGAAAAACCATCCATAAAGGAAAACATTTCACTTCCGGCACAATCATCAATTATTTGATCGATATAGGGCGTAGGATAATTGTCTTTCGGACAAGCTCGATTTATATCCCTATAGTCGATACAGATTCTTATTGTTCCTTGTTTCTTGTTAACCGGAACAATATTCGATACCCAATCTGTTAACGGGATTGGATAAATGAAACCTGCTTTCAACAGCTTTTCGACTTCGGCTTTAATCGCAGCCGCTTTCCTAGGGTGTATCTGACGCAACCGTTGCCAGACGGGTTTAGCGTCCGGGTAGGTCTTTATTTCATGAACAACAATGGCAGGATCGATTCCTGGCATTTCCTCGTAAGACCAGGCGAACACATCGCGGAATTCTTGGAATAGGGCCTTGTAAGTTTGAATTTCATCTTCTGTACATGAGGCACCTATATGAATGTTTTCCTCAATTCCGGGCTTCACTGAAATGTCAATGGGAATAGTGCGAGAAATATTCCCTAAATTCAACTCTGAATCAGAATGTTTCGTTGGATTCTGAGCGTCTTTGACATATTCAGTGGTAAAAATAGATGAAAAATCGTTTTCAAAAGCATCATCCTCAGGTAAAAACGAAGATCTATGATGGAGATCTTCCCATGGTAGATCGTCTACACTTAGGATTTCGCGAAGTTGCTCGTCAGATGACACGACTTCGGGAAATGCTATCCGTTCTGAGGTTGATGTGAAAAGTGATTCCTCACTGACCACATTCATTTGGTCGATTTGGGTTGAACGCGAGTTGGTAAAAGACACGACGGCTTCATAAGCAATTTCATATGGACTCAAAGGCATAGCATCACCGAATGAGTCTATCTCAGATTCAGATGGGACAATCCAAGGATCGTCGTAAATAATGGTGTCTGATGTAATCATATGAATTGATGCAAATGAAGGGTCTGCGTTGATTGGAGGGAAAGGAAAAGTTCCCAGTAAACCGGAATCTTTAACTAAACCTACGCCAATGTCCCTATAAGGGATTGTCGTCTTACCGACATGCTGGGTACTCTCTGAAGAGGCTGGGTCAGATGAAAAGTATGTCAGCTGATCAATTGTCACGATCTTGCCGTTATGTGGAAACTTTATTACTTTGAAGACCGATGAAACGACCGCTGTCATAGCATATGACCAACTTCGACTCAAAAGAAGGTTGTAGTCTAGATGGGCATCAACCACCTCCACATCCAGACTAACGGTTTTACCTTCTACCCCTATAGGCAATTCTTGTAGAATACCAAACGGACGGAACCCATGGCCATCCAAGGCCTTAAGGATGGTCGGGGATTGGTTCAGCGAAGGAGAACCAAGCGATCTCCAACACTGAATCGACATAATACACGTGGAAGCTCCCTCATCAATTACAGTCCGATGAATAGGCCTGTTTTTGACTATCACTGGAATCTGGAAAGCCATTTGATGGGGTAGGCGCGGTGTACTATTTTCTAGATCGAAGATTATCAGATTCGGGTCCTGAACATCAACAGCTCCGATAGCCGACAAAAGTAATTTTCGCTGTGCTGGGCATGATTGCAGCACTTCTAAAGTCGACATTGCTGAGGGTGAAACAGCTAAGTCCTCAACAATGTTGTAATTCTGGGCCGCTCTCTCATGTGGATTGAAAGCAGACCTTCGAAGTACACCCTTAGCGGGCGGTTTGATTACTAAGTCCAGGTTAGGTTTTTCGATCTGTAGTGGATCGGAACCGGGAGCGGAGGTTGATGGATTAGAATGAGAAGATTCTGCTTCCTTACCATCAACAGGATTCTTACTACCATAATCTTGCGATCGAGTCGCAATCCTCACATGAGACATCATCAAAATGGGTTCTTCACTGGCAGTCAAGGAAGAACCTATCATCTTACTCTCCTGCTTTGGAAATGGATCTTTCAACACAGCAGGAGTGGGAGAACCTTTGACTATTTTCACAACCTCGGCCCGATGAGGGCAATCTCTTGTAAAATGATCCTCTTCACAAATAAGACAAGGATATCGAGGTTTGCGCTTTTCGTCATTGGTTTCCGACTTTTCTGTTTTCTCCTTCGGAGCCTTGTCTGCTTTAGCCTTCTTCTTTCCTTTGTTCTTTCCACCGTTTTTTGATTTGGCCGTAGATGACTCTACAGCGTGAATATCGGCAGAAAGTTCAGGAGAAGACTCTCCTGTCGGGGAATCAGGCAAGGTGATTATAGGAGTAGTAGAATTCTTGGAAGATTTCTTCTTGCTCTTTGTGTTCACCATACCAATCATACCATCAGCGGCATGAGACCCCGAAGGAGCAGCAACGATTTGATTCGATTTTGGAAGATCTGGGATCTTCTCGTGTAACGTACCCGACTGAGTATAAACTAAGTCAAGGTACTGCGCCTGAGTAATGACTTGCTCCTCAGTAACTACTCCAGCCTTAGCTACATCTTCAGTAATCTTCGGTAATAATGATTTAACAAACCATTCAGCTAAGATTTGGTCCGGAATAAAAACTTTCACTAACCTTCTTCGACGTCTCCGCTCATGAATGTGATCGGAAATATACGTGGACGTCGATTGTTTTAGTGAAGTTAATAACTCCGTGCCGTTATCGTATCTGACCGGCAACTGAAAATGAGTTAAGAACGAGGTAGCTAACTGGCTAAAATTGTAAAAAGAGGCCCGTGGTAACTCAATGTACCACTTGGCCGCGAGACCAATGAGTGTACGCTGGAAAAGACGTAAGCGGATCGAATCATCCGAGATAGAATTTGAAGCACACCAGAGGTGGTAAGTTATCACGTGATTGGACGGATCCTCTCCAGACTTACCTTCGAACTTGGGTATATCACTGGGCAACTTATTTGGCATTGGCGGCCAGAACGGAAGATATTGAATTGGATCATTCGTTAGGCGCGTCAAGTCTGGTAAATCCAAAGTTGCGATAAACGGTAACTGCCGGTTAGGATCTCTAAAACTCTGGGTCACAAGACCAGTCCCAGGAGGAGGATATCCAGGATAACTTGGAATAGGAATCGCATTAGGGATATTATATCCTCCTGGAAAACCAGGATTAACCGGACCATACTGGGGTTGTTGAGGTTGTTGATAAGTGTACCCAGGATACGGTTGATACTGGTAAACCGGCTGCTGGACAGCTTGCCCATATTGGTACTGTCCCTGGTACGGTTGTTGAACAAATTGCGGTTGAGTAGTGACAAGCGTACTTATACCAGGCTGACCTACAGGCATCTGAACCGTAGTTTGAATCGTAGATCCAGATAAGGGTAAAGATGTCTGAGGAGTAGTTACAGAGACAGTAGAAACAGGAGCTGTCGATACTCCAGAAGTAAGTGTGGCAGATGTTGCGGTAGTTGCTGCAGCCGTTTGAGATGGAGTACTAGGTGCAATTGGCGGCTGAGTAACTACCGAAGTTACAGAAGTTTGAACATTTGACTGGACAGGTTGCGGTTGCTGGGGTGAACCAGAAACTACGGGTTGTCCAGTTTGAGGGACCAACTGTATACTTGGCTGCAACCCCTGTTGACCCTGTGATGGATCCCACACTATCATTCCGGGGTATTGACCCGTAACAGGTTGAGGATACTGAGATCCATACCCGGATTGAGGATAGGATTGATAACTGAAAGGTACAGTTCCCATACCTTGAACATATGACTGACCTTGAGGTGGTTGATAATCTTGAGTCGAGTATTGACCTTGAGGTTGATAATCTTGGGGTAAATACTGATACTGGGGTTGACCTTGACCTTGAGGTTGATACCCTTGAGGTTGATACCCTTGGGGTACATATTGAGGCTGGGGTTGACCTTGAGGCATGTATTGCACCATAGGTACATACTGACCTTGAGGCTGCCCCCCAGACACAATTTGTGTACCTTGAGGTTGCCTCCCAGGCGGTAATTGAGGCTGCCCCCCAGGCGGTAATTGGCCACCTTGAGGTTGAGAAACGGGAACTGATCCTGACATCATGTAAATGTCTCCTACACCCAACGGTTTATTACCATTGTTTCCAGCTAATAACCCATGATCAATGGGTTGAGGAGATGCCCCCGCAAAGGTACCAGAAAGTGACTGATACCCGGTGGGAACAGAAGGACCGCCGTGTAAGAAAGATTCAGGAGATTGAGTGAACACGGAAGACTAACCAGACATATTTACAGGAGTATAAATACCTCCAGGTGGAAAAGGAGTACGAGGTGGAGAAAAACCTACCCCTGAGTTGTCTAAATAATTGGTTAACGAGAGGTACCAAGTAGTACTTCTAGGAGGACTGTAAAAGATAGATTCACGCTCCCTTAGATCAATAGTAGGTCGATCTTCAAGGTTAGAGACGCCTATTTCTTCCTCTGGAGCAAGTTCTTCAATAGCAATCAAACCAGTAGGAAGATTTTCGGTGATAACTCGTTCTACTCTTGGTGAATCTGGAACACTAGAAGTTGGAGTAACAGGTTCAGATATTTCAGGTTCTTCGCCTATATCACTAGTAGATGAAAAGCTACCAGCAAGCTCGGAAACTGTAACAGCTTCGGGATTATAACCTGTCTCTAGACTTTGGTAATCTAGATGGACTACCAAGGAAGACTCTCCTTCTTTAGGTGAACCTACTCTACTGCCACTAGGAGGAGTTACAAGGACCTTCAATCCTTCGTACTGACCCGGGACGTCTTCAAGAGGTCCACCCCGTGATCTACGGAGTTTCCTCAACAAATCAGTTCCGGTAACAATCTCAGGTGACTTGCCCCGAAGTCTACGGGACTGTCTCGGTAATTCTGCCACAGCTAAAAAATTTTAACTACTACACACGAACACAAAGTAAAATCTCAAATCAAACCACCTAAAGTCTCTAAAGAACCGAACAAATTTGAATCATACGCCTAAAGAATCTAGGGCGTCAAACCAAACACAAACAGTAGCCTTCCAGACCGAAAACGCTAGTTGGAGATGAAACCCAACATCGCTGGATTCAGTACAGAAGTGGTGGGTGGAACAGTTACCCCGGCAACCTGCTTAATGAATAGACCGACACAAGTTCCTCCACTTTAACCGTCTCGAGTGAAGTGAACCCCCCGGAAAATCCAAGTGAGTCTAGCCGACGTCTGCTCCAGGTACAGTGGGATCTTCCCTCCACCGTCACCTCGGTAGAATCCTAAAGATAATGGTCACTAAGGTTACCAACCGCAACAAATGCACCTGGGGGAACAGTCTACACTCCGACAGCACGCAAGGGCAGAGTATCAAGCTCAATCCCCTTGTCGGCTCCTTGACAATAATCCAAGGTTTACCGAAAAGTGACCCCTGGCTCCTCGACAATGGTTAATCCGAGGTTTACCGTTTGTAATACGTGCGTGTCTGGCGTCGTTCCCAACGAGGGAGGATTGATCCCCTCACTGGTTCGGACACGAGCTCGTGCTTCTCCTTTAAGAGGAGCTTTCCCAGAGTACAAATGAGACAATTGGATTTATTCTATCACAAGATAAGCTACTTGTTTGGTTGTGTTGTCTTGGAGAGTTAATTACTCTCCTACTCCAAGACACTAGCCTGATCTAAATTGGTGTTTCAGAGCCCTAGTAAATAAAAGTTGCTACGTTGATTTTACTTTAAGCGTTAATTTTATGGTTTTTCTTAAAGACAAAAGGTAGCGGAAATGAAACCAATGGTGTGTAGACTCGACTCGCAACCACTACAAAGATGCACCTAAGATGATTTACGCTACTTTTCTCTTTCAATGAAACTCCTAACTAAGAGAGTTGGAAAATGCAAATTTTATAGAAAACAACTTTCTTAGTAAAGACAATCAAAGAAACAATTCTCTTTATCTTTCCAAGCATACAAACATGACCACTCCTTACGTGCACGAAAAATTCTTTTTCTTTCAAAATATTCCAAAGCTACTTGAAACAAAACTTTTCAAAGGAGATGATTTTGTATTTTTTCTTATTTAATAAAGCATATAAATCTATTTTAACGAAAATCAATCTCAAAATCTATAAAATCTATGAAAAATTGACTCACAAGCAAATCAAAAGGAAATTTACTCTAAAGCAAACCTAATGAGGTAAAAGCCTACAAGGATGATTCTAGGTTGTTTTACTTGACCACAATCAAGCCAAGGACCAGCTAATGCAGAATCAAAAACCAGTCAAAACAAAACTCAAATCTTTTTGTTCTTTTTGTAAAATGGAATTCAATACTCAATCAACAAGCACTTCGAAATTTGCCAAAGAGACAACTCAAAGGTAAGTTGCTCTCACAGGTAGACTTTATGATAGGTCCGACTCCTAAGAAGGCTGACAAAACCAGAGAGATCTAAGGCTTGACAACTTCTACCGCCAAAGTCACTACAGGACCTACTCAAAAATCAAACCCTAGGACTTAAACTTCTATGAAATCCACTAAAACACTCAATGCTATCGAAACAAGTTCAGGTGAAGATCTTTGACAGGAGACTAATGGATCTGGGCAGTAAAAACTAAGAAAAAGCAAAATCTAAGAGGAAAAATGTAAAAAATGGAAATTTCTTAATTTTTAGCAGGGTACGCAGGCAACCTGTTAAGACAGGTGCGGGCTCGCTCTGTGCACACAGCAACAGTGCGTACAGCTATGCACTGTGCAATACTCAGAGGGTGCGTACTACTGGAAAAACCAAGAAAAACTAAATCTAATCTAACCCTAAGCTAGCCCACCCAAATACAGAGTCACACAGCCAAAAACCAGAAAATAAATGACTTTTCTCAGATCAAAGTTGCATACAGAGGAAAAAACTTTCACATCAATGGAGTCCCCAGCGGAGTCGCCATTTTGTCAGGCGGAAAGAGTCGATAGTGCGGACACAACCAACCTCCCTAGGAGCCTAAGACTCTCTAGTGACAAACAAGACAAACAAGAGCAATCCTTCTCTAAACATGCATTTACTATACGAGAAATCAAGTGTTTAGATCCTACCTGTAGTCCAACGCTGTTGTAGCAGTCCAGCCTCGCTGATTCGGATGAGCTCCTCCTTCACTTCGAAACCTGCATTCACTAACAATCAAACGATTAAATAGCATTTGATAATCTCATAAAATAAAACATATTTAACATATAGACCAAGGAGTACATGAAACAACTCATAAATAACAAGTTATTGAGAAGAATGGACTCATTTGCATTAATAGGAAACAAAAGGAACAATTACAACCTGAGCCTTGGTGTTGTGCAAGTCCCTCCCAGGGTCCATCAAGAGTTCTCCTTTACTTTGACAAAGCTCACCCACTTCCAAATAGAACAAGCAAAGATGGTAATCTCTCCTCACAAGCTTCTAAATGGGAGTCCTAATTCCAGCAGCATCTACCCTTAGAAATGTTTAGCTTTCAACCTCCCCTCCTTCTGGCCCAATGCCTGTATTTATAGTGCTCAAGAGGAAGTTAATCAGGTCCACCATCAATGGGATAATCCCCTCTTTGGATGGGATAGCTCCTCTCTTGATGGGATAAGTTCCTCTTTCATAGGGGTACATGAACCATCTGGAGGCGCTCAATACACGTCGAACAACCTTCTAGAATGCTCTAGAAATGACCACAAGTAACTTTTTAAAGATGAAACTCGCGCCTTTTGACTTTTACAGGCGTACGCACCTGCCCCTTTACATACAGAGCGTACAAGTACGCAGTTTTTGTGAACATTAGGTGCGTATACGCAGGTAAGGACGAGAGAATATGCGTACCTAGAGATAAACACATTTACAAAGACTTTCTCTCTTTTTGGAGTTTGACATGGAGAGCAGAGGCATAAGACTTGCCCAGGAGGATAGCATGATAGAGCCATACTAACTGTAAATAGCCATGGTGACATTTTTTAGTGTAACACTTACAGAAGGGTAAGCTCCAAATGGTGAAGAGGAAATTTATCCTCTTGATCATAGTATGGTTATGGATATTTACAACTTAACTTACGATGAGCTTAAGAAGAAAATTGTGCAAGAAATAGAAGAATTTTCTGGATGACCTCACACATCCTTATTTCATCAAGGAGAGGTGATTATAATGGACACGAGAAAAAATCCCGAAGAAATTGTTGCAACCAACTTGGCCTTTGCGAGAGCTTCTAAGCAAACAAAAAACATTTGATGGTTGATAATAGACAAATGGTGAATAAGTTGGGGGCTACAAGGAAACAAATAGAACAATTCCAGGCAAAGGTCCAGAAGATATCTCCCATACAAGTGTATTTAGAAGAGCTTCAGGCAGTTTTACTTGGTGAAGTACTAACATTGGGAGAAAATATGAGAACCTCTATGAGGAGTTGGTCACCGTGCACAAAGCAATTGTCCCCTTGCATGGCATGCAAATGAAATCAAGGGAGAATGCAAAAGCTCTCAAAGTTTTTCACTCAACTATCACTATAGTGCATGAATGGTTAATGCAGTACAAAGGTGCACCACCTAAGTTGGCTAAGAAAACAAGACAATAAGCCAAGTAGAAAGATGAAGTCCAAATGATTATACAAAGCAACAAACAACTCAACACTTTCATAGCCAACATTCTATCCTCTTGTGCACAGTTGTACAACAATGTAGATCCTATGGTGAAACACTGAAATCTCATAAAATCCCTTTAGTCGGAACATTCTTAGAAGCAAAAGGCATAAATGTGGCCAAACAGCAAGTATCAGAATACTTGGACCAGTTGAAGTAGATTTCTACAATAGAGGACTTGGAAATTGGTAGACATAACATGCAGAAGTATATTTGTGGCCCTACCAAGATTAACATTATTTTGTTCTTATTAAAGAAGGAAACAAAAGCTGGCTCCAAAACTGTATACCTAGATGCAATGGAGGACAAAGTCTGCTTTCAGCCTAATCCTCTTGCAAAGTTTGAGGAGACCATCACAAAATACAAATCTTGGCATCACTATGTGACTAAAGATTTGCAAGTTGAAGCTGCTGAGATAGAGTTTCCTCATACTCAATCTTGACATGTCATTTTGTCTTATTAGGATTATTTTATTAGTCTCAAACCATTTTTGTCTTACATGAGTATTTGTAATATTGTATTTGAAATAATATGTAAGAGGAAATCCAAGTGAAAATTGTGGAATATGAAAGGTCGTTAGTTAAAAAATGACAAAGGAAGTCAAAGAGTCATGAGTTGAGTCCAAAGGTCACAAAGGGAGATGGATGGGCATCTCATATGTTATAAATACACCCTCATAAATCATGCAAAGGGCTTTGAATTGAAAGCTTGGGAGATTTTTTTGGAGCCTTGGCTTCTCTTGTTTAGCATAAGAGGATTATCTTTATTTGGAGAAGCAAGCTTTGGCTTCATGTTCCACTATTGGGGCTACTTTCTTGTTAATTGTAAATGTATGTCTGGAACTTTCACTTTTAATAAAAGTTCAGAAATGACATGTCTTCATGCATACGTCATGGATGTAGTAATACTATTCATGTTATGTTTGCAATATTTGTTATTTCACTTACGCTAATGCTTATGAACTAATTCATTTTCTTTAGTATGAATCTTGTTGAGTACATGTTGTTATGTTATTGTGATCATGATTATCTTGTGAACTATTTTGCAAGTTAACTTATGATCAATTTTATTGCTCATGCGTCTCTTTTAAGCTAAGTACTATTAAATGCTTCTAAGGGGCTCACTTTCTCCCTTTGATGTTTACAAAGTTCATACACTTGTTTCCACCAAATTTATGTATATGTCATTCTATGTGTTTATTGTAGCCAAGGCACATCATTAAACCCACCACTTGGAAACTAGTGATATTCTGGTTGGGGCTCCTGCTCCAAATTGTGTGGGGTCTAATTTGGACTTCACATCGGGGAGACCCCCTCCCTTGTTGGCGGATTCTAGCACCGTCAACACATTCTTAGCTTATGCATTAGCAAATTGGACTTAGAAGTTTGTATAAGATTCTTCCCAGGAATAAATGAAGTCTTATTGAGATGTCATCAGGAGTGGGCGATAACAAGGTGGGGCTAGCGATGAAGGAGTAGGAGAAAGGAGTGAGTGGATCCACATAAAAAGGATTACTATAAATTTATTCAAAAGTGATCAATGCAACATTCCATGGCAAGGAATATAGGTGAGCAGTAGTAGGGTAGGTGGGTCCACACAAAGAAAGGCTTAATAAAGAGGGGTGCCATGAGAATTAACACAACAAAAAGAATCTATTGAGATAGATCATAAGTAAGGGTGTTGTATGGTCCACTTTATGCTCTCTTTTTTTTCATTTTTACTCCTACAAAGTTATACTCTAGAATGAATGATACCATGTTGATAGAATGCCCAATTTTTGAATATTAACAATTGTGTGTGAATTTTCCAGCCTGGTAGAAAACTAGTGTTCTAGGAACCTAAGAAACAAGGATTAGGGCTTGAAGGGTACTAAGGACAAAGGATTTCGTTGTGTTTAAACTCCCTAATATAATTGCAGGCTCAAACAATAGTACTTGGTCCCATATCTCAAGACTCTAACTAAGGAGGGTCAACCATACCCTTAACTGTATTACCTGATTACCTAGGTAAGTGAGAAACATTCTTCCCAAGTGGTATTGTTTGTAACACTATAGTAGCTAGGTAGTTTAGTGGACAATGGGAGGGTGGGACTAGTGATGATGGAGTAGGGGAAAGGAATAAGTGGATCCACACAAAAAGGATATTATAAACCATGGTAATATTGAGAGGGGGGGTGAATTAGTGTTATGACACATTTTTAACAATTATTAACGATATCCAATCCTTAAAAAATTAATATATAAAAAAAAATGAATCACACTAACACCATAAACAACATACACATATGATACACAAATATTTATGTGGAAACCGATAAAGGGAGAAAACCACAAAATTTATGTCTGAATATTGTTGTAGGTTGCAACCTATTATTACATCAAAATTTCTAGCTCCAACCATAAGGAGACACCCATCCACTAAATTTACAAGCACTATGGTGCTGGTAAATTCTCAGTGCGGACACAAACAATTCCTCTAGCCCGAGAGAGTGGATCTAGCCACAAACAAACAATCTATGGAAAATCTCCTTAAGTTAGAATCAAATAAGAGGGCCTACCTCTTAGAACGTTATTCCACTTGGTGATGATCCTTCTTCCTTACTCCAAGTATCTTTCGTTTCCTTTCTTCGAATACCTGAAACAAGAAAACAAACAACAACAACAAATGTGATAGCATACAATATTGTATTCAACCTACTTAATAGGGCAAGGAACATTAAGCCATAAAGATGTAAGATAACACTTCATGTAGGAAATCAATCAATAGTTGTATTCATATAAATTCAAAAAGAGATTACAACCAATGCCTTGACGTTGCTGGTCTCCTCCGACGTATCCGGGTTCCCACACTTCTACTAGCATCTCATGGATAGCCCCAACAATGGAAGTTTTAAGGCCTCTTCCCTTTAGTCTCAAACCAAACCAAACACACTATTCTCCCTCAAACATATACTAGAAAGCTACAAGTTATAGATGTCTTGCTGATCATTCAAACTCACTCCAAAACTAGTTTAGCTTGGGAAAAGAGAGGTTTATATAGCTTGGATGGATGGGAGATGGTTCCTCTCATCATGGGAGAAGGTCTTATCTCTTGAGTTTTTTCCATCCTAATAGGGGAAAGGAGCCCAAACTAACTTCTTCGGCTCCATCCGGCCCAACCATCTACCAGACTTCTGTTACAAAGCTTCTAGAGTTGGAAGCTTCGACTCCATATTTAAAAAAAATTCCAAAAGAGGATCGATGCGACTAGAAAAGGGCTCAGTCGTTCCGTACGACGCTAGTACTATTTTTAATCTCTATAAATCAGCGTGAGGAGGAAACTAGTCAGTAACGCCAGTCTTGTAAACTAGGGTAAAAGGAAGATTCTTGGGAAACGATGCAAAGGGGAATTATTATGCTCATGAAGAGGGACATATTAAGAGTTTCTTCATGATGGGAAAGCATGTAGGGTTCACTATAGAGGTCCTCCAGGATTGTGGATGGGGAATACAAGGACAATGACGAAATGTTGTGTAACAGATGCCCCCTAAAGCATGAAGGCCGAACTAGAGTGAGGGGTGAAATGCTTTACAAGTGGATGTGGGGAACCAAAGTCCGTCGTCAGAAAACCTACAAGAAAGAATAGATACATATACGTCATTGAAAACCTTGAGAAATGATACATGAATCGTGGTATGGACGCAACCATCCAGAGAATGATCATGTAAAGGGATCCAAGGCATGGGCGCAACCATCCAATAGAAAGGATCATAATGAAACTGAGGTATGGTCACAACCATCAAATAATGATAAGGATCACATATAACAACTCATGGTATGGTCGCAACCATCCATCTGAAAGAGACATGTATATCAACATGATCATGTCACATCGCCTTGCAACCTGGACTGGTGTAATCTAAGCCTAGGTTCTTGCGCTCCAAATGAACGGATCAAAGTACAGATCCTAACATGTGAATGAATGTGTTGAAGTCAAACATGCTAGAAAGTCACTTGATTACCGGTCAATGATGTGAACTATTAACAAGCGTGAGAGAAATCACCAGTAATGACAATGGCTCTAAAGGTACCAGCAACACAGTTCACGGAATGTGAATAAAGGAATTGAAGTCGAACACCCGTGAAATCACCTGATCGAAATTCAATGATGTGAACTTGTTGTCGAGTGCGAAGAACTTTCTGTTAGGGCATGCAAGCTCTAAGGTACTGGAATGGAGTCTCTCAGCCAACTTCCTAGATAATGAGTTGAAGTTGACAGGAAGCGACCGTGTTGAAGGAGGGCCATGATGTATCCCACATCATGGACGCGAGACAAAGGGATGCAATGATTTCAGATGATACAGAGAATCAAGAGTAAGTGTAACTGCAAAAGGATTAACTCTTGAACATATTGATGACACAACTCCGGAGTTTGGCAGCTTTTGGATCCATAGGATCGATGGTCATGATGACGCGGCAGAGATCAAATGGAAGGAAAAAATGAATAGCCCAACCCAGGAAGGTCAATGATGAAAAGGAGGATATACCAACCTGACATGAAGCAAAAAGTGTCATGTTCAAGAGCGAGTTGCCAACACGACTGATAAAATTTCCCATTTTCCCCCACCATTTCTGGTAGGTACCCCAATTATTTTTAATCGCAAGCTTGAAGTGGATAGCATGTGCTTGCACTGTAAGTTCATCCTTCGGACGAATCCAACCTAGTAAGTTTAATGAGCCCTAGGAAGGAGAAGCTCATGTCCGTCATGGTGACGAATCAAATGTCGTTGAATGTTTTAACGAGTCCGACAAAGGGGTAACTCGGTATCTTTTTCATGTTTATAGAGTTTGAAAAAGACATGGAAAAGAAAAATCCACATGTCCCTTTTCGTAAATTTGTGTCTCTCTAGCACGAAAAGGTAGAAAATGATACTTGAGAGAACCACTTGACCATTACAATCAAGGAGTACCTTTTTCATAAATAGTTTATCTCAGCCCGAAAAAGGGGTAAATGTATACTGGGTAAACGACATTTCACAGCCTTTAACAAGTTCAAAACGATAAGAGCTCGTCAATATTTTCGTATTTAAAGAGTCGGAAAAGAGCTTGAAAGAGGACTCCCCAATTTAATTCTCTTTTACAAGTCAAAAAGGGAAAAAATACTCGATGATATTTTCATTGGAGTTTTACAAGTCAAGAAAGGAGCTTAAACGTGACTCCAGTACCATCATCAATAATCCGTCACCTGTCGTTGCACAAGAGGTAAACACATTATCCAATTTCAGAGGAAAAATAGGTCAAAAATACTTTTAAAAACCCTAATATTTCATGAAAAATGAAAAAAAGGAGGAAAAAGTAATTATTTTTTACCATTTTACCTTTGTGCGAAGAGCTTTTCACCCACTTGTGCCCTAATTTTTCAGGAGCAGATTGCGGGAGATCCGGGAGGCCATTTGTCGATCCATCAGTTGCAGGTAAGAGCCAAGACCTTAAACTCTATTTTCGTGCTTATTTCACCTATTTTTAACCTTTTTTTTATTTTGAAAAAAAACAATTTGCCCTCGGTTGGCACAATTTCCGGACACGGAATCGCGTTGATCGGGGATTATTAAGACTTTCAAGAGTGCCGTCCACAATATTGTTTTTAAAATAGTCACGCCGGCGCCGTGAACATAAAATTTCCAAATTTATGCCTAATTCTCCCAATTGAATCCAAATTTTTCTAGCCAAAGATGTTTATTGACTTGATTATATGGTTTTTGCAGGGAAAAAATCGTGAAAAATGGTGGATTGGAAGGAACGTGAGTATGAGGACATTGAAACTCAAGCAATGGCAGACCCAAATTGCTTGAATGCTCTAAGGAACTATGGGCTCCTCAAATTCTTCCTCACACTAGGTCTATAGGCTCAACCCAAATTGCTATGGTATCTGATCAGTCTCTGGGATGTGAATCAGGAAGTTTTCATGATTCGTGACCAAGAACTGGAGTTGGAAACTTCAAAATTTTATTTCATCACAGGACTGTCCCGAAGAGGGGAGCCAGTGAATTTATATGGGTCAAGGCCAATTGGGGTAAGTGTGACGATGTTACTTGCAAAACACTGCCTAGAAGCACTCAAATCAAAAAGTGGCATGATCGAGATCATGACTAATCAGGATCTTGTGCTGAGAGTGTTGTTGTTGACCATAAACAGAGTGGTTGGTGCTCAAGCACAACATGAAACCAACAAGTCAAAGTTTTAGTATGATATTGACTGTACGGTGCCAACTATATTTAATTAGGTGGAAGCCATGAAGGTAAACATGAAGCGCCAACTATCAAAAGCCAAGGCGGGAAACCTGAAGCAATTCTGCTATGGGTCCGTTTTAGTGACCTTCTTCCTGGATCAGGTTTCGCTGTTTCACTACCAGTTGGTTGAGGTGGAACCTCCATTGCCACGAGACCCATGGATGGTCCGTTGGATTGCATTGATGCCCAGGATTACCGGGGGGCAACAGATGCCTATAAGGCTGCCTTCTTCTCATGGCTACAACGATAGCTGATCGTAGTAGAGGATTAGCCCTACAGCGGTACCGACTTCCGTAGTGATCCAGATATTCCGTTCCCAGAGGGGGAGGATTATGATGATGGAGGTAAAAAAGACAACTTTAATTTTTTATTTTTATTGTTTTTGAAATATATGCATTCATGACATTTCGATTTTATAAATGCAAATGTTGGACCAGAACGTCCTGCTAGAATGTGCCCGATTGCAGGTGCGTTACTCAGCAGTTCAATGTCACTCTTTATCAGGAAGGAAGTGATAATGAGGAGGAGATCACCCGTAACCTTAAGGGATTGACCCACGGTATCCAAGAGTATGCCCAGATGGGTGATGTCAAAGCCAGTATCAGAGGCACACAATTGGGTTATCAGATCGGATCCGCCAACTACTGACTCGTGTAGTACGAGCAGTTACATGATACCATGAGCATCATGCTGATTAGTTCATAGGTGTAGCATTCCAAATTTTTTAGGCCTGCAAGCCACGGATGTATAAGGCTCGCGAGCCACAGATGTATTTGAACACACATATTACTTTTTGGGGTTTTGATGCATGACAAACATTATTGGCATATATATATATATATATATATATAGGCTATATTTCCTTTCTTACTATGGTACAAATGTTTTGTGTTTTGATTTTTTACATGTTTCGCAAATGTCTATCCAGCACATAATTCACTAATGCATCTGTTAATGTATTCATGTGTCTAGGAATATGATGATATGTAATGTAATACAAATTTCTCTCCAATAGACGAATACGTAGATACATTCTCAATATTTGACGGTTTTTGACGGAATATTGCTCGTTGAGTTGGAGAACAACAAGTTGTGAATCAAAGTTGACAACTAATTCCCGGATGTCAAGAGCGATAGCTTCTGACAACAATTCAATAACTGTGTTTTACTCAGCGATGTTATTAGTTGTTCAACCTAGACAAATACCTTGAAGATCAATCAACTCACCATGGGGGTCATAAATGGCCCAAGCCAAAGATGATAGATTACGGGTACTACGGCAAGAACCATCAGTGAAACAGATGTGAGGATACACCGACATCTGCAAAGTAGGCAGAAATATAATAAGAAGGAAAGTTACTTGCAAAACAACACACCAAACCACACTGTAAAAAAACGAATAACACAATATTGTACAAAAGTAGCTATGCAAGATGACCTAAGCATAGTACTTTTTGAGATAAAGCCCATTATAGGTCTTGTCTAAGGGATTGCCCTCATAGTCAACAAGATCATAGGCCCCTTTCTGTAACATATGTTTAACAATGTAGGGCCCATGCCACATGGGTTTGAACTTGCTAGCTCCCAACTTATCATTAGCCTGATCATACAGAAGAACCAAATCACCCTCAGAAAAAGCTCGAGGAGAGACATACTAATTAAAATGGGACCTAACCCGCTTTTTCTGTGCTTCGATGACCAAAGTAGCAAGACGACGAGTCTCATCTAGTCATTCTAGGTACAAGAGGTGCTCTTCCGGAGGTTAGGTCTCGGGGAGAAGTTCAACAACCAACTTGAGGGATGGAATTTCACACTCAATCGCTAAAGTTGCTTCCAGACCGTAGAATAGCTGTAATGGTGTGAATCCAGTTGCATCCTTGGTTGAGGTTTGGTAAGCCCATAGAGCTCAAAAGAGCATGAGATGTCAACTTGACTTGTGCATCCCAATGATGCACTGAAGCATTATAACCAAGACTTTGTTCACGGCTTCAACTTGGCCATTGGCCTGAGGGTAATATGGGGTTGAGCCATCGTGGCACAGATCCAACGTAGAAGTAAGCTCAACCATCATGTAATATTGAAAATGGGAGCCATGGTCGGTGAAAATGGCCTGAGGCACTCCAAACCTGGAAATAATGTGATTGAATAGAAATTGAGCTGTCGTTTTACCGTTTGCAGAATATGTAGGCATCGCTTCGACCCATTTGGTGAAATAATCCACAAAAACGATAATATACCCATTTCCCCCAACTGAACAAGGGTTACAGGTCATATAATCGATGCCCCATTTGGAAAAAGGACCAACGGTAATAACGGGATGTAGGTGAGCGGGTGGGGCGCACATTTTCACTGATAAATTTGGCACTCATGGCACTTGCGAACAGCAAGGATACAATCCTTGAAGATAGAGGGCAAAAAATAACCAGTGCGAAGGATTTTTTGAGTAGTAGCATATCCTGACAGGTGACTACCACATGCACTAGAACGACAATCATTCAAGACTCTCTCAGCCTCCTCGAGAGTGAGATAGTGGTGAAGAATTGAATCGACACCGATGCAATATGAAGTATGTCCAATGATACGGTAAGGTTGAGATGGGTGACGAATGCATCGGCGATCATCCTTGGTCAATGCAGAATTGAAAGTGGATGTTTGGAGATACATGATGATATCACCATACTAGGGGTCGAGAGTGCTAATTAAGAAAAGAGTCTCATTCGAGAGTTGCTCGTTAGCACCAATAGGAAGAGAAGCGAAGGGAAGGGAGCAAATCAACTCAGCGAAGACCAGTGATTTCTTATATTTGGTAGTAGTGAACACCAAATCGAATTCTTGGAGGATGACAATCCACTTCGAATACTTGCCCCCTAGAAACTGACGAGTCAGGATGTAGGTCATGGGGTTGCATTCTGAAATCATAGTGGTAGTGCGAAGTAGAATGTAATGCCGAAAGCGTTGAATAGCATGTACGACAGCCAAAGCCAACTTCTCAACTTGAGAATAACGCATTTCGGTGTTGAGGAGGTTGTGATGGAGGTAATAATAACATGTTCATTACCTTCATCATCGTCCTGTACCAGAACCATAGCAATGGTACTAGAGGCTGCAACTAGATAAGGGAACTAATCACGATGATAGTTCGGGGGTTGCAACAAAGGAGAATTAATGAGGACAACCTTTAGGTCATCGAAAGAATTTTGGGCAGCCTCATCCCAAAAAAACGGGGTTCCTTTCTTGAGCAACTGGGTGAACCCTGAAGCTAGCTTAGCATAATTCGGTACGAAACGACGGAGGAAATTTGCTTTTACCTACAGAATTTGCAGTTGATGCAACGAAGATGGAGGGGGTAAATTAAATATGGCCTTGAATTTAAGGGGATCAAGGCGAATGACTTTTTTTGAAATGATAAAGCTGAGGAGTCGTCGGGATTCGATGCAAAAGACACATTTATGTGGATTCAATCGAATGTTGTAGTGTCTACAACGAAGAAAAATTTGCTGGAGATGATCAGGGTGATCATGGTGTTTACGAGAACGAGTGGGGAGATCATCCAAGTAAGGTTGAATGATGTTTCGAAAGTCATGGAAAGCATAATACATCGCTCTCTAAAATGTGGCCCCAACATTCTTAAGCCCAAAAGGGAGCTTCTTATACGTGAAGGTCCCCCACAGACAGATAAAGGATATCTTATCTTGATTAGCCGACATAATGTGTATCTGGTTGTAACCAGAAAAAATATCCATAAAAGAACAGAATTCACTCCCAGCACATTCATCAATGATCTGGTCAAAGAAGGGGTTGGGGTAATTATACTTAGGACTGGCATGATTGAGATCACGGTAATCGATGCAAACGCAAATAGTGCCTTGTTTCTTTCTCACCGGTACGATATTCGACACCTAATCTGTAAGAGGGATTGGATAAATAAATCCATCTTTCAGAAGTTTTTCAACTTCACCCTTAATGGTGATCACTTTTCTAGGGTGCAATGGACAAAGTTGTTGGTGAACAGGTTCCACATGAGGATAGGTTTGAATCTCGTGCATGACTATACTTGGGTCAATGCCATGCATTTCTTCATATGACCACGCAAAAACATGCCAGAACTCTTGGAACAGAGACATATAGAGCTTGATCTCTTCTGGAGAACAAGTTACCCCGATATGGACATTTTCAGCTTGACAGAAATATCAATTGGTATCATTTGGGTAATGTTACCCATGTTCCCTTCCAACCAAACTTCATGAGTCATGATCGGGGTCTGAAGTGGTAAGGATGAGAACTAAGAAGAGAACTTCTCGAGACAAGTAGACATGACCGTCGGTCTAGGAAAGAATGAGGAACGATGATGAGTGTCATTCCAAGGTACTTCCTCCAACGAAATTACTTCCATGATACTCTCATCATAAAGAAAAGTCTTGGCTAAGGGATTGGGAGATTCCGAAGAACCAAGCCACGGGGATTGAGAATATGCATCGAGAGATGTTCTTGAAATAGGATGGTTAGAGGACACTGAAGGCGAAGCTGAAACAATTTCCACCTAATTAATTTCGGCGGGACTTAACGGCATAACCTCGCCCCACATATTAACAAGATCTGGTGAAAGGAATGAACCAAGGATCAGACTTGACCAAAATCATGTTAATAGAGGCAACATGAGGAGGTGGGAGCAGAAAAATGGCCATCAAGGTAGGATCTTTAAAGAGTCCTACCCCCACTCTCTCATAAGGAGCACCGGTGTGCTTTACATACAGAACATTGCCATCTGAGGAGGAAGATGCAAAGAAGGATAGTTGGTTGACTGTGACTATCTTTCCTTGATGGGGAAAGCAAATCACATGGAAAAGGGAGGAGGCTACAACATGCATGGCATGGGTCCAGATCTATTTGAGTAGAAGATTGTAGTTAAGATTAGCGTCAACGATCTCTACTTCGACGTGTACCGTCTTGCCCTCCAAAGTAATGGCAAGGTTGGGAAGGACACCGAATGGCCGCTAATCACATCCGTCAAAAGCTTCCAAAGTGTTAGGGGACTGGTTCAAAGTAGGAGAACCAATTGCCTTCTAGCAAGCGACAGACATGATGCAGGTAGAAGCACCTTCATCAACAATGGTCTTATGAATGGTTTTCTCATTTATGATCACCTAAATGAGAAAGGTAATATGATGTGGTAAACGCAGAATGTGGTTTTCCAGGTCAAAAAAAATGAGATTGGAGTCAGTTGGATCAATACCACCAATAGCTGACAGTAACAATTTCTGCTGAGAGGGACAAATTTGAAGGACCTCGATAGAAGACATAGCTGATGGCGCTTGAGCCAAATCTTCAAAAATGCTATAATGTTGAGTAGCTCGAGCATTTGGATTGTACGAGGAATTTTGTAGCACACCTCGAGAAGGTGGTTGAATGGCGAAATCGGGATTAGGTCGCTCTATATGGAGAGGACCAGAACTAGATGGGGTAGAAGAAGAAGGGGTACCTTCTTTCTCTTTTCATCCTGTTAGGGTAGGAGTTTGATAATATTTTGACCTGGTAGCCATGTTAATCGGTGTACTCATCATGAACACTTGTGAACCTGTGGAAGCAGATGACTGAGGCTGGTCTACCATTTGGGTTTGCTGGGATGGAAAGGGCTCTTTTATGACAGTTAGGGTCCCTTTGAGCAAACGAATAACTTCAGATTGTCTAGGACAATCCTTAGTATAGTGATCCTCCTCACAGATGAGGCATGGATATTTGGGCTTCCATTGGGAAACATCACCAACAAATGACTTAGGAGGACCCTGTTTCGGGGCATTGACTTTACCCTTTCCTTTGCCTTTCTTCTTACCTTTAGAGGATTTTTCCATTGCGGTAGACTGGATAGTGTGAAACTCTGAGGTTTTACCAAATCCTGATGAATTATGAGAAGAATCATTGGGAGCAGTGTTGGAGACCGACTTCTATTTGGAAGAATATTTTGCAGGGGTCTAAGTCACTAAACCAATTACTCCATCAATAGGAGGTGTAGCGAGAGACTTAGATGTCGTCAGATCATATGATGATTTGGGTGCATCGGGTAACACACCATATAACGTACTAGATTGTGAATAGACAAGGTCTAGATACTAGGCACGCGGGATGACTTGTTCCTCAGTGATGCATCCACCCATAGTAGTGTCCTCAACAATCTTATTGACGAATGGTTTGGTGAACCAATCAGTCAACAAATGATCACTAATCTCAAACTTAATCAGGCGACACCTACATCTCCATTCATGGGTGTGATCGGAGATGTGGGTCGCAGTGTCTTGCTTGAGCGACGTTAGGAGATGGGTGCCAATTTCATAGCAAACCGATAACTGGAAATGTGTGAGAAAGGCCATGGTGAGATTGTTAAAGTCATGATAGGTATTTCGAGGTAGCTTGATATACCACTTGGCTGCAACACCTGTAAGAGTTCATTGGAAAAGTCAAAGATGAATGGAATCATCAACGTATGAATTCGAGGAGCACGAGAGGTGATATGTCATCACGTGGGCTTGTGGATCCTCTTTTGCTTTTCCTTCAAACTTCGGAAAATCACTCAGAATCTTGGATGGAACTGGAGGCTAGTATGGCGAATGAAGAATTGGGTCATTCGTGAGTCTAGACACATATGGCAATTCTATGTAGCCGAGAACGACAATTGTGTATTGAAAGGCATTTGAGGTCGATAAGAGGGGCCAACTAGCGGGGTCCATCCCCACTGGTAAGGATTTTGTCCCCATAGTGGAGAATTTTGTCCATATGGCATTTTATTTTGCCCCCACTTTAGGTTACCTTGCCTGTAGGGAGGATTCTGACCTTGAAAGCCTTAAAACTGTCCTGCCATAGGTTGTTGGTAAACAACATATGGGTTAAAAGGTTGTTGAGCCTGCTAGCCTTGGACATATGGGTTTTTCACATGATGTCCCTGAGCATAAGAGTTTTGGACCTGCTGCCCCTAGATGAAAGGATTCTACACTTGCTGCCCTTGGACATAAGGATTTTGGACCTGCTATCCTTGGACAAAAGGAGGCTGAACCTGTTGCCCTTGGACATAAGGATTTTGCGCCTACTACTGTAGGACTTGACCTTGACCTTGCCGTTGCAAAGGTTGACCCTCTTGATATGATTATAAGGGTTGTTGTTGCCCGGGTTGACCTTGTTGCTGCAAGGGCTGACCTTGTGGGTGTAAAGGTTGTCCCTACGGTTGCAGAGATTGACCTTGTGAAGGCATAGACTGGGAGGATTACGACGCATATTGCACTTGTGGCTGCATGGTTTGTTGCAACGATTACGAGGGTTTCCCATATGGTTGTTGCAGTTGTCCTTGCTGCGACATCATCTGGCCTTGCTGCTGCATGGATGGAACTTGTTGTAGCGAAGGTTTCCCTTGCTGTTGCAGAAGCTATCCTTGCTACTACAAAGGTACTTGAACAGTTCCCGGAATGACATCTTGAAATTTCTTGAACTGTATGTGGCCATACCCACCAGGCATGACAGATTGACCAGGATGGACATAAGGTCCAGGCTGAAGGATGTAGGGCCGATTAACCATCGCTTGTGAACCATATGGAACATAAGGAGGTTGGTACTGAACCTGAGCCATATTAGGCTGCTGGTACTAGATGTTACTTGACCTAGATGGACCAACAGGGTTCAGCTGTTGGTATTGGACATTACTCAATCCAATAGGACCAACAGGGTTTAAAATGGAACCCAAAGAGGGCTGGTTCATTCCAACCACGTGAGCTTGTGAACCACTCACATTGGTTATACCAAAAATCATAGAAACATTCAGACTTTGCCCCCCATGCGGTGGCACAGCCTGTCCACTTACTGGAGGGATTGAAGAACTGACAGAGACATGACTCGAGACTGTCGGTTGAACTAGATGGGTCACATGGACTGGTGAAACAAGAGAATTTGGAATGGTGGGTTGCATCTGGACTGAAGTAAATGCAAAATGAACCATCGGTCAGGAGGTTGGGTTATGAATGAATGGATCTTGACTGTGCATGAGTGGAAACCTCTGAATGACCCACAGAGGAGACTGGGATTTCGCCCTCTGGTTCCATGGGTGAAAACAGGCAACGATGGACAACTGGAGATGTGCGAGGGGATAATTTTAAAGGAATACCTAGCTAATCATACAGACTATACGAACGTTGTGGTGATATCACAATAGGATCAAACAAAGGATTCAAAGGATAAGCAACCAGTCTAAGATGACCTTCAAAATTCGACTGACTCTCGGGAGTCTAGATAGGATTATCTGAAGATTCCAGGCCAATGTGAGAAAGTGACCCAGTATCTGAGGAAGGGGGGGATGAGATGACAAAGGTTGAATGCTCAGAACAATTCCAATCTCAACACCTTGGTCCTCAAGTGATTGTGACAATTCAGGAAAAGGCTCCTTAGACAATCTTTCAGACAGAGGAGAGGAAGAGGAACTAGGTGAATTGACTGGTTCAGCCACGATGATTTTTTCTCAATTAACCAGAAGAAAGAGATTTATTCCAAGGCTTTAAAATGTATTTAAAGGTATACTCACAATGTGGTCTAGAAAAAGACTAACAAGAATGTTATAAGACTATGGGCAACAATTTTTTAAGACACAAAAACAAACTGGTGCTCTTTCATGTTTTAAGAGTCGAGAAAAGAAAAGGTGACTCTATTACTTTCGGTTTGAAATGAGCTGGAAAGGACAAGCGCTCATATGATATTTTATATTTAGGGAGTCAAAAATATCAAAATGAATACCTAGGATGATCTAGGCAAAAAGGATTACCAGGTAATTATGAACTGTAGAATACCTACCGACGAACCGAGAAGTACGGGTGGGCAATCTCCTCGAATGCTGTGTTCGGTGTATCACGTTTACAAGGTGATAAACTCGGCTTCCTATGGATAAAGGATTACAACCTAGTGGGGTCTCCCTTTATATACATGACGGTACAGGGGGCACAAGTCTGTACTAGAGTTATCTAGTGCCGAAGCGAATGACAACTGCTAGGTTTAAAGACGCCAGAAAATGTCTCTAGCCTAGACCTTCTAAATGCGATTGTTAGGTTTCAAATGTGCCTTAGGTTAATTAAATACATTTTAGATTTTATCTTGAAATTATGTCTCGGTTTTCAGGCCCTATCGATGTGACTCGAAAAACACTTATATGCAGCTAAATGAGACAAGACCCTTTCAATTTGATGAATTGTTTACACTAATGAGAGTAGAAAACACATCCAATGCAACAAACAAGCAATTGAAAGTAGGATGACCCTTTCACTATTTCACTTTTTAAAAACAAAATGATGAAAAACTCTTTCCAATTCCTATCTTTCCTATCAAATGCACTTCAAGTAGTGCTTTCACTAGTAAAGGGAATTCATTTATTTTCCAATGCAAATGACAATGCAACTCTAGTCTTCAACGATGCTAACTAATGTAACATATTGATTCAACAAACTAGAATTATGTATTTTTCAATGAAATGACAGAATGAATCTTTCACAAACACTTCAATGAAAAATTTTCAATACAACCAACCTCAAACAAATGCAAAGCACAAAAGAGAATTCCTTTCAAACTAATAATGCAAAGACTCAACCAAAAATAGGATGAGAAATGTGATCTATGCCCGAAAAGAGATGCTCAATCAACAAACGAAACTTTTCAAACTTGTTAAATGGAAATCAAAGCAACAAAAGGACTAACAAACGAAATGCAAGGAGTAACTTGACTATCGACTTGACTTGCTGAGCACACAAATAAGTGAATGGATGATGACCTAGATGCCCTAGGGTTATACACCATCTAATAACTCAAGAAACCAAGTGAAGAAAATGCAAATAAAACAAGCATATAAACCAAGCTAAAAGAGCTTTCTAGCTAGGGAGAACACATTCAAAACAAGCTGAGAGACAGAAATTAGAAGGGAAAGACACACTGGCTATGATCTAGGGGAAACCCTGATCTTCACCTACAGGAATTGGCCTTACTGCCTAACTGACAACAAGCACCAGAAGGGGGTTGACGCAACTATTTTTGAGAAACTCCCGTTGATTGGTGCGACTGTCAGAAAAATAAACGCGTTGACTGAGGATTCAAGGAAAAAAATAAAAAATTTCAAAGGATAAAACCAGACTTGCCATTGTAAATTTCATGCTCAAAGTAGTGAACCAGGCAAAGCAAAGAACACTAAATGGAAATGGTGGTACTAGAAAATTTCACACAAAACCATAAAATGACAAACAATAAAACAAAAGGATTGGCTCCCCAGCGGAGTCGCCAATTTGTAAATGTGATACACCGAACACAACATTCAGGGATATTGCTTGCCCGTACTTCTCGGTTCGCTGGGAGGTATTCTGCAGTTCACGGTTACCTGGTAATCCTTTTTGCCTAGATCATCCTGAGTAGTCATTTTGATCTTTTTGACTCCCTAAATATAAATGATCTTCCAAGAACTTGCCCTTTCGAGCTCGTTTCAAACCGAAAGTGATAGAGTCACCTTTGCTTCTTTCTCGACTCTTAAAACATGAAAGAGCACCAGTTTATTTTTGCGTCTTAAAAAATTGTTTCCCACGATATTATAAAATTCCTGTTAGTCTTTTTCTAGACCACATCGTTAGCATACCTTTAAATACATTTGAAAGCCTTGGAATCAATATCTCTCTTCTGGTTAATTGAGAAAAAATCATTGTGGCTGAACCAGTCGATTCGCCTAGTTCCTCTTCCTCTCCTCTGTCTGAAAGATTGTCTGAGGAGCCTTTTCCTAAATTGTCACAGTCACTTGAGGACCAAGGTGTTGAGCTTGGAATTTTTCTGAGCATTCAACCTTTGTCATCTCGTCCCTCCCTAGTGGAGTCGCCAATTTGTGGTGTAGGTAAATTCTTAGTGCAGAAAAAAACAATTCCTCTAGCCCGAGAGAGCGGGTCTAACCACAAACAAACAATCTATGGAAAATCTCCTTAAACTATAATAAAATAAGAGGGCCTACCTCTTAGAATGCTATTCCGCTTGGTGATGATCCTGCTTCCTTATTCCAACTATCTTTTGTTTCCTTCCTTCGAATACCTGAAACAAGCAAACAAACAACAACAACAAATGTGATAGCATACAATATTGTATTCAGCCTACTTAACAGGTCAAGGAACATTAAGCCATAAAGATGTAAGATAACACTTCATGTAGGAAATCAATCAATAGTTGTATTCATATAAATTTAGAAAGAGATTACAACCAATGCCTTGACGTTACTGGTCTCCTCCAATGTATCCGAGTTCCCACACTTCTGCTAGCATCTCATGGATAGCCCCAACAATGGAAGTTTTAACGCCTATTCTCTTTAGTCTCAAACAAAACCAAACAAGCAATTCTCCCTCAAACATACACTAGAAAGCTACAAGTTATAGATGTCTCGCTGATCATTCAAACTCACTCCAAAACTAGTTTATCTTGGGAAAAGAGAGGTTTATATAGCTTGGATGGATGGGATATGGTTCCTCTCATCATGGGAGAAGGTCTTATCTCTTGAGTTTGTTCCATCCTAATAGGGGAAAGGAGCCCAAATTGACTTCTTCGACTCCATCCAACCCAACCATTTACCAAACTTCCATTACGAAGCTTCTAGAGCTAGAAGCTTCGACTCCATATTTAAAAAACTTGCCAAAAGAGGATCAACGTGACTGGAAAAGTGATCAGTCACTCCATATAGTGCTAGTGCTAGTTTTAATCTCTACAATTGGCACGAGGAGAAAATGGTTAGTAGTGTCAGTCTTGTAAACTGGGGTAAAAGGAAGATTCTTGGGAAATGATGCAAAGGGGAATTGTTATGCTCATGAAGAGGGACATACTAGGAGTTTCTTCATGATGGGAAAGCATGTAGGGTTCATTGTAGAGGTCCTCCAGGATTGTGGATGGGAAGTACAGGGACAGTGACAAAATGCTGTGTAACAAGCACCCACTTGAAGGAATCACCAACTCCTTGGTCTTTTTAGGCTCCAACCCAAAGGAAGAACCAACTCCCTAATATTTTGTAGGCAACCACCTGAACGAAGTACTGACTCCTTGATTTGCAAGCACCCACTTGTAGGAGGAACCAACCCCCTTTAGTAACATGCACTGAATTGAAAGAAGCACCAATTGCCTAATTTTTTATAGACTCCAACAAGAAGGAAGCACCTACTCCCTGATGTGTAGGCACAAACCCTATCAACCTGGCAGATCCATCTTTTATCTATTTTCAAACTCAGATCCACAAGTACTTATTTTTCAATTTAAAGTTCAAATTTATTTGCGTTTCTCTCACTACTTCAACTCTCACTTAGCTAGATATTTCACTGCACTAAAAACATACTTAGACTATCAACACTTATGATTTAAATTCTATATTTTCACTGCAACTCTTCCCTCAGGAACATATCTGATCATATCTTTTTAGATATGTTTTGGGAACTCGTTTTTGCACAAGTTTTTCTGAGCCTAATTTCCAATGTATAATACCATTACTAGAATGCATATTATTTCTTTGATATAGATGTTATAGTCAATTCCTACATCTCTCTAATGCTCATACTCACTTAGGCTCAATTTCTTATTAGCATAGCCAATGCTATAGCTCATCGTGCTCTTGTGGGCAATATAAAAACCAAACATTCTTTATTTGAACACACCTCATGTAGCATTTCCATATCTGTCACAAATATATTCTAAACCTTTCAACTCTTACATTCTTATCATGTCTCCACTGATCATATTCTTATTACTCCTTCGGGCATCTAATTGACTTACGTCATTCTCAACTTCTTTAATAGAGTTTCCCCTTTCAATACCATGGGTGTAAAACCATGTATTTACCCATGGGGATTCTCATTGATTGTATCAACAACCAACAATATCTACTTGTTGTATCAACAATAATCAAAACTATAGATTAGGTCTCCATTCAACAATGCAAAGTTGTTTACACCTTCTCTTAACTCCTCTCTTCATATACTTATCAATCAATACTATGGACCTATTTATCCATTCAACAATGTAGGTAGTTAGTGACTTCTCTTAATATCTCATAGGACTCACAACACTTAACAAAGTGTACGGAACTCTATATAGTGTTTCCGTAGCCCGATGGCCCTTGCCCCTCAACCCATGTAACTGAGGGCCATGACCTAGAGCTATTTAGTGTTACTCCAAGGTCCTGATAACCTGAGAGGATGAGGGTCCGAACACTCTACACCTGTCACCCATGTCAACTAATCGTTGATTGTCATGTGGCATTTATGCCACCTCATTACTGCTTCATAACACTTGCCACATCCCATCACCAAAAATTTGTGTTTTGTAGTCATGTTGCCCCGAGGTCTCAATAAGTTGATATCAGACCTATTATATCCACATAATTTGTCATCGTACTTGCCACATCAGCTGCTACTTCTAAATAGGGCTTGCCACCTTTCCTTCTACCGTGTGTCTCGCTAGGTCACTTTCCATGTGTCATATGTTAAATTCTCACTTGGACGACCAAAATTTTCCATTTTCACCTGCCATGTATCACCCTCACATGCTGCCACATATCATCCTCACATGTTTCCATGTCATGATGGTGTCATAATGTTGTTATGGTGATGTCATCCTTCCATGTGGAATCCTTTGGGTGGTGACACATGTCATTCAGAATTAGCTCACTTGGCCACCCAAAAATATCAAATATGAGTGATACACATCACCCTTCCATATGACCACATGTTCACTACCACATCATTTTGTTGGCTGGAGTGCCACTTGTCATGCCACTTGGCACCTCGAAAATCCTGCCCATGCTTACTACCTACTGCTCACCACTCATCACAATTCATCTTCATCCTTTATGTTCTAACTGGTGATGGTCGATAGTCCTCTTAGAAACTCAGTCCTTCAACACATGAGACCTTGGGCTAGAACCAAGGGCTAAAACCTTGTAGTGCTTATTGAGTTCTTGCTCATCACTACAGTTTGCATACACCCATTAGTCTCTGATAAGTGGTTGTAATGGGTGATGGCGATTTACATATGTTAATTATAGGAAAATTTCCATCTATTTCCTTCTATCTACATCCTTCTGCATTTCCACTTTTTGCTTGATCACTCGCTCCATTATTGATGGGCAATAAGAAACGAGTGATGATTCAATGAGTAGAGGCCAATGCTGGAACAATGACTTGTTGGAACCTTGACTAAAATTCAATTGGATATTTCTTCTCATCCCTTAGGATTTAGATCAAGTTCCACATACCACTAGAAAGGTCTTGAAGAAGGATATCCAACTAAACACTTAGTTTCCTCATTTGAACTAAGGAAATGAAGAATAAATGCCTTAAATTTATTACCCTCACCCATGATCTCAAGCTAGGCATCAACACACTTTAACATATCATTGACAACAATGATAACACACTTACCTAGCTTCTGTTGAAATTGACACAAAAAATGATTTTCATCAAGGACAACACCTTTCTCAATAATCTCACCTCAACAAACTCTTTCTCTGAACTTGACATTGTTTGACATCAATGACTTGGAATTGGCATCAATGAAAAAAATGACATCAATTGACTAAACTTTAACATCAATGACAACACTTTGCTAAAAAATATCCCCCTTTTCCATTGATGGAAACACCACCAAACATTGTGGATTAGTGATGGAAACACTATTAAGCATTGCTTGTCATTGATGGTAACACCACCACTTGGCAACACTCCTCTTGTCAAGATGAATAATTTTCTATTGTTTTCTTACTCTCCTCCTTTGTTATGGATGATTGATTACTCTCCATACTTAATATCTCTAATGTTTGCACACCTTGGAAACACCATCACTTGGAAACACTCTAATGTATAGCTAATGTTTTCTCATTCCCCCCCTTTGAAATCAATGTGATAAAGGGCATGGGTACTCTCTCGTTGACCATGCTCCCCTTAAAAGGATATGAAACTGCTAATTATTCTACCTTGGACTAAAATCAACTAATATTCATGCAAGAGTATTATGTCTCTGTGCTTGAATCTTCACTCTGATTGCCCTAAATTTTTACTCCTAATTCTGATCCAAGTCTTCTACTTTGGTATCAATTAAATGAGTTACACTACTATACCAAACCACACTTAAACCTACTCTAAATTTCAAGTATAATATTGCTGTACAAATGAGCCAAAACATACTAATGGTTGTTCCAAGAACCAAAATTTTCTTCTGCCTTAACATGATAGGCTGTTTATGCTTGTGACTTGTAAACATAATTGTGTTAGTGTTATGCTCTTGACTAGCGAGAAATTCCAGAATACCAAATATGCGAAGAAATACAACCCAAAACACAAAACAAAAGCAGAAAAAAAATAAGTATTTTATTATTCAGAGATGAAAACAATGTTCACTTGCCTCTTCGAGGGGGAAACCTTCAGCAGAGCATAGCTCGATTACAAAATAAGACTCGATATTTCTCAATGGGGAGTCTCTATCCTTCATTCATACAATACCATGGGTCATTACCATGGTTCTCTCAATACCATCTATCTAATACCATGGCCCGTTTGCAACTAACTGTGGTCCCTTTCTTAAATGCGGGTTAACCACTTATAATTATTAATACGGGCTTTATTGACTCTTTAACTAACTATAACTATGACTCGACCCTATTACATAAATAAAGGGGTTAGGGTTGGACCCTAACATGCCCTCCCCCATAAAAAGCAACCTTGTCCTCAAGGCTGAAGCTGCGGAACTATTGAAGAGTAGTGGCTGGTTCCTAGGTTGCATCTTTTAGGGAGGTGTCTTTCCACTTGATGAGGACTTCCTTGATCGTGTGGCTACGTCGATGTCGTTCTTGCGTATGGAGGACATGTTCAGGTTAGAGCCAAAGTGAACCTTCTTCATCCAATTTAGGTAGACTGGTTTGAATTCTGAAATGGTTCCCCACCACTTTCTTGAGGCACGATACATGGAAGCTTGGATGGATTTTTGAAGCTGGTGGCAAGGCTAGCTTGTAGGCTACTGCTCCAATGCACTGAAGGATTTGATAAAGTCCGTAGAATTTTGGAGCTAGTTTTTGGTATCCCTTTTCTTTGAGTGATGTTTGTTTATATGGTTGCAGCCACAGGAATGATGTTGGTCTGCCTGTTGCTTCATTCGATTTTGAGCTTGATGGAGATTATCTTTGAAATGGGCTAGCATGGTTACACGGTTTTGTAGGAGTTGATCCACTACTTGCACCTTAGAGCATCCATGGATATAAGAAATAGGTGAAGGTGGGAGGTGGCCATACACTGCTTCATATGGAGTCATCTTGGTGGTTGCATGATAATTAGTATTATACCACCATTCAGCTAAAGGTAGCCATTGTACCCATTTATGTTGCTTTTCTGAAGTGAAGCACCTTAGGTATGTCTCCAAAAATTTCTTGACTGCTTCAGTTTGACCATCAGTTTGGGGATGATAGGAAGTACTGAGTTGGAGTTGGGTGCCTTATATCTTGAAAATTTCTTGCCAAAAGTTACTAGTGAAAGTCGGGTCACGATCAGACACAATGGAAGTGGGCATGCCATGCAGTTTGAAGATTTGATCCATGAAACTTGAGCCACCGAAGTGGGAGTAAATGGATGGGGTAGAGCGCAAAAATGACCATATTTAGAAAGTCTGTCCACAACCACCATGATGACTGATTTGTTGCCTGACTTTGGAAGACCAATAATGAAATCCATAGAAACATCCGTCCAGATTGAGGCAGGGAGTGGAAATGGTTGTAAGGTTCCTGGTGACTTGAATGTTTCTCCTTTGTGGGGTTGACACACATCACATTCAGCTACAAAATTAAGAATTTCAGTTTTCATGCTTGTCCAAAAGAAAGAACGACAAGTGTGAGCATAAGTCTTCTGAAAGCCTGCATGGCCTACAGTGGGAGATGAGTGAAACTTTGCCAAAATGCGCGTTTTGAGGGTGGATGTCGGAGATATAACTACTCTATCATTGTAGTGAAGAATCTCATCCTTCCAAGAGTAGTCAACTGAGGAATTAGGATCTGGTTTCAATTTATTATTGAGTTGGGATAGAGAGGGGTGTGGAAACCATTCCTTTCGAGCTTCCCAATCTAGTATGGGAAGAGAGATTGATAGCAGGATGCTTTCATCCTCAAATTGGCATGATAAAGCATCCGCTACTACATTGTCATGCCCTTTCTTGTAAATTATCTCATAATCATATCCCAACATTTTGGCCAACCATTTATTTTGTTGGGGGGAGGATAGACGTTGCTCCAAAAACTATTTGAGGCTTTGATGGTCTGTGCAGATTTGGAAACGTCGCCCCAATAAGTATGGTCGCTAGGTATTTACTGCATGTAAGATGACCATCATCTCCTTCTCATAGGTAGATTGTCCCAGAAGTTTCCCACTCAGTTGTTGGCTGGTGAATTCCAAGGGTCGACCTTCCTGCATTAAGACATCACCAATACTAGTACCTGAAGAATCACATTCAATCACAAAAGATTTGGTGAAGTCGGGTAGTACCAAGATGGGAGTGGAACACATGACCCATTTGAGAGCCATAAACGCATGTTGTGCTGCATCAGTCTAGAGGAATGATTTTTTCTTGAGAAGGTTAGTGAGGGGTCTAGCAATGCGACCATAATTGTGGACAAATTTTTGATAGTACCCGGTGATACCCAAGAATCCCCTCAAACTCTTCAAAGGATTTTGGTTGGGGCCAGTCTTGCATTTCCTATATCTTTTTGGGATCCACCTGGACACCTTCACGACCCATAATGTGGCCCAAATACTCAACTTCTTCCTTGCCAAAAGAGCACTTGGACAATTTCACAAATAATTTGTGATTTCAGAGCAGTTACAAGAGCAGGTCTACATGCTGAAGATGTTTCTCCCAGGTTAGGCTGTAGATGAGAATGTCATCAAAGAAAACGATGACAAATTTTCGGAGATATGGTTTCAGCAGCTGATTCATGAGGCTTTGAAAAGTGGATGGGGCATTAAAGAGACCAAATGGCATGACCAAGAATTCATAATGGCCTTCATGAGTTCGGAAAGTAGTCTTGGGAATGTCTACTTCTTTCATGCATATTTGGTGATAGCCAGAGCAAAGATCTAGCTTTGTAAAGAATTGTGCACCATGTAGTTCATCAAGCAGATCATCAACAACCGGGATAGGGAATTTGTCTTTGACATTGAGCTTGTTGAGGGCCCTAAAGTCTGGACACATACGCCATTCCCGATCTTTCTTGAGCACCATGACTACTGGCGATGAATAAGGACTAATGCTAGGATGAATAACACCAGCTTCAAGGATTTCCTTGATGATTTTTTCAATTTCATTCTTTTGGGCGAAAGGATATCGATATGGGCACACATTCGAAGATTGTGCCCTTGGGGCCAAAGTGATGCCATGATCATGTTCCCCTCTAGAGGGTGGAAGCTCTTTAGGTTTGTCAAGTACCTGCTGGTGGCGGTATAAGACCTGTTGTATTTAAGGATGAATATGAAGAGTAGTTGGATCGATGGCGTGGATGGAATTAAATTGGGCGATAACTCCATGATGGCCCTTTTTCAACAAATTTTCCATTTGATGCAAGTTGATGATAGAAGGAGCACCTTCCTGGAGTCCACAGAGGGTATGCATGTGGTCATTCTACTTAAAAATCATATATAATTCCTGGAAATCCATTGTGATTGGGGCTAGTGTGCGAAGCCATTCAACACCCAAGACAATGTCAAAACCAGCCATGTTAATCACAAACAATTGGGTCGTTAGGTGGTAGTCTCCCATCTGAAGTTTGATATTTTCACATCGGCCTTCACATTTCATTGTCCCCCCATCAATAATCTAGACCTGGAAATTAGAGATTTCCCTAACAAAACAATGAATAGCTTCTATGACTTGTTGATGGATAAAGTTATGAGTGTTGCTACTATCAATAAATACTACTACCAGGAAATGTTTAATAAAGCCTATGATTTTGAGAGTTTGGGGCACATAAATGCCCGCCAAAGCATGTAGCGAGAGAATTGGTTCCTTTGGCATAGCTGGGTGCTCATTGTCCTGTTGAGTGTCCTCAACTTCATTCTCTAGTCCCTCAAGGGGTGGGGATTCCTCAGATGAGCTGGTATTTATGCCCCGAGGAGTATTTTTCATCACAGTAGTAGCACAATCCTTGTTTTCGTCTTTCATCCATTTCTGCTGGAGACACCTTTTGAACCCTAAGCATTTGGGTAGGGCCCTGAGCCTGGGTGGGTCATCCCTTGGCTATGAAATTTGGATGAGGCGACTGGGTAGCAAAAGCACGTTCAACTTCGATAGCCTTTGTGCAAGCATCCATCCATGTAGGTGGGTGGTGCATTCAAACATGGGCTTGGATGGCTTCTATGAGACCACTTATAAAACATTCCAAGTAGAATTCATCTCTCAGACCTTTTGTGTGGATGGCCAATGTATCAAAGGCTGCAATGTAGTATTTTATTGTGCCTGTCTATCAAAGCTTAGTAAGGCGACCCAAAAAATTAGACTCTCTGTCAAAGTGATCACAAAGAGATTTTGAGAACACCTGCCAAGTTATGTTCCTAGGATAGCATTTCTGATGCCACTGCCACCATTTCCATCTCTCTTGGTCTAAGTAAAGGGTTTCCACGCATAGTTTATTTTGATCATCTCAGATATCATTTAGAATGAAATATTGTTCCATTTGTGCTACCCATACTGCTGGATTAGAGCCATCAAATTTATACATGTCCAGCTTGGGTGGTCGAGGGTGGGAATGTGGGTGATTTCCATGGAAGTGAATATGATGGCTAGACTCTCCTTCAAGATCTTCATTAATATCATGTGCCTCTGAATGCAATTTCGACGTGTTCAGTTTGAATTGTGCCATGAATTTCTGCATATAGTCCACTAGGCTTTGGAAAGCCTCCAACTTTTGTTCAAGGCTCACGATCTTCTCGTTGGCCATGACTTGAGCTCTGGTTTCTACCATACACAAATCTTGGTCATTTTTCATCACTTAGAAAAAATTTGGGACCACCCAAAAATTGAAGCTGACAAGTGAATGGTACCACTGCGATTAGCTTGTTGTCCTGAATCTTATGGGCTAAGTCTCTTGTAAGCGTCCAAATGGAGTTTTACTCCCTGCTGATCAATACTGCAGTGGCCAAATTCCAGAAAACTTGATCCTGCCCAATGTCCTGCGAAAATCGGCCCAGATTATAGGAACCACAAGCCTCACTGGGAAGATGGTCAGATCTGCCTGCGAAACCCAAACGACTGAACGTGAGTTGGACTGTGGCGGCAACAGAACCCCAGCTGCTAGATTTGAATGGCATGGTGGTGGTATAACCTCAACTGGTGGATCTGATTGTTGTAGTCTGATCTCGAAAATATGATAATGGGCGATCTTCAAAGAGTCGAGGGAACTATGGTCTCAAAGGAGTGTCAGGTGCTACAGATCGCAATATACATAAGGGTCCAACAATAGTACTCGACCCAATCTTTCAGGGCACTAACTAAGGAGGATCAACTGTACCCTTCACTGTACTACCCGACTACCCTATCGTACGCTCGAGTAATCTCCCCGAGTGTTGTTCTCAGTGTATTGTAGCAGTGAGATGGCCAACAGTTTATCTAAGGCGAGGTTTCAGGTGAGCCTAGGGGGCTTCCGATATACCCAGAGGGTATGTGGAAGGCAGTCTGTGCGCGGTTCTGTCTAATTCACTACTACTTGAAGGGGTACCCACATGGGTTACAAGGGAGTCCAACAAGTGTGACCACCTCTTGTATTTCTTGCATGCATGCCTCCCCAAATCCACAGGTTTATGCGCTCAACAACAGATCCTGTGGTTTAAAGACGTCAGAACACGTCTTTAGCCTAAAAAATTCTGCCAAAATGGAGGTACCACCGGCCTTGGAAAGTGCTCTAATACCACTTGTTATGCTCTTGACCTGCGAGAAATTCCAGAATACCAAATATGCAAAGAAATACAAACCAGGACACAAAACAAAATGAGAAAAAAACAACAAGTATTTTATTATTCAGAGATGAAAGTAATGTTCACTTGCCTCTTTGAGGGGGAAACCTCCAACAAAGCAGAGCTCGATTACAAAATAAGACTCAATATTTCTTAATGGGGAGCCTCTATCCTTTATATAGGATTCATACATACAATACCATGGTTCTCTCAATACCATCTATCTAATACCATGGCCCGTTTGCAACTAACTGTGGTCCCTTTCTTAAATGCGGGTTAACCACTTACAATTATTAATATGGGATTTATTGACTCTTTAACTAACTATAACTATGACTCGACCCTATTACATAAATAAAGGGGTTAGGGTTGGACCCAAACAGTTATCCACTTATACAAATGAAATAAGACAAAACATATAATTTTTGCAAACCTCTTATTTCATGTTTTTGCTTGAGCAATCAAGTCTTCTTGAATGCATGCTATTGCTAATCGTGAACCTCTCCTTGAGCTTATCCACTATTCTTTTCTCTGATCTCCTCACTTACAACTATCCTTGATAAAATTTGACATCCACCTTCTTTGCTTTTACCTGTTAGCTATTCCTATGGACCTATCGTCATTTTTGACACCATATTATGACACCATATTTTCAATTTAGCACTGCCTTTTCTTTTGGGATTTTTAAATCACCACTCTTCTCTTGCAACTCATCCCCAATGATTTCTATCTTCTTTACGTGACTTGTAGTGCTACTATTTATTCCACCTGAGACTATGTTAGCTTCTTTTGAGAGGCTCCTCCTGAGTAAACATCTTTATCTTTCCTTCTACTTGACTGATGTACAAATACATAAATATCAGTGTAATTTTTCTTCATTTCATCTAAGCTCTTCCTGTCAAGGCTTTGACCAATTGTTTTTGCATGCACCATTACTATTTTTGTTGCTATGTTTTGAGAACATCTCCCCTCATTCATGGGCTTCCTTCAATGTTTTCTCTTGCTTTGGCTGAGATGACCACACCCATTGGTTGGAATGCTGCATAAATCACACATTGCACTCTCCATGGCTCAACTTTCCTTTGCAACTACACACCCCAACGTCGATTGATCTGTTGCTTCAACATTGGTTGGTCTGTTACTTCATATGTGAATGCAAGTTGGTTCATTCTTTTTATTCCTTTGTGTATCATCCTTGCAATATGTACTATTCGGTTGAACAATGGGTTGGTTCTATTCTTCTTAGTTCTTCTAGCTTGTCGATTCTTCCAACTCCTACTATCATATGCATCCTCGATGCCCCCGCATATGTTACTTCATTTTCTCTATTTTCTGCAGTGTACCTTATGAATATGATATGATATGATGTAATTCCATTAGGTATTTATCCTTTTATTGTTAATGTAAAGAAGATATTTCCTTCAATCTCTTATTTCTAGTTTTTCTTCCTTTCAACACATATACATTTTTTGGAGTCTTGATCCCTTTTGCCACAATCTTCCTTCCTAATTGTACATCCCTAGAGTTGAATGTCACTTCATTTCCTCTATCAACCATTTGATATACACTTAGATTGTTGTGCTTTAAGACTTTAAAAAGTAAAACATTGTTAGTATTAACATTTTTACTATCAAGGCTAACATTATGTTTTCCTACCACTCCGGTTAATATAACATTTTCAAGAATAACACTGCCACCCTTTACCTTCATTAGAAGATAAATATTCTTTTATCTCTAGTAATATGATGAGAGAATACATTGTCTATATACCACTAATCATTTATTTCTTGAGCACACAATTTGAGATCACATTTCTCTTATTGTTCTTCCTTTCTTTTCCTATCTTCTTTTCATGACTACGCGAGGAGAGCCTTCTTGAGGGATTATTCTTTTACCTTCACTCTGATTGGATTTATGAGAGAAATTGTATCTCAGCTGATTCATTGTTCCAACTAAAATGCTTCCTTTGTCCCTGGAATGCATATATCTTTGTTGAGCATTATTTTTTTGTGCCTTTTTTTTGCATTGTTCTTATCTCTTTTTGTGTTCATTGAGTGCTCATTCTCAATATCCCGTGGGATTTATTCACTTTGAGAATATTATAAAAATCCATACTCTTCTACCTTTTTATGCCTCCTTTCTTTCGAAGTCTTAGTTTTGTCTTCTATTTTCTCTTTCTATGAGGGTGATCTAATCTTGTCATTTTTACACTTTGTTGCTTTGTGCCCATAATTGTTACATATGTAGTGTTCAACAAAATATAAGAAGTTAGCAGAGGAATTATGATTTTTGAAGGCATTATTACCATGACCTCTATTGTTGTTTACATATCCACTTCTTGGGATCTATATTCTCTCTTGTTGCTACTACTTAACATCATTATGATTTCTTACATAATATCTACAATATGCTTTCTTGTGTCCAAAAATATTACAAAAAAAATAATAGCCATAGAAAAAGATTTGATACTTGGGAGTGCTTTGCTTTTGAAAAAGAAATATTTTGAAACTTTGATGAATTTGTATTTGAGGGTAAAGAAATATCTTCTGATTTTTTACTTATTCTTTGAGGCTATTTGAATCGCTATTATGATTTTTCCTTTGTTGTTGCTAAGTTGTGTTGTCCTTTTCCTTTCTTAGTTGTTGATTTGATTTGAATTGAATTGTGTAGCTGTTTTAATGGTTGTTACCAACTTTCCTTTATTGTTTTTGTTTTCCTTTGGTTGCATTATTACTAGGCCCTTTTATTACTTCACCATGGCTGATTGTTTTCGTGTCTTCAACCTTATTAGTGTTTGATTCTCCTTCATATACCATACTAGTCTTGATGAGATATCTTTGATTTATGAGAATACCAACAAGAATTTTGGTACTTTTGAGATATCGATTTAGCTAACCATTAGATTTTTCTAGATCATTTCTTAGTGAAACAATCTCAGCTTCTAGTTTCTTACAATGAACTTCTTGTTCATTCATTTAGTTTGTTACCACTTCATTCATTCTTTTGACCTCTTCTTGTTGAGTCTTTAGGAAAACAATTCTTCTATTTAATTCTTCAAAATCCTGATCCATCTTCTCATAAGCCCGCCACAATTCATTTTGTCTTTGATTTATTGCTATAAGCTTTCCAATCTCCTCTATAGAAAAGATATGTTTTCTTCTGGAATATATCTCTTCATTGATATCTTCTTCTTTCTCTAAATATCATGTATCTTCCATAGACATTATTAGAATCCATCCTTCATCACTACTAGAGGTACATCTATTATATTCTTCAAATGGAAAATCATAAGGACTTCTCCTATTTTTCTTCTGGGTTGTTCTTTCAATTTATAGTTCTCCTTTATTGCAACTATTTTTTGAACTTGCATTAAACATTTAAGAGAAAGATGACCTATTGTTCTACAATTATAATAGAATATAAGCTCACATGTAGATTACATCTCCTTAGCACCTTCTTCAAATCCAACTTCATCCTCTGAATACATATTATTCTTTTGATGATCAACAACTTGAACACTTATGAAAAGGGGAACCTATTCATGATCTAATTCATTACATGAGAAGTCAAGGTATTCAATATTTAATGGTGTCTTTTTAATTTTCTTCATCATATATACATTGTATATTATCTAGCATTTCTTTTGTGGTCTCACAATGTCTCACTTTATCAGATTTTTAATTGACATCCCACCCAAGATAGCCTTCTTGGCTTTTGTATTATGCTTATTCCTTTTTCCAACTTCTAATGATAGCCATACATCCAAACCAAGAGCCATTAAGTAAACCTTCATTCCTACCTTCCACATTGCATAACCTGATCCATCGACAATAATGGTACTCCATATGGTGAAAGCCAATCTTGGTTAACCATCCTCTGTAGAAATCTACATTCTAGTGTTTAAATTGTTCTTGAAAGAACCGCTTTTGATACCAATTGTTAGAAACCATGATAATACTGAGAGGAGGGGTGAATCAATATTATGGCCAATTTTAAAAATTATTACCAATATCCAACCATTCAACCATTAATCATGTAAAAAATACATTAATCACACACCAACACCATAAAAAACATACACATATGAGACACAAATATTTCCATGGAAACCCATAAAGAGAGAAATCACAAAATTTATATTAGAATATTGTTGTAGGTTGCAACCTACTATTAGATCAAATTTTCTAGCTCCAACTAGAAGGAGACACCCATACCCTGAATCTACAAGCACCCACTTGAAGGAAGCACCAACTCCTTGGTATTTAAAGGCTCCAACCTGAAGGAAGAACCAACTCCCTAATATTTTACAAGAACCCACCTAAAGGAATTACCAACTCCTTGATTTGTAAGAACCCACTTGTAGGAGGCACCAGCCCCATTTTTTTATAAGCACCAACCTAAAGGAAGAAAAAAATCCTTGGTGTTTTACAAGATCCAACCTGAGGGGAGAACCTATTCCCTGATGTGCAGGCACTAACCCACTCAACCTAGAAAATCCATCTTTCATCAATTTTCAAGCTCAGATCCACAGGTACAAATTTGTTTCTATTTAAACTTTAGATTTAAATTTTGTGCTTTTGTCACTACTTTAACTCTTAGTTAGCTAGATATTTCACTACACTACAAACATACTTAGATTATATAAAAACTTTTTATTTCAATTATGTTTCTATTCTACAACTCTTTCCTTTGCAACAGAGTTGACCACAAATTTTCAGATCTATTTTGGAAACTCTTTTCTATAATAGTTTTGCTCATCCTTTCCAATGTATAACACAATTACAACACTTTGCATATTCTTTCTCAGACCTAGAAGTTACAATAAAATCCTATAGCTTTATTCTACTCATTATCACTTAGAATCTATTTCTCATTATCACAACCAACACTATAATTGATTGTACTCCTATGGGTAGCATAAAAAACCAAACATTCTTCTTTTGAACACACCTCATGCAACAACTTCAAATATGCCACTGATCCATTCTAAACTCTTCTACTCTTGCATTCTTAGCATGTATCCATGGATCATATTCTCATTAATCCTTAAGATGTTTGACTACTTATGTCATTCTTGATTTCTTTAATAGAATTACCCCTTTCAAATAACATGGACATAAACCCATGGTTTTATCCATGGGAATTTTCCTTGAATGTATCAACGATAATCAAGACTGCGGATCATGTCTTCATTTAACAGCACATAGTCATTTGCACCATCTCTTAACACCTCTCATCATATAATTATCAATCAAGACTATGGATTGGTTTCTCCATTCAACAATGTAGGCAATTAGCATGTTTTCTTAATTCCTCAGAGGAGTCACAACACTTAACTAAGTGCACGAACCTCTTTACAACAATTTTTTATCCTAATGGACCTTTCTCCTCAACCCACATAATTGAGGGTCGTAATCAAGAGCTCTTTCTCCATTGGATCTTACCCATCGAGCAAAAAATAATTCTCTGTATTTTCTTGCCGATAGCTGATAAGTGACAGATGGAACAACAATATACAGACAAATTCCTGTCTATTGAGCTTGTTAACTAACAACTCTTTCTTTTGTATCTCTTCCATCGAGGAAAGCTTGCGCTTTGTAGTTATGTTACTCTAAGGTATCGGTAGCCCAAGAGGTCATCCAACACACTTCACCTAGAATGTTCCCTCTTGGAAATCTTCTAAATTATCCACTGTAAATTTCAAAGTTTGTTTGGAGTTCTAGTGGAGTGTTTTGGTCAAATAGTTTGGGACCAAACTGTTGTAGGTGTATTTCTTTGTCTTGAAACACAATAATAAGAAACACATGAATAAATAGATGCTTATATGAACAACCCATCTCAAGTATAGAAATCGCATGGAACCCAACATGGTATTTATTAGTAAAAGATGCATGTTACAACCATTTTAAACATTATTTATTTATGAAGGAAAGCCCATAAATACACAGCAAAAAGAGTACCCTCAATTCATAATGATATAAACAAGGTTGTAGTGCACAAAAATAAAAAGGACCTAGTATAGGTGGCTTCTAGTACAAATATATAAACACAGTCTTCTTATAAGGATGCTCTAGCATTGTATTACAGAGATACGTTATCTATGTACACAAGTAATGGTCTAGTCTTCAATAATAAGGCCACACATCCCACTCACTAGTACATGATAGGTTGAATAAAATATATATCAATCCAAAAATAAGGAAGGATCCATGATCTGATAAATAAAGGATATATATACTTTTGGTATGGAGAAACACACCCAAAATAGAAGCCACACTTCGACCCTTGTATAGAAACCTTCCACAATATGATAAATGTGAGAGAACACGACTCCAAATAGTGATATGTTATGGAACTCGAACCACTAGGGAATTTTTTTCCCTTAGAAACTTAGGTACATACTAGCAGAAAGGTATTTTGGCCAACAATAAGAGAAGATAACTATGATTCCCATGAATAGGGAGAAATTCAGTCCAACTAGACAATAATAACCCATTCCCTCAAGAAGATAAACTTAGTCAGCAAATGAACAAGGGAAACTTGTCCCTTTTAGCAGAGAAATTGACCTTTGAACTCAGTTCCCTCTTCCAAAAACTCGTCCTTGATATATGGTAGAGATATAACCTCAAGAAGAATCTCCGATTTAGCTTGGACATCACCCTGAAAGATGATATATAGAGAACACAAAATCATAAGTTAAAATCAACTAAGTAAACCTCCTTACCTCAATATTTTATGCTAATCCTTTACTCCATGATAGAGCAATGGTGAAATTTGAGTGATTTCACCCTCAAGACCAACTAGGGTGTCTAGTATAAACACTGAAGTTAGAAATGGCATATATGGTTTCCAAAACCCTAAGCCTCTCTTCCAAAAACTCTCCAAGATTTATTTTCTCTAAAATTTGCAAGTGTTAGAATGAGGAGAGACTCCTCACTTTTGTCTTTTTATAATTGAGTGGCCACTTTTTCCTCCATTTTACCGGTTTAATTTTTATTAAGTCAGTTTAGAATACTTTCATTTTATACATTTAAAGTGACTTGATATATTCCCTCTTGGAAATCTTCCGAAATATCCACTATAAATATCAGATTTTGTTTGGATTTCCTGTGAAGTGTTTTCGTTAGGTAGTTTGGAACTAAACTGTTGTAGGTGTATTTATTTGTCTTGGCACATAATAATAAGAAACATAAGACTAAATATATGCTTATATGAACAACCCATCTCAATTATAGAAATAACACGGAACCTAGCATGGTATTTATCACTAAAATATGCATGTTACGACCATTTTAACCATTATTTCTCCATCAACGAAAGCCCATAAATACACACCAACAAGACTACATTCAATTCATAGTGATATAAAAAAGGTTGTAGTGCACATAAATACAAAGGAACCTAGTATAGGAGGCTTCCAGTACAAATATATAAACACGTGCTTCTTATAAGAATGCTCCAACACTGTATTATAGAGATATGTTGCCTAGGTACATCAGGAATGGTCTAGTCTTCAATAATAATGCCACATATCCCACTCAACAATATATGATAAGTTGAATACAATATATATCAGTCTAGAAATAAGGGATGGTACACGATATGATAAACAGAGGATATATGTTCTTTTGATATGGAGAAACACGTTTAGAATATGCCACACTTCGACCCTTGTATAGAAACCACCAACGAGTTGATAAATGTGAGAGAACATGGCTCCAAATAGTGATATGATAGGTAACTCAAACCACCAAGGAATTTGTGTCCTTATAAGCTCAAGTACATACCAGAATAAAGGGATTTCAACCAATAGTAAGAGAAGATATCCTTGATTCCATGGAATAGAGAGAAACTTGGTCCAGCTAGACAATAATAGCTCGTTCCCTCAAGAAGATAAACTTAGCCAACAAAATAACAATGGAAACTCATCCCTTTGAACAAAGAACTTGACCTCTGAACTCAATCCCCTCTTCCAAAACCAATCCTTGATATATGGAAAATATATACCCTTAAGAAGGATCTCATATTTGGTTTAGACATCCACCTAAAAGATAATATATAGAGAACAAAAAATCAGAAGATAAAATCAATACCTCTTTACCTCAATATCTTCTGCTAATCCTTTACTCCCTGATAGAACAATGTTGAAATCTAAGTTATTTCACTCTTAGGACCAACTAGGGTGTCTATTTTCAACATTGAAGCCAACAATGGAAACTAGGATTTCCAAAACTCTAATATTATCTCCCAAGAACTCTCGAAGAGATGTTTTCCCCAAATGCAAGTGTTAGAATGAGGAGAGGCTGCTCACTTTTCCAATTTTATAATTGAGTGTTCACTTTTGCCACCATTTTACCCTTTTAATTTTTATTAAGTCACTTTAAGATAATTTCACTTTATAAAATTAAAGTGACTTTTCATTACTTAGGATATGTCCCATTTTTCACCCCTTAGGAAATTATAAAGTTTTCCTAGGTGAATCATGTTCCCTTATTAATTTTTATTAATTTTTCTTTCCTTAGCCTATGGAAACTCATTAGGCTAGTGGACCCACCTTATTTCTCCTAAGCGGTCAAGGAAATTACATCACCTACCATCCACACCAACTAATCATTGATTTTCATGTGGCACTTATGCAATCTCATTACTACTTCATCGCACCTGCCATATCATATCAAATCTCACTCGTCACCAAAAACTAGTGTTTTGTAACCATATCTAGACAAATGGTTAAATTTTCTAGAAGGGTAATTTTCGGTCCACAATTTTTTCGATAGAGAAAATATTACTATCTGGCCTTCAAATATAGGAAGATCAAAATTAACTTGTACCTTAAAGGGGGCAGTGCTTCCAAAGGGGCCACTTGATGAATATGTAGTTCCTATCGGCATCTATCAAAGGATTTGGGAAAAATTATCCAACATCTTGTTCCTTTGTCACTCAAGAGCTTATTTGAGCAATAGTTTAATAGGATCTCCTTGTCCCTTGTCTTTCTTTTTCTCCACTATGGGAGGCTTTCAAGGTCGTCGAGGATAGTCTTGTAAGAGCTCAAGCAGTTCAAGTCCCAATATAAGTTGACCTCATTGTGGACATACACGGAAAAAAAGATAAAGAGCATACGACTTTGATACCATCGATCAAAACTTATAAATGGAGTGAAATGATATATATATTTATAACCAAAACACAAAGATAGAGTGAAACTTGAGTTCTATTAATAAATGAAAAATGTTGAAACTAGATACATGCAGAATCAAAACAAGATAGCTTGAATGGTGGTAACTTATCTATGAGAAGAGATGTGATAGTTACATGCCTTTATTGAATTGTGTTACAATGAGGCTTAAATTCTTTTTTATCATAAAGAAGCAATGAGAACCATAAACATCCAAAAACCTAACCCTAAGAGATGAAGTACCAAAGTCTTTTGGGCTTTGATGGGGTAAGTTGGAAGTCAACTTCCCGGGGTTGTAACTTTGGCATATGATCATTGTTTGGTGTGAACTATAGCATGTTGAAAAATTATATAAGAGAAGTGCATTTCCCAACTATCAATGGAGTCTACAATTGTTGTTGGCTCGTTTTCCCCAAAAACACCTCTTTAGGACCTCAAAATGGCTCCAGAAGTTCAGGACCTAAAAAATGAAGAAACAATTGCCAAAATAGAAACTTTGTGTTGTGAGCTAGTGGAATAGGTTGATGGCCATGAATATACACCTAGATCATTCCTCCCCCCTTAGGAAGAAATGGTATCCATTTCATTAATTACCTCCATGAGATGGGGAAACTTCTGTTGAACTTGACCCCTAGTATCAATTATGGACTATTTAATGAAATATGCATTGAGCTTTATCATTGTTAGTTTCTCTATGATTTTTGATGTGTCCAACAATGATAGAAAATATGGTTGAAGGTTGTCCACATTGAACACTGAGTGCAGGCCAAGGAAGGGGGGAATAATTAGCTCAAACGTGTTGTCAGCCACAACCTTGGTGATGGTATAACATCCATAACGAGGTGGCAAAATCTTTCAATAGGCCCCTACAAGGCATTCATTCTAAAAATAAAACTAAACATTATCTCCCTCTTGAAACTTGTGTGGCACCTAGTGTTGATCATGGCAATTTTTATACTTAGTATTGTATTTTTGCAAAATATCATGGACCTGCTGGAAGATGTGTTAAATTCGTCAAATAAGATTGGTATCTTTTTCGGCTTCATATTGAACATGTGCAAATTATTCTTATGTAGTTGCATGGGGTAGTGTGACATTGATGGGACCGAATGGTCAAAACACCATGCCCACTTGAAAGGGACTATGCCTAGTTGAGATATGGATAGCTCTGTTGTAGTTATGGTGAACATAGGGGAGACTTGGAGTTGTAGATGTGTAAAATTTGCACAATCATCCTGTTGACGATTTTTGTCTGGTCATTATTTTTGGGGTAGAAGAAAGTTAATTTGGTGAGCTTGGGGTCCAACAATGACTATATGTTTGACTAGAATGCGCTTAGGAACCTACTATCCCAATCTAATATGATGGTCTATGGGATCCCAAAATGTACCAACACTAGTTCAAAGAAGAGCTTGGTAGTGGCTTTTATTGTGATAATCTTCTTATAGGTGGCCATAATGGCTATCTTAGAAAATCTATCAACAACCACAAACACACAATCATTACCATGCTTGGTAGAAGGAATGCTAGACATATAATCCATCAAGATGGATTCCCAAGGCCGTTTAGGAGTAGGAAGAAGGGTGTGTAAGAAGTGCTTCTTAATGGTTGGTTTAACAAAGACACAGGTGGTGCAAGACCTGATATACTTGCCAACATCCTGTCAAATATTTGGACAATAAAAATTCTTCTGTAGTACTAACATTGTCTTCTCTACACCAAAGTGCACTGCTACCCGACTGTAATGTGCCTCCTAGATCAACATTGCATGCTTTCTTTGAGGAACACTAAGGTATGCTAAGTATCACAATTGTGCATCCTAGAGGTGGAATACTGGAACTTGCTTTCTTGCCATCAAAATCTGGTACGTGGCAGCAAATTCCAAGTCACTATTGTACAATTGTGGCCATTCGTAGGTCTCACACCCCCAAGAGTTGAGAACTCTGGTTAGTGACACAACTAAGGGTTGACTGAGGTAGACTACAACATGATTGGTGCTACCCTTCTTGTATTTGATGTTCAAATGGAATTTTTGTAGGTATGTGGACCATTTATGATGGTGGTTGTTTTGTAACTTCCCTTGTGTTTGCATAAATTGAAGAGGCCCGTGATCCACGTGGATGATTGTATCCTTCCCCAGAATATATTTTTTCCATTGCTGAAAATCCTGAACAATGGAATACAACTCCTTATAATAGGTGGGGTATCTCTAGATAGCCCTAATAGGCCACCAGATGTCCTTGCTAAATGAGTACTACACCAATAACATAGTCATAGGCATCTGCCTCAATCTCAAATGGTTGTTGCGGGTTTAGAAGGGTGAGGATTGGTGTAGAGAAAACGTAGTGTTTCATTTCATTGGATTCCTTCTGTTGTCACCTAGACCAAAAAAAAATTCTCCTACTCCCCCCTTGGTCACTTGACTTAAGGGCCAAGCGATAAAAAAGGACCCCAACATGAATCTTTGTTAGAAGTTAGTAGGGCCCAAGAAGCTACAAATCTCTGTTAGAGTCGTCGGGGCTGACCAATCCTAAATGACTTGAATCTTGGTTGGATCCACATGCACACCTTGCTCATCTATAATGCAGCCCAAATATTCGACCTTGTCCATGCCGAAGGATAATTTTTCCAAGTTAGCACATAGCTTGTGCTACCACAGAGTGTGAAAGACCCACTAAATATGCTGAAAATGTTCTTCTAACTCTTACCGAAGATGAGGATATCATACAGATAGAAAACCATGAAAGAGTTATTGAAAGGTCACAAGCTATATCAACCATCAACCTCATGAAATTTGTTAGGGAATTCATTAAACCAAGGGGAATGAACAACCATTTAAAAGGAACCTCCTTGTACTTGAAATAAATCTTCCACACATCAATTGATTCTGTTAGGAATTGGTGGTAGCCAGACTTCAAAATAACATTATTGAAGTAATTTCCCCTTGAGTTGGTCAATAAGGTATTCAATCTAGGAAACCGAGTACCAGTTCTTGATTGTTATTTTTTTCAGGGCCTAATAATGAATGTAGATTTGCAATGTACCATCTTTATTTTGCACGAGTACAATTGGGCTTCCATAGGATGGGGAACTCAGTCAACTGTGCCATTTTTGGAGCATCTCTTAGATATGTTTCTTGATTTCCTCATTTTCTAGAAGAGAGCAATGGTAGATTGGCCCATTGGGTAGCGGTGTGTTGAGGTTCAAATCGATTGAATGCTTGACTTGACAATGTAGAGGTACCTTAGTGGGAGAGAGGAAGATGTATCTTTATTATTTCATGACTTTATCCACTTACCTTTTCTATGTCGAGGAGCCCTATGTGGAGGTTGATGAGGCTCATCAATAGGTATATCATAAGGGTCACAATGCCATCCTCCATCTTTAAAATCATCTCTTTCTCACATTTATTTACAAATTTTGTTATATTATGATTAGTGTGAGGAGTAACAGATGTGTTTCTATGACATGTGGCCTAATATGTCTTAAATGCAGGAATTGGAGCAATTTTGAGATAATTTGAGTATAGGAGCTCGAAGTAGATAGAAGGGAGAGATTCCAGGAGTTTTTCCACCTCCTTAACTCGTCCAATCAGTCAAAGATCACCACTCCATCTCTTATCAACTCGAGGTCATTGGCAGCCAAGCCAATGCAGTTCAAGGAAGATCTAGATCCACCTATCTTGAGTTTGGGAGACAAACATCTCTATTTTATAGGGAGATGTTGGTAGCTACCCTTTTGTATAAATAATCATGCTAAGGAGCTCATTAAGATTCAAATTTTTATGTAGATAAGAGGCTATTGAGCTCAAGAACTTGTGACTGCTATTTTTGATGATGTATTTGAAATTTCTAGAATGATAATGAGACTTTTCCTTTTGATTCATCACTGAGTTAGTCCAAAGGGCTGAATCTCTTGGGTTTGGGCCGAACCCTAGTAACTTAGGTCCCTATTATGTATTTATACTTATTTTAGCTTAGAATATTTGATTATTTGTTGCATTTTAGTAGAGTATAGTTCCTCAAAAAGCCTGTGACTGTGGCCTCTATCATCTCTCTCATGGGAGCATGATTAGAGGACTCCACCATCACAACCCAAAAACGTTGTGTGATTTATTGTTTATAACTTCTTGGAAAAGTATACATTTTATTATTATCTTTCTTTACATATGATTGTTGTAGCTTAGAAGTTAATTCATTGTGTAGATCAAGTTCTTAGCATCAATTAGATAGTTTCCAAATTCAACTCATCTTTTCCACCTTTGATTGTAATATTTTGCAAATGAAAATAAGAACAAGTGCATGTGATGTTGCAGGACTATTGGATCTACAGGAAAGGGATATTTTCACCACCTCCATCCAAGGATTCTCCACTCCCTTTTCATGAATTCCAACCAATGTCCTTGATCTATGTTTTTAGGTCACTGTGAGCAACCATCTTAGCCCAAATCTAGCCTTCTGTAAGTGTTGGGTTTGGCTAGGGGAGTTGGTCACCTTTCATACATTTCCCACAATATTCATCCATCTTTCCATTTCTTTGTCCCATCATCCTTACCCTCCAAACCCTTTCGGAAAACTTCCTGTAACATTTTAGGACTTCCCATAGCAATACAAGAATCCTGTAGCAACTTCTTGTAGCACACCTGTAGCAGCCTATTTTGCCCTTGTTTTGACTTGTAATGCCAATGTAGCTTAGTTTAGGAATAGGTTAACCCCACATATTGGACTCCATGATCATATGTACCACCTAGGCCACTCCCTCCATTCCTTTTCCTTTACTGTAAGATAAAATAACATTAAATACTTCATCACAGATTTGGAAATTAGGGCATTACTTAATCTGCAAGTGTGAAATAGATAAATGATGCATGAATTATTGAGTTGTGAATTGGTAGAATAATCTTATGTTTTCAAGTGAATTTGATAGCAAGATGGTTGATTTCAATTAGTATATCTTTCCTTTCTGCAGTTAGCATAATTTTTGTGTTCTCTCATGGATTGATTCAGTAGCATTTATAAGTTGACAACGTTTACTAGCTAGATTTGACCAACATTTACTTTTTCTATGCTAAGAATAACTTTTGAATCACGCTTTGAGTAGTTAATCTCCGCTAGTTCAATAGAAGAATTCTCTTGGAGCCCTAATGATCAAATGACCTAGTTGATGGTGGCATGAGTAGAATTCCATCTATTTTTTATATAACACTGCCACCTCGAAGTTTGTACGAACCTCAGTTTGATAAATAGAGTTGAGGAGCATCTGGAAGTTGCAACACTCTTGGTGCAATACCAAGGCTCACCACCTTTTTGGTGTCATTTTGCATTCAGTTTTGGAAAAATCATATAAAATAAGAATTTTTTTTTTCTTTCATGCCTTATAGGAGTAGAGACACTCTAGGAAAATTCTTACCAAACACCCCCACACCATAAAACAATCAACCTTCACTCTAATTTGGTGATTGTCAACTTCCCTCTCTGACTACAGGGGAGTTAGAAGACCCCTTAGGTGAACAACCTAATACCTTTGAAGAAACTATTCAGGAAGAAGAAGAACCCATTCCACATACCCACACCATGGCTAAAAACAGGAATGAGGATGTTTTCCTTATTAAAGAAACTAATGGAGATGCTAGGATGAAGAATATAAGATCTTCTTCCCTTCCTCACTTCCATGGCTTAACCTCCTAGGACCATAATACTTTTATGTTTGAGTTTGTTGTTGTCTATAGGACTTATGACTATACCTCTGATGACCAAAAGCTGAAGTTGTTCCCATCTACCCTTAAGGATGTAACCTTGCGCTGGTTCATGGGTCTACCTGGGGATAAAATCACTACCTAGGCTCAAATGCAACAATCCTTTAAGAAAAAGTACAAGAACTATTGTACGTCCAAAGACACCAAAGAGGAAATATTTAGAACGACTCTTGGACCTAATGAATCCATGGAAGACTATGAGGAATGATTAAAACTCAGTTATAGGAGGGCCAGGTGCACCCTTGATCTTAAATCACTCAAGTTAGTCCTTCTCCGATGAATCAAGGAGGACATGTTGGAAACCCTCAACATGATGTCTGGGGGAGACATGTATCATCTACCTTATGAAGACATCAAAACAGTGTTCAAAAACCATTCTATGGTTTCTAGGAAGAAGGGTAGGGCTAGTCAAGCTTTGGTTAGTTCCTCTCCCTCCACAACATCCATCAAGAATGAAATTGGAAACATGTTGGAGGAATTTAAAAGTGAAATGTTGCATACCTTTTCTCTGTAAATGGATACTGTGCAGGTTAAGAGGAGACAAGAGGAAGCAGAGAGGGCCTTAGCTATATTTTTCCATAAATACACTAGAAGGCACCCCAGAAATGAATGTACATTAAATGTTATAGAGATATAATCGGTCTATGAGGAAAACCATGCCACATATAAGTTTCCTTATTTGCTTGGGTTGAAATATGTATACCAAGGGGCAGAAGGTGGGGTTGAGCAACTGTATTTCATCAATCAAAGGAGGCCTCAAGGACCTCGACCATACCAGTAGGGCATGTAAGGTGCATCCTACTCTTATTACCATCCCAACCAAAATGCATCCTTTCCACCTTGGTACTATTCCACTCATCCATCATGGTCCACACCTACTTCTTGGCATTATGCACCTTAGTATCCTCCCCAACCCATTAATCAATCATTTCAACCATGTGCTTCTCCACATCCTTAGTGGAATAACCCATCACATGGGTGGAGGCCTCAACTCAACCAACCTCCTGATTTACTACCTCCACCTCCATCTCAACCACAACTCACTCATCCTTCTCCACCCAAGCAACCTTAGATTCCTGCTCAACCCAGTCAGAACCCGAATAACAAGTGGGCACAATAGGTCTATAGCGGAGAGACATCTTACCCTTCCTATGCTGTGGAGATTCAAGAAATCAACCTCAAGTCTGGAAGAGTGCTCCCAGATAACTAACCTCCATCTCCACCTGAGGAGCTTAAAGAGGAAAATGAAGAGAGTAACCCTCAAGAAAATCTACCTCCTTTTCTTGGAGAACTTGATCCATTCTAAACAGCAGACCCCAGAAGAGACTGAATTCTAGGAGAATTGAAGAATTTGTGTGTTAAAATTCCCCTCCTCCAAGCTATCAAGGTTGTTCCCATCTACAATAAGCTTCTCAAAGAGAAATCTTTCCAACATCTTGGGAGGAGAAAGAAAGACACCCCCACCATCAATGTTATTGGTCAATTATCTGATTTGATGTTGGGGGAGAGTGATTCACCCAAAATTGTTGAAATGTGGCAACAAGAATATTCCAATTTTAATTTGTCCTTGAATTAAAATTCGAATTTAGTCTCACCAGCTGTTTGAAAAATAATTAATTAATTCACCTTGAGTTAATTAGTTGGAGAAATTCAAACATGAAGTCTTTGTGAAGTCATGCAACAATTATCCCTTTGATTGAGGAAGTTATCCCTTAATTAAGGAGATAAGGATGAGTTGTATTTGAGTTATAATTATTTAGCTTAGTTAACTGAGTTAAGTCTAGTTAAATTAGTTCCAAACAGTTTGAGGAACTAATTGTGAGTTCAGTCAGTTAATGCATCCATGCATGAAACTAGTGTACTCCAGATAACTGAATATTATCTCATAAATAACTCATGCATGTCAGTTTAGACAAAGACCCAGTTGAGATTAAAGGCATGGAAAATTACTATCAGTTGCAAGAAATTTCCTATAAGAAAATATCTTGCATGCAGAAGGAATTCATTCCTTTAGATTTGCGCAGTTTTACAGTGTGTTGGAGCAGTGTGTGAGATCAGTGTCACACAAGGTTACAGTTGGAACACCCAGGGAAAACAACGCAAGGAAATAGGAGGCTTGGAGGGCAGAGGGAAAGGCATATGAGTTGTCTAGTCTGTCTATGAGCAGTGAGAGGGATTTTACTGAGAGCTAGATAGTAGTGAGAGCTAAAGATTGTGTAATCCTAAGATATTTCCACTTGTATGATAATACAGATAACGGGGTTTTTAGCTGAGGCTTTCCCTAGAGTATTCTTCTGTGTTTCATGTGTATTGATTCTTCTTCTCTGTTATATGTGTTCTATTTGATCTTGATCAAATTGATTCAGCTTCTGCAAGTTTGATTGTAGAAGTAGATGAAGCATTGTGCTTTAGTCTATTGCATAAACAGGTTAACCTACACTGGGAATTTCTACAAAAATATCTAGATCCTGGAAGTCCTATGGTAGATTTTCACATTTATATCATCATTTTCCCTCACACCTTGATTTATATTGGGTCTTCCATCAATGTGATGACTAAGGAAACCATGCTAAAGTTAAACCTCCAAGGATCCTTGAGAAAGACCACTACAATGATGAAACTTGCAGATAGGTCCACAGTGGCTCCCGAGGGAGTTGTTGAGGATGTAATGGTCTCTATTGACTCATGGGAGTATCCTACTAAATTCCTAGTTCTCCAACCCAAAACCAAATTCAATTGTTATTCTCTCACCCTTCGAATACCATGGCTAGCCACTGTTGATTCTTACTTAAGTCGCAAGGCTAGGAACACAACCATTAAGAATGGGCATTTGTCAAAACAATTGGTATTGTACCCTCCTCCTCAGCCATCCATTGAGAATGACTTAACCCTATGGTTGGAGGAGGAGGAGGAAGATGAAGTGTATCATACAACATCCCATCCAATCTATACCCTATATGTTGTTATAGGAGGGGGGAAACCTGATGAAGATGACCTCATTGACCAAATCCTCTAGAACCAACCCCCAAATACCTTGCCCAATGTTGAGCTTGTGAAGGAATTTGAGGGTAATCCTTGGACTGAGTTATGCCTAGTTGACCCAAGTCCTGCACATGTCAAATTTGTAGATTTTGGTCCATCTAGAACCTTGAAAATTAACCCCTCTCTCTCAACCAGCCAGGAGGAGAAGTTGTGCAAAATTCTAAGACACCACTTAGATGCTTTTGATTTGAGCTATAAAGAAATGAAAGGGGTGCATCCTTTGGTTTGTACCCATCACATATACATCAAGGAGCAATGAAAACCTATGCACCAACCTCAGAGGAGAATGGACCCAACCCGCAAAGACATAGTAAAAGAAGAATTGCAAAAGTTGTTGGATGTAGGGTTCATATACCCCATCTCAAATAGTGAGTGGGTGTCCCCTCTAGTTTTGGTCCCAAAGACAAATGGAAAGTGGAGGATCTATGTGGATTACAGAGAACTAAACAAAGCCACTAAGAAAGACCATTTCCCTTTACCTTTCATTGATCAAGTTTTAGATGGTCTTTCAGGGAAGCACTTCTCTCTTTCCTGGATGGATTCAGTGGTTACAATTAGATCCATATCAACCTTGAGGACCAAGAAAAACTATATTCACCTATCCTTGGGGTACCTTTTATTATAGGGTCCTTCCTTTCAGATTATGTAATTCCCCTGCCAATTTTCAAAGGGCAGTTCTGAGCATCTTTGCTGAGTTGGTCCATGACTCTATAGAGATCTACATGGATGATTTCACTTCCTATGGGTGTGACTTCCTGGAGGCTCTCTCTAACCTGGGGAAAGTCCTAAAGAAGTGCATTGAAATGAACCTCTTTCTTAGTCCTAACAAGTGTGAATTCTTAATGAATGTCGGGACTGTCCTTTTCCATTCAATATCTTAGGAGGGAATACAAGTGAACCCAAACAAAATTTCCATCATAAAAAGGGCCCCTAATCCTTAAAAGTAGAGGGATGTCAGGAGTTTCTTGGGCTTAGCTATATATTATAGGAGGTTTATTAAGGACTTCAACAAAGTACCCTCACCATTCTTTGGATTTATGGCCAACGACTCAGAATTCTGCTGGATAGATAGCCGCCAAGAGGCCCTAGATATCTTGAAAGAAAAATTAACCATTGCACCCATACTTAGAGGCACAAACTGGACTCTTCCTTTCCATATCCATGCTGATGCATCCAAAAAAGATGTAGGGGTAGCTTTAGGCCAAATAGATGGTAAGCTAGCTTATGCCATTTAATTCATTAATAAAAATATATCTAAGGCTGAATTGAACTACACTATGAGTGAGAAAGAACTCCTAGTTGTTGTACACTCTTTGAACAATTTTAGACACTACATCACTGGATACCAAACTTTTATGCAAACTGATCATGAAGCTATCAAATAATTGATGAACAAGGCTGATGTGAATGCTAGAATTATTAGATGATTGCTATTGCTACAACAATTCGATTTAACTATCATTGACAAGCTAGGAAAATAAAATGTAGTTGCAGATTTTCTGTCTAGACTTGCTTTGCCTGCAGGTGATGAAGGGATGGTTGATGATCAAATTCCAAATTCCAAATTATTTTCTATCTCAGTGCTCTCTCCATGATTTTTTGACATATACAACTACCTAGTTGCTGCAAAATTTCCTCCAAATATGTCATCCAGGGATAAGAGCATAATTGTAAGGAAGAGTGCCCCTATTACTTGGATTGGGGGAAATGTCTTCAATCTAGGACCAGATAAAATCTCGAGGAGATGTGTTAGGGAAGAGGAATTATTTGACATCCTCTTAGCCTATCATGATTGGCCCTGTGGAGGTCATTTTGTTTCCAAGAGAACAAATTTCAAAGCTCTACAAGCTGGCTATTACTAGCCCACTCTCCACCAAAATACAATAAGGTATACCAACATATGTGATCAGTACTAGAGGATGGGGAAAACTACACCCACAGATGAAATTCCCCTCCAAAATCAGGTGGCTTTGGAGTCATTTGACAAGTGGAGCATGGATTTCATTGGGGAAATTGATCCACCATTAGGGTAGAAAAAGTACATCATTGTGTGCAATGATTATTTGAGAAAGTGGGCTGAGACAAAGTTTGTCAAGGAAGCAATAGAGTATAAAGTGGCTAAATGCTTAAGGGAGAATGTGTTCTACAAATTTGGGTACCCCAGAGAGATAGTCACCGATCAGGGAGTTCAATTCACATCACATCTAATTGAGAATATGCTAAGACGACATCATATCAAGCATAGAAAATCTACTTCCTATCGTCCTCAGGCCAATAGACAAGTAGAGGTCACAAATAGGGCATTAGAGGGCATCCTCACCAAGGTTGTGAATAGAAACAGGAAGGATTGGGTAGAAAGATTAGTGGAGGCCACTTCAGCCTATAACACAACTTGGAAAACAACTATTGATTTTACCCCATATGATTTTGTCTATGGAAAGAAATCTCTACTCTGTATTGAGTTTGAGTACAATATCTTGAGAATGGCAGCCGAACTGGATTTAGATGTCACAAAAGCACATTAGTGGAGGCTAATATAGTTAAATGGCTTGGATTAATTTTGAATGCAGGCCCTCCTACACACCGAGGTTATCCAATTGTAGAGGAAGGTCTGGCATGATAGGCACATCAAGGGCAAAGTTTTTCAAGAAGGGGATTGGGCCTTACTATTGAATTTAGGTTCAAGGATTTAAAAGGAAAATTGATGACAAGATGGCTAGGCCCATACCTGATAGAAAAATTCCATGTTAATGGAGTTGCTCAAAACAGGACCATTGATAAGGAAGAGATTCCCTTGCTTGTCAATGGCTACAGATTGAAGGTATACAGAAAGCCTATGTCGAAGGAAGAATTTATCAACACCATCAATTGAGAGGTTAATGTGATTGGAAGTGTCATAGCTTCCAAGCCACAACATTCCTAGATACTATTTTTTTATGGAAAAAAAAAAGACAATAAAAGGCCTGGATGAAAACCTTTATGAGGCATCTGAGGCCAACTCTTGGGTTGAAAACCTCCCTGAGGTAGCCCAGGAGTAAAGAAAAAGAAAATAAAGATCCTTGGGTGAAAACCTCCCTTGAGGTGCTTAGGGAAGGCATACAAGTTGAAAACCTCTCCTGAGGCAACTTGTGTGTCTCTCTCTAAAAAAAAAAGAAAAAAACAAAAGAAAAAAAAAAACAAATGAAAAACAAAGGAGAATCTCAGGACATGGATCCACAACATGTTTGTTAATAATTTTGTCATTTTTCAGGTTTGAGGATAGTGGTGAATTCCAGAGCTACAGGGCCAACATCCTCAAGATTCCATCCACTCCATATCCTCTATCCAAACCCATGTCCTCACCACTATCCATCATCCCAGTGGCTCAAAAATCAAATTTCATCCCCTCTCTAGATTTCTACAGGAAGACTGTAATTGCTATAGGAAGATCCTCTAACACTACAAGAGGATCACAAAAAAATACAAGGAGAGGATCCAAATGAGAAGACCACCAAGCATGACCTTGCCAAAGGTAAATGAGGTTAACCCACCTTGATTCACCACTGATCCATCATTCATACATCCCAGTTCACAAGAAAATTCAATATCTTTCAAAAATAACCCTCGATTATGTCTCATCCTGAAAATTGCTTGAAAAACATAGAGCACATTCCATCCATTTTCACAACCCTACAATACTCAATCAGAGCCCTAAAACAATACTCCAAGCCCTCTAAACCCTTTCTCATCACTCCCATGCAGTTAAAAGAGCTTGGAAGAAAAGAAAACGGCTACTACAGGACTCTCCTGTAGCAGCGTGTGCAACAATTACATAAAAGCCATAATCCTAGTTTTTCCCTTCCATCAAGTAAAATGTGTGATACCAACTCATGAGGCATTCTTCCACTCCAAGAAGGACACTCCGGCAACAACAAAAACACCTAGGACATCAACAAAGGACTTGCACACATAGAAACAACAACAAAAATCAAATACCATGAGGAGCAGAGAAGATATACACAAGAATAGAACAAAACACTGCAAGAAAACTCTCTTGGTGATAATACATAGGTCCAACACTCTTGAATGCACATCCCTGCATCAGTTAATCATGAGGTAGGGATAGGTATGGAAACCTCTTATCTCCTCCCTATTTGTAAATAATGAAAAATGTATGAATGTCGAGAAGAGTTATTTTTATAAGCTGGAGATGGCCAGTTAACTTGGCCACCCTCAGACAATGAAAAAAATTGATTTATGAGCCCTCATGGAACATGGAGGTGTCACATTAGTCAAGATTATACCACAAAGAGTGGGTGGTGATTACAGGGGATGATGGAATGATTACTCTAGGTGGAGACAATGATCCCATAGAGGAAACCTCGTGCCTCTGCCAAGTCATCACAACGCTCCGAGCCCTAGCCAAAAATAACATATAATGTACCGAGGCTCGAATTCTCTTGAATCTACGCTCATTTAAAAAATATTTAAGGTAAGGATGAGTCTGGGGATCCATCGAGGAGATATGAACCCTACTCTACCATTTCTACAAGAGGAAGCTACATGAAGCTACATGAAGCTCGTTAAATTGATAGAGGAAGCCTCAACGGATGACAGAACGTTTCTAAGGGTTTATTTTATATCCAATTATCCTTATCTCATGCCATGTGGTAAAAGTAAGTGCACCCTCTCATTTATCTGTCCATAACTTGTATGCTAGTGCACCCGAAAGTCCATAGGAAATATCAATCAAATTATGGATTGCAAGAAATTTTTTGGATATAGATTAAAAGGAATATATAAAATTGTCGTCAACTAAAGATTCCAGCCCTCTACTTCCACCAAATTATACATCAGAACTATTACAGGAAGCAACCCTCCTTCACCTAGTTGAAAACAAAAAAAAGAGATGGAGGGGGATTCAATAGAAGGGAGCCTACATACACTAAAATAATTCATCCTCACCCTCCTGTATTAGACATTTTTCGAAAACATCATTGGCTAGGATTATTTGAAAGACTAGAGGGATATGATGATGACATTACATATGAATTTTCCATGGCCCTAAACTCTCAGACAGGAGTCAGTGCCACCATTGTGGTGAGGGGATTAGTTATTTCAATCAGTCCTGAGCTAATTAGCAGGGTGACAACCCTTCCCCTAGGGATCCAATGGAGAAGAGAAGACAAGACCAACAGTTCCATTTCCAAAAAGAACTTCTTCACTGTTGATGAAAAACCATTTGAATACAATAATGGGTTTAGGAGGGAAAAACTACCCTATCCCTGGGATGAGGTGGCATACCATATCCTAAAATATATCTCCTATGAAGGAAGGCTGAGTGTAGTCTATGGCTACCATTTTAGATTACTCCATGAACTAAGGTTTCAAGCAGAATTTCCCCTAGCCCAAAGACTTAGTGTATCATATTTCCTCCTACAGTCCATCAAGGACATGAGCCAAAAGGTGAGAGAGGGAAAGCACCAACACCTAGGCCACCATGGCCTCATCAAACTGATAGTGGTAGATGCTTTGAATAAACTAAGGATCCCATTCCTTTGGTCCAAATTCATGGATATGGACAAAGAGGCCTTCATTAACACTCAAACCCTCACACCAGGGGAGACCCCAACCTCTAATGTTGGAGGAAGAGAAGGGAAAGAAGAAGAAGAAGATGCAGAGGAGGAAGAGGCAGAGGAAGAAGAGGAAAGAGGAGAAGAGGCAGAGGAAGAAGAGGAAAGAGGAGAAGAGGCAAAGGCAAAGGAGGAAAGATCGATAGAGGTAGAGAAAACAGAGAAATAGAAAGATGAAGAAGTAGAGAAAGAGAAAGATGAAGAAGAAGAGGAGAAACATGAAAACCAATCCCTGAGAAAACTATTGCATCTAGAGAAGAAGGGGTATCCCCAGAGAAAACAAGTTTGTCTCTAGGACCCAGTGAAAAAGAGGTAGCTGCCACCTTAGTTACCTTGATCACACTCATCAAACCCAAGAAGAAAAGGCAAAGGCAAACTCCCCTCTACTTCAAAACCAGGAAAAGCACCAAGATTAAGCAAGGAAGGCCTCAAACTCCCACAAAGGCCCCTATCACAATTGAAGAGTCCCCAAGTAAAAAAGAGGAGGTAGGGCCCACTGAAAGAAAAGTTGAGGAGGTCACCTCTCTAGAAACCATATCAAATACTCCTATAGCATATGTAAGGAGGCCCACCATTAGATCAACCTCCTTTAAACAATCCAAGACACCTACCACACTCCAACAAAAAGGAAAAGGGAAGCTATAGAAAAAGCAGATCATGTTACAGGAAAAATAGAGTGTGCTACAAGAAAAACAGAGTGTGCTACAAGAAGAACAAAAGGGCTACAGGAAAAGTAGAAAGAGCAACAGAGTAGGAAACTTCCCCAAAAACATTTGAGAAGTATTTCCCAGAGCTACAGGAGCCTAGTCCATAGCCTAGTTTGAGCTCCTATTATAAATTCATTGAAGGAGGGAGAGTTATCCCATAAAAAATTTCAATCCCACTTTTCTTTCAACTTGAAGCAAAAAGAGGAAGAACCCACAAATGGATGCAGATTTCTAAATCCAAGAAGATGGAAGATGTGGGCCTAATGGAAGAGAAGATCCTTTAAATGGGTAAGGAATTAAGTGAGTTAAGGGAGAAAGAGTCCACAATGAGAGAACAACTATAGGAAGAAAATATATGGTTGAGGAAGAAATTACAAGAGAAGGAAACCCAATTGGCCACAATGGCAAGCCTCTCCATGGAGGCACTACAGTGCAGACAACCATCCAAGTCTTATGCACTCTTTCTCAAAGAGAAGTGGATGCAGTTCCAAATCAAGACCTTAGCACAACATGGATCCATGCCATTTCAGGACTACAAACAATTCATTGAATTGTGTGACCAAAGTAGCATAGAAGACAAAGCCAAATTGGTTGAATTCTACATGCATAACCTCACCTTGACTGATATGAATGTTTGGGATCCCAATGCAAATTTGGGGACCTATAACTAATGGCCCTTCTATATTGGATGCCTCATGAAGAGGCCAAAGCTAAGGAGGTACATAAAGTAATGACAAAGGAAGAAAAATAACCACTCTATATCAGGGCAAAGCAGATAAGCCCAATGGTTGTAATTAGTACTCACAACATCATCTCCAATGATGCTGATCTAGCACCTAGATACCTTACCACCCAAGAGCAGGTCATCTCACATTTTGAAGACACACTAAGGCTGTTAGGAATAGAAAGCCAACAAGCATTCTAGAGAAGATGGAATGCCTTACCCCATAGTCTCCAAATCAAGGAGTATCACTCTCCTGAAAGGTTGAGGAATGCATTGGAAAGGACACCCCTGTACAAAAGGCTCATGCAAAGATTAAAAGTCAACTGGATTGGACTCAATCTCAGTCCACCTTTACTGTTGGGTCTACAGGAAGGAAGGAATGAAGAAGAGGAAAGGAAATAGTGGACAAACATAGAGAAGGATGTAGGTTTCTATCCTCAAGAAGGCACACCATCTACAGAACCTTGGGATGTCAGAGAGGCCACCAGGGCCATGAAAGACATGGATATAGATGACTGAGTTTCTCAGAGGATGAGCAATAGTTTCAATAGGAGGTGATGATGAGGCTCATCAGTAGGTATATCATAAGGGGCACAATGCCATCCTCCAGCTTTAAAATCATCTCTTTCTCACATTTATTTACAATTTTGTTATATTATGCTTAGTATGAGGAGTAAAAGATGTGTTGCTATGTCATGTGGGATAATATGTATTAAATGTAGGAATTGGAGCAATTTTGAGATAATTTGAGTGCAAGAGCTAAGAGTAGAAAATAAGGACAACTTCTAGGAGGTTGTCGACCTCCTTAAATCCTCCAATCAGTCAAAGATCACCACTCTATCTCTCATCTACTTGAGGGCATTGGCAGCCAAGCTAGTGTAGTTCAAGGAAGATCTAGATCCACCTTTCTCGAGTTTGGGAGACAAACATATCTATTTTCTAGGGAGTTGTTGGTAGCTATCCTTTTGTATAAATAAACATGTTAAGGAACTAATTAGGAATCAAATTTTTATTGTAGTTAAGAGGCTATTGAGCTCAAGCACTTGTGACTGCTATTTTTGATGATGTATTTGACATTTCTGGAATGATAATGAGAAGTTTCATTTTGATCCATCACTGAGTTAGTCTAGTGGGTTGAAGCTCTCGGGCTTGGGCCAAACCCCAGTAGCTTAGGTCCCTTTTATGAATTTATACTTCTTTTAGCTTATAATGTTTGATTAGTTGCTACATTTCAGTAGAGTATAGTTCCAAAAGAAGTATGTGGTTGTGGCCTCTACTTCATCTCTCTCATGGGAGCATGAATAGAGGACTCCACCATCACATCCCAAAAAATTTGCGTGATTTCTTGGAAAATTCTACATCTATTATATTTCTTTACATATGATTGTTGTAGCTTAGACGTTAATTCGTTGCATAGATCAAGTTATTAGCATCATTTAGATAGTTTCCAAATTCAACTAATCTTTTCCACCATTGGTTTTAATATTTTGCAAATGAAAAGAAGAACAGGTGCATGTGATGTTGCAGGATTGTTGGATCTACAAGCAAGGGATCTTTTCACCACCTCCATCTAGGAATTCTCCACTCTCTTTTTATGAATTTCAACCAATGTTATTGATCTCTGTTTTTAGGTCACCGTGAGTATCTCTCTTAGCCAAAAGCTGGCCTTCCTGAAGTGTTGGGTTTGGATAGGGGTGTTAGTCACCTGCCATACATTTCCCACAACCTTGATCCATCTTTCCATCACTTTATCCCATCATCCTTACCCTCCAAACCCTCTTGGAAAACTTCCTGTAGAATTTCAAGACTTCCTGTAGCAATATAGGAATCATGTAGCAACTTCCTGTAGCACACCTGTAGTAGCCGATTTTCCCCTTGTTTTGACCTGTAATGCCAGTGTAGCTTAGTTTAGGAGTAGGTTAACCCCCCAAAGTTGGACTCCATGATCAAAGGTGCCACCTAGGTCATTCCCTCCATTCCTTTTCCTTTACTGCAAGAGAAAATAACATTAGTTCCTTCATAATAGATTTGGAAAATAAGGCATTACTTAATCTACATGTGTGAAATAGATAAATGATGCATGAATTATTGAGTCGTGAATTGGTAGAATAATTTATTTTTTTCAAGTGAATTTGATAGCTAGATGGTTGATTTCGATTAGTGTAGCTTTCCTTTCTGCAGTTAGCATAATTCTTGTGTCTCTCATGGATTGATTCAGTAACATTTACAAGTTAGATTTGAACAACATTTACTTTTTCTGCACTTGGACTAGCTTTTGAATCATGCTTTCAGTAGTTAATCTCCCATAGTTCAGTAGAAGAATGGTCTTGGAGCCCTAATGATCAAATGACCTAGTTGAGGCTGGCATGAGTAGAATTTCATCTATTGTGCATAAAACACTATCACCTCGAAGTTTGTATGAACCCTAGGTTGATAAATAGAGTTGAGGAGCCTCTGGGAGTTGCATCACTCTTGGTGCAATACCAGGGCTCAATAGAGGCCATGGATGTGGCCACAATATTCTTCTTAATTTGAGAGTGAATTAGGAAGAAGACAAATTTCACAGTTTGGGATATGGCTTTACTGCATTGCTTAGCGGAGATCAAAGAATAGGCAGTATGTAAGACTACCTTCGGTATCCTGTATATTTGTCTTCCCAAAGTAATAATAACACTACGAGGTATAGACTCACATATAACATGACGCTTCCATAAGTATGGTTGGTCTAATAAAACATCACAAACTTGAAGGGGAGCAACATCAAACAATGCCTCATCCTTGAAAGGCTTGATGTTGTAGGGAAAGTAGCACTATTGGTTGATGCAAAGATCTCGCCCTTAGTGGAGCCACTCGATGGTGTATTTTTATGGGAGTGTTGTTGTTGGTAGGCCAAACCATTTAATGACCCCTACTGAGATGAGTTTCTTTTGACTCTCTCTATCGGAAATGAAACACAATGCAACACTTTTTACCTACATTTATGAGTGAAATAGGCGCTTGCCTTATTTTGGATCTTTGGGCTCACTTTGATGGACCTTGGTGGTCGCAATGGTAACATTGGGTTCTACTTCAATGATCTGTTTCCCCTTGTCTAGGTTTGGTTCAAAGTCGAAACTTGCATTTGACTATGAGACTTTTAGCTTGGCTACCAATGACTACCTTGTGTGACATTCATTAGTGTTATCAGATGGTGCCTTATGGAACTTGCACCACTTTTGTGTGTCTTTCTTAATATTCCAATTCCCATTATTTTTTGCGACTTAAATGGATTTTGATGGGGTGTTCCACCCTGTCTCTATCCTTTGTTCTATAATTTGGTGATGCCCTCGCCCTGCTTATGTCGTGAAGAATTCATAGGTCCAAAATCTCACTTCTTTTGTTTAAAGTTTTTCTTGATTTTGACAACATATCGGTATATTGTGCCAAGTGAGCAGATGTATAGGAACTTCATTTCTATTTGGATATATATGTGTAGACAACCACCGTACTTGAGCATCGGATGTCCCTCAGAGTCTTTAATACCCAACTTGGTGCGCAAGGTATGAAAGATATTTGTGAACTGTCTCTTTACTTGATCCCTTTCCTACTATAGTGTGGTTCATGTCACACATTGATCTTTGTAGCTTCCAACAAGGTAATATTATTCCTTAACAATATCCCTAAAAGAGTCCCAAGTGGATGTGACAGAAAATAGTGCAAATTTCTCTATGGCCCTTTTCTCATAGTAAGCTTCCCACCAATCCTTGACATGGGGGATGCTCGTAAGGAGTGAAAAAGTAATATTTTCTGTTGGAATGATTGTGGACCGAAAAATTCCCTTCTAGAAAATTTAATCGTTTGTCTAGAGACTTTGTATCTATCTAGCCTTTTGTTAGGCCCCTATACTACTAGTGTAACCCCTTATTGTTATTAGTACAACCCCCTTATTATATTTTTGTACCCATGTAGTCCCCATATTGTTATTATTGTGCCCCATAGAAGCCCACTATTGTTATAGGAATATCAAAATTAACTTGTACCTTAAAAGGGGTGGTGCCTCCAAAGGGGCCACTTGATGAAGATGCATTTCCTTTCGACATTCTTTGAAGGATCTGGGAAAAAATTTCCATCGTCTCGTTCCTTTGTCACTTGAGGGCTTCTTCAAGCAACAATTTAATAAGATATTTGACTTCCTCATCTTTATTTTCTTCTTCCATGGGAGTTCGTTAGGGTCAACAAGGATGGTCTTGCAAGGGATCGAGCACTTTGAATCCCAACTCCTTATACCTCATCCTTGTTAGGGACATGCACAAAAAAAGAAATAAAGAGCAGACCAATATGATACCACTGATCCAAATTTATGAAGGGAAGAAAATGATATAGAGATTTATAACCAAAACAAAAAGACATATTGAAACTTGAATTCTATTAATAAATGGAAAATGTTGAAACTAGATACATGTAGAATGAAAACAAACTAGCTCAAATGGTGGTAGCTTATCTCTGAGAAGAGATGTGACACTATATGCCTCCGCCAAACTATTTACAATGAGGATCGAAGGACTTTTTATCATAAAGAAGAATTGAGAAACCCTAACATCCAAAAACTAGGAGATGAAGCACCAAAGAATTTTAGGTCCTAATGGGGTAAGTTGGAATGTCAACTTCCCAGGGCTGTAACTTTGGCATATGATCTTTGTTTGGTGCACACAATAGCTCGTTGGAAAGGTTGGTCTGAGAAGTAAATTTTCTGACTATTGATGGAGTGTATGAATTTCATCAGCTTATTCCCCCAAAAAACATTGTTTAGGGCCTAAAAATAGCTTTGAAAGTTCAAGGCCTACACTATAGAAAACAACTACCGAAATAGAAAATTGTGTTATGAGCTAGTGGAATAGGTGGGTGGAAAATGATATCCACCTATATTTCTTGTGATGGATGATAGGCCTCTTGGATTCTTAGCCCTTCAATGCATGAGTCCCTGGTCCAAAAAATTGTACTATTTATTGGTTCGTCGCTTGCCGCCAAAGTCAAAATACATGCACAGGTCTTCGAATGATAGTGGGTGATGGGAAATGGAAATTGAAAAATGTTATTTTCCAAGAAAATCTCCATTTGTCGCCTTCTATCTACTTCGTACCAAACTATCACTGGACTGCTCATTCCCTTGCCAATGGGTGATGGGTGATAATATGATGACTAGGGGCCCATGCTGGAACCATGACTAGTTGGAACATTGACTGTTCTTCAATTGATGGTTTCTTCTCATCCCTTCAGTGTTATTTAAAGTTCCATATATTGTTAGAAAGGTCTTGAAGAGAGCTATCCATTTAAACACTTAGTCTCCTTATTTGACTAAGGAATTGAAGAATACACGCCTTAAATATATTACCTTCACCCATGACCTCAAGTTAGGCATCAACACACATTAACATATAAGTGACAACAATGATAGAACTGTTAATCTAGGTTGTCATTGATGTCAATATGGAAATATTCTGGACAATAAATAATGATGTGAAGCCAGGTAGAGTAGATCCATGAAGCAATAGGAGTATGTCAATATAGAAATATTCTAGGATACTAAATGATGATATGAAGCCAAGGAGAAGTAGAGCAGATCTGTGAAGAAACAGGAGCAAGAAGCCATGAGGAGAAACCAGAGGAAAGCCAAGACAGTCAAGCCATTGGAGAGAATATTGGAAGTAATAGGATCTATCAGAGTAGAGCTATCAAAGCAGAGAAGAGGTATTAGAGCGGTATCAGAAGCCACAGGAAAGCCAAGTTAGTGTAAGAGAGGGAGATTGAGGAGGAGCCATATTGGGAGTATCAGATGTAATATATGCCAAAGAAGAACTGCAGAGTATTAGAGGAGTTAAGAGAGGATCCATATGAGACCAGAGAAGAGCAGAAAGTCAAGGGAGCTGAGATGATTAGGTTTTGGGTGAGAAGCGAGAGGTTGAGTGTTAGAGGGGGTTTGAGACAAAGGTCAATTTATTGCTGTAATTGTGCTAAGAGGGCAAGATTTGTGCCTAGTGTGGGCTCTCGTTACTCTGTGCATCCGTGTTCAATCGGGTATTTCTTTGTATTCCCACTGAATGGATTGATGGTGATCCAATATTAAGTGAATGAATCGATATATGAATGTCGTGTGTTAAAAAAAGTGTGGGAGAAACCGTGGTTTTAACACATAGTCCATCAAAAGCAAGTGAGATTAAGTTAAGGAGGAAATAGACAGAGAGTGCACAGGATCCATTGGATCTCATAGATCAACGGTCATCGAATGGTGGAAGAGCGTGGAAGATAATCAACGAAGAGGTGGTTTCTCAAAATAATAAGTGGTATTTCGGGTGGAAAAAAAGTTGTAAGCTGTATTGAATGGTAGTCACTCGATTCCATTAACCGTTCGACATGTAGCAGCTAAGGAGAGAGAAAAAATGCTTTATCGGGTAGGTATTCTTCGTGCTTGTGTCTCACACGAAATCGTTTTGGATCGTCAGATCAAGTGGATCCAGATCAACGGTCAGAAAGTGTCATGCGAGTTTATTGATCGAGAAAAGGCATCAACCATTGATATGATGGAAGGAGATCAATGGTGGAGATCGAGCGGACTGGTTGGTGATCAGGCTAAGCGACAACCATTGAATCGAGTGCTAGATTGACGGTCATGATTTAATTGCTAATTGCAATTATGAAGGACTGTCACCCCCGAAACCTCCGATTGCAATAATACATGCGAACCCACGGCTCCATTGTAAACTACCTATTGAAATATCACATCTACCATATCACAAGCCTCTTATAAAGCCTTGCCACATTGAAACTGCCGATTGCGATAATAATGTGGACCTGAATGCACCATTTAACATTACTAAATGTAATATCGCATCCGCGCTGTATCACTAGTCTCTAAGGGATGTCAAACCGCAGATTGCGATAAGGCTGTGGACCCGATGGACTTATTAAAAGCAGTTTAACATAATATCGCATTCGGTAGGGGAAATCGGCCATAGGCTAATATGGGCACGACTTATAAAGAGATCCGGAAGCCGCGATTGCGATTAAAGGAATGCGATGTCCGTGAACAATTAATGTATATTGTATGAATATTAAAAAGGGCCTCTCTGATATTTTTTAATATGCAACACTATTGTAATTCAGCCTCTCTTCCGAATTAACGTGTCTTGTGAGTATTGGAACACTCGAATAGACAGAGGAAGCCATAGATCGGGAAGCCGAAGAATCAAGCGAGTGAAGAGGAAGCTAAAGCGACTGGAGGAGGGAAGCCAGAAGGTCAAGCGAGCGTTGAGGAAGTCGAAGCTCAAGCAGGCAAGGAGGAAGCCAAAGGTCAGCATATCAAGCTTATATAACAGAAAAAAAGGTGGTTGGTGGTTGACGTACTGGAAGAAAGTAGCAAGTCATAGGTCTAGCAAGACAGAAAAGGGTCGAAGGTCCAGCAGGATAGGAGGAAGCCGAAGGTCCAACAGGACAAGAGGAATCCGACGGATGAGAAACTCTGTTGATCGGGCTAACCTGTGAAAGGCTCAGACCAACAATGAATTAATCAGGTACATAACACAACCTTAAGAACAATTTTGTGAAAAGATAAATAAAGTTTCATTTGATATCGCTTAAAGGGAACAATAGCCATCACCAGTATTGAAGCATATTTGAATGTATTTATGGGAAGTAAGATATTGCAATAGCAAGAACAATGCACAGTAGTCACGCTGGAAGCATTCACTGTGACAGTAAGAACAGAGGCTTGAAACAGAGAGTTGGTTCTTATGCAGAGCTTAGTGCAACTAATAGTAGACTCACTAAAGCTGTGTGGAGACATTATCAGAGATCATGATGGCTATTTGATATCATCATGAGATAACTTTTGCAGACTCTATGTGGACAGTATGAAGAGTTGTAAAGACTTCTTCATATGAAGACTGGTTTCCATTGATGTTGTAGCATGGAGACTACAGTGAAGCTGTAAACATACAGAATTCAGTAAAGAAGAGTTTTGGGAGCAGAACATTACTATCAAACATGCCTTGACAATATTGGGTTGGAGCCCTTGGGGTTGGTGCCTCAAAAGTTGGAAGGATTGGTGTCCTTGGAGTTGGTGCTTCTATATCCAAGGTTGGTGCCTTGACAGCAGAGGGTTGGAGCCCTTGAGGTTGGTGCCTCGGAACTGGAAGGATTGGTGTCCTAGGAGTTGGTGCTCCTAAGTCCAAGGTTGGTGCCTTAACAAAACAGAGTTGGTGCTCTGGAGGTTGGAGCCTCACAAAAGTCCAAGTTGGTGCTTGGCAACAAATTGGAACCATATATCTTTGTATCTATTTTATTGCAAAGACTATATTAATAAAATCATTTATTCTTGTTGTTCATCTTGTGTTTTGAATATAAATGTTTTAATTGGTAAAATAATAGTTGAAAAGAAATATTGATTCACCCCCCCTCTTAGTATTTCCAACAATTGGTATCAGAGCCAGTTCCTTCATTCAAAGCCTAACAGCTTGAAGGTTGACCTTTAGAACACAAATGGCGAAGTCAAGGAAGAAAGTCTCCAATCCTCCTAAGGATGTGTCTCCCTCTACCACTAAAATAGAAGACAATCAATTTGAGGAGGCTCCATGGTTCAATGTGAACTTTAATATATGGGAAGCAAGAATGAGGAATTTCTTAAAGACTCAAGGCATTGAAATCTAGAAATCAGTGATTGTTGATAGCATGATGGATGGAGAATCCAAGGAGTACAATGCAAAAGCAATGAAGGAAATCTTGAATGGGCTACCTGATTCTATAAAGAACAATTTAGGAAAATGTTCGTCAGCAAAGGGTATATGGGACAAACTTCATGACCTTCACTCAAAAGGAGCATTGACCATGACCATCAGTCAAGAAGATGATGGAAATCAAGAAGGAAATCCAAAACCCATCACAGAAGCTGAAAATGAGAATGATGATATCAAGGCTAAAGAAGATCTAGAAGATGAAGAGAATGAAAAAGATTTTGTAGAAGATCTCCTTGCTCAACTTATGGCTGCCATGGAAGAGATTATCAATTTGAAAAAGGAAAACGAGGAACTTAAGAAGAAAGCACTAGCTGGTGACCAAGACCAAACAAGGAAGAAAGTTGACCTTGTCAAGCTTCAAGTACAAGAAAGGGATGAAGAGCTTGCCAAGCTTAAGAAGGAATTTCATCAAAGCAAAAGAAAGCAGCATGAAGAAGTCATATCCATGACAAATCAATTGGATAAAGCAAAGAAACGAGAAGATATCTTGTCAAGTCAACTTGAACAAAGGCACAAGAGCCTGAACAAGCTTGAAGAAGAGATTGGTCAGTACAAGGTAGAGGTCTCCTCTCTCAAATCTCAACTATAAGAAGCAAGAAAGTTAGCACAAGGAGCTGAGAAGACAATGGAAGCATTGGCAATCATAAAAGAAGAGGTTGATGAAGTAGAAAAGGAGAGAAACACCATGATATGTCAACTAAAAGCAAAGGATGAAGAAATCTTCAAATTAAAATCTAACATCAGACTTCTCAAGGTCGAAACATGTAAAGCTACAAGGATCAAGGAAGAAATGGAGGGCAGTCTAGCAAAGGAAAATGAAGAAATATTCAAAGTGAAGTCAGATATCATCTTCCTTAAAATAGAAGCAAATGAAGTTGCTCATATCAAGGAAGAAACTGAGAAACAACTTGCTAAGAAGAATAATGAGTGTGAAAGATTGGAAGAAGAGACTGTCTTCCTCAGGAAAAATGTTGAAGGGATGAAAAAAACCTTGAAGAGATCTCAATCTTTGGATGACATGCTCAACCATCAAAGATGTCCATTTGATAAATCAGGTCTCAGGTATGCAAGTGAATCCTCAAACAAGAATGGTAACGTTTCAAGCAAAATGGATGTGAGGAAGCTAAAAAGAAATGTTGATGCTCCCAGTTCTAGCAAAGGCAAGGAGAAAAATCAAGGCAACAATGGAAGAAATCCTACTCCAAGAAGAAATGTAGATAATGTCAAGGATGCTAGAAGCAATGGTTATCATCAAAGGATCTAAGGACAGAAAGACTTCAGAAGTACATCAAGGAAATATCCATCTCCCAGGTACCAAAGTTTATTTCTTGGTTATTGTTATTCTTGTACAAACTTTGGACACATGGAAAAAGATTGTAGAGCATATCATAAAGATAGATATTATGGTCCCCAACAATCTCTGAGGAAGAATTTTGCTGGAAGAAATCATGAATTCTTATTCATGAACAATGTAGAATGCTTCAAGTGTCATAACATTGGTCATATGTCACGTGATTGTAACTTAACTTGGGCTCTTACACAAGCTAGAACCATGCAAAAGAAGAAAGTTACACAAGTATGGAGAAGGAGGCAAATACAATCTGAAAGTCCCTTGAACTCTCCAGCCAACAACACATGTTGTTGACCTGATCTTCGACAATATTAGCATTTGATGGGAAGTCTCTGCCAAAAGAGATGATGCATACAGTCAGGGGGAGCCTGTGATTCTTGATCATTATTGCAGAAGCATTGGAGTGAAGAATATCTAAGCATTTTTGAAGCCATGATAAAGTAGTTTTGAGACATGAAGAGGGGATAATGTGATAGTTGCAACAATCCTTCTATCTTGAGTAAAAAGAAGAGCACTATGATAGGGGGAGTAACAGACCCATGAAGATCTACTATTCATGAAGAAGAGTAGCAGTTTGACAGGGGGAGTCCTTATGTACTCCTTTTCCATTGATGTCAAAGGGAGAGAAAAAACAATATTGCCATCAATAACAAAGGGGGAGATTGTTAATCTAGGTTGTCATTGATGTCAATATGGAAATATTCTGGACAGTAAACAATGATGTGAAGCCAGGTAGAGTAGATCCATGAAGAAATAGGATTATGTCAATATGGAAATATTCTAGGATACTAAATGATGATATGAAGCCAAGGAGAAGTAGAACAGATCTGTGAAGAAACAGGAGCAAGAAACCATGAGGAGAAACCAAAGGAAAGCCAAGACAATCAAGCCATTAGAGAGAATATCAGAAGTCATAGGAGCTATCAGAGCAGAGCTATCAAAGCAGAGAAGAGGTATTGGAGCGGTATTGGAAGCCACAGGAAAGCCAAGTTAGTGTAAGAGCGGGAGATTGAGGAGGAGCCATATCGGGAGTATTGCGTGTAATATATGCCAAAGAAGAACTGCAGAGTATCAAAGGAGTTAATATAGGAGCCATATCAGACCAGAGGAGAGCGGAAATTCAAGGGTGCTAAGATGATTAAGTTTTGAGTGAGAAGTGAGAGGTTGAGTGTTAGAGGGGGTTTGAGACAGAGGTCAATTTATTGTTGTAATTGAGCCGAGAGGGCAAGACTCGTGCCTGGTGTGGACTCTCGTTACTCTGTGTATCCATGTTCAACAGTTAACTAGGTATTTCTTTGTATTCCCACTGAATGGATCGATGGCGATCCAATATTAAGTGAATGAATTAATATATGAATGTTGTGTGTTAAACGGAGTGTAGCAGAAACCGTGGTTTTAACACAGAGTCCATCAAAATCAAGCGAGATTAAGTTAAGGAGGAAACAGACAGAGAGTGCACAGGATCCATTGGATCTCAAAGATCAATGGTTATTACATGGTGGAACAGCGCAGAAGATGATCAGTGAAGAGGTGGTTTCTCAAAACCATAAGTGGTATTTCGGGCAGACAAAAAGCTATAAGTTGTATTGAAGGGTAGTCACCCGATTCCATTAACCGTTCAACATGCAACAGCCGAGGAAAGAGAAAAACCACTTTATCGGGCAGGTATTCTCCGTGCTTATGTCTCACCCGAAATCGTTTTGGATCGTCATAACAAGTAGATCTTAATCAACGGTCACAAAGTGTTGTGTAAGTTGATTGATAAGGAAAAGGCATCACCCATTGATCTGATGGAAGGAGATCAACGGTGGATATCGAGCGGACTGGTTGGTGATCAGTCCAAGTGACAACTGTCAGATCGAGTGCCAGATCGACGGTCGCAATTTAATTTCTAATCGCAGTTATGAAGGATTGTCACCCCCGAAACCTCCAATTGCGATAATAAATGCAGACCTGCGGCTCCATTGTAAACCACCTATTGAAATATCACATCTGCCATATCGCAAGCCTCTTGTAAAGCCTTGCCACATTGAAAGTGCCAATTACGATAATAACATGGACCTGAATGCACCATTTAACATGAATAAATGTAATATTACATCCGCGCTGTATCGCTAGTCTCTAAGGGATGTCAAACCACCGATTGCGTTAAGGCTGTGGACCCGACAGACTTATTAAAAGCAGTTTAATGTAATATCGCATCCGGTAGGGGAAATCGACCATTGGCTATGGTATGGGCACGACTTATAAAAGACCTCCGGAAGCTGCGATTGCGATTAAAGGAATACAATGTCCGTGAACAATTAATGTATATTATATGAATATTAAAAAGGGACTCTCTGATATTTTTTAATAAGCAACACTATTGTAATTTGGCCTCTCTTCTGAATTAACATGTCCTGTGAGTATTGGAACACTCGAATAGATAGAGGAAGCCATAGATTGGCAAGCTGAAGAATCAAGCGAGCGCAGAGAAAGCTAAAGCGACCAGAGGAGGGAAGCCAGAAGGTCGAGTGAGCATTGAGGAAGCCGAAGCTCAAGCGAGTAAGGAGGAAGCCAAAGGTCAGCATATCAGGCTTATATACTAGAAAAAAAGGGTGGTTGGTGGTTGGCGAACTGGAAGAAAGGAGTAAGTCGTAGGTCCAGTAGGATAGAAAAGGGCCGAAGGTCCAGCAGGACAAGAGGAAGCCAAAGGTCCAACAGGATAGTAGGAAGCCGATGGATGAGCAACTCTGTTGATCGGGCTAACCTGTGAAAAGATCAAACCAACGATGAATTAATCAGGTACATAATACAACCCGAAGAACAATTTTGTGAAAAGATAAATAAAGTTTCATTTGATATCGCTTGAACGGAATAGTAGCCAGCACCAGTATTGAAGCATATTTGAATGTATTTCTGGGAAGTAAGAGATTGCAATACCAAGAACAGTGCACTGTAGTCACGCTGGAAGCATTCACCGTGACAGTGAGAACAAAGGCTTGAAACAGAGAGTTGGTTCTTGTGTAGAGCTTAGTGTAGCTAATAGTAGACTCACTAAAGCTATGTGGAGACATTATCAGATATCATGATGGCTATTTGATATCATCATGAGATAACTTTTGCAGACTTTGTGTGGACAGTATGAAGAGTTGTAAAGACTTCTTCATATGAAGACTGGTTGCCATTGATGTTGTAGCATGGAGACTACGGTGAAGCTATAAACAGATAGAATTTAATAAGAAGATTTTTGGGATCAGAACATTACTATCAAGCATGCCTTGACAAGATTGGGTCGGAGCCCTTGGGGTTGGTGCCTCAGAAGTTGGAAGGATTGGTGTCCTTGGAGTTGGTGCTCCTATATCCAAGGTTGGTGCCTTGGCAATAGAGGGTTGGAGCCCTTGAGGTTGGTGCCTCAGAACTGGAAGGATTGGTGTCTTGGGAGTTGGTGCTCCTAAGTCCAAGGTTGGTGCCTTAGCAAAACAGAGTTGGTGCTCTGGAGGTTGGAGCCTCACAAAAGTCCAAGTTGGTGCTTGGCAACATATTGGAACCATATATATTTGTATCTATTTTATTGCAAAGATTATATTAATAAAAGCATTTATTCTTGTTGTTCATCTTGTGTTCTGAATATAAATGTTTTAACTGGTAAAATAATAGTTGAAAAGATATATTGATTCACCCCCCCTCTCAATATTTCCAACAAGAACATTTACAAAGCTTCCCTTGAACTTGACACAAACAATGCTTTGTCATAAAGGAAAATTCCTTGATTAACAAACTCACTTCAATAGGCTCTCTCTCTGAACTTGACATTGCTTGACATCAATGACTTGGACTTAGCATCAATGACAAATATCAATGAGAACAAATGACATCAATGAAAACACCTTTCTCAACAAAGGCTTACTAGAAAGTTATACAAAAGTTAGAAATGTAGTGTTCTATGACGAGGAATATAGGTGAGCAGTAATAGGGTAGGTGGGTCCACATAAACAAAGTCTTAATAAATAGGGGTACCGTGACAATCATCACAACTTAAATAATCTATTGAGATAGGTCACAAGTAAGGGTGTTTTTAGGTCCACTTTATACTCTTTTCTTTCCTTTTTAACTCTTCAAGCATTATATTCTAGAATGAATAATATTGTGCTGGAAAAATGGCCAAATTTCAAACATTAAAAAATGTGTAGGAATTTTGAAGCTTGATGTAGTAAACTAGTCTTCTAGGAACCTAAGAAATAGAAGATAGGGCTTGAAGGGTCCTAAGGAAAAAGGATTTTTGTGTGTTATAGCTCTCTAATATACTTCTGAGCTCCAGCAATAGTACTTGGCCCAATATCTTAGGACTCTAAATGAGGGTCAACAATACCTTTAGTCATACTACACGATTACCTCGGTAAGTGAGAAGTATTCCTCTCAAGTGCTATCCTTTGTTCCATTGTAGTAACCAAATAGTTGAGTGGTTGATCTAGAGCTAGTGTTAACATGCCTATAGGACTTCCAAAAGAACCAGGGGTCCATGGAAGTGAGATTCTATTAGAGTGTGCGCAGTGTTTTTCCAGCACTTCGTTACTTTGAGCCCGACCTGTGTTACCTTAGCTGCGTTGTCTGAGTTTGCAATTCGTGCGTTGGAATTGGTTCTGTCTACACGTGCGCGGTGACAGTATTTCACGGTGGCAATCTGAGCTCTTTGATCGCTGGGTGAGATCGTGCGCCCGACCTTCGCTATCTGTACTAACAGCCAATTAAAAGATACGCAGAGTTTTATTTTTTTTTTTGAGTTTGATTTGGTCATTGGTGGAGAAATGGCTAATCCCCTTGCAGATTCATATTTAAATGAGTCTTCCAAACTTGATGGAGAAAATTATGTCAATTGGAAATTTAAGCTCATAACAGTACTGGAGGCATACAATCTCTGGACGATTGTCAAAGGTGACGAGCCCAAGCCTCAACCTCCTACTGCCACTCAAGATTGGGAGAAGCGTGAAATGAAAGCAAGGGTGCTGCTACGCATGTCAGTGAAGGACAATATTATTCCTCACATTCGGGACTGTGAAACTTCAAAGGCGACATGGGACACTCTCAAAGGTTTGTATGAGACTACTAATGCAAACCGTATTCTATTTTTAAAAACAAAGCTGCTATCTATCAAAATGGATGCCAATGAAAGCATTAGCAACTTTGTTTCCCGCATTAAAGACTTCAGTGATAAGCTTGGTGATATTGGTGAAAAGGTTTCGAGTACAGACTTGGTAACTGTTACTTTAAAGGGGTTAGTCCCAGACTATAAAGTCTTTATTTCAGCTCTCTCAGCTCGACCGACACCTCCTACATTTGAAGAATTGGCTGGAATTCTTCTTCAAGAAGAAGAGCGCATGAAAATTTTTGAACTGGAGTCAAATGGTACTGATCTGGCTTTGACTGCAAGAGGCAAAAGACCATTCCGAGGGAGACCATGGGACAGGAACAGAGGCCGTTTTCAAGCAAAGCAAAAAGGTACGACACCTCCTGATTCTTATGTTAAGAGGAACATTGAATGTGATTATTGTGGAAAACCTGGACATCTGGCTAAAGATTGCTATAGGAGAAAGAATAATGAATCAAATCAAAGCCATAGAAGGCATAATGGAAATTACATAAATAGAGACACCTCAGTGAATGATGAATTTAAAAATCTTAAGTTATTTCTTTCTGATGCTGCATTGTCTGCTGAAACTGATGATGAGAGTGCTTGGTTCATAGATTCTGGTGCATCGGCACACATGACTTGTAATAAAGAATGGTATGATAAATATTATGAGAAATCTGATGATACACACATTTACCTAGGAGATGACAGGTCACTTAAAGTTCAAGGCTATGGCATAATAAATGTGTACTTACCTAATGGACAAATGCGCCAGATTCATAATGTGATGTATGTACCTGCTCTCAAAAAGAATTTGATATCTGTTTCCACTATCACTGATAATCATTTAAAAGTAGAATTTGGTAAATTGGGGTGTATAGTGAAAGATGTTCAGGACCACTACAGGGTTGTTTCTACAGGTACCAGGGTTGGAGGATTATACAGATTGGATGTGACAGTGAAGCGCCATGTTGCATTGACATCCAAAGAGACATCGACAGCAGAATTATGGCATCACAGGTATGGGCACCTAAATTACAATGATTTATCATTGTTACAAAGGAAATCAATGGTTGAAGGTCTTCCTGTTATGAAGTGTGAACATTTACCATGTGAAGCTTGTGCACTTGGTAAGCAACATAGAGAAGAGTTTCCTGTTCATACTGAGAAACGAAAGTATGATATACTTGAATTAATTCACACTGATGTATGTGGACCTATGCAAACTAGGTCTCATGGTGGTGCTTCATACTTTGTTATTTTTATTGATGATAGATCTAGGTATACTTGGGTCTATTTCATTAGAAGGAAAAGTGACATATTTGAGTATTTTAAAGAGTTTCGAACTATGGTTGAAAAACAAACAGGAAAGTGCATTAAAATACTCAGATCTGATCAAGGGGGTGAATATAAATCAAAAGCATTTAACACCTATTGTAAATCTAATGGAATTCAACAACAGTTCACAGTGCCACATACCCCTCAGCAAAATGGTGTTGCTGAGCGATGGAATAGAACCTTGGTGGAATCTGCTCGTAGTATCCTGCAAGGTAAGAACATCTCTAATGGTTTCTGGGCAGAAGCCGTAAACACTGCTGTTTATCTGAAGAATCGATGTCCCACCAAGCAATTAGTTTTTCAAACTCCTTTTGAGGTTCTTCATGGTTATAAACCTGATGTGAGTCATTTCAAAGTCTTTGGATGTACTGCTTTTGCTCATATTCCTAAGGCTAACAGGAGAAAACTTGATGCCAAGTCAATCAAGTGTGTTTTCATTGGATATTGTACGGATCAGAAAGCCTATAAATTGTTTGATCCAAGTTCCCATAAACTATTTGCAAGTCGTGATGTATTGTTTCATGAGCAGGCTGATAAAAGTAATACAAAGAATGATGCATGGCATATATCTAATGATGCACATATCAAGCTTGATACTTTGATTAAGCAGGAACAGGAACAGGTACAGGTACAGGATCCGGATGATAGCAGCAGTATGAGCACATCTAGCAGCAGTGAGTCATCACAAGGGGGTGATTCACCTCAAAGCCGACGAATCATGGATGGAACACCCGCAGGCATTGAAGCACCAAGAAGGTCGTCCCAACAGACTCGGCTTCCTGCAAGGTATAGAGACTATGCCTTAATGTCTAATATAATGAATGTTGAAGAACCAATTGATTATGAGCAGGCTAAACAACATGAACCATGGATTAATGCTATGAATGATGAGTATGCTTCTCTTATGAAAAATCAAACATGGGAATTAGTGGAACTTCCTGAAAATAAAGTTCCAATTGGAAGCAAATGGTTGTACAAATCGAAATTTAAAGCAGATGGTACAATTGATAAATTTAAGGCAAGATTAGTAGCAAAAGGATATGCTCAACAAGAGGGAATTGATTATGAAGACACTTTTGCACCAGTAGCTAAGTTGAATACAATTAGATTACTGATTGCCTTAGCCACAAAACATCATTGGAATATACATCAATTGGATGTCAAATCTGCTTTTCTAAATGGTGATTTAAAGGAAGAAGTTTATTTGGTTCAACCTAAAGGGTTTGTCAAACAGGGACAGGAGCATCTGGTTTGCAAGTTAAGAAAGGCATTGTATGGTTTGAAACAGGCACCAAGATCATGGTATGTAAAGATTGATACCTTCTTTCTTCAGAATGGATTTGTGAAAAGCAAAAATGATCCTAACTTGTATGTTAAGAAATATGAAAAAGGAAATGTTGCTTTAATATCTTTGTATGTGGATGATCTCATTATAACAGGCAATGCTCACAAGTTAATTGAAGAAATTAAAGTTCAGTTGTCACAGGATTTTGAAATGAAAGATTTGGGTGAATTGCATTACTGTTTAGGAATTGAGGTATGGAGAGAACCTGGTAAAACTTTGATCACTCACAGCAAATATACAAAGGAAATTCTTAAAAAGTTCAATATGACAGATTGCAAAGCTATGTCAACTCCCTTAGAACAGAATGCAAAGTTGTACAAAGAAGATGGATCGAAAGAGGCAGATGGAACATTATATCGTCAGTTAGTGGGAAGTTTGAACTATCTCACCACTACCAGACCAGACATTGCATACTCAGTCAGTATCCTTAGTCAATTCATGGCTAAGCCTTCAGGAAATCACTGGAATGTTGCCAAGAAAGTTCTCTGATACTTAAAGGGAACAGTGAATCTTGGTATTATGTATACTGATGAATCTGATGTTGTACTGACAGGTTTTTCTGATTCAGATTGGGCAGGAAATCCAGATGACAGACGATCTACCTCTGGCTATGCATTTCATATTGGATCAGGGGTCGTATCTTGGAGTAGTAAGAAACAGCCAACTGTTTCTTTATCATCAACAGAATCAGAGTACAAAGCTTTGACCAATGCCACCTGTGAAGCTATTTGGTTGCGGAGAATTCTTGCAGATCTTGAAGAAGCGCAAAGTGGTTCAACATGTATCAATTGTGATAATCAGAGTGCTATCAAATTAGCACATAATCCAGTTTACCATGCTAGAACAAAACACGTTGAGTTACAGTACCACTTTGTACGTGAGAAAATTAAGTCAAATGAAATTGGATTGATATTTTGTAACACCAAGGATAATGTGGTTGATATATTTACTAAGCCTCTTGGTAAAATCAAATTTGAAGTTTTTAGAAGTCAGTTAGGTATTGTAGAAAATCCATTTCTCCATTAAGGGAGGATGTGAGAATAATGCAGAAATAGGATTAGTTGTGAGTGGTTGAACGAGAGGGTGTAATTAGGAATTGGTTGCACATATTCAGGAAGATTAGGTGAGTGAGTTTCTTATATAAGTGTGATGTAATTGAGCAAATAAATTCATTAAGTTGTGTGAGCTTTGTCTCACGTTTGCTGGTGTTTCTACCTGTGTATTTGTTGTAATTATAATTTGCATAATTTCATGCTCCAATAGCCTATTTTCAACATCATTATGACTATCTCCCTTTTTTCTGGTTAAAACTTAACTCTCTTTTTCTCTCTTCTACTCAAATGTAAAAATGGCCCTCTCTCACCATTAAATTTCCTTTTCTCCTATGCACTTTTTTGACTCTCATAGCTCCTAAAATGATTATACACGGCTCATGCTTTCAATAACTATGTGAGGTGACTTTACCACCAAACTTCTTACAACAATTATTTTATTATTTTCAATATTCATCGCTTGGATAGCATCCATACATCGTATTTACTATATAAGTAGCTAACATATTGGAAACCTACCTTAATTTAGTTTACCTACCACATTATTTTGTTGGTCCATAGTTAACCACATTCTTTTGTTGGTCCATCATTAATTTAGATTCAATAGCACATGGCTAGAAGTACTACAAGTTGACATATATATCATTAGATATGAAGCATTGTTTTGTTGGTCCATCGTTAATTTAAATTCAATAACACATGAACGTAAATAGTACAAAAAATTACATGTATCATTAGATATGAAGCATTTCATATCCCAAGATGGATATCTCAAACTTTACAACATTTATCACTATGTCGTTAAATATACAATGTTTAATTTAATAATCTAACAATATACAATATCTAATTTAATAATCTAACCTAAATAAGTACTTTCAACAACCATACAGAAGAATTACAAATGGAAATTGTTATCCAATCATTGATTTTTGAATTTTTTAATATTATTTTACATTATACTTATGAATATGTCAACTTATATCACATTTATAGGGACATTTATAGTGGCCTCTATCTCATCTCTCTCATGGGAGCATGATTAGAGGACTCCACCATCACAACCCAAAAACATTGTGTGATTTCTTGGAAAAGTATACATTTTTTATCTTGCTTTACATATGATTGTTGTAGCTTAGAAGTTAATTCATTGCATAGATCAAGTTCTTAGCATCAGTTAGATAGTTTCCAAATTCAACTCATCTTTTCCACCATTGATTGTAATATTTTGAAAATGAAAAGAAGAATAGGTGCATGTGATGTTGCAGGTGTTGGATCTGTAGGAAAGGGATATTTTCACCACCTCCATCCAGGAATTCTCCAATCCCTTTTTATGAATGCCAACCAATGTTCTTGATCTCTGTTTTTAGGTCACCGTGACCAACCCTCTTATCCCAAAGTTGGACTTCCTGAAGTGTTGGGTTTGGATAGGGGTGTTGGTCACCTTCCATACATTTCCCACAACCTTCATCCATATTACTATCACTTTATCCCATCATCCTTACCGTCCAAACCCTCTCGACAAACTTCCTGTAGCATTTCAGGACTTCTTGTAGCAATACATGAATCCTATAGCAACTTCCTGTAGCACATTTGTAGCAACCTATTTTGCCCTTGTTTTGACCTGTAATGCAAATGTAGCTTAGTTTAGGAGTAGGCCAACCCCCCAACCTGGACTCCATGACCATAGTTACCTCCATATTTCTTGTGTTCTCTCATGGATTGATTCAATAGCATTTACGAGTTGACACCATTTACAAGTTAGATTTGAACAACATTTACTTTTTCTGCACTAGGAATAACTTTTAAATCATGCTTTGAGTAGTTAATCTCCCCTAGTTCAGTAGAAGAATGGTCTTGGAGCCCTAATGATCAAATGACCTAGTTGAGGGTGGCATGATTAGAATTCCATCACTGCCACCTCAAAGTTTGTACGAACCTCAAGTTGATAAATAGAGTTGAGGAGCCTCTGGGAGTTGCATCACTCTTGGTGCAATACCAAGGCTCACTAGAGTTGATGGATGTGGCCATAATCTTATTCTTACTTTGAGAGTGAATTAGGAAGAAGACAAATTTCACAACCTAGGATATGGCCTTACTACATTGCTTAGTGGAGATCAAAGAAAAGGAATTAGGTAAGACTACCTTTGGTATCCTGTATATTTTTCTTCCCAAAGTAATAATAACACTACGAGGTATAGATTCATATACAACATGACACTTCCACGAGTATGGTTGGTCTAATAAAACATCACAAACTTCAAGGGGAGAAACATCAAACAATGCCTCATCCTTGAAAGGCTTGATGTTTTAGGGAAAGTAGCACTATTGGTTGATGCAAAGATCTCGACCTTAGTGGTGCCACCTGATGGTGTATGTCTATGGGTGTGTTGTTGTTGGTAGGCCAAACCACTTAATGAACCCTACTGAGATGAGGTTCTTTTGACTCTCTTTATTGAAAATGAAACATACTGGAGCACTTTTCACCTACATTTATGGGTGAAATAGGTGCTCACCTTCTTTTGGATCTTTGGGCTCACTTTGATGGACCTTGGTGGTGGCAATGATAACATTGGGTTCTGCATCAATGATCTATTTCCCCTTTTCTAGGTTTGGTTCAGAGTCAGAACCTGCATTTGACTATGATTTTTTTAGCTCAGCTACCAATGACTACCTTGTGTGACATTCATTAGTGTTATCAGATGGTGCCTTATGGAACTTGCACCACTTTCGTGTGTATTTCTTAATCTTCCCATTCCCATTCTTTTTTTGTGACTTAAATGGATTTTGATGGGGTGGTCCACCTTGGCTCTATCATTTGTTCTACAATTTGGTGATGCCCTCGCCCTGCTTATGTTGTGAAGAATTCACAGATCCAAAATCTCACTTCTTCTATTTAAAGTTTTGCTTGATTTTGACAACATATCGATATGTTGTGCCAAGTGAGGAGATGTATAGGAACTCCATTTATATTTGGATATATTTGTGTAGACAACCATGGTACTTGAGCACTGGATGTCCCTTAGAGTCTTTAATACCCAATTTGGTGTGCAAGGTATGAAAGATATTTGTGAACTCTCGCATTGCTTGACCTCTTTCCTACTATAGTGTGGTTCATGTCATGCATTGGTCTTTGTAGCTTCCAACAAGGTAATATTGTTCCTTAACAACATCTCTAAAAGAGTCCCAAGTGGGTGTTACAGAAAATAGTGCAAATTCCTCTATGGCCCTTTTCTCATAGTAAGTTTCCCACCAATCCTTGACATGGGGGATGCTCGTAAGGAGTGTAAAAGTAATATTTTCTATTGGAATAATAGTGGACTAAAAAATAACCTTCTAATAAATTTAACTGTTTGTCTAGAGACTTTGCATCTATCTAACCTTTAAATATAGGAATGTCAAAATTAACTTGTACCTTAAAAGGGGCGGTGCCTCCAAAGGGGCAACTTGATGAAGATGCATTGCTTATCGATATTCTTTGAAGGATATGGGAAAAAGTGTCCATCATCTCATTCCTTTGTCACTTGAGGGCTTCTTTAAGCAAAAATTTAATAAGATATTTTGCTTCCTTGTCTTTCTTTTCTTCTTCCATGGGAGGTCATTAGGGTCAACGAGGATGGTCTTGCAAGGGCTCAAGAACTTTGAATCCCAACTCCTTATACCTCAACCTTGTTGGGGACGTGCACAAAAAAAGAAATAAAGGGCAGACCAATTTGATACCACTGATCCAAATTTATGAAGGGAAAAAAATGTTATAGATATTTATAACCAAAACACAGAGACATATTGAAACTTGAATTCTATTAATAAATGGAAAATGTTGAAACTGGATACATGCAGAATGGAAACAAACTAGATTGAATGGTGGTAGCTTATCTATGAGAAGATATGTGACGTTATACACCTCTGCTGAACTATTTACAATGAGGATTGACAAACTTTTTATCATAAAGAATTAATGAGAAACCCTAAACATCCAAAAGCTAGCCCTAGGAGATGAAGCACCAAAGGATTTTAGGTCCTAATGGGGTAAGTTGGAACGTAAATTTCCTGGGGCTGTAACTTTTGCATATGATCTTTGCTTGGCGCACATGATAGCCCATTGGAAAGGTCTATCTGAGAAGTAAATTTTCTGATTGTTGATGGAGTGTATGACTGTCATCAATTTATTACCCCAAAAAACATTGTTTAGGGGCTAAAAAAGGCGTTGACAGTTCAAGGCCTAAACACTGTAGAAAAAAACTATCGAAATAGAAAACTTTGTTATGAGCCAGTGGAATAGGTGGGTCGACAATTATATCCACCTAGATTGCTTGCGATGGATGATAGGCCTCTTGGATACTTGGCCCTTCAACACATGAGTCCTTGGTCTAAAACTAAGGGCCAAAAACATGTACTATTTATTGGTTCGTCGCTTTCTGCCAAATTTTTCATATACCCACAGGTCTTCAAATGATAGCGGGTAATGGGAAATGGAAATTGAAAAATGTTAATTTCCAGGAAAATTTCCATTTGTTGCCTTCTATCTACTTCCTGTCGAACTGTCACTAGATTGGTCATTCCCTTGCCGATGGGTGATGGGTGATAATCTGGTGACTAGGGGCCCATACTGGAACCATGACTAGTTGGAACATCAATTGTTCTTCAATTGGCAATTTCTTCTCATCCCTTCGGAGTTATATAAAGTTCCATATACTGTTAGAAAGGTCTTGAAGAGAGCTATCCATTTAAACACTTAGTCTCCTCATTCGACTAAGGAATTGAAGAATACATGCCTTAAATATATTACCTTCACCAATGACCTCAAGTTAGGCATCAACACACATTAAAATAAGTGACAAAAATGGTAGCACATTTACTAAGCTTCCCTTGAACTTGACACAAACAATGCTTTGTCATCAAGGACAATGCCCTGATTAAAAAAGTCACTTCAATAGGCTCTCTCTATGAACTTGACATTGCTTGGTATCAATGAATTAGACTTAGCATTAATGAAAAATATCAATGAGAATAAATGACATCAATGAAAACACCTTTCTCAACAAATGCTTACTAGAAATTTATACAAAAGTGAGAAATGTAGTGTTCTATGATGAGGAATATAGGTGAGCAGTAATAGGGCAGGTGGGTCCACACAAAGAAAGGCTTAATAAATAGGGGTACCATGACAATCATCACAACATAAAGAATCTATCGAGGTATGTCACAAGTAAGGGTGTTGTTAGGTCCACTTTATACTATTTTCTTTCCTTTTTTACTCCTGCAACGTTATACTCTAGAATGAATAATATTGTGCTGGAAAAATGCCCAAGTAGGAATTTTGCAGCCTGATGTAGTAAACTAGTCTTCTAGGAACCTAAGAAACATAATATAGGGCTTGAAGGGTCCTAAGGACAAAGGATTTCCCTGTGTTATATCTCTCTAATATAATTTTGAGCTCCAACAATAGTACTTGGCCCAATACCTTAGGACTTTAATTAAGGAGGGTTAATAATACCCTTAGTCATACTACACGATTACCGAGGTAAGTGCGAAGTATTCCTCTCAAGTGTTATTCTTGGTGCCATTGTAACAACCAAATAGTTGAGTGGTTGATTTAGAGCTAGTTTCAACATGCCTATAGGACTTCCAAAATAATCGGGGGTTCGTAGAAGTGAGATTCTGTGTATAAGTGTTGTCTAATGTGGTGTTGATCAAAGGGATACCAACAGGGGTTAGAGTGATTCCCAACTAGGTGAAATCATGAGTATTTATTGCGTGTATTTATTCCCAATTGTAGTTTTACTCGCCTAATGACAAATTACTATGGTTTATAATAGATGTTGGAACATGTCTCTAGCTTGCGAAGATTTCTAGAAAAAGAGTCAAAAGTAGGCCACATAATATTTTCTTTAATATCGCTTGTAGTGTAACTGATAGATATATTCAAGACATAAGTGTAAATAACATCCAGGCATCTAAATGATCATAACAAAAATAGAGAGCACAATGATAAAGAAGCAAAATCTGATACTTTTATTACCAAGAGCATGATGTTCACTTGCCTCTTCGAGAGGGAAACCTCAAACAAAACAAAGTACAATAATTTTCTAAGACATCTTTTGTAATGCTTCTACCTCTATATACACCGCTTTCTGTTATTCTAGAATATTCTATAAGAGGAAATTTTCTGTAGGAAAAACCTTTTGGTAATCCCTCTTACAAGATTTGTGTTCACACTATTACCATCCTTATTGACTAATAATAACATTACTTACATAACAATATATTAATCTATCTATTAGGTGTTAGGGCCGCAAGGACCCTAGCACACTCATACTATTCCCCTTCCCTTTGAGGGGCTAACACAAGTCGGCTAGACAATACCTTAGTTGGGGATACTAGGAATTCCAATTATAACAAGAATGCTCATAGAAAAATTGCTTGCTCATCTGGATAGTTTCTCAATAGAAATGCACTCACAAACTTATAATTTGCATAATTTCATGCTCCAATAACCTATTTTCAACATCATTGTGGTTATCTCTTTTTTTTTTGGTCAAAACTTAACTCTCTTTTTCTCTCTTCTACTCAAATGTAAAAATGACCCTCTCTCACCATCAAATTTCATTTTCTCCTATGCACTTTTTTTACTCTCACAACTCCCTAAAATGATTATACATGGCTCATGCTTTCAATAACTATGTGAGGTGACTTTACCACCAAACTTCTTACATGCAATTAGTTTATTATTTTCAATATTCATTGGTTGGATAACATCCACATATCATATTTACTATATAAGTAGCTAACACATTGAAAACCTACCTTCATTTAGTTAACCTACCACATTGTTTTGTTGGCCCATCGTTAATTTAAATTCAATAGCACATGACCAGAAGTACTACAAGTTGACATATATATCATTAGATATGAAGCATTGTTTTGTTGGTCTACCGTTAATTTAAATTCAATAGCACATGACCAAAAGTACAACAAATTGACATATATATCATTAGATATGAAGCATTTCACATCTCACATAGATATCTCCACCTTTACAACATTTATCACTATGTTGGTATATGTACAATATAGGATTTAATAATCTAACCATATATAATATCTAATTTAATAATCTAACCTAAATAAATACTTTAAACAACCCTAAAGAAGAATTACATATGAAAATTGTTATCTAATCATTGATTTTTGCAACTTTAATATTACCTTACATTATGCTTAAACATTATTTTTTTTAAACTTTTTCCGTACTTATAATTAAAATTAGAATATACCACTTGAAGTGAAAATACACTTTTTCAATTACTCCCCCTGCCTTTTGGAATACATAAATAAATTCAACCATCTGAATAAAACTGATCACAAAATATCACCAGGGAAAATTTAAAAAAGTATCATGTTTAAAGTATCATGTTTAAAGTACACTAGTTTATTATTGTAATACTATCATAAATGTTTGACCTAATAAGTTAACCTAGACAACGAACTCCAATATTGTGTTTACAGCAATAGCAAGAGTCGATGAGACAAAGTTCTTTGATATGAATGAGAAAACCTACACCGGGCTAAAAGTCTCTCGCATTATAAATGCCCAACGGCCATATTTACGCTCTGTGCACATGGTACGTACCCAAGGCAATTCGGCATTTCGTGATGCGTTAGAGCAGTCCATATCTGAGAATAAGCCAATTCGAACTGCCTTAAATCACAAGTCAAATCCACTATCGTTTATGCTACGTTAATCCGGCCCCATTTGTACATGACATGCACATGCCTCTCTGCAAACCAGTTTTTATTCCCATTTGCTCCTCCCACCAGCTGGCTCAATCGGTTACGTCTCTGTCTGTAAAAATAGAATTTTGAGAGTTCATCTTCGGCTCTCGTGAGTGGGTGGTGAGGTTGTTTTTTATTTTTTTAATTAATTTTGTTTTTTTTGTTATTAGTTAAAATTTATCTTCGACATAATCAGTTTAATAATAATTTTCAATATGATAATGATGATGATGGTGGTGAACATCCGCTGAGACCAAATAATGATCTAAGAGGAAGTGGCAGATCCTTTCCATCAATGGCGTTTTAGGAACTGCCCAACGACCTGTTTCACTATGGAGCTCATGAGAATTCGTTCTAATCTTTGTTATATTAATTTTCTTCTTTGAGCTAGTTAAAATAGAGAGATACTTTTGATCTTCAAGGGTGGGGTTGATGACCTTCTTATAATAACTTAATTTTCTTTTAGACGCTAAATCTTTCTCACACCACAATTTTTCTTCGAACTTAGAAGTAACAATATCTTTAATGTTATTTATGTTTTGCAAAGCATCATTCTCATTGATCCCCCAATAGTTTAACCAATCAGGCCCTTGTGTCTTTATGCCATTGTGGGTTGAGCCTTAGGTGGTTTTGGCTGGAATTTAAAGCTAGCTTAGGAAGTCTATGATCGTCAATAAGTTATTGAGCTTGTGCTTATACAACAGAAACCTAAGCATAGCTAAGCTCTCAATAAGAGAAAGACCTGCTTCTATAAAAAAATTATGTAACAAAAGTAAAAATTATCACCCTCAAAACCAGCTAAAACATATTAATAAATAAAAAATTCTAAACTAAACAACACAACAGGTAAGGCGGAGAACTCTTCTAGTACTTCTCCTAGTACTTGAAGAAGCTGCTGGCCATGTATTGGAAGAAGCTGCTGGCCATGTATCTTTCTTTGCACACATACTTCATTTAATTTCCTGCATGTACTATACGTGAAGAAGAAAGTCGGTGGAGCCTTGCCCAACACAGAGAAATATTATACATGTGGACCTGGGACTTGCTCTAATTTGTCAGAGGGTGCCTCGCCTCTGGCCAAGTAGCGTGTCAGTCTGAGAATGAGTTGCAGTACAGGACAAAGCTGTAGAATGACATGACAAAGCTGTTATGTCTGTGTCTATACATATCACTCCATTAAATTCAATATCATATGTCCCTTTTCAAAAATGCTTTTCAGCGGAATTTGGTGATATAATTATTATTGGTTTTTTTCTAAATAAATTTTATATTAGAATTTAGAAAAGCTTTAATCAAGTTCACAGGCTTTACATTGAATTCAACCTCATATGTTCAGTGGAATTTAGTGATAGAATCACATTGAATTCAATATCACAGTTACTTTTTAGATATGATTTTAGTGGAATTTGGTGTATTTTTTTAAATATATGGATTTCACTATATCACTGTTTGCATTATCCTCTTCAAACTTGTTTTATGAAAAGGGGTAAATCGTTTTATTTATTTAAATTAGTTTGATTTTGTAATTTTTAAAATTTATATTTATTAACCTTTAATTTATTTTTTATTAAAATGTGTTATCTAATCCAAATTTAATAATTTTTTAAATGTATTTTATTAAATTATAATTTTATTATAATTTATTATTAAACTTACTTAAATTATAAAGTTTAATTTTGTTTTATGAAAAAGGATAAATCGTTTTTATTTTTTAAATTAGTTTGATTTTGTAATTTTTAAAATTTATATTTATTAATATTTAATTTAGTTTTTATTAAAATGTATTATCTAATTAAAATTTAATAAATTTTTAAATTTATTTTATTAAATTACAATTTTGTTAAAATTTATTATTAAATTTATTTAAATTACAAATTTTAATTTTATAATAAAAGTCATATTCCATCTATTAAATTCAATATCTTTAAATGTATTGTCTTTTTTTCAACTTGCTTTCATCATAATTTGACAATTCCAATGTTGTTAAAAATCACTATCAACTATTTTATCACATTTATTTGATTTTGTGGAAATTTGAAAGTTTATTTTGTATTAATATCAATGGGGAACTATTGAAATTGAAATTTATATTTCATTAAAAAATTCATATATTACATGAATTTTTTAATCTTATTTTACAAATTCAATGTCACCCATCAATTAATGTAGTTAATGAATTTAGTTATTTCATTTTTTGAATTTGACTAACAATATTATGTGATATTTTTAGATTGTCAAATTTCACCTATTAATTAATGTAGTGGATGAATTTGGGTATCTCATTTTTTTGTTGAAATTGACTAGCAATTGTATGTGATATTTTTAGATTGTCTTTCATTAAACACTTATAATCCAATTTTCATTGAAAATCACCATCAAATCAATTATAATTATAGATTCTAATCCACATATGTTTTCATATATTCCATTGAATTCAATACCTTTTACATAAATTCTCACTTCTCTTACTCGTTTTCACAATAATTTGGTGATTCATTTTATCTTGAAATCCACCATTAAAATTTTTGTGATTTTTCAATTCATTTTCATTGGAATGTAGGGATACATTTTTTGTTGAAATTTATCAACTCAAGTGAAATTGCAAATTTTTATTACACTTGGATTCATAAACTACAAAAAAAAAAGGTTTTTTTTTTTTTTTTTCCTTTATTTTTCACTTTGTTTTTTTATTATTATTTTCAAAATATGATAATTCTTTCTTTATTAAAATCTCATGATTCATTAGCAAGTAATTGAAATTGCATGATTTCAATCTCTAGGATAAATTCATATACTATACCCAAATAATTATACCTGAATAATTTGTTTACATTTGCTTTTATGAGAATTTGGTAATTTAAATTTTACTAAAATTACAATAAAATATTATGCAAAATTTTCAATTTACTTTCAAATTGTGTTTATTTTTTTGGGATTAGAGGAATTGACAACCACAAGTTTCGTACTCACATAACCTCTCCATGACTCTATTGGAATTTACCATCAAATCAATAAAAATTGCTTATTTTAATGTCAACTCATACAATATTTAAATTTAATATATTTTTATATGAGTTTTTACTTTCATCAATATTGTGTAACATTTTCCCAAATTACTTTCACTATAATGAAGCAATTTTTTTTTTTTAATTGTGTTTCTAAAATAGTAAATTTTAATCTCATTGGCACAGAAAATTCATATATTACATCAAATTCCGTATCTTTTATATGATTTGTCTTTTTTTTTTTAATTTAATTTCAATAAAATTTTGTAATCCTTTAAAAAAAAATTCACTATTAAATATTTTGTAAATTCTAAGAAACCATTTTCTTTGAAATTTATCATCATATAAGTTGAATGAAATTACAATTTTAATTTTCAAAATAAATTTATAATTTTTTTAATCAAGTATTTCTACATTATATTAACATCACAAAATTTACAAAACATGCAAACATAGTATCCATCTATGCCTTAGAATGAGGAAACCAGAGTGTGTGATAAAAAATTCTCTGCCCTTGGGAGGGGAAACTAGAGTTTAAATTTTCTAGAGAGTTTAACATGTGAAATATAATGCCATTCAGCTCACAATGGAGGGTTGAGCTTTGCGGCGCCATAATTGATGATTGTAAAGTAAGGATAACTGCAAACTGTAATGGTACTGAGAGCTTCTCAGGCCCAGACCATGTGAAATTAGGCCTAACAAAAGAGGCGAGGTCGCTTTAATGTCCATTAAGACAAAACAGGGTCACTCCTATATTCATCAACCGAAATGAAAATAAAATTACCAACCTTCTGCTTACCATGTCACTAGTGGCTAGTGCATGCTACACTCGAGCTTCATCGTAGCCATGCTGGTGCCTCCTTAAACCCGCGTGCTGCCTTGAGCATGTACAGTATTGGAATCCTCCGAGGACTCTTCCAAGATGTAGCACCCATAAGGGATAGGACAAGTGGGGAGGGAGGAGGAGCGTTGGTCGTTAGAGGGGAGAGGAAGGGTGCAGTGGGAGGAGGAGGAGCTCTGTGTGGAGGCAGAGGGGACGAGTTGGTGGGAGGGGAATGCGGGGGAGACATAGTAGGGGATAGGAGGTTAAGGGGTTAGGTAATTTCGAGGTCTCTGGCAAGTCGTTTTAGCGAGGAGGTGGAATGACTAAGGTGCACATAAAGCTCCACTATTGATTTAGCGACTTTAGATTTGTCTTGCTCCCTATCTTTCAGGTGATGGGTCAGGATATTGAAGAGAGCCCAAAGGGACATTCACCCCATGTAGGTATCCTCCTCTTTCATGGCAACCACACTTCTTCTGATGTGGTTAGGGATGTTGTTATCAAACAAGGTGTTAATGGAGGTGTCGTCCAGAGTGGTGGGGGATGACCACGACCTCTTCCTCTACCAAGGTGACATCCGCTTCCTCTATCGTTGCTCATGGTTGAGTTGCAAGGGTCGAGCGTCACGAGACTATGGTCAGGGGGAACACAGAAGATTACAGGGGGAGGCGACTAGGAGAGAAACAACTGGGAGGCCAAACCCTTGAGGAAAATAAGGGCAGACTTTCACTCATATTAGATCCTTGACTAGTTACCTCTGAGTATTGAGTCCTTCACCTATTTCTTTGTGAGCCCTTACCCTTATGCCATTTAAGGAAAACCACACCACCTAAGAAAACCACACCACTTAAAATTACCCACTAGTAATCAATAAGAGACAAACTTTCACTCATAGTAGATCCCTCACTAGATACCTCTGAGCATTGAGTCGTTCACCTATTCCCTTGCGAGCCCTTACCCCTTTTCGCTCATACTAGATACCTCTGAGTATTCAGTCGTTCACCTGTTTCCTTCCCAGCCTTTACCCCTCTCACTCATACTAGATACTTGACTTGATACCTCTCACTATCACCTCATACTAGATCCCTGACTAGATACCCTTGAATATTAAGTCGTTCACCTATTTCTTTGCAAACCCTTATCTTTATGCTATTTAAATAAAACTACACCAATTAAAACTACCCACCAGTAATCAATAAAAAGACAGGCTTTCACTCATACTAGATACCTCTTATTAAACCGTGCACCTATTTCCTTGCGAGCTATTACCCTTTTTATACTTGATTTTTGTAACAATAAAATATACATTTTTAACCAAATTCATCCATATAAAAATACGCTATAAATGCAACATATCCGCGCCCACACAAGAAAATAACAATTCGTTAACCGTTTTTCCTCCTCGTTAAAGTCTGCGTGCGCATTGCGCAGGGATATTGAGCTGTGTGTTCCTGTACATTGAACGGTATGCAGGATACTTTCTTTTCATCCCGTGAAGGCGTGAGGCCACGTCTATTCCGACGGCGACCTGCGCAACAACTACCGACACCGTACATTACAGCTACTATGAAACTTCCCCATTGCTTTTTGACAAATTATACCGGGGTCCTTGCCTGTTTATTATACTAACCTTCCTCGCTACGCAGCCCGTCTCTTCCATTCTTCCTTCACTTCCAAGACTGTTTCTTCCTCTCTTTTTTTATATCGTAATCATCACTGCATCATTGCCCTTTTGCTCTCATAGATATTATTCCTAGTAGTCCTACCAGATCCCTATTTACATGCCAGAACTCACGCCATTTTTATGGTGTTGAAGCTGCTGTAAGTTGTGTGGTTAAGCAGGCTTGGCAGACAGATAGTTTGGTTTTCAGAGAAGGGATTCCCTCACCTGCAATACCATGGGGAGGCCGCAGAAGTATAGAGGTGTGAGGCAACGCCACTGGGGTTCTTGGGTGTCTGAAATTCGTCATCCCCTCTTGTAAGGCTGCAACCATCTTTCCAATTATGTAATTTGGTTTAGATGTTTTGTTTGAATTGAGTGTGAATAGGTGTTTTGTTAAGGTACTTCCATAATGTATTATTAGATTTTAGATTGATTGTGAATATGTGTTTTGTTAAGACATTTCGTCACAATGTATTATTAGATTTTAGATTAATTGTGAATAGGTATAATTTATCATTAATTTGAGATTAATTATGAATGGGTGTTTTGTTAAGACACTCCCTAGAAAAATATAACATTTTTGGCGTGATTCTTGGAGTGGGTGATTCATTTGCATTAACAGACTACAGCTAAATTCTTTATTTCAATGGTTTTTACAATAATAATCAACTGCATTTTACAAACTCAAAATAATTATGAATGGATGTTTTGTTAAGGCACTCCCTAAAAAAAGCATTGCATTTTTAGGGTGATTCTTAGAGTGGGTGATTCATTTCCATTAACAGAATAAAACTAAATTCTTTATTTCAATGGTTTTTTCAACAATGACCAACTGCATTTTACAAACTGATTGATGTGCAGGAAAACCAGAGTCTGGCTGGGGACTTTCGAGACAGAAGAAGATGCAGCCCGTGCCTACGATGAAGCAGCAATACTAATGTGCGGTCCTCATCATGCAAAGACCAATTTCACATACGACCCCAATGCATTGCCATCAACGAAGCCTTCTTTTCTCTCTGCAGCGCTCACTGCCAAGCTTCGTCAATGTTACTTGGCTTCCCTCAACATTGAAATGCAGGAGGGCACTGCTAACAAACATCACCTGCAATCACCCGTTATGACACCCTCTCTTACTTGCCTGAGATTGGACACAGAGAAGTCCAATCTTGGAGTGTGGCAGAAGAGAGCAGGGAAACAATCAAGATCCAACTGGGTTATGACTGTCAAATTTGACAGCTGTAGTGATCGGGACAGGCAACCTGCCCTAAAGCAGGAAACAGAGGATGACGTTGCCTTGGAGATGATACAGGAGCTTCTGCATCCCACTTCTATTGAATTTTCTTCTCAAGCTGACACTTCTTCCTATATGTGTAATGGCCAGGCCTTGCAGTAGTTAAAACCACCAAATTTCCTACATAACCATAAGTATATTTATAGTATGGTAGCCAAACAGTCTTCATGTTGGTACTGCCCAGAGATTTTCATATTGTTTAGTCTTCCATGGTGTACCCATTATTACATAGGTAGCCTTGACATGAACACTGTATGGGCATCTATAATCTCTGATACAGAAAATATATATATAAACTTAGATTTTGTGTTTATCAGTTCATGGTTTTCAGTTAACTGGTCGTGGAGGCCATGGACTTGATTACTGTAATGTTATCAGCATGCGAAGGATACTAGTATAAGTTAAAATTTGTCTTCGTTGTTTTCCTTTGCTCTGGTATATACTTCCTGGTAATGTTTGAGTCACAGGAATGTTTGTGCATATGTAACATCAGTCAGCATCACAAAAAAGCAATGAAATAATAAACTCAACATTATATAAAATACGTTTCATAAGCAACGATGAAAAACAATTATAACTCAAGCAAATTTACACAAGAGTTTATACCTGCAGTTAACTTCTTGTAATTTCGTCCATATATTCCCTGACAATGCATGTGATATATATATGTGTGGGGACTTAAATCGTGTGTGCACCTAAATTAGTCTGTGAAATGAATGAAAGCAAGAAAAAAGTAAAGTTCATTGGAAGGATAGGTTCCGATATTTTGAAGAAGGTTTCACGAAAAAAATATATATTTTGAATATAAATAATTTTTTTTTTAGCAATACATAGAAGTATTAAGATATTTTAATGAAAAATAAAGTATATTTTAAACCTATTAATTTACATAATTTTTTTATTGTAAATAAAATTAAATATAATATTAATATATATTTTGAAAAATTTTAAGAGAATATTTTGTCTATTTAAAGAATGAATTTAATTAGATTGGTGTTTGTAATGCAAATAAAATAACTTTAAAATTGTTTTTGTTTGGCTAAGAGCTTGTTTACTTAGGGCATAAAGGTATTGAGCATGAGTGAAAGCTTGTTCTTCTTCTTGACTACTAGTAGGATAATTTCAGGTGATATGGTTTTCCTTGAATAATGGTGACGAGTGAGCTTAGATTAATAGATAGCAACCAATAATAACTATCTTTAATTATAATAAATTTTCCCACTATATAAAAAATATGTAAATAAAATAAATTTGATGCAATTCTAGCAATATTATTAATATTATTAGATAAATGTTCATTATTTTGAATATCAAAACTTACCAAAACTAATAGTTTTAATTAGATTGTGAAGATATTTTTAATCTAGTTGAGAAAAATATATTTAATGTTAATATCAAAATAATTTTGATTAGGCTCATCAGGTTTTCAATTAGAATGGATAGATTTCTAAATCAGGCCATATAGATTTGAGATTAGAATCGAAGTTAGTTGTTGATGTATCATTAAATTAATAGATATTTTATATGATTTATATATTTTTAGTTAATTGTAAAATATATAATCAAATTTTTAAAAATGTAATTATAACATAGATATTTATTTAAGTAAATATATTATGCAAATTTTTAAAAACCTATCTAGGTAAAATAGGGTTTTAAGATATAATTATTTTTTCTATATCTAGCTTTTCAAGTATAGTGTTTATAGGTTGGAAAAATGTGAACAAAATCTCTTGTTTTAGGCTTTAATTTGTGGTTCTTAGGTTCAAAAAGTAAGGTTTATGATAAATTTTCATTTTTACTCTTAATTTATAATTTAGGAAGTTATAATTATCCTTATTGAACCTAATTCATAAAATTGGGACCTTGCTCATTTCATAAGACAAATATTCCATTAATAAGGCATTTATCACAACTTAATTCTATATACATGACTTGAGTAGATTCTCTAATAAGAAACACTCTTGTTTAACTAGTCCATTAAATTTTGCCTTTAATCCTTTGTTAAAAAAAAAAGTCGTGTGTAAGTCATTTGCCATGCTTATGGGCTTGCCACATGACTTCTAAGCCAAAAATAAAAAGCCATGGGTTTAGTTCTAATTTTTTTAATTATGGTCGTAAGGTATGTCTTAGGCCATAAGAACTATTTATCTTGTTGTCAATCCCTATTTTTTTTTTCTAATTATTCTTTTCTTAGAGTAAATATTCCAACTATAAGGGACATATCATAGTTAAATTCCATGTGCATAACTTCTTTATTGTGTCATAAACACACACAATAACAAAACTCAATTACAATGTTGAATTTAGCTTCAATATTCAATATATGTTTCTTCATAATATGGAGCATTCACTAGGTTTAAGAGCCAATATTAAACACCATCTTTTATTTAACAATGACATTTCTACATTTAATGCCATATGAGGGAATAGATAACACTTTGTAAATTGAGTGTATGGTTAAGTAACTCAATGGGATCATCATTGAATCATGCATAGACTATTGCTCCTAATGTAGCTTATTTTTTGTGTTGACTTCAAAATATATTTTGTTTTGTTTGTATTATAAATAGCTTCCACAATTATTTCTAATATAGGTTCCAATATTTCTTCCACTTTAGCTCTAAGTTTCATTTGACTATAGGGGAGGTGCACAAACATGGTTTCTTTTTTATTGCAAGAGGAACAATTGTTCATTATTTTTTAGGAACATATGTGCACTTCAAGAATGCACACTTTTTTGTTTAAATAACCTCACCCCTAGAAAAACTCCACACAAACCACTCCATAAGTTTCCCCATTTATTTTTAATTAAAGATAACTTGCACATATTAAAAACATGTGTGTTTCTTAGCATATGCATTAGGAACATGTGCACATGCATGCATGTAAAAATGATTAAAAGAAAACATGACTCATTTTTGTTCATTTTCTCACCAACCCATGGAAATTATTCCTCCATAAATAAGAGCATGCTTCACCATCTAGGTCCAAAATCAACAAGGAAAAGTAGGGCCCAGACATTTCCATCACTTGCACTTGGAATTTTGTAAAGAGAAAAGTTTCATTTGCAAGCATATTTTATTTTAAAGGTCATTTTTTATAATTTTTAAATTTTAGAAATTACATATTTTCAATTTTTTTTTTTCTAATCAGTGAAATTGACAACTAGGTAAATCTCATACTCACATGACATGGGGTTGATTTTGTTCGCTACCATTATAACCATTGGGTGCATCATGCCACCCCTCACGTACATACAAGTTAATCAAGGGATCGAACCAAGGGTCTCATAATATTTTACATAATATTCTTTGCTAAGGGAACCTACATCCCTAAGGGCTCTAAGAAAATTTTGTTACCATTTAGCTTCAACTGCTATTCCATCACCTTGGAGTAAAACCCCATATGATAACCCAAGCCCTAAATCCCAACAAGGTCCATACAATTAAATTAATCAAGGCCTAAATGAATTCAAAGACCTAATTGGGGAGATTAGGAACACAAGAGACCCATCTTATGTTTCATTGGCCACTCCACTTGACACTATTGTTGCTTCATTATACATGCCCATGGACATTTATCTGATATATCTGAATATAGGGATGTGATGAGAGAGTGCTACTCAACTAGAATCAGTAAGGAAGAGATGAAAATTTTGATAGAAAGAGAGTTTTATTGACACAAGAACCAAACAATCACTTGATCCAAGAAAGATACATATTTTCATAATTGTGTTGTAATAATAATAATAATAATAATAATGATGATGATGATGATGATGATGATGATAATAATAATAATAATAATTAAAGGACATGTCTCTAATAAAGCGAATGATTCTTAATGAAAGGGCGCTTCCACTTAGGTATATACACGGGGCCCTCATTTAGAATTCAATTAGAGAAAACATTATTACATGTGGCATATAAATTCAACAATTTGTTTTGACGATTGGATAAATTGATTGTATTGTTGAAACTTACTTAATAATTATTAATTTTTTGCCATTTTTACCCTTAGTTACTTGACATGGATCATATTTGTAATCTAATTTGGTGTTCATCAGACTTCCAACACATGTTTGACAAACTGCTTGAAACACATGATACCCCATCATCACCCACAAATGCCCTATTTCTTGCAAATGCGATTCAACATGTGGTACTGCCACATAAGAAAAATATTAATCTCATGGATGGTTTTGGCACTTTGGGGCTTAATTATGCATGTTAAGATGTAAGAAGTGGTAAGAAGTAAGCTAAAGATTAGTTTTATTACCTTTTGATCATATCTGTTGAATATCACATTATTATTATGCAATTGACTAAATGGAAAAGAAGTGATATATATTTTCCATAATAGGTTGACTCATGTTAGATGGAAAGGGGAAGGAATAAATTGAAATATAATATACAAAGTACAAATAGATAAGATAGGATGGTTGTATAGTATTAATGTCAATACAAAGTGGGGGTGCTTAAGTAGCTCATATGAAAATAAATAAAAAGAGAAAGAATGTGAAGCAAACTAGCTTCATGCAGCATGAGGAAACAAAGTTTAGACTCCATATAAGTTGGAGGTTACTTTAAGAGGAGGATACACAATATAGGAAGATCTATGAAACATACATGGAAATAGAAAATAAGCAATATGTTTCATGATCTACTAAATATGGGATATGTCTAATCTTCTAGCATCCTAGGCTGATGGCTAACAATAAGGTGAAAATGTGAAGTTGGTTACATTTTTTTCCCTTTTTTGAGAAAAAAAATATGATTTTTAGAAGTTCAATTTTCCGCAAGCCAAAACAAATTTTCTATTTAGAATTTCATTTTACAATAAAAATAAAACTTGTCAGAAATTTTATTAGCTTTCTATTACTTAATTTTTGGAATTTTTTTATTCACATTTGATATGTCAACTTAGCAATTGTTTGACTTTGTTTCTTTAAAAATCAAGCGATTCATAAAAGGTCATGTTTTTTTGGCACTAGTGTATTCTTTGTTAACTTGGCATTTTTGAAAAAAAATGTGTTGCAATAGTCTAGATAGACTCTACTTCGATATTGTTATATTTACGAAACCAACTAATGCGCATCATGATTACTAGAATTTTTTGAATTGAACCAATATGAAAAAGCTGCATATTTTGAAGATGTTTAGCATAGCATCAAGTTTCACAACATATGAGTTATAAACTAAAAATCTAAAAACTACCCATTACAAAAGGCGAACCAATGTAATGAACCATAAATTTTTCATATTTTTTACTGTGCATTTCGGAAGATACATAATTTTGATTTCACTGAATCATAATGACCTTCATAAGTTTTTTGCACACATTTTATTAGAAAATTAATTAAAATTAACAAATATCTATGAAATTCCATAAAATTTAAAATCTACTAAAAGTAGATTCAATTATGTAAATGCGGGTATTTGTTTCGAAAGTAAATTCACAAATTTGATGGAGTTTAACCATTCCGAAGTTGGAGAAAGGTGACCAGAGCCGAGTTGTTGTAGAGTTGCAGGTTAAAGTAGTTCGGTCGAACTAAAAACACATTAGGTCGAACTTGTGTTTGTCGTCGACCCTTGTTAAAATAAATGAAAAATTAATTCAACCGAAATAACTTAAAAGTTTGGCCGAAAGTTTTTTAAAGTTCGGCCGAAAATGTGTCAATATTTTTTGTCGGCCACAAAAATGAAACGATGCGTCCCTCTGAAAAAACATTTTGGCTGAACGATATAAATAAATTGAGTCAAAACATTATTTTCACACTCTTTTCTCATTTGGAGTGAACTTTTAAACTAAATCTTTTGGGCTGAATTTTTAAAGGAATTTTTTTGGTTTGAATTTTTAAAGTGACTTTCTTGGGCTTAGATTTTAAAGTAAGTCTTTTGGGTTGAATTTTTAAAGTGAGTTTTTCGGGCTTAATTTTTAAAGTAAGCCTTTTGCGCTGAATTTTTAAAGTGAGTTTTTTGGGCTGAATTTTTAGAGTGGGATTTTTTGAAAGTAAATCTTTTTCGCTGAATTTTTAAAGTGAGTTATTTTGAAAGTAAGTCTTTTGTGCTGAATTTTAAAGTGAGTTTTTTTTTTTTTTTTCAGGATTTTGAAACTGATTTTTTGGGTTGGATTTAAAAAATCTATATATATTGAATTATCATGGGAAATCAAAGAATTTGCAAGAGAAAATATGATTGATTAAGAGACATTGAGGCTTGTACAGAATACTCGAGAAACTATTACAAAATAAAGAAGGAAGAACGCTTAAATATTGAAAGGGAAAATCTATCTCAACTAGAAGTTGAAGAAGGTACGTAAATATAAATATTATAAATGATATTTAAAATTTAACTAGTGTATTATGAAATTTAATTTTTATTTGATGAACTAATTTGAAAAATACTTTGCAATGTAAATAGAGAGAGATATTCCTCATAACATTGATGATGAGATTGAAAATGTTGAAAGACAAAGTGAAAAAGATAATGAACCAATGATTGATGATTTTGTTGAAGATGTTGAAAGAGATTCAAGTGAAGAAGTTTAATCACCATCAAGTATGCATATATATGTCATGTGTATTATTTAAATTATACATATTTATTAATTTCAATTTCATTCAAACTCTATTTTTTAATTTAATTATTTAATGAATATTTATACTCATTTACATTTAATTTTTATATGTACAAATGAAATCAATATTGATGATGAGATGTTAGAAAATGTTGATACTGACACACATGGAGATAAAATTGTTGACCATTTTATACGATATCGTGTTAAGATCATTATTGATAAGTTCTTCAAAGATGAAAATGTGATAGTTCAAGCTCAAATTTTGAGAGGTCTCTTAACATCGAAGAAATTAAAAGAAGCTACAACTCTATTGTGTATTTGAAAATCAACGAAAGATAAAAAGGTGAAGGAAAATGTGATTCAAAATATAAATAATGCTCTAAAATCAATTGGAAGATCTATAAAGAAAAGTGATATAGATACTACAAGTAGAGAAATACAAATGGCAATGGTTTCATCAAGTACTAAAGAAAATTGTTTGGTAAAATCTATGGCAAAAGCATGAGGGACCTCACGAAAAACATTGCACAAACATAGGAAATTTCGATTGCAAATAGATGTAAATGACAAGCTTGCTTGTTGGATAGTTATTTATAGGAAACATACAAATATATACTTGGAGAAAATGTTAAAAAGATAACATATGAATATTGGATGAAAAATTCATGCGTTTCACCAAAAGAAAGGGATGTGATGCATCGAAGAATAGTAGGAAATTAGTATGAAGAACATGAAAAACATATCTTGGACACCACTCAATATAGTTGTTCAATAAGTTCATAGAAGAGAATCGTGGAATTAATGTCTCAATCAATACTTTTGTGCAACAAAAACCATGGTATGTTAAACCTATCACTGTACGTAACACTTGTTGTTGTTGTTATCATGTGAAATTTCAATTATATTATGACACCCTTAATTTTGGTAATTTTTTTTGGAAAAATTCACCTCCTCCTTCCACTATCCATGATTTCATATCCGAAATTCTGTGTGACAGAGAAAGTCAATAATTATTTTACCAAAAGAAATGTGCCGGTGGTAAAAAATATGATCATTGTGGAAATTTGACTTTATTTCACAACAAATATTATATTGATATGATAAATCATTGTCTAACTTAAAAGTGAAATGGAAGAGATATGAATATATCCATACATCGATTAGTTCAAATAATAGTACAAGTGATAAAAGGATTGATTTACAAGAAGAATAAATTTTTGTGATAGAGTTTTTGAAGGCGTTTGAGACATGAATTTACAAGTACACCAAGGATTCACATAGAACTCGATGGCAGGATCCGTAATTCAAAAAATCGATGAAATATTTTCACCGGGAGCATTTAGTCAATAGTTGATTTTGCAGAGAATTACGCATTTGTTGCACAAAATGAAATACAAAATGAATATTTTCATTCTGACCAAGTCTCTATGCTTGCCCATATTCTATATAGACATGACGAACAAAATTTTGATCATAGAGAAAGAACCAGTGAGAATCAACATGTTATTAAAGAATATCACTTTTATATCAACGATGATCGTACACATGATACACATTTTGTACAACATTGTTTTGATAAGATTTATGACTCATTGAAAGGTCATGGAATAAAATTCAATGAACATTTGATATGGTCAGATGGATGCATAGGTCAATTCAAATCTTCATGATCATTCTTTTGGTTGTGTCATCTTCATAAGAAAACCCACATTAAACATTGTTGGAATTTCTTTGAGACTAGTCATGGAAAAGGAGAACATGATGGTGCAGGGGCATGTATAAAACAAGCACTTTGAAGATATCAAATGGACCACTCTGCAAACCGACTTGTCTCAGCTGAACAAGTTGTTCAATGGTGTGTTGCTGCACTAAGCCATCATACTAACCCATCAAGGGAGGTACGGAGGTATGTACATATATACAAATTAACTTGTATATAATTTTAATGTATGATAATTTTTATTAATTTTCTAATTTTAAACATTTAAAAATTATATAGTTTAAACAATATCACGATGATTATTTTTGATATATAAATTATATTTTAAATAACATATTTAAATTCTTGTTTGAATTTACTATAGGTTTTTTGAGCATATTGGAGTCTAAGATGTAGATAGATCGATTACATATGAAGCTGAAACAATAAAAGGGAATAAAAAATTGCATTAAATTAAAACAAAGGATTACCGAAATATGTTTGCATTTGATAAAAGAAAATATTCTTGTTTTTGTCCTATTTTCATAGAGGACACACAATCCAATGATGTTTGTGAAAACAATATGTATGTAAAATCTTGGCAACATACATAACTAAATACAAAGGGGAAAATGTGAGTTGCAAGCTTCGAATAGATGGAATAAGAGGAGACTATAGTATTATTTGAAGGTGATTGAGTTTATGATCTTGTTAGAGAAGGTAACATTTCAATTGCTTTCAAAGGATATATATATGTTTTATATTTTTAAAATCACTGCGTATAAGTATCTAGATTATAGTTAAAATATAAAGATCTAGAAATATATAATAAAATCAAGTCAATGTTGATAAAGTTATTTTCATGTTAATTATGATTGAATTTACACTTTTTTTATTGTGCAGTAGATGTTTTTGCTGTAGTTGCACCCATTAACAACATAGAAAATGTCAAGTATTATTTGACACCGTGCACTGAACAATAGCTGAAGTTATTGGAAGGCTATGATGATAACGATTTTATATATGAAAGAGGGTCTATTATACTCAAGAAACTCATCAAACTAAGAGTAATGTTTACTTTCAAGACTATCAACTTGATGTCATAAGTTGTCAATATAGTCACTTGGTGTGTGCAACGTGCATAAAGTTGATGGAAGTTCAACCAAAAAAAAAATTGAAAGTTAAAAAACGGGAACGCCAAAATCTGACCATGAATTGATAATTGAGGATGGAATTCCATTAGGATTTTTTTAATTGAACTTCCGAACAATTTCTTCTCCTTGGATTCATCTTTGTGAACTTAGAGTTCAAGCACATTGTTATCCTTTCTTTTTGTGCACTCTTAAGTTGTAAATTCTTAAGAATCTGATGACGTGAAAGAGATGCTCATGGGTCATGTATTGAGTTACAAAGTTATATGTATACTACCTGTTATGTAGGTGTATTGAGGATTTGATGCTACTAATATTATGCTTGCATGCACGACAAGTAATTTATATGTATACATTCTATGGTCTTAAGAGATTTCATACATGAATTCAAAATGTATTAGCCTTTTTATACATGAATGCAATTTAATGTACATACAATATTTTAAATGCAATTTTAAGTTATGATTGTTTTAGACATCTAAAACAAATTATAATATTCATTCAAATGCAAAATGTACCATGTTTTGTAATTTGCAATCTTACAAGATTCATTTTAAATAAATCGACAAAACAACTTTAAACAAAACCTAAGAATCATCTACTAACGTTATAAGAATGATTTAATGCAAAATGTACCAACTAAATGCAAATTTACTTTCAATGTGACATATTCATGAACTTAAATATGTAAAACATTTAAAAGCATCAAACTATGCATGCATCATGCAAATTGCGGGCCATGTTTTATAATGCAATTTTATCTACTATGTTTGTGCATTCAAACAACTTTATATTAAAAGTTAACTATCAACTGACATCCACAGTAGACTTTCTATACATGAATGCAATTTAATGTACATACCATATTTTGTAATGCAATTTTAAGTTATGATTGTTTTAGACATCTACAACAAATTATAAGATTCATTCAAATGAAAGATGTACCATGTTTTGTAATTTGCAATTTTACTAGATTCATTTTAAACAAATTGATAGAACAACTTTAAACACAACCTAAGAATCATCTACTAACATTATAAGAATGATTGAACACAAAATGTACCAACTAAATGAAAAGTTACTTACATTGCTACATATTCATGAACTTAAATATGTAAAACCTTTAAAAACATCAAACCATGCATCATGCAAATTGTGGGCCATGTTTTATAATGCAATTTTATCTAGTATGTTTGTGCATTCAAACAACTTTATACTAAAAGTTAACTATCAACTGAAATCCATATTAGCATTTCTATATATGAATGCAAAATGTACATACCATATTTTATAATGCAATTTTAATTTTTGATTGTTTTAGACATCTACCCTAATTATAAGATTCATTCAAATGCAAAATGTACCATGTTTTGTAATTTGCAATTTTAATAGATTCATTTTAAATAACAAGTGACAAAACAACTTTAAACAAAACCTAAGAATCATCTACTAACATTATAACAATGATTATGCAAAATGTACCAACTAAATGTAAATTTACTTTCATTGCTACATATTCATGAACTTAAATATGTAAAACCTCTAAAAGCATCAAACCATTCATCATGCAAATTGTGGGCCATGTTTTATAATGCCATTTTATCTAGTATGTTTGTGCATTCAAACAAATTTATACTAAAATTTAACTATCAACCGACGTCCATAGTAGTCTTTCTATACATGAGTGCAAAATGTACATATCATATTTTATATTGAAATTTTAATTTATGATTGTTTTAGACATCTACCCTAATTATAAGATTCATTCAAATGCAAAATGTACCATGTTTTGTAATTTGCAATTTTAATAGATTCATTTTAAATAGCAAGTGACAAAACAACTTTAAACAAAACCTAAGAATCATCGTCTAACATTATAACAACGATTATGCAAAATGTATCAACTAAATGCAAATTTACTTTCATTGCTACATATTAATGAACTTAAATATGTAAAACCTTTAAAAGCATCAAACCATGCATCATGCAAATTGTGGGCCATGTTTTATAATGCAATTTTATCTAGTATGTTTGTGCATTCAAACAACTCTATATTAAAAGTTAACTATCAACCGACATCCATAGTCTCCTTTTTATACATGAATGAAAAATGTACATACCATATTTTATAATGCAATTTTTATGATTATTTTAGACATCTACCCTAATTATAAGATTCATTCAAATTCAAAATCTACCATGTTTGTAATTTGCAATTTTAATAGATTCATTTTAAATAACAAGTGACAAAACAACTTTAAACAAAACCTAAGAATCATCTACTAACATTATAACAATGATTATGCAAAATGTACCAACTAAATGCAAATTTACTTTCATTGCTACATATTCATGAACTTAAATATGTAAAACCAAGTTTTAAGCATCAAACCATGCATCATGCAAATTGTACCATGCAAAATGTACATAAACTCCAAAATTAGCATGTATTAAATCATAATAAAGAGTTCTAGATTTAAAATATGTCCAAAATTTATATCATTATAAAAGTAAATATATAATAAAAATTTGTCAAATAAAAATATGCATCAATTCATAATAAAGAGTTTTACTTTAAATATGTCCAAAATTTATATCATGATAAAAGTAAATATAACATAAAAAAACTGTCAAATAAAAAGTTGCACCGATTTAGAGAATCACGCTAAAATATATGATCTATCAACCTCCTCGTGCTCTCACTTGAAATTTGAATCATGGGTGTGCTGCACAACATGTGTAATTGCATACATACATAAGAATATGTACTATAAAATTAATTTTTAATGTTTTAAAATTAAATTAGAATGTAATCATCAATTTTTTTTTATAAAAGGTTTCAAATTCCATGCAATACCTCATGGTGTTCCCCCTCCATTGTGCCTTTGTGGTGTTCACCATGCATTACGCCCTCATGGATAAACTATACAATACATGTGCATGTATATATATTAAAAATTTAAAATTGCACATGAAAATGCATAAAATATATCAATATTAAAAAATCAAGTATCAACTTTTTCAAATTGCCTAGATGATTCAATCCATGTAACCAACTAAAGTTTCAAATTCCATGCAATACCTCGTGGGGTTCCCCTTGCATTTCTCCCACCTGGATGTATATATTAAAAATTTAAAATTACACATGAAAATGCATAAACTCGCAATATTAAAAAAATTGTTACACGACTTTTTCAAATTGTTTAGATGATCCTATCCCCATTGTCAACTCCATCGCTAAAGTCTCTGGAGAATGGAAATCATCTCCACAAACCTAAAATTTGAAAATTTAAAAACAACAAGATAAATTTATCTCATTTTTTAAAGAAACTTGCACTTCAATTTATAACAAAACATAAGTGAAATATTAAATACTTGTTACAATCAATTATTTGACACGTCTCCTAGTAGGGAGGAAGAGGGTGGCTCTATGTTAAAAACATCGGACAAAATCAAAATCTGTTAACATTTAATTATATATACATAATTATTTCTTTTAAAAATATGTTCTCTCAATACTGCTATAATAAAACTAGAATAATAAACATGAACTCTTCAAAAAAAAAAAACTAACATCTCCCAAAATATCTTGATTGGAATCTGAACCTGGGACCATGAAATTATCAAAATTTTCATTCAACAAATGAGGTAATTGCAAATGGTGAACATATGATACATTTGTGTTAGATTATATCTAACAAAAATTAACAAAAGTATGTGAATAGACATTAACACATACATTACAAATTACATTAAAATATTCACCCTAACCATCAACACATATCGATCCCAAACCCTCTTCCTCATGAAAAATTAGGTCTTGCCAACCATTACGACAACTGTTTTCATATGCTTTAAGCTCATTAATATTCATATTATCTATCTCCTCATTTATTTTATATACAAAATTAGCACGTGCTCTTTGTCAATTTAAACCGATATTAATTCCATTCAATGCACTCTGGATGTTCTCTATAATGGCATCCTTTCCTTCTCGACCAATTTGAGAAGTGGCATCCATCTCTGAGTGCAAAGTCATTACCAGATGAGGAGGTTGGCATACCAAAGGTGGCAGAGGGCGAGACAATTCAATATCATGTAATGCGCCCTTACAATCACATAACCGACCTCTCCTAGTACCATAATATTCAGATGGAAGGTCACTATAATCGAGTTTCATACCCGAAAGGAATTATGCATAAATAATTTTGGAAAATAAATTGGAACCTCGTCATTCCATGACAACTTTCCTTACATTACAAGGAACTTATCATACAAATGGCTGGCTATATCAGGGTGCTTGAAATATTGCACCTTGAGCATCTTTCTTTTCGACCCTTCTTTGAAATTAAACATAGATTTTGCATTTTCTTTTGAAACCATTTTACTAACCTTGACCCATTTATTAGGACCCATTACTACCTCCTTTATACACCTCATCATATCTATAAAGTAATACATGGTTGGCCCAAGCTTCTCGTAAAAATCAAGAAATGAGCTTAGAGAGTGCACAACCATTTCTAAGCTTTCTCAACTCTCTGTAGGGGGCTCCAAACTCCCAAGATCTTTCCTCAATTTTGAATAGTGACTTTTTCACGTTTGTAATGTACATTGTTGGAGGTTTGTCTCCCAAGGAAGCTCATCGGGAATATCAAATGGATAAGTGGTAGTTGGTATATGGCCTTCTTCTTGAATTTCCTAGTTTTGCTTACATTTACTTGGAGCAACATTTTCACCCTCTACATCAATATATAAAATTAAATAAATATAAAAACATGTGAACAAATGTATTCATACACATGAAATCTAGACATGTAACTCATTTACATGTACAAATTTGTTTTAACATAAATTTTTATTATTATATAATTTACCAAAATGATGAGGATCATGATGATCCGATTGAGATTGATGACCACTTGGAGAATGTTGACCACCCTCACATGAAAACATAGTGAGCGAAGCTTCTAAAACAAAATAGAAAATCAATTCAATATATATGTGTGAACGATGGCCCTCCATTGACTTAGTAGATACTCTTTTCGACCTAGTTTGAGATGCTCCTAAAAAAATGAAATTTATTATAAATTAATTTAAAGATAAATCGATAAAAAATAAATTCCATATGTATACATACATATGATTATATTCAAATATAATTTAAAAACTTGCAAATATACATATATATACTGTGATCATGATATTGTATCTCCCCCAATTCATTTGATATTCTCTTTGATCCATGATGTCGACCTCCCCCTCTAGTAGATGCATGAGACTCTATTGATGCTCATCTCGAAGAATCATGTGGCAAATTCTCATCCATGATATGGATATCTATAGATATATATGTATATATTAATAAGTATATATATATTTCTTTTTATTGCTATCTAAATATTCATATATATATTATATGCATTTAAACATGTATGATAAAAATTTATGTAACCCTTGAAGTTACCTCATGCATTTAATTGATGTAACCCTTGAAATTACATCATGAATTTTAAGATCTTAAAATTGTTATTTAAAAACGTTGAAAGAATTCAAAAAATTAATGTAACAATTTGAAGATCTTCATTTAAAATATACTCAAGACTAAAAACACAAATGTTGAAGCACACACATTTTGAAAATTAAATACAAAATTTTCTAAAACATGTCAAGTTCACCAAGTTGTGCTTACATAGTGGGGGCACACTTGGTATAGAATTGAAAAAAACACACGGTCATTAAAAACAACACATTTATAACTAAAAGCATACACATATCAAAGATATCTTAGAATGTCCATCAATAAATTTTGATGGAGAGATTCTTAACATTAATTTATCTTTCACACACAAATCTTGAATTGGCATTGCCCCATATAATAGATGACTAGACACCCTATTAAGAATTTCACAATGTCTTATGCTAAATGATTGAAATTGACTAACAATATTTTTTGCTTCTCCATGTAGTTTCTTTAACCTCTCATTTTTAACTTGGTACACGCCTTTCATCTGGTTGCACATGAGTTCAGAATTGGTGAAGACTACAATTCCATTGGATCCATACTCCCTAGTTTTTCCTAAGCCTTCTATCAATGCAATATAATATGCTTCATTGTTTGTTTTTCTTCCAGGTACATTCCTTTTCCTTTGGAGGACTTTGTTCGTCATAATATTGCATAGCACATAAGTAATCAGTGTTTGCCCTAGATTGGGATAACAAGAAACTTCTATGCAAAATGTCCATTTTTCATGTTTAATGGGTTTTTTGATCGCTATAAAAAACAAATTCAATAAAATGAATTTAATATATTTATTTATTGCAAATGCCATAGTTTATGGGAGAATGATAATAAATAAATACCTATTGTGATTGAATAATGTAATACTACAAGGATTTGGCTTAGTTTAAGGGATTTGTTGGAATCAAGGGATCTAGAAAAGTGTGCTTTGTTGAAATCATGACTTGTGAACGCTCACAATTCAAATCCATCCAAGTGTTGGGTGCTGGTGAATCCATAAAAGGAAACGAGTCAAAGAATCCATACAAGGAGAGGAGTCAAGAGTCAAAACCATGGAGAGGAGTCAAAGAGTCAAAACCACATCGAAATATTACATTTTAAATAACAATTTTTTTTTTATATATTGGACCAAAAATTGTTTGGCGTGACTCTCGCCAAAAACTATGTATAGACAATGCCAACTAGAATAATATTGCATAGAAATGGAATAAAAATTGATTGAATCTCACAGGCAGAGGCAGAGCACGCATGTATAGAAGTGTGCACATGCGTTCACAAGTGTGCTCTCATTGTCATGTGACCTTTGGTTAATACACATTTTCTCATCTCAAATTCAGGTTATGGATAAAAAAATCTAGTTATATGATCTAAAGAAAAAAAGGTCATTGTTACAAAATTCCATTACTGATGTCACGAGTCACTAGTAGCTCATCCAAATTCAGGTTATGAATTAGAAAATTCAGCTATAATATCTCAAAAAATAGGATACATGAAAAATGTTCTTATTTGATCACATAAATTCATTACTGATCTTACCAGTGTGGTACAAATACTAGAAAATACACAGTTGATTCTAAAAGCATAAAACTAATAGAATGTATTCAGGTTATGAAGTAAATACTGTTACATGATCTCAAAAAATTCATGTTATGAAGTAAATACTGTTATATGATCTCAAAAAATTCATATTGTGGTTCTGAATAATCTCATGGAAATCGTGGTGCAATGGTAATACATTCCAACCAAAACAGAGTTTTTAAGCCATCTTATTGACACATTCATATTTTGTTAAATTATTTTTTTTGGAGTTGACCCTTTTACTTTATTCCATTGATTAATGAAACCACCGTGAAATTCATAGTTCAGTCGTAATGCATTCTTACCAAAACAAAGTTTCTAATCAATTTTATTAACACATTTACGTTATTAAAATACAATAAATGTTATTAAAATACAATAATATATTACAGGAAAATGTTACAAATATCATGGAAGTGAAAGGATAATTAAACAACCTACCGGTTTACTTACTCTGATCAATGAAGCTAAAGAAATTTGTACTGTAGTTCTAATGCATTCCAGCCTAACCAAAAAGTTACGAATATCAAATACGTTCACAGTTCCTTTGATCAATTCCTATTGTAGTGGCAACACATTCCAACCAAACCAAAGTTTCAAGAAATCTTATTAAAACATTTATATGTTATATACCTTAAAAAAGGGAATAAATAAGGTCTAAGTGGAGTTTGGTCTATGTTATGATCTAATTGGGTTTGGTCCATCGTTCATGTTATGTGGTATATTCTTGTGGGGCCTTGAAATTCTTTCCTCAAAAAGGTCGTTGGATTATTGAAGCTTGTTTGAATTTTCTTATAAAAAAGATAATTATATGGGATATTGGTACTCTTTTCTCGATATGATTGTTGGATTTTTATTTTGTTATTTTTAAGGTTATTTGACATTGTTTATAAATCTAATAATCAAATGGAATTTTGACTCTTTTCTCAATAAGACTACTCAAAGCTTGTTTGATATTACTGATATATAAACAAGATTAACTACAAGTAGCAAATCCCTTCCTTCAAGGATTGTAATATAAGGATGGTACAGAAGATGATGGATTGTAATATAAGGATGGTAGGGAAGATGATATACCTAGCTGATGAAGAAATGACAGGAAGTGTAACGTCATAGGCAGGTCCTTAAAGGTGAAGTTCATTGTTGTACGAAGATGTCTATTATGGTTGATCAAGAAAGGAAGATAGGCTAGTGGTTTATGGTCTGATCTCATTAGTAGCCCATCCCAAATTCAGGTTATGATTTAGAAAATCCGGCTATATGATCTCAAAAAATAGGATACATGAAAAGTGTTCTTATTTGATCATATAAAATCATTATTGATCTTACCAGTGTGGTACAAATACTGGAAAATACACAGTTTATTCTAAGAGCATAAAACTAATAGAATGAATTCAGGTTATGAAGTAAATATTGTTATATGATTTCAAAAAATTAGGCTATATACACAATCTACTTATCAGATCACATAAATCCATTACTGATCATATTGGAAAATGCATAGTTTATTATAAGAGCATAATACTGATAGAATAAATAAATACTAAGAGAAAATTATTCAATTGGAATAATCAATTCATTTGGAGTGGAAATAAATATCAATGGAAAATCAAATCATCGAGGGAAATAAATATGGTTCATCTAACCACATTAAAAGTGTATTCATCTGAACCATACCTTATCTTTCCTATTTATCCAGTTCCATATGGCTTCTCTTGCTATCAAGATATATTTTATTCCATCGCCTAAGTAAGCTATTTCAACCATTGTTCCAACTACTCCATCCATGCCCAAAAAAGAAATCAGATCATGCCTTAAGGTTCAGCTCAAATCATAGATAGTCTGGCCATTGGGGGTGACCACATTTGAGTGTATTATTGAGGGACAATACAAATACTTCTTGATGATATCTATAGATTCCCCATCATTGTAGATGATGTGCAATTCTTCTTCCATGGTAGAAGCTAATCCTTGCGTAGTTTATTTCTTGTGACACTTGTCCATTAATGTGGAATGCAAGGCAAGGTTTGAAAATATGTATATATGGATGCATGGTTGTTAGGCCCCTATACTACTAATGTAACCCCTTATTGTTATTAGTATAACCCACTTATTATATTGATGTACCCATGTAGTGCCCATATTGTTACTATTGTGCCCCATAGAAGCCCACCATTGTTATTATTGTGCCCTTACATTATTATTGTTATGTCGGCTCTGATTATGTTATGACCCCTTAGACTCCTATATATAGAAAGGAGGTCTTTTCATTTGTATCATCCAAGAATTGTTCATTTATGTAATGTAAAGGAGGTTGCCCCCTCGAAGAGGCTGAATTTCTAAGGCGTTGATCTTTCTTTTCTATCTTTTCTTGAGCTGGTTTCATAACATTTGGTATCAGAGCTTTGGATTCTAGGGTTTCGCTGCTCCAAACAGGTCATCGTGGCATTTTCGCTATAACTTTTTTTCTGTGATGTTTCAGAAGTCGCAAAAAAACCCATTTGAGAAGAAATCGCGTTGAACCTTGGTTGCGAATTTCAGAGCTTTTTATGCGATATTTGCAGAGATATGATCTGAGGAAGTTGGTCTTTTTGCAGACTCCTGAATTACATTCAAAACAGGTGACTTGGGGAAAATCGTCATAACTTTCTCCTTAGGGATCAGATTGAAGTTTCTTAAAAAGGTACAGAAAGAGGACGGACTGTTGTTTCTTGTGGGTGTTTTTCAAATCCAAAGGTCGAAACAGTGACTCGTGGCACGTCGTACAAGTTCGCTCTACTGAACTAGTCTATAATCAAGTCACTATGGGAGATTTTGCATAACTCTTCCTCGGAGAATCCAATTTGGGTCAGACTAGTGGCATTGGAAAGAGGACACAAAAGGCTACTACAGGTTGCAATTTCAGAACTTAAAGATCCAAAAGTACAGAGTTACAGTCGTTTCAAGGTCGAGCTCCTAAAATCAAGAAACAACAAGATGAGGAAGTTTGATGGCAAGGATCCGGTAAATTGGATACTTCAGATGGAGCAATATTTTGATCTACATGGTGTACAACTGTTACAAAAGGTATGTATTGCATCTTCATATTTAGAACTAGATCATTTTTTATGGTACAAAGGGCTTTGTTCTCGTAAACAACTTGTTACGTGGTCAATTTTCACGGAGGAAATGATAACACATTATGAGGATACAAAGAGCAACACCTTCTTTAGAGAAACACCACAACAATTGGAAAGAGTAAAAGGGCTTTGTGACATAGTGGAAAGCAAAATTATGGAAACCAGGAAGCGTACCCCTCACAACTATAAAGATGGAAGTGTTGTTTCTCCTAGCCTTCCACAACCTACAAGGGTTACACCACAACAATTGGAAGAAAAAAGAAAAAAAGGGCTTTGTTACAATTGTGATAGAAAATGCACTAAAGGTCATAAGTGTGCTGAGAAGAAATTATTTTACATAGAATATGAAGAGGAGGAAGAAAAGGATCAAGAAACATCAAAAGAAGAAGATATACGCCAGGACCCCAGCCCAGAGAAAGAAGAAACGAATCAGACCATATCTTGTAAAGCATTGGCAAGAATTACCACTCCTCAAACTCTCAAGATAGAAGGACATATGAAGAAGAAAAAGGTGCAAGAAGTGAAAGATCACATTGAGAAAGAAGAAATGAATCCAACCATATCTTGTAATTCATTGTTCGAAATTACCACTCAAACTATCAAGATAGAAGGACATATAAAGAAGAAAAATGTTCAAGAAGTGAAAGATCACATCGAGCATCAAGAAATGAATCCGACCATATGTTGTAAAGGATTGGAAGAAATTACCACTCCTCAAACTCTAGAGATAGAAGGACATATCAAGAAGAAAAAGGTTCAAGCAGTGAAAGATCACATCAAGCATCAACAACAAGTTCTCCAACTTTTAAAGGATAACGCCACTTCGGTGCAAAATCAAACGAAACAACAGGTAGATCAACATCGTAGTGAAAAATGTTTTGATGTAGGTGATTGGGTATTTTTACTGCTACATCTCAAGCAAGCTATTTATGAGAAGGAAATGTTGGCAATACTACATGCACTTAAAAAATGGCGACCTTACCGAATGGGAAGACTCTTCAAGGATGAGGATGTGGAAGCATTGTTTTGTGCTATTTATATTATCCAACCAGATTGGATAAACGAAGCAAGGGATGAATGGAAGAAGGACGAAGAAGTATGGCCACTTATTCAAAAGTTGCAAAAGATCCCAATTCAAACAATATTGCCAGAAATTGAAGAGGAAGGAAAAATCATATTGGAACTTGGAGCAATCATAGAAACAAGAACCCGACAACTACGAAATCGATCAATTTCAGAGTATCTCATCAAGTGGAAGAACTTACCCACTGAATATTCCACATGTGAGGACAATAATTTTATACAGAAGCATCAAGAACTACTCAAGCGTTGAGGACAACGCTTTTTGAAGGAAAGGGGCATGTTAGGCCCCTATACTACTAATGTAACCCCTTATTGTTATTAGTATAACCCACTTATTATATTGATGTACCCATGTAGTGCCCATATTGTTACTATTGTGCCCCATAGAAGCCCACTATTGTTATTATTGTGCCCTTACATTATTATTGTTATTTCGGCTCTGATTATGTTTTTTTTTCTAAGTAAAGCTAAACTATTATATTACAGCAAGAGCAAAGTTACATTATCAAAATTACAACGGGGCCGCAGCCCTGTAAGATTTGTCCGAGGACAGACAGTAGACACCTGAGTATTCATGCCAGTATTACATAGGACACATGGACAAAGACTTAGAGCCACACTCATGTAGCTGACACATGGACAAAAACACTTGAAGAACATCGACACAGAACAGAGATAACATAAAACCGACACAATTACATAGAGACAGAGTGACAGACTCATATATAACTGCATAGGGAGCTGACAGAGAAAAATTCTTGCTGTAGAACCTGGAGCGCGAGCTGGGCATGTTAATCTTCATCAGTAGTCTGCGGTTCATCTTCCGCCTTGCAGCAGGGAGGCTGGAGGATGGCTTTACCAGAGTTGCGCGTTCCACGGTCACTTGGGCCAGCGCCATAGTCACAAACAGGTTCTCTCAGGCTTGCTCCCGGGTCATGTATGGGCCGCATCATCTCAACAGCAGGGAATTCCATTTCCACCGTAGGAACAATCCCAGGAACACGCGGAGGGTTGGCCCGGGGATTACCATCCTCATCTTCCCAGGGATTGCTGCAGTGCTCCACAGAGACAGTCACGAAGAAAGTAGAATTGGCTAAGGTGCAGGGGATGCGGTATCTCACCATTGGGTGTTCCGTATGCCCACAGTCCATGCGCGCTGGAGGTTCCCCCATTCTACCTCTGCCCGGGGGCCTTCCCCTCGGCCTTCTGCACTCAAAGGTTTCCTCAATTGAGGAAGAAGTCGAGGGGGCTCTACCACTGTGACCTCCCCTACCACTGTTGCCCCTTCCACGATTGCGCTGCATTCTGGTCCTCTGAACAGAGCGCTCAATTCCGCAACGCAACACCACTGTTGGCACAGGTTTATTGCCAGACCGGATCCTTGCCTCCCAATTGCCCAAAGCTGTGGCCGCAGAGCCTTGACCCTCGCTCTCAAAGCTTGAATGAGAGCCGAGACTCTGAACCTCCACGACTTCTATCGAAACCAGAACAAGAGCCAACGAGAGACGCGGGTAAGTAAGCACTGCCAAATTCTCAGAGTCACAACTGGCTTGCTTGTGAGCCTGCCAATTGCCCCACTCTGCAGCAGCTAAACACTCACAATCACATTCAGGGCCAGACTGAGAGTCGAAGGGCTGAACCTCCGTCACCTCCGGCAAGATCAGAACAGTTGCAGATAGGAATTGCGGGAGAATGTCCGAGAGAATGCAGTTATGAAGCGCCATGTTACGCTTCTCAAGACTCGCCATGAATGTCGACAGGACGCCTCTGTCAACTCCCTTAACTCCCTTCCTTAAATGCAGCGGGTTGATGAATTTATGGTGTGTCCTCCTGTCATGCGTGGCTCGTCCGGGCGGACACCTGCCCTTTGGACGAGCCTTATGCGCCATGTGTCTAGCGACCACCCGCATCCGGGGGAGAGAGATCTTGTTGCACCAGGGTGATGCAGTCTTTTTTGAGTTGTTCATCTTCAACTATGTCCAGGGGTCCTGAGAAGTGAGTTGATGTCTGGGAAACTCCTTGGTTAGCCAGTCTATCGGCTACCTTATTTGCTGTTCTTCGCACATGCTGAAAGGTGAAGCTATGTGGATTTGTAAGCTTTGCTTCCAAGGCTTCCAACCTGCTCAAGAGTCTCCAGCTGGTCGCTACCTTGTCCGCTGCTGTTCCTGCTTGAATTTTCTTGGCTGCATTGATTAGGATGAGAGAATCGCCTTCAACCTCCAGAGGGAGGAAGTGAAGTTGCTCTGCGAAGCAGATCCCCTGCCAAAGTCCTTCCATTTCCGCTACATTATTGGTATCTTTGCCGAGAGAGCCATAATATATGTGCATGGGTTTGCCTGTGTGACTTCTGATGATTCCTCCATAGCCTGCCGGACCAGGATTACCCTTTGCCGCTCCATCAAAGTTGAGCTTGAAAGAGTTGAGAGCTGGAGGGGACCAAGAGGATGGAGAGGTGGGGCCACGGGGGGGGCGCGTGGTGACCTTTGCAAAGGCTGAAAGGTCAAGATTCCATGCTTTAAAGATTTCCTTTTCTTGTTGCGTTTCTGGCATATCAGTGTCATACCAGGTTCTGATAGCTAAGGTTTCCTGGACATTTCTTTTATAGATGAGCCACAGGGCGTCTATTGATCTGGAGGAGTTGTTGAAGATGCGTGAGTTACGCTCTTTCCAGAGCAGCCAGTACATGAAACCTGGAGTGAGATCCCATAAGGAGTTGAGTATTTGGCATCGAAACGGATTCTTGGCCCAGTTCCTTATATTGTCCGTCACATCTTCGCTCCTTGGAGCTGCTCTTTTGTTGCAGTGCTCCACCTTCTCCCATAGTTGCTTTGCTAGTGGACAGGACTCCATTAAATGGCTGATTGTTTCAGTGTGGAGGTTACAGTTCGGGCATCTAGAGGGCCCGATGAATCCTCGCTTTAGCAAGTTATCCCAAGTGAGTATACGCCTCTTACTGAGCAACCATAGGAATGTTGAGATTTTGGGCCAGAGCCCAGGAAGCCAGACTCGTGCCCAGATTTGGTCTTGATTCTCTTGGCTGTTTGAGTAGCGCAGCTGATGTGCTTCTTTCGTGGTAAATGTGCCCTTGTGCCTGTGACCCCATCTGAGCTTGTCCTGCTGGTTAGAGTAGCGTATTTTCCGTTGCACAAGTTCCTGGTCCAAGTCTGAGAATGTTTCACCTGCCCAGTCTCTTTGCCAGCTGTTTGCAGATCTCCATGTTTGGTATTCTTGATGGTGCATTTGCTGCCAGAATTGATGCACGTGAATGAGGTTTTCTTGTTGCATATACGATTGCCAGAGTGGCATCTGGAATAGATTAGTCAGCTTGGGGAGTTGCTGCCACGAATCCTCCCAGAACCTGGCTGACGTACCTGAGTGTATTTCCCAAAAGCTATGGTCCTGTATGAAGCTACTGTGTATCTTCGCCGCATTCCAGATTGGAGAGCCTTTGGCACTGGGGTTGATTCTGATTAGTTCTTGCCATTGACTTCCCATAGCGTATTTTGCTTGCCATAAGCGAGCCCAAGGTGTGTAAGGCTTGGAGAGCCAGTTCCACCACATGCGGGCTCCCATAGTATTGTTGCTTTGAAGAGGATCTCGAAGCCCGAGGCCTCCCTCTGTTTTGGGTTTACATACATCTTTCCAATTCACGAGGGCCCATTTGCGGTTTCTGCCCGAGGAGCCCCAGAGGAAGTTTCGTTGAAGGTTGCGAATAGCTTTAAGGACCCATTTTGGAGCTGCCAGAGTGGAGAAGAGATACAGCGGCATAGCTTGAAGGACAGACTTGATCAGGACCAATCTGCCAGCCATATTGAGAGCACGAAAGGTCCACGAAGAGAGTTTTGATTCCAGCTTATCAAGGAGGGATTGCCATGAGGCATTTTTAATAGCAGAGGCCGAGAGAGGCGCTCCAAGATATTTGGATGGCAGATGGGAGATGGTGAATCCCAAGATTCTTGCTATGTTCCTTTGAGTGGAGGGGGGGGTATTGAAAAAGAAGAGCTGCGATTTGGAGGCGTTAATGGAGGTACCGGATGCTTCAGAGTAGAGGGAGAGGAGCGATTTAAACATGGAAGCTTCTTTTGAGGATGGGTGGCCAAATAACATGGTGTCATCCACGAATTGTTGATGGGTCTGCGGATTGAGGCCATGAATGGAGATACCCTTAAGCTTGTGAGAGGCTGTGGCTGCTTTGAGTAGTCTGCTGAGCCCCTCAGCCATTAAGACAAAAAGAAAAGGGGAGAGAGGATCCCCTTGTCTTATGCCACGAGAGGGCCGAAAAGGAGGAGAGGGGGATCCATTCAGAAGGACTGAGAAGCTAGGGGAGGTGATAAGGTTCATGATCCACCTGGTCCATGTAGCATTAAATCCAAAGGCTAGAAGCATTTTTTGGATAAAATTCCAACTAAGCTTATCAAAAGCTTTGGAGAGGTCGAGTTTTAGAATCATACCTGGTTTCTTGAGGATCTTTAAAGAATGTATGACCTCGTTGGAAAGTATGATTCCATCCATAATCTGCCGTCCTTCCACATAGCCTGTCTGCTCCGGAGATATAAGTAGGGGGAGGAGAGGCTTGAGCCTATTTGCAATGACCTTTGAGATGAGCTTGTATATAACATTGCAGAGTGCGATAGGTCTGAAGTTCTCCGGCCTGTTGGGTTCTTCGCCTTTAGGAACCAGGGCTAGAAAAGTTGTATTGAGGGACGGAAGTATCCAATGCATGCTTCTGGATTCTTCAACCAGATTCCAGACTTCCTGCTTGATGAGGTCCCAGAATTCATGGAAAAAGTTAGCCGTGAAACCGTCAGGACCTGGCGCTTTTCCATCCTTGAGTTGAGCCATGGCTTCGTCGACTTCTTGCATGGTAGTGGGCTGAAGTAATCTGCTGTTATGATCCTCAGTAATTATGCTTGGAATGTGCTGTGTGATGGCGCGGATGGCTGCTTCTCTGTTTTCAATAGGCTCCGTTAATATTTCCTTAAAATACCCTGTGAATTCCTTTTCCATATCCTCATGCTTTTCAATTCTTTCACCTTGTTGGTTGTTGATGAATGCTATGTTATTATGCATTCGCCGTTGAATGGTGGTTTTATGGAAGAATTTTGTGTTCTTCTCCCCTTCTTTGAGCCAGTTGATTCTTGATTTTTGCCGCCAGAGTATTTCTTCTTGCTTCCTGCGCTCCTCGATTTGGTTCCATAGTTCCTGTTCTTGTTGTGCTTGTTCTTCTGTTCTGCCTTGGAGGATGAGGGTTTGTTGGAGTTTACTCATTTGCTGTTCTAGTTGTAAGCGCTTCTCCTGAATGTTGCCAAAACTTGTGCGATTCCAGATTTTGAGGACATGTTTCAGATTCTTTAACTTTTGCTGAAATTGATACATTTTGGCTCCCTGCGGCGGAATGTAGGCTGCCCATGCATCGTGGACAACCTTTTTGAAAGTGGCGTTTGTGAACCAGAATGCCTCGAATCTGAAGGGTCTGTTGCATTGATTGCCTGGTCTGGTCCATTGTAGCAAAATTGGCCAGTGATCCGACCCTCCTTGAGGGAGGATGGAAGCATGAAAATCCCCTCCAAGATGGATTGCATTGTCAGAGAGGAAGAATCTATCAAGGCGGGAGGCTATGTGTTGTATGCCTCGTCGCTTGTTTGTCCAAGTGAAAATTCCATTAGAGGTGGGGATGTCCATGAGATGGTTGGTTCGAATGAATTCTTTGAGGCTTTCGCTGTCACTGTCGAGCCCGATTCGGCCTCCCTGTTTCTCCGTCATTGAAGTTATTATGTTGAAGTCGCCACCCCCAATCCATAGTGGGAATTGTCTGCTTTCATTGAGTTGAGCAAGCGTTTCCAGAAGTTCTATCTTTTGCTGAACTAATTGAGGGAAATAGACATTCGTAAGGTGGCCATGTATGCCAGTGCCAACGAGATGGAATGAGGCTTGAATGAAATGGAGTGTGGCGTGAAAGTCGTATAATGTGACTATCTGAGGGTTCCAAAAGATGGCTAAGCCTCCTGAGGCTCCAGAGGCATCAACAGAGATGGCTCTGCTTCCTGCCCAAACTTTGCTTCGGATTCGTTCAATAGCATCCATGGTGCTTTTGGTTTCTTGCATAAAAACTATGGTTGGTTTTTCTTGCTGAATCAGGTGTTTGATCATTCTGTGTTTTGAGGGACTGTTGAATCCTCTCACATTCCATGATATTAGCTTCATGTAAACTATTGTTTGGGTTTGTAGAATTTTGTCAACTTAGGGAATCGCCCCGATTCCATAAGTATTTCACCCAATGCTATTGTGCGCTGGAGTTCTGTCTTTCGTCCTCTTTTCTTGAGGTCCTTGAGGAGCTTTTTTCCATCCCATGGGCTACCTCCCTGGATACCCAGGCTTTTGTTATGCTGCGCCTTGGCTAGGACTCCTTCCAGCTTGTCGATCTGCCAGGGTTGAATGGAGTTATATTCTTTTTGTTTGCATGCTGTTTCAAGTGTGAAGATATCTAATCCATCAATAGTGACATCCGCTTGATCTTCTACCATAACAATGTTGTCATCTAGAGCTTCCTCATCCTCTTCGTGCTGAAGCCTGAGAGCAAGAGAAACATCGGTTTCCATATCGGTGTCCTGCTGCTGGCTAGCCTCTGGGGAGTGTTCTTTGGAGAATGAGGAGGGACTGAAATTTGATATGGATTTGCCTTTCTCCATAGTGGGACTGGGTGTGGGTTTCAATGGATCAGGGACAGAGACTTGCATGGGATCTGGGCGAGAGTGAGGTGGAGAGGGCGGGGAGGGAATGTGAGGGGGTTCAGAACTGGGTTGGCCAATATTTTCTTGCGTTGCAAGAACGGAGAATTTATTCTGGTGGTCCACTTTGGGAGTGTTTTCAATGACTGGCTGGCTCTTTTTGGCATGCCTGCGGCGGTTGGGTATTTTGATGAAACCTTCTGAGTCCATTTCAGAGCCAGCAGCAGCTGCTTTGGACTGAACATTTAAGGGGCAGTCACGGAAGAGGTGACCGTGCTCATGACACTTACGACAGCGAAAGGGAATGTGTTCATAATCTAAAGATTGAGTCCATTCATAATCATCATGATAGAGCTTTACCGTATCCGCGAGAGCGTTGGTAAGGTGCATCAGGACGCAGATCCTGGCATAAGAGGTGTACTTGCGAGTCTTTGTCTCAGCTGCCACTCTGATGAAGGTGCCCAGTTTGTTGCCTATGTCTGCAAGTGTTTCTTCTTTCCAGTATTCTGCAGGGAGGGAGTACATCCTGATCCAGACTGGCGCCCAGCTGAAGTCCTCCTTGTCAGGATTGAATCTGGGCTTCCATTCAGTGAGATAGAGGCCTGAAGAATTGAAGAAGTACGGCCCTCCTTCGAATATTCTCACTCTATCCTCCACACAGTGAAATATAGCAGTAAAGAAGCCCTTTGGTCCTAGTTGCAGAGTTATTTGACCTTTGGGTTTCCACTTTGAGGCTATCCAGCCTTGTAAGGCCCTTTCCGTTGGCCAGAAGCCTAAAAATTTTCCGATGAGTGCATGGTCTTGCATGTACTGGATTTCACCATTGATGCGCTGGCTGGGCAGGTCCACTTTGATGGGTTCAGCCGCTTTTGGGATGCAGGTGGCCGATGTAACTTTATGCTGATTCGTTTTGGCTTTAGCAGGCGTCTCTTTGTCGTCTTCTACTTCTTCTGTAGGGGCCGTATGGATCCTTGCTTCCTCTTTCTGATTTGCGCCTTGTCCTGTCTCTGGGTCGGCGTCAGAAGGGGGCGTATTCTGAGAGTGCCTGGTAGCGTCAGAGCTTGCAGAATGTTTTGGAGGGGGAGCAGAGCTCTCCCCTCCTCCCGCCATATCCATTGCTATCGACCAGCAAGGAGTCGGCGGCTGTAGCAGGGCGAAAAGAACAGGGCGGCGGCTGGTTAGGGTTTGGGTGCAGTAGTAGAGCTCCTCATCGCGACAGGTTTTAGAACCTAACAATTTCACTATTGTTATTAGTGTTTCAGTAACAATGGAACCAACTCGGCTCTGATTATGTTATGACCCCTTAGACTCCTATATATAGAAAGGAGGTCTTTTCATTTGTATCATCCAAGAATTGTTCATTTATGTAATGTAAAGGAGGTTGCCCCCTCGAAGAGGCTGAATTCTAAGGCGTTGATCTTTCTTTTCTATCTTTTCTTGAGCTGGTTTCATAACAATGGTAGGCTACAATTTCCATGGTGTGGTAATAACAAATGTATCCAGGAAGCATGGCATGCTTCAATACTTTCTGTACACTATAATGTTCGATGTCAAGTGGTTTGTGGAGGTATCCAATATTGAATGTGTCTTCATATTTGGACATGGCCAACAAATAATTCACACATTAATTCATGGCTCATCAAGCCTAAACTAAGGACACACACACATATATATGGACCAGTCTAGTCTTCCAAGAATTTCCACATATGCTCAGTATTCCTTCTTGCTTCGATTCATGGGTTCACATAGATGAGGCATGTCACATTCTAATCTTTGATAATGAGTGGGTGTAATTTTCAATGAGGTGTGTCTTGCCCTAACATTCCAAGTTTTGGCATCTGGAAACATCTCAGTTGTTCCATCAGAGGTCTAGCCAACATAGGTTCCACAAATGTGGAAGCAAGAAAGTAGGTGAGTGGAAAGGAGATGAGACAAATCTATGCACATATCCAACACAATGATATTCCTCGGTCACCCTTAAATGACATTGAACAATTTTCTATGTATCTCACATGTCATTTTGGAGGTAGTCAAAATGCCCAACAAGAATGACCATGGATAGATGCCATTAGTTTCCTCTTTTTTCTAATATTTAATCCCATTTAATGAGGAAGAATATCTACCAGGCAGAGAAGTAAGGAGAAATACACAACCCAACCTTTAAGAAAGTTTATGTTTATGGACCCAATGAATGAATGAGAGGCTTCTTGGATTTGTCTACAGAACCGACTTGTGGAAGCCTAACTACTACATGGAAATGCATACCATTATTTTGAGAGGTACATAGATATGGAGAGTCCTATATAGAATATTCATAAGGAGGAGGCAAAATGAACATCCATCTCCATTCTCTTTCCCATGTGTAGCTATAATGGCTATGGTTCTAATGTCAGGTGGGTGTCAGTGTTTTAACCTTGACAAAATTTGTACATATCGTCATATTAATCGAAGTATGAGGGGACATTTTTTCTTGTTGTAAATCAGGGGCGTTTTTTCTATGGTTGCTACATGTTTGGATTTTTTGTTTGTTTGTTTCTTCACTATATACACATAAAAGTATATTAAATTATTTAATTATCTCACATAATTTTTTTACTAGAATGGTTATTATGTTTACAAATAAACGAGGAGGTTGAGGAAGCTAACAGGCAAAGGAGGACATACATGGTTTGGACGAGGAGGCTGAGGAAGCTGAAAAAATTCCTCCAACAATGACAAGGTGCAACCAAACTTGGTGCCAACCAAGAAACCTTGTGAAAAATTCCTGCAAAAATTCCTTTGGCGCTAACCAACCCTGCAAAAAAACCAACAAAAAATTTGTAAAACCGCAAAAAAATGATAAAAAAAATGAGGAAAAAAATAATTCATGCTTATACATGATCGTTTCCTCCAACGAAATGATGTGCCAACTAAAATAGTAGCGCTCAACACAATAACAATGTCCAGTGGACTGATGGGCCAACCAAAATAGTAGAGATCGACACAATAACAAAGTAGAAAATTCTAAAACAACATTAGGGCCCTCATATATATAAATGTTTTTTCGGCCGAAAAAATAGTTCGGCTGAATATATAGTTCGATCGAACTATATATTCGGCCAAATTACCTATTCAACCGAAATAAATAGTTCGGTTGAACTAGTTTTGTTGCTGATTTACTTCGGCAAAAAATCCGTTTAACGATCGACGTTAATCTAAAAGACAAATTTTTCGGCCGAATGTTAGTATAATAGTTCGACTGAATAAATATAAGAAGTTCGGCTGAAGAAAATTTTGGTTTAGCCAAAAAATTGAGATTGTGAATTTTTCAGGGGCATTTCTCATAAAAGTGTAATCGAGCTTCACGTTTTCACCCGATAAGCTTATTTTTCAACATGAGCATATCTATACTTACAAGTTAGTTTATGCGATCAGTCATTTCATATAATGGTCAACCCTAATTAGTTCCACTTGAAGCTACCAACTTGATTAGGTTAAGATACTAAGTTACACTAGTCCATGGCATTATAAGAGTCTTCCATGAATTATTCACTGCATCAACTTCTTGAAGTGAGATTGGTTGGGCCAAACACACATTGATGGATTTTTATCCAAGCACATAATATATATCATGATAGTTGTCTCTCATGATAATTCATGGTGAACATAGATCTGGTTGTATTAAATATGCTCATCCCAACCTAATCCTTTGCCTCAAGCACCTACTCTGCAACACATCATCAACCATTCACCATCACTTCATCTACTCTCTTTCTATACAGTGGTGCATAATCATACCATATTCCATATCTTCCATTAGATGCCATTTAATGGACTATGATTAGCCATGACTTACTCTACTCTCTTCTTGCATAATGGTGCACACATCCATACAACATTTTGTATCTTCCATTAGAACAGTAAGTGCACTACCAAGTTTGGAACCATCCTGTATCAAGTAAGATGCTTATGTACTACTCTATAGTGTGAAGTCAGTGGGTAGATAAAACACACTTCTGAGTATTGATTAGGGAGGCCAAATGTTGCCAACAAGGTAAAGTGTGCCTCAAGTAGAGAAATAGGAAAGGAAAGGCTTCTTAGTGATATTTTAGGGGGAATGTTTAGAGGGAAGAAAGACCTAGCATCTATCTTACACTCTATCTAGACTTGTAATGGAGATTGTAATTGTGATGTTTGTCATGTAAAGATCATACTACACTTTATCTAGACTTGTAATGGAGATTGTAATTGTGATGTTTTTCATGTAAAGATCATACTGCCATGAGTAAATAATTGAAGAACAATATTGTTTTGACTCAGATATGTATATATGTGATGCTTATTGTGATCATTCTATTTAAAATAGACAATATTTAAGACATTTTAATGTATATTTATAATAATGTCTAAATTATGATATTTCTAAGACGTCTCTTTGGCCCTATCCCAACATTTCACAACCTAAATGTTTTGAAATTCTTATAAACTTTAAATATACGTGCTTTATCATATCATACCTATTCATGTTGTTAATTTTACAATTGTAAGTTTAAAAAAGGTTGATGTGCAAAACAAGAAAAGTTTACCTTATTAGTTGGAAGGTGAAGATTATATTAAGTGACAAAATAAAAAAGCATTCACAAGATTTCATTTAGCTCAAAAAAATGTTTTATAAGTTGTAAGATGGAGCTATATATATGGTAAATTTATCCATGTCATTTAGAATAGAATTAAAGAAAAAGTGAGTGTTCTATCACACACCAAGATTTGGAATTTCATGCAATTTGAAGGAAAAATTTCCTTAGAGTAAAATGAATTCCCTAGACTCAAATTTGACCCAAATTAGTTCAACTTTTATAAAGTGTAATTTTTAATTTGACACTTGTATATAAACTTATACTGACATTTTCGGATAGAAACCTTCCTATTGTGCATAAATGCTAAAACATTCCCTGTAAAACCAAAGTGCATGCTAGGCTACACTAAAATAATCAGATCTCAAACATCATTTAAATTTTAATTTAAAATTTAATTGAAGATCAAGATAGATTCCTTTCATGCATTGACATTTGGGATTTCACGTAAATTTGAAAGAAAAATTTCCTTTGAGTAAAATGAATGCCCTTGACTCAATTTTGACCCAAGTTTAGTGGCTCAACTTTAAAAAGGTTGAATTTTTTATTTGACATCTATATGTAACCTTACATAGGCATTTTCAGATAGAAAATTCCCTACTATGCACAAATGTTTAGAATTTCCCTATAAAACCAAAGCACAAGTTAGGCTATACTATAATGCACGACCACCCCTCAAAACTCATTCAATTTGAGTGTTTAAAATTGTAAATTATTTTATATTTCATTTTAAATAATACTATATACTTAATTTTTCATTTTTAGTTATAAAAAATACGACACTCCACAAAAATACGCAGGATATGCCTAGTAAAAACTTAGAAATGCACAACCTATTTGTAAAAAGTAATTGAAGGTTGTAATATACCCTAGATCTGAGTAGTGAAAGTTTCTCACGATGTGTTTTATCATATTATATCTGTTCATGTGGTAAATTTTTGAATTGCAAGTTCAAAAAGTGTTGATGTGCAAAAGAGCCAAAATTTGCTTTGTCATTTTGAAGGTTAAAACTATACTAAGTGACCAAATTAAAATGCATGCCCAAGCTTCGTTTCAAGTCTAGAAATTGATTTTTGTTATAGTCTGGAGGTAAATATATGTTAAATTTATTTATTTCATCTAAAATGTAATTGAAGAACAATTTAGGTTTCTTTCATGCACTAAAAATTGAGATTTCTTGTAAATTTGAAGGAAACTTTACCTTAGAGTAGAATGCACAACATATACTTAATTTTGACTCAGATTTAGTGGTTCAAATTTCAAAAGGTTTAATTTGTGATTTGACAAGTGTATATAACCTTACACGATCTTTTTTAGATAGAAACATGACAATTATGCATAAGCTCAAAATTTTGAGCTTAGAAGTATTATGTCTTGTATATGTTTTTAATTGCTTTCTATTCTTCCTTTGGAGCCATGAATGTGTGCATATATACACACTGTCAAGTGGTCCCGAGCCCTATGAGAGACAACCATAGGCCCATTTATCATGCCAAAAAACACGAAGATTAAATTAGTTATGGCGACCATATGACTAGTGTTGAAACGAGATAGGGCTTAGCCCTTCTGCCAATGTGACCATGTCCTACATCATGACCCTTAGAGCTACAATGTTAACCATATGACCACATAATTTGCTGCCATGTGACCATGTACTTAGGGGTCCATGGGAATCAACATGTTGACATCAACATGATGTCATCATGCCACATGGCGGTTCGCGAGAGGTTCCACGCGTCACCCATTTTTTGACCTTTTCACTAATCAAGATGTGCCAATTATGCCTGTCATATAGTGGGTCCTAGTGGCACCATGTGACCCTACTGACATCATCTTGATGACAAGTTGAGCCATGTTAAAGCTAATTTTGCAAGAGTCCACGTGTCATCTGATTAAAGGGTCTACATCATCATTTTTGGCCGATCATAGCATGCCACTTGCCATCCAACTAAAGGGTCCATGCCATCAGTCACATCATCCAACCAATAGTTTCCATGTGCCACTACAGGTTTGGATAGCTTAGGATACCAAACCTAGTTAAACTTCACGTAGGTTGATGTGTCATTTAGTTTCATATCTAGTTTTTGGATCTGTCCAATTTGAGCAAACATGCTTGAAATTTAACAATGTTAAAGTTCATGGAAGTTGAGCCATTGCCTGTCATAAATTAGATAACTGTACCATAGGTTTTCCTAGAAGATGCGTACTATTTAAAAAAATTTGGTGTTTGTGGATTTTTCTCCATAGTTTGGGACCTTTACTAATGTTGATCTTCAAATGGTCATAACTTCTCATCTAGGAGGAGTTTTTTAGAGTGTCATATACCATTGGAAAGGTATCAAAAAGGAATATCAAACCGTACTATCCATATGCTCATTAGGAAATATTAATCTAGTAAAAAAAAAAAAAATTAAAACCTATTTGAATTCACTTGATGAGGGCATGCAAGAGGCCAGGCTATCATATTGCTTCATGAATGACACCACTTCTTCCTTAGGCATCCCCTTTGACATCAATGACACTTGTTGTCATCAATGATAACACTATGTGTAACATCTCCCCCTTTTCATTGATGACAAAACCACCATACATTGATAGTCATTGATGAAAATGGGCCAAAATTCCAAACTCCCCCTAACATGCTGCTATGGATTTCTACTTGATTATGTTTCTTCTCTTTTTTTCATTTCTTGTTTTATGTATGAATTCTATCTCCCTTTGACCTATTGCTTGATCTTGTTACTTATTTCTCTTCCTTCTTTAATGTCTGCATTCTCTACCCCTTTGACATCACTAGAAAAGGGACATAATTGCCAACCAATTTTTCATGACTGTGTGTGAACCTGATCCCGATATAAGTGGAGTCTCCCCCTGAGACTATGTTGTAAGTTACTACCAATTATTCTCCAACTATTACTATACTTTCGTGTGGATTTGATAGATACTACCATTGAAACATGCTACCAATGCTTTTCCAAGCATCCTTGGGATTTTCTGTGGACCTGATAAAGTCTCCCCCCGAGTATGTGCTGCTAATGCTTCTCCATATATTCTTGGACTTTATTCTGGATATGACAAAGTCTCCCCCTAAGACCATGCTTCCTTCATCTATAAGTTCTTGTCATATTTGTCAATGTATGCATTCTTTAAATACCTCTAAACTATCATGTGGACCTGATGGAGTTTCCCTTGAAACCATGCTTCTTGTGGACCTGACTAATAAAATATCCCTTGTCAATATGATTCCATCTGCTAATATACATATTCATTTGTACTTACACTAATATCATACTGTAGTCTCATTTTACATGCATGATATAATCATCAAGTCATACTTTCCAATGTTATACAAAGGGATTGATGTAGAAAAAACTGTGGTCTACATAATTTGACCTCTTGATGGCTCAAATCTCATGAGCCTCTGGATTATGAGCCCATGATATTGGCTCTTTCACCTTCTGTGTAGCAAAAAAATCGCCAAACCTTGCTTCTGCTACGCTATAAAATATCAACAATGACATTAAACTTCATCACTCGTTCCTTCGACCCATAATTATCTCTAGAGTACGATTTCTTTGGATCAAAACTCACAGTACCACCTTGATGTCAGAAGTTAGCTAGTTGTCGCTGGACGTTTTTAGGGGTAATTGGGGTCGTCCCTTGTTTCTTTTCTCTATGAATATGATTCTGGATCACATGCCCAACTATATGGGCCCTAAATTATTTGAGTCCCAACAAAATTGACTAGGTCACACCCGAGTCAGAGGTCTAGTTGGGCAAACTCGTTTCCTTGAGCTTGAATCTTATTGATTTGAAGTCGAAGTACCTATACTGTATTAAATCCATTCGTTGAGGCTTCCAGTTGATTCAATCTTGCACCCAACTCCAAGGGCCTGAGTCAAGCCGTCTTCAGTCAAAAACCTCATATTTTGAGGGACTCTCACCTCCCCCTGGTTAAATTATGCTCAAATGGAAGAAAAAATTGCAGGAACGACATGAAAAAAATTCAAATATTGAACATGGGTTGCATAAAAGAAAGCACATGCACAAACTCAAAATACAAACTAAATATATATAAAATAAAGACAATTACATATTGTGGCCTCTTAGGGTCTGATGACATCTTAGCTAGATTTTATGTTGTCTTGGAAGCTTTGACATGTCATAGTATTCCCATATAAATGGATTCAAAACCATAACTAGGAGTTTCCCACTTCATGCTTCTAGAGACTTGCAAATAATAATTTAAAATTACATAAAAATTGAGGAAATAATGTCCTCGCTCCTTGGATGCCACACTGCTTCTGGAAGCATTTTGTGACCAATTTTGGTTTAGGGTGGGGTTCATGCCCTTGCATCATACTCCTGCGCTTGAAATTCTTCATGATCTCTAGATCATGTGCCTTCATCATTGCATCTTGAATTCTCCATCTCGGGCTTGTTTTGACACATGTATCAGTGAGTGAGATACAACTAAGCCTCACTAACATCACACTAATATATCTTCCCTGCTCAGTCTTTTGGAATCATAGGTTCACCTCCTCTAGAACCTTTTTGAGCTCCCTCTGCTAATTTGGATGCTACACGAGTTCTCACCTCCCTCGACAATTCTGCCTGCAACTGCAGTTGTGGAATTTCAACAACAACTTCTACCCGAACACTGTTGGAAGTTGTTATAATGTAAGAAATATTTCCCTTCCTTGATACTACTTGATGAAAATCGATTAAGGGTTATGATACCAATCGATGAAAACTAATTCTGGGGTGTATCAAATTTGATACCCAGATGGTTCAACTATAGAATCTTGTGGGTTATGAGCCCACAATATTACCCCTTTCACCTTCTGTGTAGCAACAAAACTCCCAAACCTTTCTTCCATAGTGCTATAAAATCTTAACAACAAAATTCAACTTCATCATCTGTTCCTTCAACCCATAATTCTCTCTAGCACATAGTTTCTCTAGATACAAACTCATGGTCCCACCTTAATGTCAGAGGTCGGTTAGTAGGCACTAGCGGTTCATCGAGGTAGTCGAAGTTGGCCCCCCCTTTCCTTTCTCTATGAATATGATTCAAGCCCGAATGCCTGATTATATGGGGCTTGACTTGTTTGAGTCCTGACCAAATTGACTGGGTCCCACCCGATTCGAAGGTTGAGTTGGCCAAACTCGACTATATGGGCCTTGACTTGTTTGAGTCTTGACTAAACCAACTAGATCTCGCTCGAGTCAGAGGTCAAGTTGGTTAGACTCCTTTTCTTGAGCATGAATTGAATTGAGTTGAAGCCGAATGACCAATATTATCTTAACTAAGTTCTTCAATGCTTCTAGTCCATTCAACTTTGCACCCAACTCCAAGGGCTCGAGTCAAGCCCTCTTTGGTTGACATCCTTAGATTTCGAGGGACTCTTGCCTCCCTCTAGCTAAGGTCGACTCAAATGGAAATAAACCATGTAGACATATCCTAGTAAAAACACAAAGATTGATCAGGGGTTGCATAAAAAAAACACATACATAGATTCAAAATATAGGCTAAATATATATAAAGTAAAGACAATTACATATCGTGGCATCTCATCCTGATTTTACATTGTCCTGGCCGCCTTGACATCTCGCAAGATACCTATATAAAAGGAAACAAAACCCTAACAAGGAGTCTGTGACTTCATGCATTCTAGAGCCTTATAAATAATTCAAAATTACATAAAATTCAAGGAAATCATGTCTTCGGTCCTTGGCTGCCATGCTATATATATATACTTTATGTATTAAGTATGTATTTTGTTTTTTTTTTAATGTTGGTGATTTACATGTGGATTTTGAAAAATGTTGATGCAAATTATTTTTTTTTTGGGCATATTTTTTACATTTTAAATTTTCTTATGTCCTAAGTATGCACATTTTTTAAGTGTTGGTTATTGAATCATTTTTCAGGTTGTCTTATTCGTCTTCTTATTTTTCTTTGAGAAGTTTGTTTTTTAGGGGTTTTTCAATCTTGTGTTTTTTGTTTTTCTTTGCAATGTTTCATTTATAATGAAATTTCCAATTTTCTTGCAAAGTTGAGAAAAAATAATAAAATTAATAATATTTTGAAGTTAGGGTTTTTTTTGTATATTTATATATCATTAATTAATAATTCAATACACAAAATATTTGTCACTAAAAATATAATAATTTAAAAAACTTGACCAAAACTACACATTTTGCATATAGATATATAATTAAAAAAAAACATATTTCGGGACATTTTCACTAAAAATGACATGTTAAATCAATAAATTTTATAGAAATAATTAAACAAAAAATGTTGAAAAAATAACAAATTTTATGTTTTTGTTGTTGTTGTTGTTGTTTTTTTTTTTTTTTAAATTTCATGTACAAAGATGATAACGTTTTATTTTTTTCCCAAGAATAATGATTCACACAAAATCACATAAAATTTCAAATAAGAATAACAAAAAAATGTTTCAAAAAAATTTAAAAATATCTTTAACAAAAATCAAAATAACATATAAAAAATAAATTGTTTAGAAACAAAAAAATTAAAACAAACAAATTTTTTTAAAAGAATAAAATAAAGTAAAAAACATTTAAAACAAAATTTGGAAAAAATGAAAAAATAGTTAGCAAAAAAAAGTGAAAATAAATAAATAAAAATCAAAACATTATAAACGAGTTAAAGTAAAAATTTATTGTTTAGAAGTAAATAAAATAATAAATAAATAAAATTTTAATTAAAAAAATATAAAAAAATATAGTTTACAAAATAAATTAAAAAAATATAAATATTACGAAAGTTAAAAAAAACAATTTAAAAATAGCCGTTTAATATAGCCGTTACCTATTAATATTTTTAATAAATTAATGAAATAATATCATTATTTATTTTTTTTTTTTCGAAAACTAGCCGTTTAATATAGTCGCTACTTAATAATATTTGTTTTTAATATATTAATAAATTAATATTATAATTTATACATTATTGTTCAAATATAGCTGTTACTTGAAATTATGTCTCTACATTGCTCTCTATTTAAACCTTTGCCATGGTCTGCCTCTTCATCTGGTCCTGATGATGAGCCACACTTGTTTCTTCAAAATGCGTCGGCCAAAAAATTCTCATGTGATTTCTACCGAAAGACTTTGTTTAATTTAAAAATATATATTGAAAATAAAATAAAAAATAAATTTAAAAATAACAAAAATAAATTAAAAAAATTCATTATTTTTCTTTTAAATAATAAAAAAAACTTTGAAAAGATTGAAAAAAATTTAAAAAATTTGGAAAAAAAAAGTTTCAAGTGGGGATCAACTCCGCCCTACTTGACGTGAAGGGGCCACAAGCAATGGTGGCTAGGCTGGAGTGAAACCCCTATCGACCTTGACTGTGGCCATCGCCACCCCACCCGCCCTTGTCTACGACACAACGATCATCGATTCTAGGAATCAACATGTACCCAGCCACAATGCCAAAGGGCCGTGGGCAAGGTGACTGGAGCAACACCCTACCCATGAGCCTTTGGTACTAGAGTGGGGTGACTCGTCGATTTATTTTTTTAGAATTTCTATTTTATTTTATTTTTTAATTTATTTATGTTTTTAAATAATTTTTTTAATCTATTTATTTATTTATTTGATTTGTAATTTAATATTTAATATGTTTTAAATAATTATACGCCAGTAGTGTAGGAGGACACAAACAATATGAAAGTAAGTCCCATCACCAACTCTGACTTCTAGAGTTTTGGTGTTTGGAAACGATTTACAAGTAGTCCCACCTATGTTCATATATTTCAAATTAATTTTAATATTTTGTAATTTGTTTATTTTTTTATTTGATATTTTTTTATTTGATTTTTTTTTTCTTTAAATTATGATCTTTAGAGAGTATATTTATTTATTTTAAATATTTTGGTTTTTTTTTAGTTTTTTTCTTTTATGATTATTTTTGTTATGTTTTTAAATGATTTTTTTATTTATTTTAATTTACTTTTACTTTTTTTAAATTATTTTTTACTTAATTATTATTTTTTCAAACTTTTTTTTTAAGTTTTATTTTTTTTTATTTGTTTGTTTTTTATTTTTTATTTATTATTTATTTTTAGGGGTTGTGTCACTGCTCCACTAGCAACCTGACCCCACTATGTGGCAAGTTTATAGTTGGTTTTACAGTTTTCGTTATAATGGATCAAGTCCGCCCACACTGTGTGTCAATTTCATAGTTGATTTTTAAGTTTTTGTTGCAATGGGTTAAGTTTGCCCCCAATGCGTGTCAATTTGATGGTTGACTTTTAAATTTTCGTTGTAATATGTTAAGTTGTATCAGAGTAAGATTTTAAAAGAGTTATACTTTTAGCATTTAAAAAATAAATTTCTCTTGGTAGAATGACTCTTCGACTTAGGTATTCAATTTTAAGGGATTTTTTAGTCATGGTATTTGCTTTTGATTATATGGCGAATATCAAAATTTTAAGGTTTTTTGGAGTCATGATATTTTATCTTTAACACCACGATTGAAAAATGTCAAAATTTTAAGGTTTTTCGGAGTCATGATATTTATCTTTAATGTCATGGTTGAAAATTGTTGGAATTTTTACGTTTTCTTGAGTTGTGATATTTTAGCCCAAAACAATATTGGAATTTTAACAAAAGAAAAGCATTGATGTAACACTTTTTGGTTTTAGGGCGTTTTTTCATGTTTATTGTATGGAAATTTTAGTTTTTAATGCCATTGTTAAAAAAAATTGGAATTTTAACCCAAAAAAATGGTGTTGATGCAACATCAACACTTTTCATTTTTGGGGTAGTTTTTTATGTTTATTGCACAAAATTTTTGGTTTCTAATTATGTTGCTAAAAAAAATTATAATTTTAACCAAAAAGCAAAAAGAAAAAAGGAAAAAGAAAAGAAAAAGAAAAGAAAAAGAAAAGAAGAGAGGTTGATGCAACATCGGCACTTTTCGTTTTGGGTGTTTTCCGTGTTTTTGCGCAAAAATAGGGGGTTTTTAGGCTAGAGTTCTCATTTTGAGGTTCCAATTGACATTAAGTTGGTAACTTTGTTGTCACTGCTCATTTTTCTTGTTAAGATGGACTACCCTCATACCAATAACCTCTTCTTACAAGTGAGTATTCTATGTATATAATTTTGCTTCGTCAAGCTCTGATTCAATAACCTATGATCTTGAAGACATTTTCACCAGGGAATTAGATCTAAAGGGTTAGATCTAACCTTGGTTCCTCCTATATTTTCCATCCCTAGAGTTGATTCTTGGATTAATAATGAGTCCCTCTCTCTTATGCCATCTCAAATTGAGTTTGCAATCACATGTTGTGTGTCCTTCATTGTGACATATGTAACATACAACATTAGGCTTCAACATTGATGGAAATTACCCATATTATTTGTTTTTAAGTTGACCCATATGTCTAAGCTTGAGAATTTGATCATATCCTCTATATGTGATCATATCATGGGTTATGAAATCATGTGCTTTGTGACCAAATTTTGTTCATGAAAAACAATAAACAAAGAACATATTTTGATACCTGGAGGTATAGGGAGATCTTGATCTTATGAATTTGTTCCTTGGAAGAGGCTCACTCGTCTATGGATTTCTAACTCTTTCTTCATTGTTGCTTATAGATCCTTTGAGAATAATTTATGTCATGGGGGGTTCCATTCTTTCATTGTGGTTCCTTCCCTTTTGTGAATTATATGTATCTTTTTTGGTATTGTTTTGAGAATCATTAGAGATGTCAAAATCAACATGTTTGGGATGATTAATTACTTTATTAGGATCTTCAAATGAATTTTTATTGGATGTGATGAATGTCTGATCGAGTTTCTTGGGATGATCTTCATTTTATGTGCTTGGATGAACTTTATTCTTGGATGTCTAACAACTTTCGTCATAATAAATACCTACTTTGATGAGAGGATATCTTTGCATGCTAAGAATATGATCCATAGATTCAATCCCTTTGTGAAGCCTTAGGTTTTTTTTGAGCTATTCCAATTATTCTTTCAAAAGAAAAAATTCCTCCTCTACCCTTTCACAAAGTTGTTCTTTCTCATTTAGCTATTCTGAAGAAAAAAATCCCTAGCTCAAATTTGAGAGAAATAATTGTTTCTTCATTTAGATCTCTGTTTTGGAGTTACTGCGTTAGTTGACCTTCCCTATTTTCAAGATTTTTTATTTTGTTCAATGCATGTTTTAGTTCTCCTTCATAATAATTTTCTGCTTTAAGTTCTTCTATTTTGACGAAGAACAATATTTCATCTCATTTATCATCAATCACACTTTAGTTTCTTTCGTAATCACTTTCTTCTTTTGAGAAGGAGTTTCTCTTCTTGTCATCTCGCTTCTTCTTTTGATTCTTAGACTTGAATCTTGGTCTGTCATCACTATCATTCATTATTTCATAAGGACATTTAGAAGCATATTATCATACTCTTCCACATTCAAACACTTGAAAGGGAGCATACATTTGACATTTTTGGTTCCTCTTTTAAGGTTCCAGACAAACTTGGCTTCTTCTTCAACAAAAAATTGGAGTTTGCCTAATTTTCATGCTTTTTCCTTTCTTTGGTTGCTTGGAATGTTACTTCCTTAACTCTTGATTTGTCCTTCTTTATCATTAGCTCATAAGCTGAGAGTGTTCCATGAAGTGCATCCGTAGTCATTTTATCCATGTTTGTCGATTCTTCGAGGGTTCATTTCATGGTCATTCAGTCATTTCATGGTCACCTGTTCCTTCACTCTCTTCCTGTCATTTGATCTCCCTCACATTCCCATTTCATTCTCCTTCAGCACGAAATGCTTAGCTGAAGCCGATAATTCACGTTTAAATGGTTATTACTGGTAAATTGTCTTTCACAAGAAAAACTGACCAATCACTGCCCGAATTTGCTTTTAGTGTTTGACTTTGTGCACTTTAAATCCCAGCCATTGATCTACCTTGTCGGATCCAACGGCTATTGTGCACCCACTCGCAAACCAGCTTGGTCAAGTCTCCACTGTTGATCTGCCTAGATAGATCCGACGGCTATCACGCCACATCGCATGGATTTCTGTCTGGTCATTATCCGCCCGAAGGCATGTGATAAGAGCAGTTTCCCCATGCTACGTGTCGCTTGGGGAGGCTAATCCCATGAAATTTCAAAATACAGCTTATGGTTTTGAGGGCACGCAAAATACAGCTTACCACCTCCACCAACTCGCTACCATTTCTGCATGTTTATTTTGCCCACGATCTAATCTCCACCGTCCATCTGCTGATTAATCCTGTTTGTCCATCTCTTGAATTAGCCCTCGCGATATAATCTCAGTCGTGCATCCTGTTAGTTAACCTTGTTCACCCATCTACCTACGTACCCTCCTATGATCCAATCTCATCCATTCATTTACCTTTCACCCACTTGATCCAATGGTTCTCATGCGTTGTTTCTCCCTCACGTCCTTATTTCACCAATTTCATCCTCCGTCTGCTCTTCCGCTTAAAAACAAACTTAGCTTAGTTTCCTTTGCCTACCCCTTGGTCTAGTTTTGAAGCTTTTACTTTTGTAACTTAGATAATTAGCATTAGATTAGTGTTGTTCTAGTAATTCTGCTTAGCATAGTTGTTTAATTGGTTAGCTAGGGTCTGGTGTGAGTTAGCATTACAAGTTGTTTCCTTCATTAGTGCAGTCGAGTAGCTCCCCCTTAGAATAAATTTTCTCTTCTTCCATCAAAATCAAGCTTCTTCTAACCCTATAGAAGTTTGGCTTGGAACGCTTGGGGTCTCTTGCCAGATGAGCAATGACAAAAGGCAGTACCTTCACTTCTACTTGTGCATATAGCACTGTCACCTCCAAGTTTGTATGAACCTTGGGTTGATAAGTAAAGCTGGTATCCCTGGGAGTTGCAACATTCTTGCTGCAATACCTAGGCTCATCAGTCGTGACTCTTCCCACTTCATCATTCAGATGGAATCAGGGGAAAAAATTCTATCCAACTCACTATTCATTTAAAATTAAGTGTAAATTTGAAGAACATTGACTTCATGAGTTGAGATTGAAGAGGAAAGTGGCACCCAATGAGTATATCTAGTTGAAATTGAAGTTGAAGTCTGTATGATGACTTCCAATGAACAAAAATGCAAAAATGATGTAAATTTTTCAAGTCACTCATTGAGAAACGATGAGATTAAAGTCATAAATGAGGGATCCTATTTTGATGTATCCTCCAAATTAATTCCAATTGAATACATTATCTGGACCACACATACTTCATAAGCTACAAATGATACAAGTAAACCCTAGAATTATGAGTGAGATCCTAATACAGTTTGACCCGAAAAGAAGCCCCTCAAACAATATAAATTAACATGTCTTCTCCACTAACTGAAAAACGGATTAAGAAAATGAGATAATTCAGGTCTAAAAAAGGATGAGTGAGTCAAAGAAATAACATAGGGAAATCCAAACTATCTAAGATTGAATCGAAGCAACTGATGTGAGAAATTTAAGACAAGTAGTTTGATCAAGAAAAAAGAGAGGAAATTCAGACCTATAATAGAATAATGAAATGGAGAAATTTGTGATCCCTAATTTGTTTTGGATTAAGGCTATTTGATCAAATTCGGGTGCATAATTGGAGCTATATTTCATTAAGAACTTGACTTATTTGTAAACCTCAACCTTCTTGTAGAGCAAACTCGACTCGCTTGTGGGTAATTCAAACTTGCCATAAAGATGATAGAATTTGACCCTGTGGTAAAACAAATCTTGGCTCTCTAAGGACTAAATTTGGGTCTATTCCTGAAACTAATCTCTGATTTATATTGGGAAAAATTTGGCCTTCCTTGACCTCTGTTTTTAACCTATTATTAACTCAATTTTTGGTTTAGTGGGTGATTATTGTTGAACTTGATCCCATCTAGTTTGAAGGGTCTTGAGACTGATTTTGAAGCATATCTTAAAGAGAAATTCTAGGAGGAGTCTAGGGAATATTTTTAAGCCATATGTGGATCATCATCTTGAAGAGTTTTCCTTGGGGAAATCTTAAAGCCTTTTGGAGTATTCTTGAATATTATCATAACAAAATTTGGACCAGACTTGAATCACATCTTGAAGACCTTGCTAAAGCAATATTGTAGATTTTTAAGAAGACATTAATAGACTTTTGTTGCAACACCTTTTGGAGCCTCTTAGAAATCTTTTGGAAGCTAAACTAGAAGTCTTCCATAGCATATTTGGAGGCCCTTTTGAAGAATATTTGAAGTTGAGTTTGGAGTCTTCCTTGTTGTAGACATAGGACCATTTCTTGAAAACTTTCTTGAAGTAATCTTGAATTAATTTCTAGAATAAACCTTAGAGTTTGTTTGAAGTAGATTTGAAGCTGACCTTGGAGAATCCTTTGAGCAATCATTGAAGAATTTTTTGGAGAAACCTTTGAAGAAAATTTGATCCATCTTGATAAAGTGATTGGGTTGTATTTGAAGTATTTTTTAAAATTGGAACTTAGGAGGATTGGCATCCTAATTGAGGCTAGGTAAGTGCCTAGATTTGTGTTTGAGCATTGAAGTCCTCATTTAATGTTGGAGCCTTAAAGAATTTGGAGATTTTGTTATATAGGTTGGAGCCTAAATTTTGTAAAAGAGGATTGGAGTCCTCACTTATATTCTCAATAATAATTTTTTTTGTTGTTGTATACATCGTGTTTCCTATTGTGATCTGGCTTAATATAACAATTGAAAGAAATGTTGATTCACCCCCTCTTAGTATTTCCAACACTCAAAAATTGTTATAGCCATATACACAACGCCAAATACAACCTAATGATAAGTCCCATAACATATAACAATGCTTATGAACATAAAAAATAAATCTTTGAGGATTTTCATTCCTTTAGAACTATTAAAAAATGAGCACTAGTTATCAGGCTTATTCCAAAATCCAATTTTATTTTCAAATGAGCCCGAAAAGTCCAATTAATCATAAATCAAATTAAGGGTTCGATAAAATGGCCCTTTAAGGGAAAATTCTACAGAATGATCGCTTCCTAGCAATAATTCTACAAAATATGCACTTTTGACAACTTAGCAATTTGACAAAATGTACATTGATGTGGAAAAATAAAAATAAATTTTTTAACCTCATCAAAAACCATATTCAAACCTGAGACTTCTATGATATGACCCAAGTTCATCCCTTTGAAGATATTTTATCGTGGGTTGACTAACTCTGAAGGAAAGAGCATGGGGCCTAATACCGTGTCTCATCTCACACTACAATATATGTGGCTATATAGGAATTGGATAGTTTGGCGTGTTAGTACTCATTTAAGCTCTGCTTTGGATTACTCCTAAGCTGAAATCCATATCCAAAGGATGATGTCATGTAAAAGGATTAACCCTTCACTACATGATTTGATATTTTACAAGCAACAAACAACTAGAGAGTTGAATTCATTCTATATCCACAAATTTTGAAATCAGAACCAAACTTCAATAGAGAACCGAAACCCATCTCGCCAACTACCATGCTCATAAGTATTATGTCTTGTATATATTTTTAATTTCTTTCCATTCTTCCTTTGGAGTCATGGACACATGCTTATATATACATCTTCATGTGGTTTTGGGCCCTATGAGGGTTGACCATAGGCCCATCTATCATGCCACTAAACACAAAGATTAAATTAGTTATGCCGACCATATGAAAAATGTTGAAATGAGATAGTGCTTAGCCCTTCCACCAATGTGACCATAGTATATGACCTTGTCTTACATCATGGCCCCTAAAGCTAAGGTGTTAACCCCATGACCACATAATTTTCCTCCATGTGACCCTATCCTTAGCGGTCCAAGGGCATTGACATGTTGATGTCAACATGATGTCATTATGTCATGTGGTAGCTAGAGAAAGGTGCAACATGTCACCCATTTTTAGCCTTTTCACTAATCTGTGCCAATTTTGTTTTCCATGCGATCTGTCCTAGTGGCATCATGTCACCCTACCGATGTGTTGAGCCACTTCATGTTGTGTGTGCGGGAGAGTCCATGTGTCATTCGACTAAAGGGTCCACACCATTATTTTCATCTCCACTACATTATCATCTTTGGAAAATCATATCATGCCACATGTCATCCAACTAAAGAGTTCACATCATCAATCACGTCATCCAACCAATAGTCACCACATGTAACAATGAGACTGGATAGCTTTGTTGGGGGGGGGGGGACCTTGATTGAAATTTGTGTAGGTTGATATGTAATTTGTCGTTTAGTTTCATATTCGGCTATTAGATCCGTCTTGTTTGAGAAAACATGCTCGAAATTTAATGCTATTAAAGTTCATGCAAGTTGAGATTCTATTCACCATATATTTGACCACTCCACCATAGATCTGCCCAGAAGATGCACATTGTTTAATAAATTTGGTGTTTGTGGGTTTTGATCCATATTTTGGGTCCTTTACTAATGTTGATCTTAAAATGTCCATAACTTATTTTCCAAGATGATTTTTTCAAAGTGTGATATACTTTTAGAAAGGTCTCAACCTTAAAAAGGACTATCTAACCATAGTATCCATAGCCTCATTAGGACATCATAACCTCGTCAAAGACTCAATAAACTTAAAGCCTCTTTGAATTCTTTTCACAAGGGCATGCAAGAGGTCAGGCTATCATGCTACTTCATGAATGACACTGTTTCTTCCTTAGGCATCCCTTTGACATCAATGATACTTGTTGTCCTTAATGATAACATTGTGTGCAACACTTGACATCATATACAAACCTATAATGACATCATTCTTAATTGGTTATTCCTTATTCATATGAATGGTATTCATGGGTAGAATATTTTTACTAAATTTCAATCCATTATGAGATGATGAAGTTGGTATGGAATGGCTTATAACATACTTGAATCCAAGCATCACAAGTTGCTTGAAACATACTTAGGTATGTGACATAGTTACTCTTCTTGTAACCTAGATTTAGGGTATGCTTACCATGTTTTTCTTTATTGGTTAAAATTTAAAGAAATTGGTTGAAGGATGTAATAAATCCTTCATTAAGAAGAATACAATGATAGATTTAATATTTTGTTATCTATAATTCTTATGCGCACAAGTCTGCTAGTTTAGATACTATCCTTCAACTTCTTATTTAATTCATCCAAAGGAATATTTACTTTTTTCAATGAAGGTATATCCAAAACCTTTATTATTTTTCTCAACTACTATTAAAGACTTTTAATGCCTCTTTCAACACTAGCCTCTCTTTCTTCAAACTTTTTCTTGATAGTATAAATTGTGTTCACATAATCATCTAAAATTTGGATGCCTCAGTTTTTAATCAATCAATTATATGATTCTTTCCATTTATGATTCTGGTTGAGTCTATTTCTTGCTTCACAATTGTTGACTATAGTACTATAATCTTCTTCATGCATTCTAGAATATCCATATCTTTTAGTTGATACTTTTCCTTCTAGGTATATATATAGGAAGAGTCCTCCATTGCAACTATTTTGAACTACATCATTGTATCAAATAATGAGAAAAAAATCTCACATCAAAATTGTATGTTAGATTGTTCACATTTGAACTTGGAGATGTTGACTTAGCTTCCATAGGGAATTATACTAAAGTGCCTTATTCTACTTTATAGTTGCATGTTCCATATTATTATCCACATAATCTTTCTACTACTCAACTACATCCATAGATACATGTAGGTTTGTTAAAACCCCAACAAAAATAAATTCATTTTGGTTAATTACAGTATCACTAAAATTTTCCACACCATCATGTGCAGTCTATTTAGGTACTTCTTGAATGGTTTTCTTCTTTTTGAAATTTTCTAATGTATGCTTAACTATACCTTATTTGCATAAGTCTAGGTTGATATAAATCAATGTTTCTACAATGTTCCCAAGAAGCTAAAGTAGACTTTCTTCTTTTTACTTGTGGGGCTTAATATAATTTTTTACCCAATAGATGAGGGACATCTATGCCCCTATATTTAACCCAATGAATCAACAATTTCATGTAGTCATTGGAAATATCATGCTTAAGATGATTCATTATTATCTTGAGGAGAAGTTGGATACAAAAATTGTATATTTTATAAGGGAACTTCCTACATTTTTAAACCATTCCTGGGAACAAACCTATCACTTGACCTGAGAAACATGAATCTTTTCATGAATTGTGTATATATAAGGACATGTACTTAATAAAGTACATGCCTCTTAATGAAAGGGAACTTCCACTTAGGTATATATAGAGGGCCCTCATTTGTAATATGATCATATTATACATTATTCGATGATTAGTTTCGACAATATAGATAAATCAACTGTATCATTGAAAATTACTAAATAATTATCATTTTTTTGTCATTTTTTCCTTGGTTCCCCGACATGCATCATGTTTCTAATCTATTTTGATGTTCATTGGACTTTCAATGCATGTTTGATGAACTACAAGAAACATTTGGTTCCCAATGGTGACCCACCAATGCCCCCTTTCTTGCCAATGCGGTTCAGCATGTGGTATTGCTAAGTTAGCAAAGTTTTAATCTCATGAGTGGGTTTGGTGTATTAAGGCTTGATTATGCATGTTAAGGTTTAATAAATGGCAAGAAATAGGCCAAATATTACTTTTACTAACTTTCAATCATGTCCATTGGATATCACATCATTATTATCCAATTGACTATATGGAAAAGCAACAATATATATTTTTCTTAATAGTTTGGATCACTTTAGATGGAGAGGGAAAATGATTCATGGGTTAATAATATACAGAGTAAAAATAGAAAAGATAAGATGGTCTTACAATACTAATGTCAATACAAAGTGGAGGTACTTAAGTAGCTCATATGAAAACATAGTAAAAAAAATAAGAATGTGAAGTGAACTGACTACATGCAACATGAGGAAATGAAGTCTAGACTCCATGGAAGTTGGAGGTTACTCTAAGAGGAAGGTGTATCATATAGGAAGATATAGGGAACATAAAGTATAAATAAGCAGTGAGCAATGTGTTTCATAGTATACTAGATCTAGGATCTATCTGATCTCCTAACATCTAAGGTTGATGGAAAATAGTAATCATTATGCAATAAGCTTATTTTTTGACATGAACAAATATCTACTTCCAAGCTGGTCTATGCAACCAGTCAAGTCATATGATGGTAAATCCTAACTAATGCCACCTAGAGTTACTAACTTGATTACGTCAAGGTACTAAGTTGCACAAGTCCATGGCATTATAAGGGTCTTCCATCAATTTTTCATTGCACCAACTTCTTGAAGTGATGTTATTTGGGCTAAACAAGCATTGGTGGAGTTTTATCCAAGCGTGGGATATATAGCATGGAAATTTTATTTCATGATAAATCATGGTGAAAAAAAAATTGGCTGTATTAATCCTTTTCATCCCAACCTAATACTCTACCTCAAGAAATTTCTTTGCAACAAATCATCAACCATCATCCTTCACTTCCTCTTCTCTCTTCCTGCATAGTGGTGCATATCAATACCCCATTTTGTATCTTCCATTAGATGCCATTGAGTGCACTATGATTAGCCATCACTTCCTATAATCTCTTCGTGTATAGTGGTGCATGTTCATACTGCATTCTATATCTTCCATTAAACATTCAATGCACTACCAAGTTTGGAACCACCCTACACCAAGATGATTTTATACCACCTTGTAGTGTGAATATGGTGACTAGATAAAACACACATTTGAGTATTCATTAGGTTGGCCTAATAGCAACAACAAGGAAAAGAGTGCATCAAGACAAGAGATAGGAAAGGAGACTCTTGTTAGACAGACCTTCGGAGGAATGTTGAGAGAGAAGAAAAATCTAGAATTTCTCTTAAAATTTTCCATGTTTTGTAATGGACATTATAACGATGATGTCTATCATATAAATATCCTACTATTATGAGGAATTAATGGAAGATCAATATTCTTTTTACTGATACTTGTCTTATAGGTGATGCTTTTTGTGATATTTAGTGTTTAAGATACACAATTTCTAAGAGATATTTAATGCATGTTTATAATAATTTCTAAATTATGAATACTCTGTTTCTAAGACATCCCTTTGGATATATCCCTTGAGTTCACAACATAAAGGTTTTATGATTCCTATATACTTTAATTCTACCTCATTTATCATATGATACCTATTGATGTTGTTAAATTTTCAATTGCAAGTTTAAAAAGGGTTGATGTGAAAAAGAGACAAAGTTTGCATTATCATTTGGAAGGTCAAAATTGTGATAAGTGATCAAATTAAAATGTGTGCCAAAGCTTTATTTCATCTCCAAAAATTGTTTTATAAGTTGTAATATGGAGGTATAAATGGGGTAAAATTTCATATGCCATTTACAATGCAATTGAAGAAGAAGAGAGGTTGCTATCATGCATTGCTATTTGGGATTTCATGTAAATTTGAAGGCAAAACTGCCTTAGACTAAAGTACACACTGACCTCTCAAAATTCATTCAATTTTAGTCCTTAAAATTGTAAATCATTTTTTATTTCATTTTACATAAGACTATATACTTAATTTTTCATTTGCAATTGTAAAAACACTATGCTATGGAAAAATAGGTAGGAAATTCCTAGTAAAAAACCTTGAAACACAACCTATTTGTACAAAGTAAGCCAAGGTTTTAATATACCCTATATTTGAGTTGTGAAATTTTTTGAGGGTGCATTTTTTCATATTATACCTATTCATGTTGTTAATTTTGCAATTTCATTTTTAAAAAGAGTATGTGCAAAAGAGACAAAGTTTTACTTGTCATTGTTGAGTCTCAAAATTATCTTTCATCTTCATCCATATTTCCATCATTTCATAACCATTTAGCCCTCATTTCATAACTATCTAGCCTAAAACCCTACATCAAGTAACCATGTTCATAATTATATGGGTTAGGATCCTTGTTTTCAAAAGTTATTTATTTTATGTATATAAAGTGAATTTATGATTAAGAACTAGGAAATTAACATGGTTTCATATATCTATATATGTGTTATGATTTTCGTGACATGTGTAGGCTTATTTGAAGGTTCTAGAAGGGTCTTACTTGTCATCCGAAGATCAAATTCGAATTTCAACTCAAGAGGTGGATCATATTCCAAGGATGAAGATCATGGAGATCTTAATGTGTCATAGGATTTGTATATAGTATTTAGGGATGAGTTGAGACAAGTATGGATCTAGTAGATATTTAAGGGATATACATTTATTGAGTAGATATCACTAATTCATGTATAAATAAGAGGAGAATCCTTCAAAGTAAGTCAATAGTTGTTAGTTATTCACTAGCATGAGATTTATGATTGTTCATTCAACATGAATAATATTATTTTCTTGCAATTATGAGTTATGGATGTTGCTTGATTCTTAAGAAGTGATAGTTGCTGATGTGTGTTCATTGAGGAATGGATGGATCCCCATCAACCACAATTCACATACATCTGTAACATGGTTTAATTTTTGTTACTTCCTTTCATGCAGGTGTGATTTACTTTTCACAAGTGTGTTTTGTTATGTGAAGATTTAATTGTCTCTTCAAGTCAAGTTTATGATTTGCTGCAATGATAATGTTGTTGGAGTAGAATTGTGAGGAAGGACAACCAGGACCTCTTAAGTTAGGAGCCTCTTCTCTTGCTCTCTACACATCACAAACCGTCACTCTTTAGTTTCTCTTCTCGGGGACAGTACAATGAGGAAGGACAACGAGGACCTCCTAAGTTAAGAGCCTCTTTTCTTGCTTGCTGCATCTTGAATCATAAACTTTTTAGTTTCTTTAAACTTAGAAGTTATTTGTAATATGCATTTCCTTTCTTTCTTTCCATCCCAAAAAAACTTTATACAACAGTTTCATCTGAGGTCCCATATATTTTGGTTTACTTCTAAGTTTACAAAACCCTCGGGTTGACATATTAAGATAACAAGGGATTTAACATTCCATTAAACCACCCTACATTTTTGGTGCCATTGTCGGGGATGCAAACTTATATGTAAGCTAGTTAGGAGGATTGTTTAGGAAGAATTTGTCATTTAGGGTTAACTGCATTTAGGTATTTTCATTTAAGTTTATTTTTCATTTGCATATAGAAAACATAGAAATAAAACAAAACATCCACAAATAAAAAGCCCCCATTCTCTAAAAAAAAAAAAAACACAATAAAAATCCAATTGCAACAACCTTTAAGTTTTTTAGATTTTAAGTTTTGGGTAATGTAAGAACCCCTTTCCAACTAATCCATATGTATATCTGTAAGAACGATGAGTATAAGTTTGGAACAACTCACTCAGATCCTAGCAAGAGTCATGATTTCCTCTTCTTGTGAAGAAGAGATCTTGACAACAACCAAAAGCTTAACTACTCCTCTAGAAGAAAACAACGATTCAACATTCGAAGAACACTGTACATCTAATGAGGAACAATTATTCGAATAGGAGATTGAGGAGGACAAAGAGAAGTTGCAACATGATTTGAATCAGAGTAGAAATCAAGCCTATGAAAGCCTTACCGAAATATGGTTTTGATGGTTTCAAGCAAATACCAGGTTAGATCAATTTCATTTTTATTTCATCAAATCATAGTCACAAAAATGAGATTCGATCATCCTTGTATATTTTAATTTTAAAATTGCAAAATTGGAAATGAATATATTTTTATTACTTTTGCGTGAATGGTTACATTGGAAATTTAATATCATGTAATGGTTTGTAATTTTCAATTAGCATAGAGTAGGTAGGTGATATTTTCAATCTCGAATAAGTATGCTCTCCTAGTGGTCTTTGCATGATCTCGAGGATCAGAAAGTCTATGTTTATAAATGTTTTTAGAAACGAATAAATCAAGGGTTTGCAATATGCTTAATTAATTTCACCTGCAAATCAGTTTGTCCCCATTTGCTATTTTTTTTTTCGTCCTAAAACAATAAAATTTCTTGATTGTTTTAGAGTTAGAATAAACTTTAAATTATTTTTAAAGATTTTAATTTTAATACAACATAAAAAAATAAAATTAATTAGAAATAAAATTCAATTTCTTTTTAAAAGATTTTATTTTTAAAACAACATAAAAAAAAATATGAATAAAATTCAAGATTTTAATTTTTAATAAAATATAAAAAAAATAAAATAAAAAAATTGCAAAATAAAAAAAATGCCAAATAAACATAACTCAAGAGGAGTGTCTTTATATGTTGAAGTAACAATGGTGATAATGGTTTTGTGAGTGGTTTCTTTGACTAGATATGGCCCATTTATAGCTATTACCTTCTAAAAAATTGGACAATAAAGAGATATCTTTATGTGTTCTTACTGCTTGGTGAGTAGACCCAAGGTTTTTCTCTTTCAGTTTGAAGCGATGGAGAAATGGTATGAGCAGATGATGACTACTATTACCTCTTCAAGGTGGCATTGATTGGGGACTCTGGTGTGAGCAAGTCCAATCCGCTATCAAAGATTTACTAGGAACGAGTTTAGCTTGGATTCCAAATCCACCATTGGAATGAAGTTCGAGACTCAGAGTATGGTAGTCGATGATAAGGATTTGGGACACAGCTACTCAAGAAAGATACCGGGCCATAACAAGTGCATATTATTGAGAAGCAGTTGGTACACTGACTAGTTTATGATGTAACTAGACATGTAATCTTTGAGAACATGGAGAGATGGTTTGAAGAGATTAGAGACCACATTGATGCCAATATTGTAATAATGCTTGTTGGTAGCAAAGATGATTTGCGCCATATTACAATTGTTTCTATAGAGGATGGAAAAGCCTTTGCAGAACGAGAAAATAAATATTTTATGGAAATATCAGCATTGGAATCAAAAAATGTTGAGAATGCATTCACAAAAGTAATTAGCGAGATTTTTTGGATTGTGAGTAAGAAATCTCTTGGGGAAAACCCAACAGTCGTTCCCAGTAAAGGGATAGAAGATAAATGTTGGAAATAAGGATGATGTGACAACAATGAATAAAATTTGGTATTGTGCAGTGCTGTAAAGTGTTTTTATCTGAAGATTTTGCTTCTAAAGCGACTCTTTCTGAGGAATTGATTTAAATGTCAAAAGAAGAGGAGTTGGCTTGGCTACTGATAAAAGTGAACTGATACCACTCATCCAAGTGATAAAAAAAATTTCTTAGCTAAAAACAAACTTCACCCCTCAACATTTTATAAATTTGGTCAAAGAAAAATCCTCGAAATTCATCAAAAGTTGGCCTCTTTGTTTCAATTAAAAGCTATCCTATCTTCACACAATTTCTTGTGATCTCTCTCTCTCTCGATCTCGATTTCCCCAATCCATCATTCATTCGAAGATCTAAGATCTGATTCAATTGAGTGATATATTTAGAAGTCAAATTGGCCAGTGAGGAAAATCAAGCATCTGTTTGAAAAATATGGACTAAATTAGGCCAAGATTTGGATTGGTCTTGCGATGACAGTGTAGAGAACCTACCGATGCATCTACAATGAATTGTCAGTGATTGCACAAATGTCAAAAGTATAACAATTCTGATACTTACCGTTTTGATTCCATGGATTGTATAAATTTATTCCTATGTTCTTGATTTGATTGATCTCTTATACTGTGGCTCTGATAGCACGTGATTCACTCTTCTCTCATCGGATAACGTACGCTAACGAATTCCTTCAGACGAGTGTGATTTCTTATCTTCATTATTCATCGTTCTCTTAAAAGGAGAGTCATTCATCTATTGCTTCCCCGTCAAACTCTATGATTGAAACAACACAACATATCAAAAGGATGAGTTTTTGGATACTAATATAATACACTCAGGTTCAATTTCAACCACTACGATATCAAATCGAAATGCATGGTGAGATGCGTAATGCATGACGATTGGGTACTTCTCATTCAGTTGCATTTGATATGCCCCTGCTGTACCTCCATGAGGAGAAATTTGAAGTCAACACGATGCTGGAGCTTCAGGAGGCTATACCTCAGTTCTTTTCCATCCTCCATTTAGCTACGATGTATCATCAAATTCCTGAAAGAGTGATCACTGAGTCTAGCAGAATTGACAATGGAGAAACTTTTCAACGGAGAGTAAGTATGGGTGGTATGGTGACTTGACACCACAATGCAAAAAGTTTTTGCAGCTATGTGTTGAAATTGAATCTCAGTAGGCTGTGTTAGATTTTAATAAGAGAATTTACGATGGTTCCCACAACAGTCAGAGATGAGGTTCCAAACAACGTTCTTCTATCGACTCTTTGGTCGCTGGAAAGAAGATTATTCTTTTCTGCATCCCGGGGGGGATTTCACTCCAATTTAAATCCAGTAATTGCTCACCATGAAGGATAGGACCATTTGCGAAACCCCAAATTCCAGCTCGATGCATTTAGGTATCAGACATCAAGATTGTTGCATACTACTGCATTGTGTCTAAGGAACAATCGTGCAGATTTAAAGCTTCTCCGTGATCTTTATATCAACTATATCTCCTGCTACACGCACATGCATGTTTATTCCTTTGTTATTCTTCTGTGTATTTCGTTTGATGCAATGCAAACATGTATTAGTTGATGGAGTGGTCGAAGGAACTAGACTGCTTGACCAAGTGTTGAATGGATTGAGAATGGAACTTGTGCATACAGATACATTTCTTGGCAATATTACATCCACTAAGAGGTTGAAATGAGCAGTGGAACGTAGTAAAAAGCAACTAGAAACCCTACAGTTGTCTACAGTTCTAAATACTAATGCTAGACTTATTGATGAAATGCAAGTAATCGAGGCCCTTGTGAGTGTAGGGAAAGGTGTGAATGCAAAGAATGGAGAATTTGTCATGAATATGGCGATTGATATGCCACCTTCATCTTTTTCTACAATTCTGGACAATGGAAGTGACTTAATTTGGACACAGTGTAAGCCCTGTCACCATTGCTATAATCCAAAAATACCAATGTATGATCCTTCATTGTCCTAAACTTACAGAAGGGTGCCTTGCAAAATCCCTCTGTGCTATAGATCGGGTTTCTCTTTTTGCAAAAATAATTCAAGGTGTGTGTACGTGTATTATTATGTTGGCTATAACTACACCAGTGGGATCCTTTCAAATGATACCTTAACCCCTTTCTTCTCAATCAGTTCCCCATATTGCATTTGGTTGCGGTCATTACAATAAGGGAAGGGGATTTAGCCAGGGAAGTGGATTAGTAGGCTTCGGACGAGGTTCTCTATCCTTAATCTCACATGCAAAGGTTTATTTTCACAATATGACACAATGAAGTCATGCAATGTTGCATGAGGACATGCAACAAGTTCAGTTGGGGGAGTATAGAATTCCATGATTGTTTTGTTTTGACACCTTTTCTTACTGACTGAACAAACATTTTCCTCATTTGATAGATTGTTTTCATTTCATGTTTACTAATGGGTTGTGTAAACAATAAAAATAATAAATACTAAAATCAAAACAATTAAAAACAATAAAAAAATCGAAACAATTAAAAATATATAAAAATCAAAACAACTTAAACAAGCAAATAGAAAAAACAAAAAGATTTCACAAATGGACATTTCATAACTCTTGAAAACAATTTATGCTAACTTGTTTCTTGGAGTCATTTCAAATGAACTTTCACGCAAAGGAAACAGGTAAGAAAGATGCATTTCATTTTATTTGGTTGCTAGCATTTCTGCATTTATGTTTTTTAGAAGCTCTCACAATTTTCATGCAAGATTTGTACTGAGCTTTTACAAGTACGCAGACTATCCAATTCCATGCAGATGTGATCTCCATAAATCACATTCATCATTGAAAGCTTGGGGGAGCTAATTCTTCATTACAAATACCGTGACATTTGCCGCTACACAGATATTTTTGCGTCATGATATGTTTACCCACATTTCTCCTTTAAAGCACATTAGTCATCCATGTTAAAGTCCACTGATTCATTGTGTTATCCATCTTGACTTCACACATAGCCCCTTTTCTGAGTAGCATATATTTTTTCCTTCTTTTCAGTTCATCTTTTATCCTCATGAATAAACCATCCATCTCTCTAGATTGCCTTGTTTTCCTTACCATAAAAACTATTTTACCGTGACATCTTTTATCTATAGTCCTACCAATCATTTTGTACAAACTCGTGTTGACTGATGTGGGATTCCTTAAGGACCACATTTCAACAAGTCTTGACCCATCAACCTCAACACCTTATTTGGGATAAAGACTAGAGTCATTATTAGTACCTTGAGGCTTGTATGCATTAATGACAAGTTTTTTCACTGACAATCATGGGAATACATCAATGTCCCTTGATCGTTGGATCTTGCAAGTGGCTCGACATCAGCTCATCCATTCGCACTTCGCAAGATGTACTTAGGTACCTTGGCACTCATTGACATTAATGGTGATTTTTCCTCACATTGGTTAACGACATTCATCAATGGTTAGTAATCCAATGACTTCTCTTCATGCTCGACATCAAAACATTTATTCACATGACTAGAATTGTACCATCGGGTTTTGTAACGATTGAAGACTACATCATTTCAGCAGTTTGCAACAGGAATCAATTTGTAACAACAACAATAAAGATCACAATCTTGTCATCAACACAAAGAGAAAAAATAATCAGATCAAATTCCTTTGTCTACATACTCCATGATCCAACATCAACAACCACACTCTTCAACAAACACAACTCATCCACATTGCAGGTAAGAGAAGGTATGTTGTTTTCTAATTTTAAGTCATGCAATTCCTTAAAATTCTAAAATAATAATTTTGGAAAATTCCTCACTCCCTTTCTCATATTGTCATAAACTGAAAAAAAACTTTGGTTGGGTGAAACGGACATCAATTCATTTTATACACCATCACACATTTTCATTTCATTCCAACTCGCATATTCTTCCTGTTAGCACTCTGAATGAAACTCAAGGCTGAGAAGAGGCAATTCCGAGGTAACCATAGACCAAGCTTTTGATCTAGCATCTAGCCTTGCTAGACCAGAGAGGGATCTCTCTCTGCCAACAAAATGTGGCTGTGATAACTGAATCTTAGGCTAGATATGAAGTACGGGGATTTGATTGAAAGTTGTGGGTCGAAAACAACAAGAAAAGGGATCATTGGGCTGTGGAATCGAGGCTAGTTTCTGCCGGAAAACTTTGGGCAAAGTAAGTGCAATGTTCAGCCAGATAAAAGATGTAAATGAGAGAAGGAAAGATGAGAAAGCCTGCTTCCCTACAGGAATCAATCAAGGGATGGATCTACAATGGCAGTGTTAGAGGAAAAAGAAACACAGGGTTACTCAACAAAGCATCAAATAGAGGATGGATTTTGCAAAGATAACCACTACATTTAACAACAAAATCATTGCAAAAGGAGCATCATGCGTGGATGGATTCCTAACACTTCCCTTAGATAATGCTATAACAAGAATTAGCAGAAAAAACAAAGTATGTAAGTGATTTTACAAGGAACACATGCTGCACATTAAACACCATGATGGATCCCAAATCTAAAGGGCAGAAACTGCTCCATCAAAAATAATATTTAGAAAAAGCTTTACACAGTCCAAAGCAGCTTTCCTCTACTGAAAAATTTGAACCATTACACTCTGAAATTCATAAAATATATATAATTAGCTCATTCCTGTACTAAGGGAGTTGAGCTCAACCATCTCCTTCAAGATAGAATCAGTTACATTAAATTTGGACTGAATTTCTGAAAATTGGTGTCAAAGATGAATTCATATCTCTTGAATCATAACACTAGTTACAAAACGGAAAGTGGTTTTTGTAGATACGGTCATGTTTGAGAAACAAATCTCTCAAATTTTGGAAATTAGTTTCCAGTTACTCAGAATATGTTCCACAAAATAATCTCTAAAACAGGAAATCATTAAATATTTAAATCTGTAAAAATAGGTTGTAAAGATCTAGTCAAATATTCCAATTCATGACACCTACAAATAAACTGAAAGAGGTTTTTGTTATATGGTGCGTGGTTGACAAAAGCCTCCTTGGGTTTCTAAAAATTATTTTCCATCTGTTGTAAAATGGCATCAGACTACAATGACTAAAACAGTAAAACAAATGCAAAATTTGTTTTGTTTTAATGTAGGTTTCAAATATCACTACATATCTCCCACATAGTAACACCTGTGCATAAACTGAAGGAAGTTTTTGTTGTTTGGTATGTTATTGACAAAAAAAATCTTTCACTTTTGTAAAATTCATGTTCATTAATTCAGAAACTGATTTTATAGTAAACTTGTCCTTGTGTGTAGCAAATGACCTCAAAAGATGCATAACCAAGAATCAATCATTCATTTCGATCATATCTTCTGATCCAAGAACCAGTTTCGGACGTGAAATATACTGTTGGAAATATATTTCCGAGCTACTTCTGATGAACATACTTAGGATATGATTTGCACTAAAACTCATGTGCAAAACATCTCTGAAAACCAGACATAGTAAGAGCCCATTTTGATCCCTGGTGACAGGCTGCGAAGGCTGGAACTAACATTTTCCTTATTGGGGATGACAACTCCTTGGAGGTATCAAGAACACAGTAGAACAAGTGCCTCTTCCATTGGGGAATATGATCACAAATAGCTACAAACCTGAACAACTTATACCAACAAAAAAAACACACACATGCTACAACCTGTACATTAGGAAACTAAAATAAATGCCAAAAATGGAAATGCTGCTTTGGGCAGCTTATTTATGTACAAACCTACCCTACTTTGCTGAAAATCCCTAGATCAAGTGATTTTGTCATGCTAATTTAAACAATCAAGCAAGTGTAGCAATGATGATGCGTGGCAGTGCTTGAAACAAAACATAAATGTAAATGCTGACAGCCATACATGCACAAAACGAGTGTGGCTGTGTAAAAGGAAATTTGGCTTGTTATTTAAACTGAATTTTTTTTCCATATATGCCGCAACAGGATCAAAAAAATCAGACACTATTTGCTGCCCCAACTCCTCAATACATGCTTCTAGCTGCAAGTTATTAATGCAAATATCCAAGGGCATCCTTACCTTTCCTTCCTTCTGCTAGAAAAGGTCCCAAAAGAATGGGACTTGATAGTCCAGATCTTGGGACTGTATTTGGGTCTCCAATTTAGTTAGATCTTCTTCAATTTTGATGGCAAACTCGTGCAAAAAATTGAGCTTAACTTTATGGCTACATTGACAAGACTTCAAATAAGAGGAAAGAGATGAAGCAAAGTTCTCATCTACCTCATCATCTGTGCACCTATCTTCCCATTCTCTAAAACCTTGAATAGAGGTCGCCTCTATTTCAAATTCTTCCTCTTTCTCCATCCATGTTTCAAGAAAGATATGCAAAAAATCTACAAATGACTTAATAGATTTAAATTTTTTTGATCCATTGTCTACATTTCCCTTAAAATGAATCATAGAATAATCTGATAAAAATATCCTCCTTTTTGACTCTAAGAGATTCTATATATGTTTTGAAATTCACTACATGTTCAAGAGTCAAAGTCAGATCTTCCCCATTGAATTAAGGGCCATTGCTAAAAAAATATGCATCTTTCGGTAATTGATTAGGAAAACCAGGAAGATTACAAAAATTGATACATGAATAAGTTGACGAAATAGAAACAACATCTAAGTCCTTCATTTAGCCAGTGGAGCCACCATCAATACTTTGAAATTCGGGATTTTGAACAATGGAGTTGTCAGGTAGATGATTTCAGCCTTCATATGTGTCTGACTGCTGTCCACCATTAGCAATCAGATCTGCAACTTGAACGATCCTTCCCAAAGAAGATCTGTCACCTCATCCCCAACAACGGTGCCAATATGATAACACTCAGAATGAACCTCAAGGCTAAGAAGAGGCAATTCTGAGGTAACCACAAACTAAGCTTTTGATCTGGCATCTAGCCCTGCCAGACGAGAGAGGGCTCTCCCTTTGCCAACAAAACGTGGCTGCAATAACTGAATCTTAGGCTAGCTATGAAATACGGGGATTTGATTGAAAGTTGTGGGTCGAAAACAACAAGAGAAGGCATCATTGGGCTATGGAATCTAGGCTAGTTTTTGTCGGCAAACTTGGGGCAAAGTAAGTGCAATGTTCAGCCAGATAAAAGATGTAAATGAGAGAAGGAAAGAGGAGAAATCCCATTGCCCTATAGGCATCAATCAAGGGATGGATCTACAGCGGCAACGTTAGAAGAAAAAGAAACACAAGGTTACTCAACAAAGCATCAAATAGAGGATGGATTTTGCAAAGATAACCACTACATTTAACAACAAAATCATTACGAAAGGGGCATCATGCATGGATGGATTCCTAACACTTCCCTTAGATAATGATGTAACAAGAATTAGAAGAAAAAAAAGGTATGTAAGTGATTTTACAAGGAACACATGCTACACATTAAACACCGTGATGGATCCCAAATCTAAAGGGCAGAAACTGTTCCATCAAAAATAATATTCAAAAAAAGCGTTACACAGTCCAAAGCAGCTTTCCTCTACTGAAAAATTTGAACCATTACACTCTAAAATTCATAAAATATATTCAATTATCTCATCCCTGTACTAAGGGAGTTGAGCTCAACCATCTCCCTCAAGATAGAATCAGTTACATTAATTTTGGACCGAATTTATGAAAATATGTGTCAAAGATGAAATCATATCTCTTGAACCATAACACTTGTTACAAAAATGAAAGCGGTTTCTGTAGAAAGGTCATGTATGAGAAAAACTCTCTCAAATGTTGGAAATTCGTTTCTAGTTACTCGGAATCTGTGCCACAAAATAATCTCTAAAACAGGAAATCATTAAATATTTAAATCTGTAACAATAGGCTGTAAATATCTAGTCAAATATTCCAATTCACGACACCTGTGAATAAAATGAAAGAGGTTTTTGTTATATGGTGCGTGGTTGACAAAAACCTCCTTGGGTTTCTCAAAATTACTTTCCATTTGTTGTAAAATGGCACCGCACTACAATGACTAAAACGAATGAAAAATTTGTTTTTAATGTAGGTTTCAAATATCACTGTATATCTCCCACATAGTAACACCTGTGCATAAACTGAAGGAGGTTTTTGTTACTTGTTATGTGATTGACAAAAACCTCTTTCACTTTTGTAAAATTCATGTCTATTACTTCAGAAACTGATTTTGTAGTAAACTTGTCCCTGTGTGCAACAAATGACCTCAAAACATGCATAACCAAGAATCAATCATTCATTTCGATCATATCTTCTGATCCAGGAACTGGTTTCGAGCGTGCAATATACTGTTGGAAATATATTTCTGAGCTACTTCTGATGAACATACTCAGGACATGATTTTCACTGAAACTTATGTGCAAAACATCTATGAAAACCACACATAGTAAGAGCCCATTTTGATCCTTGGTGACAGGCTGCAAAGAATGGAACTAACAATCCCCAATCAACTATTGTTGTAGTATGATTCCAAAAATATTACATGCTTTGAAAATTATCAGTTCATTGATAGTTATTATAGGACTTGAAAAGAAAATTCTCAATGTTTTCATGAACTTTGATACAACAAAAAATAAAAACCATTGTTACACAAGAACCAATTCTCAAAACAATTTTGGTTGTCACACAAGAACTAACCATCAAAAATATATGTTGCAATCAAATATATTACACTTAGCAAAAGAGAATATTATTATGCAATGATTGAAGAGAATCAATTCATGTCAAAAGATCATAAAGAAGCAAATCATTTCAAGAAGATAAACTTATGGACAAATGAATCAATGTAATAGTTGCATGAGGACATGCAATAACTTCAGTTTGGGGTATGTTGAGTCTCAAAATTGTCTTCCATATTCATCCGCATTTCCTTAATTTCATAACCATTTAGCCCTCATTTCATGTTAGGATATTCCGACACATAGGAAATAGTTAAGTATAACTTGGTCTAGTATAGAGTTAGGTAAAGTGTGTTTCTTTACTATGTACATTTTGTAACTTACAATCCGACGGTCATGATATGTAGTGATCCGATGGTTCATTCTCTCCTCGGTATTATCGACACTTGATTCGTGGCTTAACACCCGATTGGTCCATGATCTCTAATGGAGGGTCATTTGTAGGTTAACCGTTCATGAGAGAAGCTTATGTAAATTTTCATTCTTTTATTAATAAATTGCCTGAAGTGGCCGCGTTGGCTCAGGCCATGGACTGTTTCACTCTTTGAGGGTTTTAACCACGTCAAAATACTGGTGTATTGATCTGTGATCTGTGTGTGAGCAGTGTCCTTTGGTGTTCTGTCTGAGGAACTTACCTTGTAAATTCCTACATGGTATCAGAGCTATTTGAGGGCCGCATCCGTTGGTGATCCAAATCTGAAGCCGGTAGAACTGCTCCGACTACCGTTTCCTAGATCTACTATTTATGACTACTTTAGGGCTAAGAGGACTGCTCTGTTGTGTTGGGAGCATCTGTTCCAGTGAGGAACCCCTTTCGTTTCACGCGAAAAGTTTTCCGGTAGCCCTAGCTGCATCATTTTTAAGATCTAGAGGTATACAATGTTTATTTGCAGTTTACAATTATTTTCTCTCTGTTTATTTCGGTTTCAGTTTATTTAGCCTTTTTTATTACCGAATCTATACCTTTCATTTTTGCGTATGCTCTTTGCCCCGCGACTCTGTGCGATCTAGGCAAACTCCCCTCTCTCCCCCCCTCTCTCTCTTTCTCTCTCTCTCTCAAGCTTTTTGTATAGCTCACTTGGTCCAAAGCTAATTTATGAGAGTAGAGGTCTTGAGTTCAAATCTCCTTTTTGTGGGGGCGGATTTTTCATTTCCGCACATTCCCGCACTTCGTCGGCGACTTCATCAAATTTTCTTCAAAAAGCCATAACTTCTTCATCTGGAAGCCGTTTTCAGAACCGTTTTTTTTGAAACAACCTAATTTTTCGAGATCTTTCCATTGGAACACTTAGTTTCAACATCTATAGCTTCAGTTTCTGTTAAAATGGAAATTCCATGCCAAGTTATTCTTGACAGCACCAACTACTTCCAATGGTGGTCCTACATTGTGGATTTACTTAGAAGTAAAGGTCTTTACAGAATAGCCTCAGGCCAAGAGACCAAACCGAAAGATGAAGATAAGGCAGCTAAATGGGAAAATAGGCAAGACCAAGCACGTGGGTTGATAGGGATGTCTATTTCTCCAGATCTTAGATTCCATATTGCAGAACTTGATGCTCCTGATGAAGCAATGAAATAGATTACTAAATTCTTTGGAATTAAAAATTAACTTAGAGCCCATCAACTTGAAAATGAGTTGCTTACATTGGACCCCAATAATTTTTCTTGCATTGAAGATTTTTTTTCCAAGTTCAAGACCCTTAGACTTCTCTTGGAAGGTGTTAAGGTTAAGAAAGAAGATAGTAACCTTATCTATTCCATTCTTACTAAGTTGGGACCAGCCTACTCTGTGTTTGTTTCCACCTTCCATTCTACAAGAGAAGCCTTCATTTCTCAAGGACAAGACTACAAGTCCCCTTCCTTTGATTCTTTTTGTGATTCTTTAATAAGAGAACAAGAAAAAATCTTACACCTTGGTCTTCTTAATCTTGGAAACTCTTCTAAGAAAGCGTTAGCCGCCCAGCAGCAACCAAATCCAAAGAATCCTAAGAAGTTGTATCCTAAAAAGAATGGTCCTAAACCAAACAAGGGTCCTAAGCAATTTCAGCCTCAAAATGAAAAATCATTTCAACAAAATGATAAGACAAATAAAAACAAAGGGAAGAAGACTGATAGACATTGCAACTTTTGTAATCGAGATGGCCACTTAGAATCCAAATGCTTTAAGAAGATGGAAGCCTTGGAAGCAGCAATGAAGAAGCATAACATCCATTTGGAGCACTCTTCAACTTCAACTTCATCTTCAGGAATGACACTTTCTGCATGTGGTTGTCAAGCATCTCGGTTTGGCTATGCACTAAATGTATCTTCTTCTTCTCATTCTCATGAGTGGCTCATTGATTTTGGAGATTCTTATCACATGGCCAAAAACAAAGCCATGTTTTCTTCTTTAAATGATTGTAACACAAAAAGTATATATGTTGGTGATGATAGATCTCTTAGTGTTGTAGGGACTGGAACTATTCATATAGACAATGGTAAATTTAATGATGTATTATGTGTTCCAACCTTATCCTGCAACCTTCTATCTGTATATCAGATAACTCATTCAGGTGAAGGTAAAATCGTTGAATTTTCACCTCACAATGTTGTAATTAAGGACCTAAGAGATCCTAGACAAATTTTAGCTACTGGCATTGCTGATGATTCTACAAGGTTGTATAAGTTTCACAACTTTGGATCATCAAATATTCCCTCAGTTTTTGTTGCTCATAATGATGAAGTGAGCAAACTTTGGCATGAGCGATTTGGTCACTTAAACTATCTCTCTCTTTAGAATCTATGTAAAGAAAATATGGTGACAGGTCTTCCAATGGTATCTTGCAGAGATGGTGTTTGTTCCGGATGTGTACTCGGAAAACATCATCGGGATAGTTTTGAAAAACGTGCCTCTTGGCACGCCTCAGCCCCTTTACAGCTCGTGCATAGTGATTTATGTGGTCCACTTCTAGTTGTTTCCTTCTCTGGCTACAAGTATTTCTTAACTTTCATTGATGATTTCTCCAGACGCACTTGGGTATACTTCTTAAAACTCAAGAGTGAAGTATTTAACATGTTCTTGGCCTTTAAGGCCTTTGTTGAAAAACAATCTGGACATCAAATTCTTAAGCTAAGATCTGATAATGGCGGAGAATATGTTAACAACAAATTCATCAACTTTTGCACTGAGAATGGAATTCAAATGCAACATACTGTTCCATATACTCCACAACAAAATGGTGTAGCTGAAAGGAAGAATCGCACCTTAAAGGAAATGGCTAATTGTATGCTTCAATCTAAAGGACTTAGTCTTAATTATTGGGCAGAAGCAATTAAATGTGCAAATTACATAATAAATCGCACTCCTACTAAGGTTTTAAAGAATATCACTCCAGAAGAAGCATGGAGCTCAATTAAACCAGATGTAAGTCACTTTCGTGTTTTTGGAAGTGAAGCATGGGCCCATATTCCAAATGAGAAACATAAAGCTTTAGAACCTTAGAGTGAAAAATGTATTTTTGTTGGATATTCTGAAGATGTCAAAGGATATAGACTTATTCCACTTAAGTCCAAAAATGTTATCATTAGAAGAGATGTAAAGTTTGCTGAAAATATATCGGCCTACGAGCCTAGTTAGGCGGATGTGCCACCACTCCCTATCTCTTCTACTTTTGAAAATACTTCTTCTTCAGATGATGAAAGCGAGGATGAAAATCCTCCCCCACCTTCTCAGGATCCTCCTTCAGCTCCTCAGCTTCCAAAATGGGTCCGTGCTACCCGGGATGCAGCAGGTGATCTTGCCGGTGATCCTACAGATCAGCGACGTACACGTTCTCAGTTTGATAGAGCCTCTTCTTTCCTGGCTCAAGCTTCAGTGAATTATGATCCTGACACCTTTGCAGATGCTTCAGGCCATCTAGATTGGGAAGCAGCTATGAATGAAGAATATCATTCATTATTGGCAAATGATACATGGGATCTTGTTCCTCTACCAAAGGGACGAAAACTTGTTAGATGCAAATGGGTTTATAGAACCAAGTATGGACCAGATGGGAAAGTTGATAAACATAAAGCTCGTCTTGTTGCTAAGAGTTTTTCACAAGTTGAAGGCATTGACTACACTGAAACCTTCTCCCATGTTGCCAAAATGAACTCTATCCGCCTTGTTCTTTCCCTTGCTGCCTCTTTCAAATGGGAAGTCCATCAGATGGATGTTAAATCTGCCTTCTTGCATGGGGACTTGCATGAAGAAATCTATATGGAACAACCTATTGGCTTTATACAAACAGACTCTAGCCTTGTATGTCGGCTTAAGAAATCCCTTTATGGTCTCAAGCAAGCTCCTCGAGCTTGGTATGCCAAAATGGATAGCTTTCTTTTAGAAAATGGATTTTCTAGGTGTCATTCTGACAATACTGTCTACACCAAGAAAGTGGGCAAGTCTCTTATCATTCTTGTTCTTTATGTTGATGATCTTATCCTGACTGGTAGTGGTCTCAACCTTATAAACCATGTGAAGTCTAGCCTTAAAAGGAAGTTTGAAATGACAGACTTAGGACACTTACATTATTTTCTTGGTCTTCAAGTCTTGCAATCCAAGGAAGGTATTTCCCTTTCCAAGTCCAAGTATGCCTATGATATTCTACGCCATTTTCACATGGAAGACTGTAAGCCAGCCCCTTCTCCCTTTCAGTATGGAGTCAAACTTTCAGCCACTTGTACTTCTCCTGAAGTTGATGCTACCTTATACCGTCAACTTGTAGGAAAAATTTTGTATCTAACCCATACTCGTCCTGACCTTTCCTTTGCTGTTGGCCTTGTTGCTCGGTTTATGCAAAACCCATGTGAAAGTCATTGGAAAGCAGCTAAAATAATACTTCGTTATGTTCGAGGTACAGTTCAGTTTGCGATTCATTACAGTGCCAAAGCATCTCCTCTATTGGTTGGTTTCACTGATTCCGATTGGGCTGGTGACCCTAATGATTGGAAGTCTACTGCAAGTTATGTGTTCACTCTTGGTTCAGGACCTATTACATGGGCTTGCAAGAAACAAGGTGCCATTTCTCTTTCTTCAGCAGAAGCAGAGTATCGTGGTGCCGTAGAAGCTAGTAAGGAAGCCTTGTGGCTTCGTCAGATCCTGTCAGAGTTTGGCTTTCAGCAGCAACATCCGACTACACTTTGGTGTGATAATCAAAGTGCCATTCAACTATGCAAAGATCCAGTCCAACATCAGCGCAACAAACACATTGAACTGCACATGCACTTCATCAGAAAGCTCATTCACGACCATGTTCTTGAAGTACAATATTGTTCAACAGATGATCAAGTTGCAGACATCTTTACAAAGGCTCTCACAGAGGCGAAGTTCACTAAACTTCGATTTATAGTTGGAGTTCAGGAAGTTGTCACTAAGGGGGGATAGGCTCTAGTGCCTCCTTCCTTCTCCTATTGTGTCATATTTGTAAATCCTTCAATCCTATCCCAAGTTGTTCTTAAGGGGGGATGTTAGGATATTCCGACACATAGGAAATAGTTAAGTATAACATGGTCTAGTATAGAGTTAGGTAAAGTGTGTTTCTTTACTATGTACATTTTGTAACTTACAATCCGACGGTCACGATATGTAGTGATCCGACGGTTCATTCTCTCCTCGGTATTACCGACACTTGATCCGTGGCTTAACACCCGATTGGTCCATGATCTCTATTTAAAGAGCATGGAGGGTCATTTGTAGGTTAACCGTTCATGAGAGAAGCTTATGTAAATTTTCATTCTTTTATTAATAAATTGCCTGAAGTGGCCGCGTTGGCTTAGGCCGTGGACTGTTTCCCTCTTTGAGGGTTTTAACCACGTCAAAATACTGGTGTATTGATCTGTGATCTGTGTGTGAGCGGTGTCCTTTGGTGTTCTGTCTGAGGAACTTACCCTGTAAATTCCTACATTTCATAACTATCTAGCATAAAACCCTACATCAAGTAACCATCTTCATAATTATATGGGTTAGGATCCTTGTTTTCCAAAGTTATTTATTTTATGTATATAAAGTGAATTTATGATTAAAAACTAGGAAATTAACATGGTTTCATATATCTATATATGTGTTATGAGTTTTGTGAAATGTGTAGGCTTATTTGGAGGTTCTAGAAAGGTATTACTTGGCCTCCCAAGATCAAATTCGAATTTCAACTCAAGAGGTGGACCATATTTCAAGGAGAAAGATCATGGAGATCTTAATGTGTCGTAGGATTTGTATCTAGTATTTATGGACAATTTGAGACAAGTATGGATCTAGTAGATATTTAAGGGATCTACATTTATTGAGTATATATCCCTAATTCATGTATAAATAAGAGGTGAATCCTACAAAGGAAGCCAACAATTATCAGTTATTCACTAGCATCAGATTTACAATTGTTCATTTAACATGAATAATATTATTTTCTTGCAATTATGAGTTATGAATGTTGCTTGACTCGTAAGAAGTGACAGTTGTTCATGTGTGTTCATTGAGCAATGGATGGATCCCCATCAACCACAATTTGGATACATCTGTAACATAATTTAATTTATGTTATTTCCTTTCATGCAGGTGTGATTTACTTTCCACAAGTGTGTTTTGTTATGTGAAGATTTAATTGTTTCTTGAATACCAGTTTATGATATGCTGCAATGATAATGTTGTTGGAGTAGAATTGTGAGGAAAGTCAACCAGGACCTCCTAAGTTAGAAGCCTCTTCTCTTGCTATCTACACATTAGAAACCGCTGCTCTTTAGTTTCTCTTCTTGGGGACAGTACTGTGAGGAAGGAAAACTAGGACCTCCTAAGTTAGGAGCCTCTTCTCTTGCTTGTTGCATCTTGAATCAAAAACTTTTTAGTTTCTTTAAACTTAGAAGTTATTTGTAATATGCATTTCCTTTCTTTCTTTCCATCCTAAACAAACTTTCTACAACAGTTTCATCTGAGGTCCCATATATTTTGGTTTGCTTCTAAGTTTATGAAACCCCCAGGTTGACATATTAAAATAACAAGGGATTTAACATACCATTAAACCACCCTACATTTTTGGTGTCGTTGCCGGGGATGCAAACTTAGATGTAAGCTAGTTAGGAGGATTGTTTAGGAAGCATTTTTCATTTAGGGTCATTTTCATTTAGGTTTAACTGCATTTAGGCATTTTCATTTAAGCTTATTTCCTTTGCATATAGAAAACATAGAAATAAAAAAAAACATCCACAAATCAAAAACCCCCATTCACAAAAAAAAAAGACACAATAAAAATCCAATTGCAACAACCTTTAAGTTTTTCAGATTTTAAGTTTTGGGTACTGTAAGAACCCCTTTCCAACTAATCCATATGTATATTTGTAAGAACGATGAGTATAAGTTTGGAACAACTCACTCAGATACTAGCAAGAGTCAGGATCTCCTCTTCTTGCGAAGAAGAGATCTTGACAGCAACCAAAAGCCTAACTAATCCTCTAGAAGAAAAAAACGAATCAACATTTGAAGAATCATGTACATTTGATGGAAAACAATTATTCGAACAAGAGATTGAGAAGGAAAAAGAGAAGTTGCAACATGGTCTAAATCAGAGTAGAAATCACGCCTATGAAAGCCTTATTGAAAGATGGTTTCGATGGTTTCAAGCAAATACCAGGTTAGATCAATTTCATTTTTATTTCATTAAATCACAATCACAAAAACTAGATTCGATCATCCTTGTATATTTTCATTTTAAAATTGCAAAATTGCAAATGAATATATTTTTATTACTATTGCGTGAATGGTTATATTGGAAATTTAATTACACATAATGGTTTGCAATTTTCAATTAGCGTAGACTAGTTAGGATGATGTTTCAATCTAAAGTATGCTCTCCTCCTGCATCTTCGCATGATCTCAAGGATCAGAAAGTAGGATGTCTATAAATGTTTTTAGGAATGAATAAATCAAGGGTTTGCAATATGCTTAATTAATTTCACTTGCAAATTACTTTGTCTCCATTTGCTAATTTTTTTTTTCATCCTAAAACAACATTTTTTCTAGATTAATTTATAGTTAGAATAATTTTTTTTTTTTTAAGATTTTAATCTTAATATAACACAAAAATAAAAATAAAAATTGATTAGAAATAAAATTCAATTTCTTTTTAAAATATTTTAATTTTAAAACAACACAAAAATTAAAAAAAAATAGGAATAAAATTCAAGATTTTAGTTTTTAATAGAAAAAAATAAAAATTGCAAAATAAAACATAACTCAAGAGGAGTGTCTTTATATGTTGAATTAATTGTGGTGATAGTGGTTTTGTGAGCAGTTTCTTTGACTAGATATGGCGTATTTATAAGTATTACCTTCTAAAAATTTGGACAATAAAGAGAGATCTTTATGCGCTTTTACTACCTGGTGAGTAGACCCAAGGTTTTTCTCTTTCAGTTTGAAGCGGTGGAGAAATGGTCTGAGAAGATGATGACTATAATGACCTCTTCAAGGTGGCACTGATTGGGTACTCTGGTGTGACGAAGTCCAATTTACTGTCAAATATTTACTAGGAATGAGTTCAACTTGGAGTCCAAATCCACCATCGGAATGAAGTTCACGACTCAAAGTACGATAGTAGATGATAAGGATTTGAGACATAGCTACTCAAGAAAGATACCGGGCCATAACAAGTGCATATTATCAAGGAGCAGTTGGTACACTAACTAGTTTATGATGTAACCAGACATGTAATCTTTGAGAACGTGGAGAGATGGCTTGAAGAGCTTAGAGACCACACTGATGCCAATATTGTAATAATGCTTGTTGGTAACAAAGATGATTTGCGCCATCTTAGAGCTGTTTCTATAGAGGATGGCAAAGAATTTGCAGAACGAGAAAATACATATTTTATGGAAATATTAGCTTCGGAATCAACAAATGTTGAGAATGCATTCAAAAAAGTAATTAGCTAGATTTTCCGGATTGTGAGTAAGAAATCTCTTGGGGAAAACCCAGTAGTCGTGCCCAGTAAAGGATAGAAGATACATGTTGGCAATAAGGATGATGTGACAACAATGAAGAAAATTGGGTGTTGTGTAGTGCTGTAAAGTGTTGTTGTCTGAAGATTTTTCTTCTAAAGTGAATCTTTTTGAGGAATTGATTTAAATGTAAAAATAGGAGGAGTCGGCCTGGCTATTGATAAAAGTGCACCGATACCACTCATCCAGGCGATAAAAAAAAAATTCTTAGCTAAAAACAAACTTCACCCCTCAACATTTTCCAAACTTGGTCAGAGAAAAATCCTTGAAATTCATCAAAAGTTGGCCTCGTTTGAATTAAAATCTATCCTATCTTCATGCGATTTCCTGTGATCTCTCTCTCAAGATCGCGATTGCCCCAGTCCATCATTCATTCAAAGATATAAGATCCGATTCAATTGAGCGATATATTTAGAAGTCAAACTGGCCAATGAGGAAGATCAAGCATTTGTTCGCAAAATATGGAAGAAATCGGGCTAAGATTTGGATTGGTCTTGCGATGACAGTGTAGAGAACCTACCAACGAATCCGTAGTGAATTGTCAGTGATTGCACAAATGTCAAAAGTATAACAATTCTGATGCTTACCGTTTTGATTCCATGGACTCTGTAAATTTATTTCAATGTGCTTGATTTGATTGCTCTCTATATAATGTGTGTTACAGATCCATTTGGGCACATCACTCCCGTCATCTAGATCAGTGTTTTAGGGCTCATCAAACCCTAATTTCAGTTGCTACATGCCCTAAACACGTGACCCTTTTGAATTCCTCCTTTCCAGACAGTTTCATGACTTGCAGACATCTTGAAGTGACCTCTAAAGGGACCAACGCAGGTAGGCTCATGTAAGGGTGCACTTCAGAGTAGTTGAGTCCATGATAGGGTGCTCTACAGAGAACTTAGGCCCTCTTTCACCTACACTGGGCGAGATTGAGCGAAATTCACATAGGGTTTGGGGAATATTCTTATCTCTTGGAGTCATCTGGAAGTTTCCCCCACTTATCAACTACTATGAGCTCGAAAATGGATGAGGAATGAGTTAAGATGCATCCTATCCTCTCATCCATTCCTCCATGGAACTAATTCTAAGTATGGAAGGCCATTCAATACCCCCATTTATAACATAACCTCCTTCATCCTCCTATAAATTGAACACTCATCTAAGTGATCAGGGGCTGGACTATGTTGAATTGTAAGGAGATAATGTTGCTATGAGAATTGACTTTGAGACAAGTATTGTTAGGCTACAAGTTTGTCATGCTTTTGATGTGATGTAGATGGGATCCAAGCTGGAGGAGCGACTTCGAATCAGACTTGATGGTTGTAATTCCTTATTCTATTTCAATAAAGTATTTGAACCTTTTTCCCATATGCTTATCTTTTTATATGATGCTTATATGTGTGAATGTATCTGATTCCATTTACTTGTATTCAATAGATATTTTTATTTGATCGGTTCTTTGCCTTTTGTTGATGTTTACAGGTACTTCTCAAGCATTTTAAGTACGGGAAGGAGTGACAGGATTGATGCAAAAGAGACAAGAGGAAAGCAGAACTACAAGTAGGTCTTCTCATCTTCTTTGTCTTATCTATTGCTTATAGGAAAAGGCTAAAGTGCTTTAAACTATTGTTCTAGTTATGGATACTTATCTAGGGAATTAGTATTTATTTGTAGATACCAAATTCTCCAAAACAAATTGGCGTCTCCGCTGGGGATTGAACCTAGAATGTCTAGTTTCGCAGACCAGAGTTACCAACACAATTAGCTTTCTTAATTCAAGTAAAGGCTCTCAATAAAAATGTTCACCAAACTATTATTGACGAGGGGACATCTACTTGCATTATGTCAATGAGCTGTTGGAAAACACTTGGTTCACCGTCGTTGTCACGATCACCAACAATGTTAAAAGCTTTTGACAGACGAAAATATACGCCTTGTGGGACTTTGAGTAACCTGCAAATTGAACTAGGGGGAAAAAAAATTACTGTTGAAGTTGAGGTAATTGACGGACCTCTCGACTACAACATTTTACTGGGAAGGCCATGGGTATATGCTATGGCTGCTGTGGTTTCCACATACTTTCGTATGATTGTGTTCCTTCACAAAGGTGGAATCACAGTTATCGATCAACTTTCCTTCTTTGCATCTAGTTCTCAGGCTACTGGAAGCATTCTGTTGGTACACGGACCCCCATTGTCACTTTAAAGTGTTGGTGTAGGTCTCTTTAAATATCCTTCCCTAATGGGTACTTTTACGCTACCGTCACCATCTGATTTGGCAGAAGTGGCAAGACTAGAGACTTGCAACATGATTTCCTGCACCTCATTTGATTTAAGGAGGATTACCAAAAATTATGAGGTTGATAGTAATACTGAAGTTATGCTGCTAAGCCCCATTGAGGTTGCATAACAATCAATTTTTCTGGCTTGTGCCACAAACCCAAATCCACTTTCACCAATTGTATGGGTAGACCATTCATTAGAATATGGTACTTCTTCGGATCCTTTTTCACATATATTTTCTATAGATGAAGCAATCGTCCAATCAATGGTGATAGGAGAAGAACCTTCGGAACATCATCATCATCGTTCCCATCTTCCAGATGACATTGAATATTATTCAAATGAACTTAACCACCCTTCAGTTGTTGATTTTCTTTCAAATTCTGTTTTCATAGATATAGTATATTCTGAGCAAAACCTGTCAAATATTGAAGAAACAATTTATATTAATATTTTGGCCAAACCTAATGTTGTAGAAAACATTCATGTTGGAAAATCTTGTTCTCCATCAAAACTTGATAATTACCATACTCCCTTTCGTGAATTTCAAGATATATTTGCATGGTCATACGAGGATATGTCAGGTATAGACTTTAGTATTGTTGAACATGAAATCAAAATGTATCCTGATGTCAAACCAGTAAGACAGTGGCTTCAACCTGTTCATCCAAAGAAATCCACTTCCATTAAAGCAGAAGTTAAAAAACTATTGCGTGCTGGCTTCATTTACACTGTACCTCTTACTGACTGGGTTTCCAACATTGTTCCTGTCATGAAAAAACAAGGGACAATTCGAGTGTGCATAGATTATAGGGATGTAAATCAGGCATGTCCAAAAGACAATTATCCTACTCCTTTTATCGACTAGATAATTGATGAATGTGCTGGATGCGAAATCTTCTCATTTATGGATGGTTTTTTTGGTTACAATCAAATCAATATCCACCCATAGGACCAATATAAAACAACTTTTATTTCTCCATGGGGCACATTCGCGTATAGGAAACTCCCTTTCAGTTTGAAGAATGTAGGGGCCACATTTCAGAGGGCAATGAACTATGCCTTCCATGACATCAAGCACATTGTTCAACCTTACCTTGATGATTTACCTGCTCATTCACAAAAGTGGACTGATCACTCACAACATTTGAGAGCAATATTTTTATGGTGCCGACACTACAAGATATGACTCAATCCACACAAATGTGTGTTTTGTTTTGGTTTTGGTCGATTTCTTGGATTCGTAGTGTCTAGAGATGGAATTCGACTCGATCCATTAAAGGTTCAAGAAATTCTTGATTTTCCTCCACCTTCAAATCTTTTACAATTATAGAGACTCCAAGGGAAGGCTAATTTTTTGAGGAGGTTCATTCCCAATTACGCTGAAATGGCTAAAGGTTTTACACGTCTTTTGAAAAATGGGATACCCTTCCATTGGGATCAGGTTGGGCAAGGTTCTTTTTATGCTCTTAAAGATACCTTGATTAGAGCGTCATTAATGTATTCTGTGAATTATCAAAACAACTACTTCTTGTATCTCGTCGCCGCAAATACAACCATTAGCGTGGTTTTAGTCCAAGATGAAGATGGGATTGAAAATCTGATATATTATTTGAGCCGAAATCTCAATGATACAGAAAGTAAGTATTCTTATGTCGAAAAGTTAGCATTGGCAACTGTGCAAGACGTTCAGAGATTTCACCACTACATCCTGCTCTGGAAGACCACTGTCATTTTGGATTGCAACCCTATGACATATATTTTGTCATGTCAATTGTTGGGGGACAAATACTCAAAATGGATAGTCATTTTGCAGGAGTTTGATCTGGAATTCATCAAGTCCAAATCAAAGAAATCTCTAGTTTTCACCAAGCTACTTTGTGACCTTCCCTTGACCTCCATTGATTCAAAATATGAACCATCGATTTTGGATGAGTCTTTGTCCCTAATATCGTCATCTGACTTGTGGTATGGAGATATACTAATCTATCTCCAGACCCAAACTTTCTGGCCTGATACCTCTCGCTCGCAACAACGACGTATCTAATACCAAGTCAAAGATTATCTGATTATTTCCAACACCCTTTACCCTCGTGGTATCGATACAATTTTACAGAGGTGCCTCACACATTAGGAACCCGAGAAAGCATTGAATGATTACCATTCAGGTGCTTGTGGTGGAAACTTATTTGGTTATGCTACCGCTTAGAGAATTCTCCATGTCAGTTACTTCTGGACTAGTATATTCAAAGATTGCATAATTTCCATCAGAAGCTATCATGCATGCCAAATCTATGACTGTAAAGTTAGATTGCCACCTACACCATTGCATCCAGTCGTTGTTGTTGGACCATTCACCAAATGGGGCATTGAATTCATGACATGTAACCCCACGTCGGCCGGGGGGCATGGGTATATTATAGTTTTCATTGACTATTTTACCAAATGGGCTGAGGCGATGCCAACATTAAACAACAATGTCCAAAAAGCTTCTCTTTTCTTTTCCAACCACATGGTTTCCTGGTTTGGTGTACCACAAGCCATAGTTATAGATCATGGGTCGCATTTCTGCAATCACATGATGGCTGAGTTGACTGCTAAGTTAGGACTGTCACATGATAGTTATACCCCTTATTATCCGCAAGCAAATGGACAATTTGAGGCCATCAACAAAGTCCTGAAGTGAATGTTACAAAGAATGATAAGGGTTCATAAACGAAACTGGCATTTAATCCTATACTCTGCCTTGTGGGCATATCGAACCTTGGTGAGAAATGCAATTGGATTCACACCCGTTCAGTTGGTGTACGGTTTGGAAGCAATCTTACCGATACAATGTGAAATTTCATCTCTCAAACTTGCGATTGACCTGTTACCTGACACTTCTAAAGAAGAAGTGCATTTCTTGGAACTTATCCATTTGGATGAAACCCATCGTGATGCTGCATTGGCTAACGAAGCGCATAAGAAATGAATCAAGGCACAATATGATAGAAATGTCAAGCCTTGTATCTTCTCGGAAGGAGCCGTGGTCTTGCTTTACGATCAGGAAGCTGATAAACTTGGAGGAGGGAAATTTGAACCAATGTGGATGGGTCCTTATATTATCAAGTGTGTTTTGGCAAAAGGTGCTTGTGAGTTAGTAGATTATGACGAGATTCCATTGTCGCAGCCCCGAAATGGGCTATACCTCAAATGTTACTATGCTAAATTGACTGTAGTAAAACTCACTATACATATGATTTCATTGCATGTGTGTGTTTTAGTGTGTGTCTTTTAGAGTTTTTATCTGGTTAGTAATCCGCTTTGCATTTGTTGCAGATGTCGAAATCTTCAGAACCATTTTTTGGTTACGGCGATGGTGCTAGTCGTAGTACGCAGAACCTATCCTTTGCAGCATGGGCTATTTTTGCTCCAAGTGGCGCGTTAGTGAGTTTTCAAGGGATTTTTATCGGTCGATCGATGAACAATATCACTGAGTATATCACGTTGATTGAACTTCTCTCTGATGCCATTTCACTTGGCATTCGCCAAATCATCGTTAGGCTGGACTCACAACTCATCGTACTACAACTTACAAGTGTGTATACCATCCAAAACCCAACAATTCTTTGTATGTTCCTTAGAGTTCGTATTTTGGAAAGGCATTTTGAATACATTCAATATCAACATATTTCCAGAAACTTTAACACATTAACTTATTCTCTAGCGAATTATGTGTTAAATAGACATTTGTGACATATGTAAAAGTAATATTTTCAATTCACATCATTAGTTGAATAGGATTGCACATAACCATAGAAAACTCTGAAAGTAAAAACAGATAGATGTTTTAAATTTTTTTACAAAATTTGTGTCCAAGATATGTTTGGTCATCTGACCCAAAAACTCAAAATGCATGCAAAAACATCCTAAGTAGACCTAGTGATGCTCATGATAATAGGTCACAACCTATGCTATCATGCACAAAAGCCTCATCCAACTGCTAGGAACACCAATGGAGTGGCGCTACAGCCTCATAGGTAACTCATCGATTTGGACATTCAGAATACCAAAGGTTAATCCGTCTATGTGATCTTGCAACTTTGCCAATGTCTTGGCCAAATTCAAGTCCTGGAGAATTTCTCTCCCAATGTTTCTCTGCACTGGTCCACCTTCCCCATGTTGGTGTCATACATGTTGAACAATACCCACATATGCATGCATGAGAATGATTTTAGTTTAGTATTGGAAACATTAAAAACACAAAAACATGTAGAAACTTGAAAAATCAAAAACACTTTGGTCAAACAATTTACCTATAGCGTCCCGTTGTGCTCTAACTGGTAGAATCAAGTCTGGATCTCCACAGAAATCCATACCTGAGTATGGATGCTCCTCAATGAGAATGTGTTGTCGATCGAGCCAACTAAAGAATGCAGTGGAAAAAATGATTGTTGGCTAACCTGCATGTCGAAATTCGACCCACCTCTGCATACATGGATCTCTAGGACCAGCTACACCCAGTGATACATGCTGCGGTTGCATCAATGGGATTTTCTCTAAGGTAAAAGAGATTAAGATCGAACCATAGCAGAAATTATTCATCTTACCACTTTTTACCTTGGTCAGTTTTTATTTCAATGAATAAAGTACGGCCTCACACCAGTTGAATACTTATGGCTCTAGACACTCAAGTGCATACTGCATATATGATTTGTTCGCTAGATGAAGTGTCACACTGCTAGCCAACTCTGCGATTGTGAAGAGGATCATTTTCAAAGGCAAATCACCTACATCCTTGATGTTTATTTTCCCGTCCTTGCTAGGTTTTGTACCTGGCCGACAAAACTATTGAATGTAATCCCTCACTAATTCACCTCCAAGGGCAAATCCAGAAAGTGAGATGGGGGCACCTCGCCTCAACAATCTGGTAAGAAAGTAAATATCATCAATGGAAATAGGGACCATTTTGTCCCTTATGTGAAAAGTCTAATTTTTCAAATCCCATGCATGAACAAGGAACTGTAATAGTTCTTTTTGTTGCCTCATTCCAGACAACCTGAAGTATTTGAGTAACCCACAATTTTTGAGGTCCTCAACTATAACCAGATTGTTTAGGGAAACCATGTATTGTTCTTCATGCTCTCTTTCTCACCATGTAATTGACATTATGATCTGATGAAAGCCTGAAATCCAATCATAAGCTTAGTTAGGATCCTTTCCATGCAAAAAAAGGATAAATTTTGGAGCAAACAGCTAAATCAAATTTGGGAAACTTGCCCAGTGCAACCTAGGCTTAGAGACAGTGTGTTGAAGAGAAGGAAACCTTCTATCAAGGTGCTCTTTAGTGCAGTTTTCGATGTGAAAGCCTGCACTGATCCCAGGGCGAAAAAATAAAACCCCAGAGGCCCTAAAAAACCCTAAAGCTTGCATGAAACAGTAAAATAATGACTTGAAAAGAAAGAGGATGGGTAGATCTCCTACTTGGTCCGGACGACATGAGAAATGGTCCATAGAATCTCTCACAATTAGCCGATGCAGTTCGAGGTAAAAAACTAGCCCATAGCAAAAAACTGAATGGTAAGTATCAAATGGTAAACATTTCATGGTAAAAACTTGTTTTATGTTTATTTCATGTTCATTAATCGAGTAAACATTAGTATTTGCCTATTTTTACCTATGAAACAGGTATTTTTAATCCATTTGGTGATGTTTTAAGCAGGTTTTATAGTTGACTTATAGAATTTGACGTGCTCGATTGTAAATTGTACCTTTGACCATAGAGCATACTTTTATCTTTTTTTTGATATCTGTTAAATAATGAAAAAGGAACCCCCTTCGAGTCCTCCTTAAGCTCTTTTTAGACTCTCTAAACATGAAAATATTGCCAAGCACTTTTCCTTTTCATCTTGTTAACGAATTGGAAATGACATCTACTCAGTATAAGTTTAACCCTTTTTCGAGCTGAGATAGATTGACTATGTAAAAGGAATACATTGACCGAACATGGTAAATAGGTTCTCTCTTGTATTTTTTTATGCTTTTTCGGGCTTGAGAGACAAATCAATGAAAAAGAACTTGTGGAGTTTTCTTTTTGTCCCTTTTCAAACTCTCTAAACATGAAAAGGACCAAGTTATCTTTGTCGTTAAACTCGTTAAAACATCAAATAGCGACAAACTTGTCCATCTAAACAAGACCGAGTTTCACCTTCGCCAGACTCATTAAAATATCATGTAGTGATGGATTCACCAAAAGGGTGGAATTATACAACAAGAATATGTTATCCTCCTCAAGCTTGATAAAAAATAAAGAGGTATTGGTCAAGAATGACTTGGGAAAAGGGAAAAAGGGGAAAACCACTTTATGGTAGCAGGTCTCTCTTGAACATGACACTTTCACTTCATCACCATGACTACTTGGGTTGGGTTATCATCTTGATGGTTATCATACCATTGGTCTATCATACCATCCATCACTTTGTTTTAGGTCAATGCTACCAATTCATTTCAGTGTCGCCGACATGTTCAAGAGAAGTCATCTAGTTTAAATTCATCCTTTGCAGTACCATAAACACTCATTTTCATGACCGCCATTCCTGAACCTTGTGTCGTCAGTCAAATTCTGTATCCAAAATTATTACACTCGTTTCATGTCATTGATGTGGGATACATCAAAGCCCTCCTGCGATGAGTCGCTTCTTGTGGACATCATCACATTATCCAAGAAGTTGACTTAGAACCACCCTTCTAGTACCTTGAGGCTTGCATACATCAATGGCAGGTTTCTCGCTTCCGACGATAGGTTGACATCAATGGCCTTCAACTGAAATAATTTGTATGGTGTTTGGCATCAAAACATCTATTCACACCATGCAAAATGTACTGCAGTACCTTGAGGATCATTATCATTATTGGTGATTTCTCTCACATCTGTTAACGACTTACATCATTGGATGGTAATGAGACAGTGTCTTCCCATGTTCAACTTTAGATAACATATTCACATGGTTAGACTCATACTTGAGTGAATGATTGAACGAGATAGAAGACCCCGGATCTAGTTTTATCCATCCGGGCTACGATTTCAGTAGTACTAAATCATATGTTCAATGGCTTTACATTGATGGTCATTCCAATCATGGGTCTATATTTGTAGACGACTGTTTGTGTACATGTAATGAAAGTTTATATGTTGAGCATGGGTATGCCTTCCCTCAGAAATTCATGTAAAAAATCAAAATATCATGATATATGTATTGTAATTGATACAGGTCACCTTCCACTTCGAAACCTCCTCATCACATCGCAAATAATTTCTTTCGACATTAACATTTTTTCGACTTCATGCTTTAGGGGGCAGTTATTATAGATCCATTTGGGCACATCACTCCCATCATCTAGATCAGTATTTTAGGGCTCATCAAACCCTAATTTCGGTTGCTACATGCCCTAAACAAGTCATCCTTTTGAATTCCTCCTTCCTAGACAGTTTCATGACTTGAAGACATCCTGAAATGACCTCTAAAGGGACCAGCGCAGGTAGGCCCATGTAAGGGTGCGCTGCAGAGAAGTTGAGTCCATGCCAGGGTGCTCTGCAGAGCACTTAGGCCCTCTTTCACCTGTGCTAGGCGAGATTGAGTGAAATTCACATAGGGTTTGGGGAATATTCTTATCTCTTGGAGTCATCTAGAAGTTTCCCTCACTTATCAACTCCTATGAGCTCGAAAATGGATGAGGAATGAGTTAAGATGCATCCTATCCTCTCATCCCTTCCTCCATGGAACTAATTCTAAGTATGGAAGGCCATTCAATAACCCCATTTATGACATAACCTCCTTCATCCTCATATAAATTGAACACTCATCTAAGTGATCAGGGGCTGGACTAGTTGAATTGTAAGGAGATAATGTTGCTATGAGAATTGACTTTGAGACAAGTGTTGTTATGCTACAAGTTTTTCATGCTTTTGATGTGATGTGGATGGGATCCAAGAAGGAGGAGTGACTTCAAATCAGACTTGATGGTTGTAATTCCTTCTTCTATTTCAATAAAGTATTTGAACCTTTTTCCCATATGCTTATCTTGTTATATGATTCCTATATGTGTGAATGTATCTGATTCCATTTACTTGTATTCAATAGATCTTTTGCTTTGATTGATTCTTTGTCTTTTGTTGATGTTTACAAGTACTTCTCAAGCGTGTTAAGTACGGGAAGGAGCGAAAGGATCAATACAAAGGAGACAAGAGGAAAGCGGAACTACAAGTAGGTCTTCTCATCTTCTATGTCTTATCTATTTCTTATAGGAAAAGGCTAAAGTGGTTTAAACTATTGTTCTAGATATGGCTACTTATATAGGGAATTAGTATTTATCCGTAGATACCAAATTCTCCGAAACATTATGGCTCTGATAGCATGTGATTCACTCTTCTGACATTGGCTAACAAACGCTAATGAATTACTTCTAACCAGTGTGACTTCTTGTCTTCATTATTCATCGTTCTCGTAAAAGGATATTCATTCATCTATCTCTTCCCACGTTGAACTATACTATTGAAACAACATAGCAGATCAAAAGGACGAGTTTTTGGATACTAATACAATACACTCAGGTTCAATTTCAGCACCTGCTATATCAAATCAAAATGCATGGCGATGATTGGGTACTTCTCATTCAGTCGCATTTGATATGCCCCTATTGTGTCTCCATGAGAAGAAATTCGAAGTCAACACGATGCTGGAACTTTAGGAGGCTATACCTCAGTTCTTTGCCTTCCTTTGTTAAGCTATGATGTATGATCAAATTCCTAAAAGAGCGATCACTAAGTCTAGCAGAATCGACAATGGAGAAACTATTTAACAGAGAACAACTATGGGTGGTATGGTGACTTAACACCACAATGCAAAAGTATTTGCACCTATGCATTGAAATCGAATCTCAGTAGGCTGTGTTAGATTTTGATAAGAGAATTTACGATGGCGCCAACAACAATCGGAGATGAGGTTCCAAACAACATTCTTCTATCCACTCTTTGGCCGCTGGGAAGAAGATTATTATTTTCAGAATCTCGGGGGGGATTTCACTCCAATTTAAATCCATTAATTGCTCGCCATGAAGGATAGGACCATTTTCGAAACCCCAAATTCTAGCTTGATGCATTTAGGTATCAGACATCAAGATTGTTGCATACTGCTACATTGTGTCTAAGGAACGCTCCTGCATACTTAAAGCTTCTCTGTGATCTTTATATCAACTATATCTCTTGCTACATGCAAAGGTATGTTTATTCCTTTGTTATTCTTCTTTGTATTTTATTTGATGCAATATAAACATGTATCAGTTGACGGAGTGGTCGAGGAACTAGACTGCCTGACCAAGTACTGAATGGATTGAGAATGAAAATTGTGCATATAGATACATTGCTTGATAATATTACATCCATTAAGCACTTGAAACGATCAGGGAATGTAGTAAAAAGTGACTAGAAACCCTATAGTTGTCTATAGTTCTAAATACTAATTCTATACTTGTTGATGAAATGAAAGTAATCGAGGACCCTGTGAGTGCAGGGAAACATGTGAATGCAGAGAATGGAGAATTTTTCATGAATATGGCGATTGATACTCCACCTTCATCCTTTTCTACAATTCTGGATAGTGGAAGTGACTTAATTTGGGCACAGTGAAAGCCCTACCGCCATTGCTATAATTAGACAATACTAATGTATGATCCTTCATTGTCCTAAACTTACAGAAGGGTGCCTTGCAAAAGCCCTCTGTGCTATAGATTGAGGTTCTTTTTTTGCAAAAATAATTCATGGTGTGTGTATGGGTATTATTATGATGACTCTGACTACCCGAGGGGGATCCTTTCAAATGAAACCTTTACCCCTTTCTTCTCAATCAATTCCCCATATTGCGATTGGTTGTGGTCATTACAATAAGGGAAGGGGATTTAGCTATCCAAGTGGATTAGTAGGTTTCGGATGAGGCCCTCTACCCTTAATCTCACAACTTGGGCCATTGGTCGGTAATAAGGTTTATTACTGTCTTGTCTCTGTTAATGATTCTATTTACAAATCCAACCCCTTTCACATGAAAAGGGTTATTTTCACATTATTCCACAATGAAGTCATGCAATGTTTCATGAGGACATGCAACAAGTTCAACCGAGGGAGTATAGAATTCCATGACTGTTTTGTTTTGACACCTTTTCTTGCTAACTCAACCAACATTTTCCTCATTTGATAGATTTTTTTGTTTCATGTTTACTAATGGGTTGTGTAAACAATAAAAATAAAAATAATAAAATCAAAACAATTAAAAACAAATAAAATAAAATAAAATCAAAACAATTAAAACAAACAAATAAAAAAAAACAAAACGATTTCACAAATGGACATTTCATAACTCTTGAAAACAATTTATGCTAACTTGTTTCTTGGAGTCATTTCAAATGAACTTGAACGCAAAGGAAACAGGTAAGAAAGATGCATTTCATTTTATTTGGTTGCTAGAATTTCTGCCTTTATGTTTTTCAGAAGCTCTCATAGTTTTCATGCAAGATTTGTACTGACCCTTTACAGGTGCATAGATGATCTAAGTCCATGCAGATGTGATCTTCAGAAATCACATTCATCATTGAAAGCTTGGAGGAGCTAGTTCTTCATTACAAATACTGTGACATTTGACGCTACACAGAAACCTTTTGTGTCATGATATGTTTACCCACATTTCTATTTTAAAGCTCATTAGTCATCCATGTTAAAGTCCACTAATTCATTGTGTTATCCATCCCGACTTCACATATAGCCACTTTTATGAGTCGCATACAATTTTTCCTTATTTTCAATTCATCTTTTTGTCTCACGAATAAACCATCCATCTCTCTACATTGCCTTGTTTTCCTTACCATAAAAACTATTTGACCTGACATCTTTTATCTATAGTCCTACCAATCATTTTGTACCAGCTCACATTGACTGATGTGGGATTCCTTAAGGACTACCTTTCAACAAGTCTTGACCCATTTACCTCAACACCTTATATGGGATAAAGACTAGAGTCATTATTAGTACCTTGAGGCTTATATGCATTAATGACAAGTTCTTTCGCTGACAATCATGGGAATACATCAATATCCCTTGATCGTTGGATCTTGCAAGTGGCTCAACATCAGCTCATCCATTCACACTTGGCAAGATGTACTTAGATATCTTGGTACTCATTGACATTAATGATGAGTTTGCCTCACATTGGTTAACGACATTCATCAATGGTCGGTAATCCAATGACTCCTCTTCATGCTCGACATCAACACATTTATTCGCATGACTAGAATTGTACCATCAAGTTTTGTAACAATTAAAGACAACATCATTTCAACAATTTGAAGCAGGAATCAATTTGTAACAACAACAATAAAGATCACAATCTTGTCATCAACACAAAGAGAACAAAGAAGCAGATCAAATTCCTTTGTCTACATACTCCATGATCCAACATCAGCAACCACACTCTTCAATAAATACAACTCATCGACATTGAAGATAAGAGAAGGTATGTTGTTTTCTAATTTTTAGTCATGCAATTCCTTAAAATTCTAAAACAATAATTTTGAAAAATAGCTCACTCCCTTTCTCATATTATCATAAACTAAAAAACACATTTAGTTGGGGGAAAGGGACATCAATTCATTTTATACACCATCACACTTTTCATTTCATTCCAACTCGTATATTCTTCCCAATCAACTATTGTTGCAATAGAATTCCAAAAAGATTATATGATTTGTAAATTATCAGTTCATTGATAATTATTATAGGACATGAAAAGAAAATTCTCAATGTTTTCATGAACTTTGATACAACAAAAAATAAAAATCATTGTTGCACAAGAACCATTGCTCAAAATATTTTCGGTTGTCACCCAAGAGCCAACCATAAAAAATATATGTTGCAATCAAATATATTACACTTTGCAAAAGAGAATATTATGACGCAAATATTGAAGAGAATCAATACAAGCCAAAAGATCATAAAGAAGAAAAGCATTTCAAGACGATAAACTTATGGACAAATGAATCAATGCAATAGTTGCATGAGAACATGCAACAAATTCAGTTGGGGGTTATGCTGAGTCTCAAAATTGTCTTCCATATTCATCCATATTTCCATCATTTCATAACCATTTAGCCCTCATTTCATAACAATCTAGCCTAAAACCATACATCAAGTAACCATCTTCATAATTATATGGGTTAGGATCCTTGTTTTCCAAAGTTATTTATTTTATGTATATAAAGTGAATTTATGTTTAAAAACTAGGAAATTAACATGGTTTCATATATCTACATGTGTTATGAGTATTGTGACATGTGTAGGATTATGTGGAGTTTCTAGAAGGGTCTTACTTGGCCTCCCAAGATCAAATTCGAATTTCAACTCAAGAGGTGGACCATATTCCAAGGAGAAAGATCATGGAGATCTTAATGTGTCATAGGATTTGTATCTAGTATTTAGGGATGAGTTGAGACAAGTATGGATCTAGTAGATATTTAAGGGATCTACATTCATTGAGTAGATATCCCTAATTCATGTATAAATAAGAGGAGAATCATTCAAAGGAAGCCAACAATTATCAGTTATTCACTAGCATCAGATTTATGATTGTTCATTCAACATGAATAATATTATTTTCTTGAAATTATGAGTTATGAATGTTGCTTGATTCTTAAGGAGTGATAGTTGTTCATGTGTGTTCATTGAGGAATGGACGGATCCCCATCAACCAAAATTCGCATACATTTGTAACATAGTTTAATTTCTGTTATTTCCTTTCATGCAGGTGTGATTTACTTTCCACAAGTGTGTTTTGTTATGTGAAGATTTAATTGTTTCTTGAATTCTAGTTTATGATTTGATGCAATGGTAATGTTGTTGGAGTAGAACTGTGAGGAAGGACAACTAGGACCTCCTAAGTTAGGGCCTCTTCTCTTTTTGTCTGCACATAAAAAATTTCTGCTCTTTAGTTTCTCTTCTTGGGAAGAGTACTGTGAGGAAGGACAACCAGGACCTCCTAAGTTAGGAGCCTCTTCTCTTGCTTGCTGCATCTTGAATCATAAAATTTCTAGTTTCTTTAAACTTATAAGTTATTTGTAATATGAATTTCCTTTCTTTCTTTCCATCCTAAACAAAATTTCTACAATAGTTCATTTGAGGTCCATATATTTTGGTTTGCTTCTAAGTTTACGAAACCCTCGGGTTGACATATTAAAATGACAAGGGATTTAACATACCTTTAAACCACCCTACAGTCATTTGGAATGTCAAACTATACCAAATGACAAAATTTAAATGTATGCCTAGGTTTTTTTTTATAAGTTTTAATATGGAGCATATATAGTAAATTTAATTATGTCACTTAAATTATAATTGGAGAACAAGAGAGATTATTTCATACATAGATATTTTATAATTCATGTAAATTTGAAGGAAAATTTTTCCTTAGAGTAGAATGCATGCTCTATATTTAATTTTGACCAAAATTTAGTGGGTCAACTTTGAGATGGTTTAATTTTTAATTTGACACCTGCATATAGCCTTATATAGGGATTTTTAGAAATAAATCTTCTTGTTACACATAAATGTTAAAATTCCCTCGTAAAACCAAAGGGCATGCTAGGCTACACTAAAATACACACCCATCCCTTAAGACTCATTCAATTTGAGTGTTTAAAAATGTAAATGATATTTTATTTCATTTTAGATAATACTATATACTAAATTTTCATTTTCGATCATAAAAGACTATGCTCTACAAAAATAGGGAGGAGATGCCTAGTAAAAAACCTATAAATTCACAACCTATCTTTAAAAAGTAAGGAAAGGCTGTAATATACCCTAGAATTGAGTTGTAAAAGTTCTTGGGAATGTGTTTTATTATATTATACACGTTCATGTTGTTAATTTTTCAATTTCAGGTTTAAAATAGTTTGATGTGCAAAAGTGGCAAAGTTTGCCTTGTCATTTTGAAGGTCAAAATTGTACTAAGTGACCAAATTAAAATGCACACATAATATTCCTTTTAGGTCCAAAAGTTGTTTTATAAATTGTAATTTGGAGGTGAATATATTTAAAATTTAACTATTTCATTTAAAATGCAATTAAAGAACAAAACAGTTACCTTTCATGCATGAGATTTATGATTTCATGAAAATTTGAAGGCGAAATTGCCTTGGAGTAGTTAAATGTGTGCCCTAGACCCAATTTCGACCCAATGTTAATACTTCAAATTTCAAAAAGTCTAATTTGTGATTTGACACATGTATATAACCTTATATGGGCATTTTTATATAGAAACATTTGGCTATACATAAATGCTAAATTCTTTCCTATAAAACCAAAGGGTAGTATAGGTAACATTAAAATGCACACCCATCTCTCAAGACTCATTCAATTTGAGTGTTTGAAATTGTAAATGATGTTTTATGTAATTTTACATAAGAATGCATGCTAAATTTTGCATTTTCAGTCATAAAAAGGCGTTTCTATGCAAAACTAGGTAGGATATGCTTGGTAAAAACCTAGAATGCATAACGTGTTTATCAAAAGTAATACAAGGTTGTGATATACCCTAGATTTTGTTGAAGGTGTGACTAGAAGTTGTCTTCATAATGTAATATAAATATATCATTGATGTATTTATTATATTAATTATTATTATTTTTGGTCAAAGCATGTTCTTCATGCTTAGAGAGTTAAAAAGAGTCAAAGAAGAATTTATTATGAGCCAAAGAAAATGTATTCGAGTAATTTCCCATTTGGAAATTTGTAAGAAAACAAAAATTGATTTTTATGTCAATTTATTAGTCCACAAAATTTCAAGTCAGATCTCCTTGGAACAAGTCGGCTTGATCCTCCAAAGTGGTACCCATTCGACCCTCCTGGACAAATATATATAGAAGACAATTCGACCTATTTGAGAGATAATGTATACACACAACAAGAATCATCTTCTAAACAAAATGAAGGAGAACTGTTTGGTCAATTTAGTGTTGTCTAAATTGCTATCATTAATTGTCAACCCGGGGCTCGTAAGCTGATGAAGTGAAGTGTACAATATATACTTAAGCAACCTTTCCTAGTTCTTTTTGTCGTTTTTAGTTTGTGTTTGACTTATCTTCATAAGATGGAGTGATGGATTTATAAACAAATGAGTGCGTGTGTGTGCATATGGTGGTTTCTAAATGCTTCTAGAACTTTTTAAAGAGAAAGCTTGAAAAGTGACTTGCAATGGAATTGAAACTTCAAATGAAAGCAAAGCATTAAACAAAGTGACTAATGGCACTAGTCCACTATCTATGCTGCTGATAAGAACAAAAATAGCATCTATGTTAACTCAATGGAAAGTGAAAAACACTACTTTAACTGCAAAACTTAAATGACAAATCATAACACTTCATTCTTTCTTAACACTCTGCCTCTAGCTGAAATTGTTCATGTGAAAAACAGTTAAGAAGGAATCAGTAATATGAGTCAAAAAGCTAATCAAACCAAGCTGCCACTCAATGATATTTTGGTCCAATAAAGGTTAGTCAATTATGATGAGAAGACCATCAAAAGGTTAGTAAGCAACTTGTCAAAAACTTGATAAAGTAAACTAGCAATGAAACGAAGTAAGCAAGGTAAAAATCAACAGCTAAGACAAGACAACTTCAAATACCATCAGTGATAAAAAGAAATAAAAACACACTATCCCGGGCTCCTAACACACCTGCATAAACAAACTGATCAGTTCTGAAAAGTGCTGGAAATGTAAAGGCATGAAATCAAACTGTACATTATTATACATGTTCAAAGAAATGAAAAACTGCAGAAATCAAACTATACATTATTGTACATGTGAAAATGAAAACAAAGAAAGGCAGGAAAATAAAGTTAAATGCTACTGTACATAGGTTGTGGTAGATGGGGGCCCTCCATCCACTCAACCAGCTAAAGATCAGCTACGCAGAGATGAGCAGAAACAGTCTTCTTATATTAAATCAGCATGTCAAAATACAGTCAAAAAGTGTTGTAGAAACAGTCTTTAAAACAGAGTTTGATAACCAAAACAATTACAGAAATTACAATATCAAAAAAAAGCTAATCTCTAAGCGTTGGCAAACGCTTTATTTATAGGCACAGAGACAAACTGTCCTCTGCGTAAACTAAGCAACTACAGTCTTAACTAATTAACTACGCAGCAACACGCAGGCAACTCCGTGCACGTTTGGAGGAAACGGTCATCATGGGGAGTAAATCTATGGTTAGATCCTGTCCCTTGCTGTCTTCGTGGCGTGGAGGAAGTGCCAGCTGTGGTTCCGTGTCTCAGTTGCTCACGCAGAGTCGTGCCACCGTCTGGAACTTAACTGTTTGACCGTGGGTACTCCTGCTTTGACCGGGGGCATACGTGACTGATTTGGGCCAACCAATAGCATACGAACCATGTATACATCCATACCAACGTGCCCATGTGGCCCGTTCCTTGAGAAGACACGTGGAGTATAGCAAACAACAAAAAGGCTGCAGAATCTCTGAACAGCTGCGGAATTGCTGAGTAGCTGCGGAATTGCAGAACAGCTGCGGAATTGCTGAACATGTACCAAAATTCTAAACAAACAGTCAATCATTAGCACAGTCAACAAATCATGTTAAAAAGACATATAATGCAATGAATTGAACAAGTTGATGGAGGAAATGATGTCAGAAGAGAGAAGTGAATAGGGAAAAGCTGTTGGGAGGACATGTAAATGAGTGCAAGGTTGAGGCTCAACATACCCCCACTGCGAGGGTGTTGCATGTCCTCATGCAACCAAAACTTTGTCATAACCTTTCAGTTCACATGTTCAGATGCCTCTGCCAAGACATCCAACCTTCTCCTTTTCCTTCCTGTTGCCAAATTTGTTCTTGGTTTCCTAACCAAGCACCTGAATTTCAAGTTAACCAAGGCTTTGCTCAATTTCTTGCATTTCCTCTTCAATTTCCTGTTCTTTCTTTGCCAAAGACCCAAATGAAGCATTGTGTTATCGTGGATCATTTTGTCCACGTTTCTCTGTTCTTTCAATGCTTCGTTTTCCTGTTTGATATGGCGATTGAGGACTTCTAGCTCAATGTTTCTTGCTTCAGAGATTGAACCTGCTGTTCAAGGGGCAAGACAGTGCTAGGACCAACAACAGATTGCTCTAATGTTTCCAAATAATCATATGCCTCCTGCTAGACAGGGTCAATGTCAGGTATTTGTCTTGGCCTAAATTCAAATCCTTGAAAACTGCTTTCTCTCTCTTGTTGGAAAGGACTTTCCTCTCTTGGAGGACTTAGCTCAATATCTAGCCGAATTGGAGTCTTCTCAGGTGTGCCCAAATCAATGAAATGGGACTGTTTCTTTTTAGTCACACTCTTCTTCTCTATAAGTCTACTGCTTCTTCTCACTTGCACGCTAGTACTCTTTGGCTTTTGTTGTTCTTGCTTTTGTTTCTTTTTGAAGATGGCAGTTTCATGAAGCTGAGCAAGCCTATGAGCTAATGTTTGGGTATCTTCTTCACTTGAGGGTTCAGGTGAAGGGTATGACTCTTGCAAAATGGCTTTCCCTTTATCCCCCTTTTGTCTTTTTGTTCTGCTTCCCTTTTTCTTTTCCTTTTGAATAGTTTCTTGAACAGTTTCTTGGGAAATTTCTTGAAGAGTTTTTGTAACAATTTCTTGGGCAGTTTCTTCAACTTCTACAGTAGTGTCTTGGGCAGCAGTCTCTTCTTGGGTAACCATTTCTTTCCCTTTTCTTCTACTTCTTTTTGGCACCCTAGGAGAGCTACTAGAGGCTTCTGCTGCCTCTTGAAAATTGTTTCTAACAAGGAATTTCTCCCATGTATCCTTTCTAATTTTTAACTGCTCCTCAATCAAGATTTTAATGAGTCCATGGTGATATAGGTGGGGCTCAATGTTTCCCACGTGTTTCTGAACAGTGGCACTCATTTTTCTTAGACTAGCTAGCAAGAAATAAGGAAGATTGATGGTATGTTCACCCATAAAATGCATCATTATCTTTGTATGATAAACATACATTATACCAAATCTGCCTTCACATGTTAAAAATTTCTGAACTAGCAAAAGTAAGGCAGTCCATTCCTTTTTAATGACACTTACAGGTATTCCTTTGGTGAAGATAGTGGTATCCATACCTGGATTTTTCAACATGTTCTTCCACTCTTGGCCTTCAACAGTTTGATTTTTGAACCAACGTTCCCCAGTACGAGGCAAAGCAGTTGCTTGAGCCAAGCTGCTCTCTGTGACAGTGAATTGTAGGTCTCCAATCTCCACAGTATTTGTTTTTCCATCAAATGACCGAGCAAAGGCCTTGGTAACTTCCTTGTGATATCCTTTGAACTTCTGAATAAATTTTAACCACTTGGTCTTCTGCAGGGCATTCTTCGTTTGTGGGTAACCGTCTAGAAACTTAGAACCTTCCGGCTCTGCTCTTAATAACTTGCCCATTTTCGGTTACCAGCTCTCTTGCTGCTCTGACATCGTTGTTTGAATACTGGAGAGAGAGCTATATGGGAAAAACAGTGCTCAGCAGTGGGTATTACGGCTACAACAGAACGCTCAGCAGTGGGTATTACGGCTACAACTGAATGGCCGTGATGCAATTACGAGACTGGTGGTCAGGGTTTTGAGCGGAGAGGTGAGGAAAATAGAACAGAGTATGTTCACGGTGAAACAGAGTAGTGAATGAAACCGAGAGTGAAAAACGATGAAATCGAGGGAGTGAACGGCAATAGAAATGGGGTTATGCATGCGTAGAAGGGTGTTAAAGGATGAAACGGCCGAATCCCATGGACGTCGGGTGGCTGTGTACATCTGGCTGCGGAATGATTAATTGGAGAGCCGTGGTACAACAGTACACGTCACTCTGGTACGAAGAATTAATGAGAGAGAGCAGGCCGTATTACGTTCGAATCAACAGCAATTAGGGAACCGTTAGGAAGGTGGTGAGGTGGATTACGCAGAATAATGGATGAGGAGTGGACGGGGATCTTGTCAATCATTACATTAAGTGCCTCATACCATAATCCGAAAACCATACATAAATGATATAACTGTTAGTTAGAAATTTAGAACATACCTTCGTGTATTTGCATTTTGATCCCTTTGCTAATTATGATGCTAACCTTTGATTGATTGCTGCCTTTGTATATGCCATGTGTCCTTGCTCTTTAATGATGCTGGTGCTTTTGACTGCAGATTTTTTTCTTTTTGAAACAGAGTTTGTTTTTGTTGCAGGAACAGAGTGTATTAGCTGCGGAATCTTGATATCAGCTGTGGAATTGGCTCCTAGCTGTGGAAATTGCAGCAACACTTTTCTGCCTGCACAAAGAGGATTAAAACAACTTGACTAAATGGAATAGTCCTGAGAGGGACTTTATTTGGTGAAAATGAGATGGAATGAATGGACTGGAAGAAAATGAAGTGGAATGAAAATGATGAGATGGATGAGATGGACAGAGAAAGAGAGATTTTTTTTTTTTTGGAAAATATAAAGTGTCAGGTGACCCTAATTTTCACTTCATATTTTCTGCATAAGACCGCCAATCCAAGATTGGTTTTCATGCTTATACAAGATATTTTTTTCTTTTTTCCTTTTTTTTTTTTTTTTCGACTGAAAGGAACAAAAACTAGGCTGATGGAGGAGAAGAATTCTTCTCCACCAGCCTCATTGCAGAATCTTCTTGGAATATTTTAACAAATTCCTCCCTTGAGAGTGGCTTGTGGTAGACTTTCAATCTATGGCCATTCACAATGAGAGGAGTCTGAAGCTTGTCAATGGTCTTCACTCGAACTGCTCCATTTTTAAAGACTTCATCAATATCATATGGCCCAAGCCAATGAGTTTGAAATTTTCCTTTGAAGTCCTTAAACTTGGAATCAAACAATAGTGCCCAATCTCCCTTCTGAAACTTTCTTTCTTTGATGTGTCGATCATGCCATTTAGTTCTTTGGTGCTGAACTAGATCGGTCCTTAGAATTGCATCTTGTCTTATTTCATCTAGCTCATTTAGCTGGTCCATTCTGTGTTTTTGGGCTTCTAATAGGCTCATCCCCAATTGAACTGCCATCTTGAAGGTCTTAATTTGGAACTCAATGGGGAGCAGGACTTCTTTCCCATAAACAAGTTCATAGGGAGAATGTCCTGTTGTGTTCCTCCATGTAGTTCTATAGGCCCATAAGGCTTCAGGAAGCCTTTCCGCCCAATCTCTTCTATGAAGATGAACAGTCTTGGTGATAATGCCTTCAAGGACTTTATTTGTAGATTCCACTTGACCATTTGATTGCGGATGGTATGGAGTAGATGTTCTGTGCTTGATTTTTTATTCCTCCATCAGCTTCTCCATCAATTTAGATGTAAATTGGCTTCCCTGATCTGTCACAATTTCTCTTGGGACACCAAAACGAGTAAAAATATCCTCAAAAAGAAATTGAACAACTGAATTTTCAGTGGCAGAAGGCAATGCCTTGGCTTCTACCCACTTAGTAACATAATCAGTGCAAACCAATATATACTTCTTTTGCTTAGATGATGGATTAATAGGTCCAATGAAATCTAGAGCCCATTTCTCAAAGGGTTCGATGCATACCTGTGGCTGTAGTGGCATTTCATTTGAAGGAGTTGGTCTCCCAACTCTTTGGCAGCTGTCACACCTTCTAACATACTGCTTTGCATCTTTAAAGAGAGAAGGCCAATAATATCCTAAAGAAAGGATTTTATAGGCTGTCCTCTTGTCAGCAAAGTGTCCGCCACACGGTTCATCATGACATGCCTTAAGGATGTCAGGCATTTCATCTTCCCGAACACATCTTCTGATCATACAATCTGGCCCTGTTTTGAACAATTCATTAGAAATCCAAGAATAATGTGAACTCTCCTGAATGATTTTCCTTTTCTCATTAGGAAATAAGTGTAGAGGTAGCTTCCCTGTAACTAGATAATTAGCAATATCTGCATACCAAGGAGTCTTGGTAGTTACTGCAAACAAGTATTCATCTGGAAACTTATCCTCTACAGGAGAATCTTCGTTAGTGTTTTGGATTCTAGACAAGAAATCAGCTACTGTGTTTTGTTTTCCTGGTCTATCTAAGACAGTAATGTTGAATTCTTGTAAAAGTAAAAGCCATCTTGTAACTCTGCCATTAGTAATAGGTTTGTTCATGAGATATCTAATTGCAGAGTGATCAGTATGGACAAAAGTTTCATAGCCGGTTATGTAGTGTCTAAACTTGTTGATTGCATGAACAACGGCTAAGAATTCTTTTTCAGTCACAGTGTAATTTAACTCAGTGGGAGTCAAATTTTTACTGGTGTAATAAATGGCATAAGGGACCAAATCCTTTTGTCCCAAAACAGCTCCTAGAGCTGTATCTGAAGCATCAGTAGAAATGTGGAAAGGGAGTTTCCAATTTTTCCCTCTCAAAATGGGTGCTTCAGATATTCTAGTCTTTAAAGTTCCAAATGCAGATTGACATTCAGGATCCCATTTGAATTCACAATCTTTGGTAAGTAATTTGAAGAGAGGAGATGCTATCTTGGTGAAGTTTTCAATAAATCTTCTATAATACCCAGTAAACCCAAGAAAACTTCTAATATCTTTCTGGCAATTTGGAACAGGTAACTTGGAGATAACTTCAACTTTGGATCTATCAACTTTAATTCCATCTCCTGAAATATGATGTCCTAAAACAATCCCTTCAGTAAACATCATAAAACACTTTTCATGACTTAATGAAAGATTTGTTTCTTTACATCTAATTAGGACTTTTTCCAAATTTTCCAATGCTTCTTCAAATGTGTTACCATAAACTGTGAAATCATCCATATAGACCTCTACACAATCATGAATTAGATCTGAAAAGATTCCTAGTACAGCCCTTTGAAATGTAGCGGGTGCATTGCATAATCCAAAAGGAAGTACTCGGTAGGCAAAAGTTCCCCATGGACAAGTGAATGTGGTTTTGTCCTGATCTTCAGGTGCTACCTGAATTTGATTGTAACCACTAAAACCATCCAAAAATGAGAAAAACTTTTTACCTGCTAAAGTATCTAATACTTGATCAATAAAGGGCAAAGGAAAGTGATCCTTCAAGGTTGCTTTGTTTAATTCTCTGTAATCAATGCAAACCCTCCATTTACCATTCTTTTTAGGTACTATAACCAAGGGAGAAACCCATTGGCTATCTGAAATAGGGTAAATGAAGTTTACATTGAGTAACTTCTGGAGCTCTTCTTTCACTATCTCCCTAAGATTTGGATTCATCCTTCTTTGAGGTTGTCTGATTGGTCTACTGTTTTCCTCAATGTAGATGTGATGAATGCAAGTCTTAGGGTCAATACCTTTCATGTCGGTATACTCCCATGCAAAAGCAGTAGAATGTCTTTGCAAGACTTTGGTTAGCTCTTCCTGTTGGGATTTTTCCAAGTTTTTGTTAATGTTTAATGTTTTTCCTGGAAAGATCTCAATGGCAGAACTACCAAATTCTTCCATAGAGAAAAGAGACATTTGTCTAGATGATAGACACTCTATGTCAGAATCCAACTGAAATTGTGTAGAGTCATATTCTGAAGATGGTTCAAAATTTTCTAATGTATTCAGAATTTGACTATCTTCACTAATCTCAGAAATGGTAAAGACAGGTTGTATAGTATCTTCATCATCAACCCACTCATTATCTCCTATTTCTGTAATTTCTTTCGCTGGAGGATACAGATTGAACTTCTTTGTTGAATTGCCATCAGAAATATACATATCCCCAGACCTACAACTTATGAAAGCATCAGCTGTGGCCAGCCAAGGTCTTCCTAAAATAAGAGGATGTCCTCCTAGATTGTTCTTGGGAGTTAAAATCATAAAATCAACTGGATATTCCCAAGAGTCTAGGGAGACTGGAATGTCTTCCAATACACCATCAGGTTTAATGATTGATCTATCTGCAAGCTGCAGTAAAGTAGGTGTAAAGAGAAGGTTAGGAAGTTTTAACTGGTCCATGGTCTGTCTACTCATAATGTTGATAGCAGCCCCTAAATCAATCAAATTATTTGGTATTTCTACCCCATTGATATGTGTTTTGACAATTGGACTACCGGGATCTACATATTTCTACATGGTAATCTTTCCCATCATAATGTCTGCAATTTTTCCTACCAGGTGGATCCTTCTGGTATCTCTTGGTTTCCTTCCTGGTCTTTTAAGGCTCAACTCCTTTATTGTTTTTGCTAGAATGGGAATTTATTTAATGGCTTGTAACAAGGGGATCTTGATACAGACATTCTTCAATTCATCTAGAAAATTATAGTCAGGCAACCAAATTTGCTTTTCCACTCCTTTGTCGATTTGTAACCTTTCAGGAAAAGGAGGTGTGGATGAAGATGTAGGTTGCTCAACTATGGGAGTTGTGGGGGTTGATTCTTTTTCTTTTTCTTTTTCTTTTTGAGTGTTTGGGTGTTGAAGGGATGCTTCAGAACCCTTATTAGCTCTAAGAGATTCTTCCTCAGAAATGCTTGGTTGTTGAACATTTATAGAAGGTTGATCTAAGATTCTACCTGATCTGAGTTGTACTTCATTGAGAGGAACAATCATATAGGTAGGGAATGGTTGACCTTCCATCATGTAAGCATTTTGAGGGTTCCTATTATTGGGGTTTGGAAATGGCTGAGAAGGAAGTTGATTTGAATTTTGTTGGGATTGGAGCAAGAGTTGAGAATTTTGATTTTGTGGAGAAGGTTGTTGTTGTTGAGGGAATGGTAATGATAGTTGTTGACTTTGATTTGGAAGTTGTGGAGCTTGCTGATTCTGAAAAGATGGAGGATATTGATAGAATTGAGCAAATCTCCCATAAGGATTTTGCATGCTTTGCATCCATGATTGAAAAGGATTTTGAGGTTGAGGCCAAGGTTGTTGCCAAGGATTCCAATTTGGTTGGGGTTGAAAATTCATAGAGTTGTTAAACCCTTGATTTTGTTGCCCCTGCCAAGGTCTCCTTGCAACAAAACAGAGAGATTAGAGTGTATTTGGATCTTCTTGAAAGACTGCTTTGAGCCCAGGGATTGAAGGACAATCCTTGGTCTCATGGTTTTCTGAGCAAATTACACATGTTTCCACAACTTGTGCTTCCAAAGGACATTCCCTTAAAGCATGTTTCTTCCTACATTTCGGGCAAAAGATGGCCAAGGCCTCGGCTTCTGTTTTCTGTTTATTGTGGATCTTAAGGGTGTCTAATTGTTCACTCAGACTCCCTAAGATGTCAGTTTTGAATTCATCAAGCATATTGCCGATCTCAGCCCTACTTACTGATCCAGTTGCAGATTTATTTGCTCTGAGGAGAGAAGGATCTCTAGGCCCTTTTTGAGTTTTTGATTTGCCCCTTGAGAGATGGACACATAATTCTGCTATATCAGAAAGTGGAAGCTGAGATATATCTCCCTTCCCCATCATATTCAAAAGATCTATCGATTCATCTCTAATGGCTTTTAGTAATAGGGCTTTCGAGGTCTCTTCATCCAAGTTACTCATTTTTTCTCTTTTCAAATTATACTGAAATCTTTCAATCAATTCCTCCAAATTCTCATCTTCTCTTTGTACCATTTTAAATACCTCATCCTTGTGATTGGTGGGCATACAATAGTCCAGGTACCTATCCAAAAATGTCTGTTTCATATCATTCCAAGACCTAATGGATTGAGTGACTAACCCCATGAACCCTTTCAAAGCTTGTCCTTTCAATGTGGAAGGGAACAATTTGAGTTTTTGAGTGTCATCCAAATAGTCATAAGTTCTACATACGACTTCAAACTCAAATAAAAATGTTTCAGGGTCCTCATTCCTTGATCCATGAAAGTTCGGGAGGACAGATGGTGAGATGTTCTTCATGGTGGCTCGGGAATCCTCATCAACTATAGGGAATCCGAATGAGTTATCCCCATCCCTATTTCCTCCAATATTACCTCTACCTCCTCCATTATTTCCTCCTCCTCCTCTACCTCTACCTCTACCAAATCCAGGTGCTTCTTCCTCTGCCATGGTAGTTTCCCCAGAGACTTCAGAGTCTTCTGGTTCTTCTACTAAGGGTGTATGAGAAGGATTCCCTCCTTCTTCTTCAGGTGTTTCTACTTCTTCAATTATAATTTGCCTCTCTGGAGAAAGAAGGAAAGGATCTCTTTCAGACTCGATGGAAGGTATGGGAGAGTCGACTCCTGCTTCTTGAATTCCGGGAACCCTAGGGCTAGGAGTGTCAGTTGGAGATAAGGGAGGTGTCTCTTGTCTATCCCTTGAAGTAGATGGACTTGTAAAAATCAAACTCTTGGCTCTAGCTAAAAACCTTCCCCTAGAATCTCTAGCTCTATGCATGTCATTTTTTATTTTTTCTTCAAGTCAGGCTAATAATTCTTTTTCTGATCTTCTAGGTCACTCTAGGTGCAAGAAGAGAGCATACTTAAGAAACTTTTAAACCAATAACTTTCTCTTTTCTGATCCTCCAGATCACTTTAGGTGCAAGAGGAGAGCATACTTTGAGAAGTTATCAATTTCCCTTTCTTGAAATTTTCTTAATTTTTTTTTTAGAATTGGCTACCTAATTTCACTTCCCCGGCAACGGCGCCAAAATGTTTGGTCAATTTAGTGTTGTCTAAATTGCTATCATTAATTGTCAACCCGGGGCTCGTAAGCTGATGAAGTGAAGTGTACAATATATACTTAAGCAGCCTTTCCTAGTTCTTTTTGTCGTTTTTAGTTTGTGTTTGACTTATCTTCCTAAGATGGAGTGATGGATTTATAAACAAATGAGTGCGTGTGTGTGCATATGGTGGTTTCTAAATGCTTCTAGAACTTTTTAAAGAGAAAGCTTGAAAAGTGACTTGCAATGGAATTGAAACTTCAAATGAAAGCAAAGCATTAAACAAAGTGACTAATGGCACTAGTCCACTATCTATGCTGCTGATAAGAACAAAAATAGCATCTATGTTAACTCAATGGAAAGTGAAAAACACTACTTTAACTGCAAAACTTAAATGACAAATCATAACACTTCATTCTTTCTTAACACTCTGCCTCTAGCTGAAATTGTTCATGTGAAAAACAGTTAAGAAGGAATCAGTAATATGAGTCAAAAAGCTAATCAAACCAAGCTGCCACTCAATGATATTTTGGTCCAATAAAGGTTAGTCAATTATGATGAGAAGACCATCAAAAGGTTAGTAAGCAACTTGTCAAAAACTTGATAAAGTAAACTAGCAATGAAACGAAGTAAGAAAGGTAAAAATCAGCAGCTAAGACAAGACAACTTCAAATACCATCAGTGATAAAAAGAAATAAAAACACACTATCCCGGGCTCCTAACACACCTGCATAAACAAACTGATCAGTTCTGAAAAGTGCTGGAAATGTAAAGGCATGAAATCAAACTGTACATTATTATACATGTTCAAAGAAATGAAAAACTGCAGAAATCAAACTATACATTATTGTACATGTGAAAATGAAAACAAAGAAAGGCAGGAAAATAAAGTTAAATGCTACTGTACATAGGTTGTGGTAGATGGGGGCCCTCCATCCACTCAACCAGCTAAAGATCAGCTACGCAGAGATGAGCAGAAACAGTCTTCTTATATTAAATCAGCATGTCAAAATACAGTCAAAAAGTGTTGTAGAAACAGTCTTTAAAACAGAGTTTGATAACCAAAACAATTACAGCAATTACAATATCAAAAAAAAGCTAATCTCTAAGCGTTGGCAAACGCTTTATTTATAGGCACAGAGACAAACTGTCCTCTGCGTAAACTAAGCAACTACAGTCTTAACTAATTAACTACGCAGCAACACGCAGGCAACTCCGTGCACGTTTGGAGGAAACGGTCATCATGGGGAGTAAATCTATGGTTAGATCCTGTCCCTTGCTGTCTTCATGGCGTGGAGGAAGTGCCAGCTGTGGTTCCGTGTCTCAGTTGCTCACGCAGAGTCATGCCACCGTCTGGAACTTAACTGTTTGACCGTGGGTACTCCTGCGTTGACCGGGGGCATACATGACTGATTTGGCCCAACCAATAGCATACGATCCATGTATACATCCATACCAACGTGCCCATGTGGCCCGTTCCTTGAGAAGACACGTGGAGTATAGCAAACAACAAAAAGGCTGCGGAATCTCTGAACAGCTGCGGAATTGCTGAGTAGCTGCGGAATTGCAGAACAGCTGCGGAATTGCTGAACATGTACCAAAATTCTAAACAAATAGTCAATCATTAGCACAGTTAACAAATCATGTTAAAAAGACATATAATGCAATGAATTGAACAAGTTGATGGAGGAAATGATGTCAGAAGAGAGAAGTGAATAGGGAAAAGCTGTTGGGGGGACAGGTAAATGAGTGCAAGGTTGAGGCTCAACAAGAACATGGAGCCAAAGTAAAATGAGAGAAAATAATTCAAATGAGAGAGAATAATATTCTTGTTTGACTAAATTCAAATTTTTCACAACTCACACATGTGAACATGTTGAATTTTTTTGTGCTACTACAGGTCCAAAATTTCATGACATTGATTAGAATTGGACATGATTTGTTCTGCGTTGATTTTGCCTCTTGAAGGTGACTTGGAGGAGGGATGGACTTGGAATTTTGGTGATAGTTTTATCTTGGTCTTGGTCTTGGATATCTAATTTTGATATGATTATATAAGAGAAGGATTGTTAGGTTTTCCCCTTGTGGGTTTTTCTATGGCTTGCAGCCTAATTTTGGTGTATCTTATCTCCTTGTTTTTCTTGAAAGACAAAACGAATTTATAATTTCTTGAAGAAAACATAAGAATCAATAATAAGAGATTCAACATCCACAAGTAATTATCAAGAAGAGGAATCAAGTACTAACCTATCTGCACTTGTTTTCTTAACATATTTGGGTTGTGAAATGCCCTAGACAACCTTCTTAATGATTCCCCTCATTTTTCCAAGTGAATTCAAGAAATTCCTTAGAATCCTATTGAAGCTAGTAGATTAGCTTGGAGGTATTGAAATATTGGAACCATTCCCGGTAAACTACCATCAACCAATTAATGACAATGAAGGGGAGAGAAGGAGAGAAAAAATGAATGAGCCCTCTTCATATTTTTTGGAAAGAGCATCAACAACCACATTATTTTTTCCACTTTTTATATATGATCTCTTTTTTATGTTGATCTAGTGATGAGAGTTTCTACTCCAAGAAGTATTTGAGGATATGATGCATAACAACCCTGCATTAAGTATGATATTTATAAACATTTTTTTGTAAATGAGCATCTCAGATCAATATCTGATTACTAGCAGAAACTTCGTTTTAATATAATAAAAAAGCATTACTGGTGAAATTTGTTATTAGTTTTATCATGGTTCCAAGTTGTGTGAATACTCTGTTTAATGTTAATAATGTTTCAACACTCTAATTAATGCTAAAGTTAAAATAGGCATATATTTATGCTTGAAAAAAATTGTGTATTAATTAAATTTTAATGTTGAAATTAATATTTAATTTGTAATTTTAATATTATTAATTAAATATTTATTTATTTGATTATTAAAAATCCAAGGAGAAGGGACACATGCCAAAGTTTGAAGGGATGGGGCATGACATGAACTGCCCTACCCATCTCACCCAAAATTTAATGCTTGGACCTCATGGTTGGGAAGGGGCCACTTTGATCAGGTTGTCCATTAATTCCAATGGCGGTGTTGTTCCAAATATGTGTCCTTCTCATAAATCAAAAGGGTGGTGTGTTGATGAAGGTGGTGCATGGGCTGAGGGTGCCTCTCAGCCACACATGGGAGGAAACTCATGTTCAAAATATGTTGCCATTGATGGGAAAGGAAAAGAAGTTGATGGAAAAGGAAAAGATGGTTGCAAGCAACATGGTCAAGGAAAACAAGTTAGCTCAAGTATGGAAAAGGAAAATATGGTCAAGGTGCAGATACTTTAGAGCCAATTTCAGTTCTCAATATCATATTATTAGCTCTTGGAAATTTCTCAGATAGATAGAGCTTTGAAAGATCTTTTGTTAGGTCCCTATAATACTAGTGTAGTCCCTTATTATTAATGTCATTGTAGCCCTTTATTATTATTGTTGTGCCCATGTTGTCCCCATATTGTTATTATTGTGCCCCATAGAAGCTCACTATTGTTATTCTTGTGCCCTTTCATTATTATTGTTATGTCGACTTTGATTATATTGTGACCCCTTAGACTCCTATATATAGAAAGGAGTTCTTGTCATTTGTATCATCCATGAATTGTTCATTTTGTGTAATGTAAGGGAGGGTTCCCCTCGAAGAGGCTTATTTTGAAGTCGTTGATCTATCTTTTCTTCTATTTTGTGACCTGGTTGCATAACATTTGGTATCAGAGCTTTGGATTCTAGGGTTTCGCTGCTTCAAATAGGTCATCGTGGAATTTGCACTATAACTTTTTTCTAAGAAGTCTTCGAAGCTAAAATTAAAACCCATTTGAGACGAAATCTTGATGAAAATCAGGTACACATTTGAGATCTTGTGTCGTGCTATTTTAAGAGATATGATCCAAGGAAGTTAGGGTTTTTGTAGGCTCCCGAATTATATCTCAAACATGTGACCTAGGGAAAATAGTCATAATATTCTCTGTGAGAATCAGATTAAAATTTTGTAAAAAGTTACAAAAAGAAGACGAAATTTTGTTTTTTGTGTATCGTTTCGACGTTTGAAGGTTGAAATAGTGACATGTGTTAGTTTGTACAAGTTCACTATACTAAACCAGTCTATAATCAGGTCATCATGGGAGATTTGGAATAACTCTTATTTGGAGAGTCCAATATTGATCAGACTTGTGGATGTGGAATGAAAACGTAGAGGGCTACCTCAGGACAAAATTGGAGACCTTGGAGATCCAAAATTACAAAGATACAACATATTCAATATTGAGCTCCTAAAAAGCGAAAAAAAGGTGTGTAGTCTTTTTAAAATTTTGCATAAGTTTGGTTTGAAAAATTAGCTTGAAGGAATTCAAAGGGCCTAGTGAAGCATAATTATCATTAATTGATGCCCCTAAGAAATAAAATGGAAATAGCTAGTAAGAAACCTGAAATATCTAGCATGACTCATGAAGAAGAGGAAGAAATGAAACATGATATATCAAAATTACAAGACCAAGTGCAACAAATTTCACTCTCACAAAAAGTAACAGAAGCTAAGATGGATGGTTTAGACAAAGACGTGGAAGCCAAGATGAATGGCGTGGAAGCTAATATGGATGTCATGGAAGCTAAGATGAATGGTTTAGAAGTAAACATTGAATATTTGAAGAAAGACATGGAAGGTTTGAAATGAGGTTTGGAAAAATTGCTACAAGAAATGCTTCCTAATGGCGAAAAGGTAGTAGAGGAAACTCATAATGAGAATAAAAGAAATGTTAGTCATGATTTCATAGACTCTAACATTGGATTGAAGACCCATCATGTTCCAAATATTGATATGAGGAAGTTTGATGGAAAGGATCCCATAACATGGATACTATAGATGGTGCAATATTTTGATCTCCATAATGTGAAAAACACACAAAAGGTACACATTGCGACTTTATATTTAGAACCCAATCAGTTTGTATGGTATCGATGGCTTTGCTCTCGTAAACAAATTGTCACTTGGGTAAATTTTACGGAAGAAATGATAGCACATTATGAGGATACAAAAAGCAACACCTTTTTTAGCCAATTGATAAATCTCAAATAAAAGGGTTCAATGGTGGAGCACATTGAGTACTTCAAAAAATTGAATATAAGGGTAAATGATATTCCAGAGGAGCATAGGATTGATGTGTTCATAGGGAATTTAAAGGATAGCATCCAACATGAGGTTTTCCTTTGGGAACTTGATTCATTAGGGAAGGCATTCTGGTTGGCAAGAAAAATTGAAAGCAAAATTATGGCAACAAGGAAGCCTTCAAAACTATAAAGATGGAAGTGTTGTTTCCCCTAGCCTTCCACAACCTACAAGGTTGAAACTACAACAATTGGGAAAAAAAGAGCAAAAGGGCTTTGTTATAGTTGTGATAGAAAATACACTAAAGGTCATAAGCGTGTGGAGAAGAAATTATTTTACATAGATTGTGAAGAGGAAGAAGAAAAGGAACAAGAAACATCAAAAGAAGAGGATACACACTAGGAATAAACCCTAGAGAAAGGAGAAATGAATCCGACCATATCTTGTAATGAACTGGATGGAATTACCACTCCTAAAACTATCTAGATAGAAGGACATATCAAGAATAAAAAGGTAATAATGTTGATTGATTCAGGTAGTACCCATAATTTTATTCATTGTAAGATAGCAAAGGAATTGAATTGCTTCCTATACACAGCATCATAGTGTCAAATGATGGTTGCAAATGGAGGAACCATAAATTGCTCTGGGAAGTGCCATAATATCAAGCTATCCATGGGAGAATATGTGTTTAATATTCCAATGCTTTCCATTCCAATGGGTGGTGCTGATGTTATACTAGGAGTCCAATGGCTATAATCTTTGGGTATGATATCTTTTAATTTTCAAGAACTTTTCTTGAAAAAAATTTCAGAAGGAAAGAAAGTTGAATTAAGCGGTATCGTAGGGAAATCATGAAAGATAATTAGCTCTAACGACATGACAAATCTTCTAAAGAAAGAACAACGTGGCATAATTGCACAATTATGTTTGCTAGAGGTTCACACATCAAAATAATCTATTTCTCAATATCTCCAAAAAGCCTTGGACAATCATTCCAAGGTATTTGAGACTCCCAAAGACCTCCCACCTATTCGTGATCATGATCATGCTATTCATTTGATTCTAGGCAGTTTTTTTCCAAACATCAGGCCTTACAGATATCCTTGTGCCTAAAAGTGTGAAATTGAATATATGGTTGCAGAAATGATAGAGGCTGGTATAATTCAACCTAGTCAAAGTTCTTTCTCTGCTCCAGTAGTATTGGTGCACAATAAGGATGGATCATGGCACATGTGTTTAGATTATAGGGAGCTCAACAAGCTCACTATTAAAGATAAATTTCCCATTCCTGTCATTGATAAATTATTGGATGAATTGCATGGAGAAATTTACTTCACCAAGTTGGACCTTCATTTAGGATATCCTCAAATCAGAATGAAGACTGAAGACATTCCAAAAACAACATTTAGAACTCATGAGGGTCATTATAAATTCTTGGTCATGCCTTTTGGCCTTACCAATCCAGCTTCTACATTTCAAGATTTGATGAATTTCATTTTCAAACTTTTCCTTAGAAAATTTGTGTTAGTATTTTTTGATGATATATTAATCTATAACGTCTTGGAAGGATCTTGTTTAACATGTTGATAGAGTGCTCAAACTATTGGAGGAGAAACAATTATATGCCAAAACCTCCAAATGTTTATTTGGAGTACATGAGGTGGAATATTTGGGTCATATTGTATCTCATGAAGGTGTTAAGGTAGACCCTTGCAAAATTAAATCCATTAAGGAATGGAAAATCCCCACATCCATAAAGCATCTGCGAGGATTTCTTGGGTTGACAGGGTATTATCACAATTTTGTTAAGAATTATGGGAGAATAACAACACCTATAACAACATTACTGAAGAAAGATGTATCTTCTTAGACTCCAGAAGCAACAAAAGATTTTGAACATCTTAAAGATGAAATGTGCCAAGCACCGGTCTTAGCTATGCCAGACTTCACAAAAACTTTTATTGTGGAATGTGATGGCTTAGGAAATGGAATTGGTGCTATTTTAATGCAAGAAAAAAGACCCATTTCTTTTGAAATTCGTTCAATCAAAGGAAAGTTTTTACACAAAGCTATTTATGAGAAGGAAATGTTGGAAATACTACATGCACTTAAGAAATGGCGACCTTACCTAATGGGAAGACACTTCAAGGTAAAAACAGATCATGATAGTCTTAAATACTTTTTAGAACAAAGATTATCTTCAAAAGAGCAGCAAAAATGGGTCACAAAGATGTTGGGTTATGACTTTGAAATCATCTACAAAAAAGGGAAGCAAAATGTTGTTGCAGATGCACTCTCAAGAAATGATGAGGACGTGGAAGCATTTCTTTGTGCCATTTCTATCATCCAACTAGATTGGATAAATGAAGCAAGGGATGAATGGAAGAATGACGAAGAAGTGTGGGAACTCATTCAAAAGTTAGAGCAAGATCCTAGTACATCTGATACATTTAGTTGGAAAAATGATTCATATGGTAAAAAGATTGCTTATACCTTTGTAAGAATTCCCAGATCAAACAAAATATTCTTCTGGAATTGCACACCTATCCCTTAGGAGGGCATTCAAGATTTTAAAAAAATTACCACAGGGTTAAGAAGGAATTATTTTGGGATGTCCTTAAATCTGATATTCAAAATTTTGTGGCGGAATGTCTGGTTTTCCAACAAAATAAGTTGAGACAGTTAAGACCCGAGGTCTATTACAACCTTTATCCATTCCAAGCCAACGTTGGGAGGAGGTTTCAATGTATTTTATCATAGGTTTACCCAAGTCTGAAGGAAAGAGTGTCATCATAGTGGTAGTTGATAGACTTAACAAGTATGCAAAATTTTGTACATTATCTCATCCATTTAAAGCCAGTACAATTGCTACTGCATTTATGGAAACAATTCAAAAGCTACATGGAAACCCAAAGATTATTGTAAGCGACAGAGATGTTATTTTCACTAGAAATTTTTGGACAAAATTATTTTCTTGTCTCTGTATTTAGTTAGCTCATAGCTCATCTTATCATCCTCAATGTGATGGGAAAACTGAGATAGTGAACAAATGTTTGGAAGGATATCTTTGTTGCTTTGTATCTGATAAACAAACACAATGGGTCAAATGGTTGCCTTCGGATGAATGGTGGTATAACACTTCCTTCCATACTGCAACAAAAATGACCCCATTTAGGGCACTTTATGGATATCATCCATCGTCCATCACATAATATTTAAGAGAAAATTCTAAGGTTCAAGCAGTGGAAGATCACATCGAGTATCAACAAAAAGTTCTTCAACTCTTAAAGGATAACCTGACTTTGGCACAGAATAGAATGAAACAACAGGCATATCAACATCACAGCGAAAGAAGTTTTGATGTAGGTGACTGGGTATTTCTACGACTACAACCTTACAAAAAAATGTCCCTCAAGCAAGCTAATAAGGATAATAAATTATCACCAAAGTATTATGGTCCATACAAGGTGTTGCAAAATATTGGTACTATGGCATACAAATTGGAACTTCCTACATCTTCTCGAGTGCACCCAGTTTTCCATGTTTCATGCTTAAAGAAGGTTATAGGTGACAAGCTCCCAATTCAAACAATATTGCCAGAACTTGACGAGGAAGGAAAAATCATATTGGAACCTAAAGCAGTCATTGAAACAAGAACTCGACAGCTACGAAATCGATCAATTTCAGAGTATCTCATCAAGTGGAAGAACTTACCCGTTGAAGATTCCACATGGGAGGATGCAAATTTTATACAGAAGCATCCAGAACTACTCAAGCATTGAGTACAACACT